>CM053267.1:75877186-76548503 GCA_028583415.1 Protea cynaroides
TGTGGCACGGTCGGGTGGTAATCCGGGTAGTTCCTCCGAAAATACGTTAGGGTAATCCCATACGACATCGATATCTTTCATCTGTGGTGCTTCCTTGGTTAGGTCGACCACTGATACTAGATACCCGACTGCTCCCTTCTCAAGGCACTTCTTAGCCTTTAATGCCGAGTATGAGCTTGCGTCTCCGGGAAGTTTGGTTCCCAGAAACTGAATTTGCCCCTTCTTTGTCTTTGAATGTTAGCTTCTTCTCGGCGCATACGATTTGCGAATGCCGGGCTAACCAATCCATTCCTAAGATGACATCGAAGTCTGCCATCTCAAGTTGTATCAATGTTGCATCTAAAATCTGTTCCCCAATGAGAACTGGACATGGTCCATAACCTTTTTCTAATTCCACTTCTAACCCCATCGGTGACCGTACAAGTAATTTGTAGTCTAATGTTTTGATGGGTAATTTTGTCTTCTTTCCAAATGACATAGATATAAATGAATGAGTAGCTCCGGAATCGAAGAGTACTCTGGTGGGTACGCCATTTATAGGTACAATACCTGTGATTCATCTTTACTTAGTCTACATGCTCATTCAATGTATTTATAACTTTAAGAGTTTCAGTCATACCTGTGACCACATCGGGTGATGCGGCCGCATCCTCGGACGTAACAGCATATACACGTCCCTGATGGAATTGTTTCTTGGGCTTTGGGCACTCCCTTGCCATATGTCCCGGTTGATTGCAGTTAAAACACTTCAGGACTTCAGAATTTGGCTTTGGCTGAGGTTGAGCTGCTGGAGTAGTCTTGGTTGCAGCAGTAATATTCTGAGGACGGAAAGGCTTATACGTCCTGTTATTGCCTCCGTTGTAGGAGTTTTCGGCTGGCCTTTTTATGCCTTTGTTCTGAGTAAAATAACTCTCCTTCTAGCTCGATTCTATAACTCGAGTGATCTGGACAGCTTCATTATAAATTTTCTTCTCTAAGCCCAAAACATTTTCTCGGATGCTTCCTCTTAGTCCCGTGACAAACCTACGGGTTTTGGTTTCTTCTTCTTGCATACTCAGTGGTGCGAAGAAAAACAACTCTTCATAACGCTGTTGGTACGCATCCACCGACATCTGTCCCTGATAAAGACTCAGGAACTCCTTCTCCATCGAATCTCTGAAGCTTCGTGGAAAATATTTCTCGAAGAAAGCTTCTTTATATATAGCCCAAGTCAGTTGGGCGTGCTTGGTCAATAGATATGTCTTCATGGATTTCCACCAATGGTGTGCGTCGCCCTTGAGCATGAAGGTGGCACACAATACTTTCTCCTCTTCTGTAATAGTCATCATCAGAAAATTTCTTTCCATCTCGTCTATCCAGTGTGCTGGCCATAATGGATCAGACGGCTTGCCGTTGAATTCTCTGGGTTTCATCTTCAAAAATCTCTCCACTAGTCGGGAGTGGTCTAGCTGATTCTGGGGGTTTGCCCCAAACATATGGGGTGGGTACTGATAATTAGCCTGTGCTGCTTCCGGGACCTGCATTGGAATCTGTGCAGCCGTTTGTTGAGGTGTCTGAGGAGCTGGGTGGTTACCCACCGGTGCTGCACTGGCTTGTCCTATGTGCATGGGTGCAGCCTGAGTGGCTTGAAACATGATTCCCATGGCAACCTGCATCTGAGCCTGCCCGTGTTGCATCTGCTGCAGCTGCTGTGCCAGATTCATCACCACTGTTGCTAGCTCTGGTGGTGGAGGTGGCAAGTTTGTAGGGTTTACCGGTTCTGGATTTCTCGGTGCATGGTTATTCTCTTGACTAGTCTCCTCCACGGGTGGTGGTGGTGGGACTGTGTTTCGGGTCTGTCGGGTCATTCTACGTCTAGACATATTTCCTTCTGAGATGGGTGGTGCCTGGAAATCATCAAAATCAGTGAGAAATCATTATACTTCATGTAGGCACGCTAACCGATATAAAATTCAAAATCCTCAATTCATTCTGTGAAAAATACTGTCTTTTCTATGTAGGGTCGATGGTGAGGGTCGATGATGTATCCGACCCTTGGTATCCGACCTTGGGAATGACCTGTTCTTCCCGAGAGGTGAGGGTCGATGCGAGGGTCGATTGGAGGGTCGATCCGAGGGTCGATAGTGCCAGTCAAATTGTCCGACCCTCGGACCAAAAATCAGATTTTTAAGATCCGATTCTAGGTCATTTCTCACTATTCTCCCTCCGTTTCGACTCGTCACTCCTCTCTGAGTTGCTACAGTGCTACTCTACCATTTTTGGTCAGTTTGACTCTGGGTTTCGACGTCCACGTCATCACTACAGGTATGTCCACTCATCTTCACCTGTTTTTGGGTTTTCTTTTCTAGGTTTTTACACATTTAACTTGTATTTTCCAAATTAAACTTTTTCCAACCGTAAAAATTCGATTTTTATTGGGGGCTTTTGTTATTGGTGTCTCGAGGAACGAGAGCCCTCAAAAATTTTTGACTTTCATCGGTTGGTCATCGAGAAACTTGAAATTTTCTCTTTTTGCCCTAATTTGTCGACATTTTTGATTTTTCTTGAATTCTTCAAATTGGACATCGTCAGTTAAAATTTTCTACTGCATGTGGGTTATAGGATATGTTTAAACCTTCATAAGTCCTTATGCCCACTTGTATGGTGAGAAATGGGGCTTTATGGTCAACTTACGTCGTTATTAAATCAAATTTTGGATTTTTATCCTATTAACTCCTTGTTTCTTTTCTCTTTCTTACTTTGCAGGTACTATGGCTCGTACCAAGGTGCCCAGATTACGTGATCCACTCCGCTTCAGTTCGAATGAAGCCGAGGCACAGTACGCTGACTATGCCCGTAAGAAAGTGGAAGGGGGTCGCATGGTGAACTTGGCTGAGCTAGCCTTGTTCAATGTAGAGGGAGCATTTGGTGATATGGGGTGGCTCCCTGTCATCACATACGACGCATGCACATGTCCAGACTTGGTGCGCCAGTTCTATTGTAATCTCCAGGTGGTGGGGAATTACAACGACATTGAGCACGGTCAGGAGTTGCGCATCACCAGTTATGTCAAGGGGGTGCACATTTCATTTGATTATCGGCAGCTGGCCGATCTATTGGGCATTCCCTTTAATGGCCCCATGGTGTACTGTGCGCCGGGAGAGCCACAGTTTGTTGAGATGGAGATGAGGGCAGAGATCGACAACCAGTTACTCCGTCCCGATAGATGGCAGATGAGAGCTTGCTACTTGCGTCCAGCTCCACGGGTCTTCTGCAAGATTATCCAGCATAATCTGATCCCACAGAGTGGGCACTATGAGAGGGTGTCTCAGTTGACATAGTTCTTGATCTACAACATCTGCACTCGTCAGCCGGTCTACCTACCTTACATCATCATGCGGACGATGATTAGTGCTACATTGTCCGATCATAGGGGAAATCTATCCTATGGATGCATGATTACAGTGCTACTGACCCGTCTGGGGGTGGATCTGGTAGATGAGAAGATCCAGGAGAAGACCTTCTCGTCGCCTCTAGATTGGGAGGCTATTTGTAAGATGAGGTTGCGAGATGCTGAGGTTAGTGATGAGGAGAGGAACGCGATGGTGCGCCCTCACACTCGAGTCGAGATGGCTGATGCTGAAGCTGCTGCTACTGCTGCTAGAGCTCGTGGGGATCCGGTCGATGATGACGATCGTATGTATATGGATGTCGACGCGATACCCCCGCCATCACCCACACAGGCGGATGGAGTTGGTACTTCTACTGCGGCGGCTCCTGCACCGGAGACCGGTCCTTCTCATGAAGCTGGTCCTTCGCATCCACCTTCTGATATGATGGAGATATTGTGTGAGCTCAGGGATGCTCAGCGCAGATCTGATTTGAGGATGGATGAGCTGTTGGCTGCTCAGCATGCATCAGACGCTCGAATGGGAGAGCTCCTAGAGGTGCAGCGTGCGACTGATCAGAGGATAGCCGGTCTCACAGCTAGTCTACAGACGACCCAGACTCAGATAGCCTGGTTGACTAGAGTCTACGCAGAGGACTACGACAGAGACCGTGAGGCACCGCCTCCTCCTTCGCCTCCAGCTTCCTTATTGTACTTTTATTTTTCTTGTGCTACAGAGTAACTGTCCGGGTTGTGGACTGTACTCGGCTTTCATTATGTATATATATGTTTTGTTTCGCTCTCATTATATGTAACTTGTTTCCCCTTTAATAGATGCATTATTCTCTTTTTAATTTTGGTCTCAATCATCACTTGTGCTTACAGTGTGTTAATATTACTGTTTTTACTTTTATCCTATCTCAGTTCACAATTGTCTCGAATGTATGTTAGTTTAGCGGGCAAGGCCTAAGAAGCTCTGATACCAAGTTGTCACACCCCAATTCTACAATCTCAGAATGGTGTGATGAACCGCTAATAAACCAACGGTTCAACCAAGATCTCGAATAGGCTATCCCCGTTTTATCCAAACTTTCACACATCCATAATCATAATCAGAGTAATACACAATAGCGGAAAATTTATAAATAAATGAACTCAGCAACTAAGATGATACCATTAATTTAATAGTAAATTATTCTGTTTTCAACTGAGACATAAATATTTAAATACCAAGTACATGTCTTTATATATCCAAAGAAAGAAACCTATAAACTATCTAATCAAATACACACGAGTTGCACTCGCAAGAGGAGTCGTGTGTATCATCTTCAGCTCCAACTTCCATAGTTGTCACATTCCCATATGCAGACGCATTCATATAGTCTTCAACTGTATAACCTGCATCATCAACTAAAAATAATCGACGTCGAGGGGTGAGCACACATCACGGCTCAGTGAGTAGCCAAAACAATGCAACAATACATATGCATGCAAAAAGTCAATTTATATCTTTGGTCCGGTTTAAAGTTTGCAGTATGCTATAGAAAGGTTGAGGTAGCCAAAGGTCGCGTTTATTGACTCCGCCTTTATACACGAGTGTGTGACGTTACCCGAAGATCACGTTTATCGTCAACTCACATGCACCCAATCATGAACAATATATAACAAAGGTTACGTTTATTGCTATATAGTGCCATACTAACACGTAAGCCCCTGTTGGCGAGGGCTGCAAACTGGGCTCACAACTAACCAATCCTAATGCCAAACAATGTATCCAAGGCCTCACCCCAGCATCCCTCAGAATGTCCATAGAGATAGAGCTAAGGCCCCCCGGTAGAGTCAGAGACTACAAGGACCGAGACCACCTCCCCTGATACTCTACGACATAATAGTTCTGCTAAAGTAATGGCGATACGACGATGCCAATGCACAAGACTTGAGTTAGAGATAGAGCTAAAGTGCTGAGACCCGCCAAAGGTTAACGTTTATTGAAGTTCTCATCACACCTCCCCTGATACTCGCTCGCATCAAGCACATCAACCACACACATACAAGCACATGCCTATTCCTATCATCATCATCATCATCATCATGTTATAAACAATAAAGTAAATATGCATGAACAAGTAATAGAAATATTGGATGGCATGCTGTATGTACATTACAAACATATTCGCATAGAATCAAGCATAGCATAGAACTCAAGAAATAGAAAACAGTTTATTATTAACCAATTTAGTTTGGAGTTAAGGTTCCTCACCTTAGCTTGCTAATAGATATTTTCCCAAGCTTTAGAATCACCTTTATATTGTTATTATATTGCTAGAAGACCTAACAAAGTCGATAGAATTTAATTAGAATTAATTCGGAATTTAAAACCATTCTGTCAACTGAGGGTCGATGCTAGGGTCGATGGGTCTATCGACCCTCCCCTCTTTCTGGACTTCCCGAATGCTGAGGGTCGATGGTCAGAAACACCTAGGGTCGGATGGCCTATCGACCCTGGGTGCGACCCTCGGTGCACTCTGGTCCAATTTCCACTTTTTAATCCATTCTTCGTGTTTGGGGTCCTATGGCTTGCTTCCTACATTCATTCAACATTCATTCCATGGTCTAGAACCATGTATAATCCATCTAAATAGTTTTCGTGCATCCTCCTATGGTTTTCCATGAAAACCTAACCATAGCTTAATGGTTTGGGTTTCTCCGAGATCACATTCTCATCGATAACTACCCTAAGGTCTGTAGAAACTCATAGAATTAGTATCCATACCTGAGAAGATTAATCTTTCTCTGCAACTCTTCTCTTTTGGCTTAATTCCTCTTCCTTCCCTTACTTCTTCCTCTTTCCTTCTCCTCTCTTTCTCTCAATTCGATTAGGGTTGTGAAAGGAGTGAAAGTGGCTTAGGGACGTCCTTTAAATAGACTAGGAACATCCTAAATAAGTCCCATTGAGATTTGGAAAGAATCCCAATCGAAAAATATAGAAATTTCCTAATTTCTATATTCGTCAGAAACCGAGGGTCGATGATCCCGTCGACCCTAGGGTCTTAAGCTGTCTGACCCTCCCTTCAAAACTGAGGGTCTGACTTTCTGTTTTGGGAGGTCCGACCCTGCTTAGCTAGGTGTGCGACCCTCCCCTAAATTTAAGTGTTTTTGGGTCGATTTTATACCTGGGATCTCGATCTCCTTCACGCCCTTGGTCTACTTGACTCGACCATGATGGGTAAACCTGGTTCAAAGTGGTAAGACCGAGTTAGATTGACACGGGTCTTACAGGTTGTCTGGTCGAACAACATGAGTTGTCCGCTCTATGGATTGGGTGACCGGTCAGTATACTGGTCAAGCTCAGAAACTGACTCCGAGTTTAGAAACTTTTCCTAAATTGAAGAGACCACTCTCCTAATTGAGAGGGACTCTATATGGAGATTTTCTCTCTATATAGAGGTTATCCCTTTATGTCCTCTTACTCTTTTGATCATTCTCAAACATTAAATCTAAGAGAGAGAGAGTGGAAAAGGAGACTTAGAGAAGAAGGAAGCTTGGAAGAGAGAAGGAGCTCTGTAGAGAGGGGTTGTGCTGTTAGGTTTCCAACCTACCGTGTCAAGGATCTTCAATAAATATCTTGTCTCTATAGAATGTTAGACTATGTTAGGTTTAGGATTGGAGATCACAATGTGTTAGATCAGTTCCAAAACCACGATTTGATCCTAAGGTCTTCAATATAAATTTGTAATCATTGTAGTTGTTAGGGTTACAATGAGTGACTGAAACTAATGAATGATGGCCATAGAATGACTCTAGGATGGATCCCATTAAAGAGCCAAAGAATCGACTCAGAGAGAAGACAGACTGAAGATAGCCTGAAGGTTGTCCTGTCCCTGTTGACTGGTCGGCTAGATGCCAGACCGATCAGGCGATAGGTCACTCTGGGGAAGTCTGATAAGGTTTGTCCGGATGGTTAATCAGTCGGTCAATGCAAGACCGGTCAGACAATGTCCAGAAGGCATATATTGGACATCGAACAATGAAACAGAGTACTATAACCTGATAGAATGGAACCCTAATTAAAGTTTACTAATTGTTTAGGTTTCCAACTAATCCAAGATATTTTTTAAGGCTTGGAAGAGGAACAACATCATTGAACAGGTGAGGGAACAAGACCTAAATTAATTGGTTAATAAGAAATTTCCCTTTTACCTTTCTATTAACTGTTTTTTGCCATGTTCTGTATGTTTGTTTGTGCATCTCACATGTCATCCAATTAACAGCTATATATCTTGTTCATGCATATTTATTTATATTTCTTTCATAATGTTGATGATGCAGATAGGCATTTGATTATGTGTGGTCGATGTGTTAGATGGGGAGAGGTTGTAGTATCAAACCATTCACTACACTGACATCGTTGTATCATCATTACCTTAGCAGACTTAGTACATCATAGGGTATCAGGGGGATAATCGTGGTGTGTGGTTGTAGCTCTGCCAATGGACACTAGCTCTATCTCTATGGGCATATTAAAGGATGCTGGGATAAGGACTTGGATACAAATTTGTTGACATTTAGGATTTGTTAGACACAAATCCAATTTGCAAGTCCTCGCCAGTAGGGGCATACATACTGATATGGGGTAGAGTATTAGGGGGAGTGCTAGCGGTGTGTGATCCATTGGATGTGTCACACTCTCGTGTATGGAGGTATGTTGGCCGCCTATCCTTGCTATAGTACATTGTGAAACTAAATCGGACCAAAGATATGAATCTCTGACATCATGCATTTGTTTTTTGCATTGTTTTATTTTTCTCACTGAGCTAAGTTGTAAGCTCATCCCACGATATCACATTCTTTTAGCTGACGATGCCGGTACAATTATCAAAGACTATGTTAATGTGTCATCATATGGACACGTGGCAGCTATGGACGTACATGCGGTGGAGAACGAGCATGATTCATCATGCGTGTTTCCATTGTGTCTATGCTTAGTTTAGTTTCATATTTTGATCTACAGATTGTGAATAAATATTTATTTATATTTTGGTTTATATTAGATAATTGGTTTACTTACTTATTTATCATTAGATACTCAGTTCATATTAGTAAAAACTTCTGCTATTATTTTTATTATCTTTGATTGTGATGTAGACATGTATGGTTTGATTGTTGGTACGGTCCTATGTGATCCTAGCTTGAGCCGTTGGTTCTATGAAGGTTCATTCACACTTTTGATTCGACCATAATTCGGGTGTAACAACTTGGTATTAGAGCGCTTGAGCTCTGCCAATCAAACCTGAATACATACACATGTGTCTATGAATTGAGATATGATAAACTTAGAAGCTTAAAAGGTGGAACTATATCTATATATAGATAGGAAAATAAAAAAAATGTGTCCGTCAAGAAACAAAGTACAGTCCAGAATCCAGACAGTTACTGATTGATAATGTCTCCTTTTTTTAAGGAATATTGAAAAGATTTCTTCCACTTTCTCCAAAGGGAACCAATCTATTATGTCGGAAGAACTTTCGATTTGAATACGCATTTTTATTCCCTAAATTCTCTCACATCATGGTCGTAGATCCGCTTTTCTTGCTTGGACCAAGCAACGATTCCGCTGGCCGCCTTATTCCGTCACCCAAGATCCAAGTCAGCACCTTGGCACAAGAGATGGGACCCGACGATCGTGTAAGTGTGCAGTTATGCTTCGGATGCTTCGCCATAGAATAGATCGACCTAGTTCCCGTCCTTTTCCGGTGCACTCGCATTGTGGCTGGAGCCGTAGGGAGCCGAGGAGCAAGGCAGTAGATAAGATAGAAGAAGGGGCCAGGCTCCCGGTGGAGCAGAGGAGACGATTAGGATAACGAACTTGAAACGCAGAGCCCGAGCGGCCACAGTTCGAATCATTTCGATAATAATCAGTTTGATCTGTTTTACCGAGTGTATATGAAATTTCTGAGTTCTCTTTCCCTTCCCCACCCGCCACCACAACCCACCGAAACTCAACAGGGGTGTTACGGTAAATCAGCTCGACCTCCGGGATAGAGTGGTCGTAGATC
The DNA here is from genome assembly GCA_028583415.1 of Protea cynaroides. Lineage (NCBI taxonomy): Eukaryota > Viridiplantae > Streptophyta > Magnoliopsida > Proteales > Proteaceae > Protea > Protea cynaroides. Next base: position 75,886,610 of record CM053267.1, read on the forward strand.
ACTATTCTCTTGCTAACTGACAAACAACAAGACCCGCTCTTCCATACTTTGGAAGAGGTTGTTGAGATTGTTTTCTCAACGTACCGTGTGAGAAAAAGCGATGAGGTTAGTGTGAAGCGTGCTCCGAGAGTTTGAGAATATAAGTAAGAAAAATAAATTGTTCAAAAAATAACAGAAGACTCTAACCCTGGGCTGGTAGAGGAGGTGGTGGCTCTCTATCTCTCTCATAGTCCTCTACATAAGTGGTCCGGAGTCAATGTACCTCCTCTCGTATGACCTGAAGACTCTGTGCAAGCTCAGTTACCCATCGATCAGTCATACGTTGAGCATCCCAGATCTCCAAGAGGTGACATCATCGTGTTTGGAAAAAGACGAGAAGGACCAGCCCTTGATGCATGCTGTGGCATAGGAGAGGGATGTCGTCTACATCCATGAACATACGATCGTCATCTCCACCACCCTCTACTGTTGTTGCCTCCAATGCTGCTGCTGTTGCTACCCACCCAGAGGACCGTCCAATGCATCTAACTCTGCGTTGTTGATCACCACCTCAAGCAAGCCCATCTTGGTGATGGCATTCCAGTCAAGATCCGCCATGATCGTCTCTTCATACATTCTCTAACCTTCCACGTTCATGTAAAGGCGATCGAGAATAGTGGTGCATACGACCATAAAGATTGCCCTTTAGATCGGGCATCGCAACTCAGTGCATGGTACGTATGATGATGTAGGGCAACCATACAGGTTGCCTAGTGCAGATGTAGTAGAGAACAAACTGAGTGAGCAAAGATACCTCATTGTAATGGCCACTCTGAGGGATGAGGTTGTGCTGGATGATGCGGCAATACACATGAGGAAGGTAACATATGTTGATCGCCTTAAAGTCCATCAGCCCTAACTACATAAGCTGATTTCTCATCTCCAGACGAAAGTCCTCAGTTATGAACTTATGCTCCTTGGGTGTGCAGTAAACTAATTTTCTAGCTTTGGAGATGTTTAGGAAACCTGCTAACTAGTGGGTGTCAAAAGAAATCTGCACACCCTTCACCCAGCTGGTGATCCTTAGCTATCTGCCTCTCTCAAAGTCCTCTGGATCGCCCTCCAGTTGCAGGTTACAGTAACAATACTTTACCAGGTTAGGATGCATTGACCCCTGGTACTGGGTCACAGGAAGCCAACTCATGGTGTCGAACGCAGTCTCTACGTCAAACCTAGCAAGATCTGGTAGGTTCACGAATCGCCCCACCTCGACCTTTTACTATGGAACCATAGATACTGCACCTCGACTTTGGCTGAGTGGAACTGTCGTGCATCGAATTGCTTAGGAGGAGGGTTATCATTGTGACCATGTACATTCTTGGTGCGAGGCGTAATGAAGCTGCAAAACCCATCAAATTAAAACTCTATTAGTAGAGAATTTTAGAAACTTCAGCTGCATAACAGCGTAAAATGATCTAAAGCCTCACTTTAGCCCATTTAAATGGATTTGAGGACTTACATCAATTGGGAAACATACAAGCATTTCAAAATAATAACCAATTTACCAAATAATCGAAGAAATAGAGAAAATTTCAAAAAATTTGGAAGAAACCCCAATTCTAGGGCAAAACTTGATTTTTTTGTGATTTATAAGAAACCAACCGATGAAAACCCAAATTGATTGAGGGCTTTTGTTCATTCGATGCCCAACAATGAATGTTGATGAAGAAAATAAGTTTCCTATGGTTAGAAAACTTTTAATTTAAAGAAAACAAGAAAAGACGATAAAAACCTAGGGAAATCTATCCAAAGAGAAGAAAAGATTGGAGAACTTACCTCTAGGGATGAAATGGAAGTCATCGACCGGAGAAAATATCCCTGAGAATTGTCTGGAAAGACTATTGAAACTCACCGACAGTGAGTTGGGTTAGAAGTTCAGAAAAAGACAAAAGGAGAAATGGGAAAATGACTCAAAATCACGTTTTAAAAATAGATTTGGATTGACCGGTCGAATGATTCGACTTATAGAGTCGACCGGTTAGTCGATCAATCAGTCGGCTGGACGGTCTTGGGAATGATTTCAGAGTTTGTCTGGATTGGTCACTGGTAGCTCAATACACGACTGGTCAAGGGCGACTGGACAATTTTTTTTGTGCTGTTTTTTGTCTGTTTGGTTCTGTTTCGTTAGTGTTTTCATATATTATGGGACTAACCCTATAAACTACATTGTACCTTATCTCACACTTATTAGCTATGCAGAAATTTTGACAATCAATAGTCTAAAATAGCACGCTGTACCCACAGAAACAGTCGAAGAGGTGGTAGCTCGACACCACCACCACCTGGAGTGGGGAATGTAAATGAAAACCCAATGGAACAAATAGGAAATAATGTGAATCAGAACAATGCACCACAAGGGGTGAATAACCAAGCCAATCCTACCAACCTACCTGGACCACGAAGTGACTTGGCCACGGTTGTGACCAATTTGGCTCGATAGATGCAGGATACCCAGCTAGTATCATTGGCTATGTAAGCTACAATGGGGATGACTACACCGACTGCCAATACTACACCGATACCTCCAGGTCAAACTAGTTCTGTTCCAGTTAGTAGCAACATGGTACCTCCAGCACCTGTTGGAAATAACATGGTCCCTATGACATAGCAGGCCCCGATTACACACACACCAGTGCAGAGTCTTGTCGCACAGCAAGGCGTGTACCAAGGTGGCTACTAGCATCAACCACCTGTATTTGGAGTGTATAGGCAGAACGATCACTTAAGACTTATGAAAAGATTTTTAAAACTGAAGCCCCAAACATTTTCAGGTAAGATGTCAAATCCATTGTGGCCAGCTCAGTGGATTGACGAGATGGAGAAGAACCTCATGATGATGACTATCACAGAAGAAGAAAAGGTTCTGTGTGCAACCTCCATGCTAAGGGAAAGTGCTAATCACTGATAGAGATCCACTCACACATATTTACTTACCAAGCACCCTCAGTTGACTTGGACTATTTTTAAAGAGGCTTTCTTCGAGAAGTACTTTCCAAGGAGCTACAGGGATTAGATGGAGAAGGAGTTCCTGAGTTTATATCAGGGACAGATGATAGTTAACGCTTACTAGCAATGATATGAAAAACTGTTCTTCGCTCTTGCCAGCATGCAAGAGGAAGACACTAAAACCCGAAGGTTCACTATAGGACTAAGGAGGAGTATTCGAGAACATGTGCTGGGATTGGAGAAGAAAATCTACAATGAGGCTGTATAAATTGCTCGAGTTCTAGAGTCAAGTCAGGAAGAAAGCTTCTTTGCTCAAAATCGAGGGCTGAAATGGTCAAATGGTGATACATCAAATGGAGTAAATTCAAAGACCTTTAAACCATTCCAGCTAGCAAAAATAACCTAAATGGTCTTATCATAATTGGGTCAACTGACTGCAAATATCAAGTGCTTTAACTGCGATCAAATGGGGCATTTTGTAAAAACATGCCTAAGCCTAAGAAGCAGTTGCAGCAAGGGAAGCTTTATGCTGTGAATTATGAAGATGCCGTCGCATCACCTGATGTGGTCACAAGTATGACCTGACCTTAGTTGTTTACAGTACTTTCGTATGAGCATGTAGACTAAACCTAGGTAAAACTACAAGTATTGTAACCATGGCTGGTGTACTCATCAGAGTCCTCTTTAACTTTGGGGCTACCCATTCTTTTGTGTCCATCTCATTTGGAAAGAAATTGGATGTACCTCTCAAACCCTTAGACCAAAAGCTTTTAATAAGATCTCCATTGGGACTAGTGGTTATGTTAGATAAATGCTATGGGCCGTGTTCAATTCTTATTAATGGATGGAGTTTGGATGCAAACCTGGTCCAACTAGAGATGACAGACTTTGATGTCATCTTAGAGATGGACTGGTTATCCCAGTATTTCGCAAGTCTGCTTTGCACAGAGAAGAAGTTATCATTCAAGGGCAAGGAGGGTGTGGAATTTGGTTTCATTGGAACGATATTTCCTCATAAACGGAAGCTTATTCTCTCTGCACTTAAGGCAAAGAGATGCCTTGAGAAGGGTGGAGTTGGATATCTAGTAACTGTGGTGGATATTACCAAAGAAGCACCACGGATGGAAAATATTAAAGTTGTATGGGAATTTTTTGATGTGTTTCCAAAAGATTTACCTAAGTTTCCACCTGATCGAGTGACTAAGTTCGTCATAGACTTATTATCGGGAGCGGCACCTATATCTAAGGCACCCTATTAGATGGCTCATACCAAACTGAAGGAAATAAAGACTCAGCTACAAGAGTTATTAGACAAGGGTTTTATTGGGCCAAGCATTTCACCATGGGGAGTACTAGTATTATTCGTAAAGAAAAAGGACGGTAGTGTTTAACTGTGTATAGACTATCGAGAATTAAATAAACTCATCATCAAGAACCGATATCCATTGCCTCAGATTGATGATTTGTTCGATTAGTTACAAGGTGCAAAGGTGTCCTCCAAGGTTGATCTATGGTCAGGATACCATCAGTTGAAGATTAAGGGAAGCGACATTTCAAAGACAGCTTTCAAAACCAGGTATGGGCATTATAAGTTCTTGGTTATGTCTTTTGGGTTGACCAACACCCCTGCATCGTTTATGGAACTTATGAACCGAGTTTTCCATGACATGCTGAACACATCGGTCATAATTTTTTTAGATGATATTCTGGTTTATTCCAAGAATGAAGAGACTCATGCGATGGATCTTAGAGCAACCTTACAACAACTGAGAAGGGAGATGCTTTATGCCAAGTTCAAGAAGTGTGAGTTATGGTTGAACGAGGTGGCCTTTTTGGGTCACCTGGTATCGTCGGAAGGGATAAGATGGACCCTAGTAAGATAGAAGCATTTGTAGGGTAGGAGCTGTCACACCCCAATTCTGAACCGACCAGAATGGTGTGAGTGAACCGTCACTAAACCAACAGTTCACACCAGGATCTCGAATAGACCGTGTCCACTCATACAAACCATTGCACATAACCACAATCAAAATATAAATAGTACAGCGGAAGTCTTTAAATAAATGAACTGAGAATCTATTAATAAATTTAAATAAAATATCCAATTATTCAAAATCCAAACATAAACTAAATATCTTTACATCTTTTTAATCTAACTGAAAATATTTAAAATAAATAAAAATCCAATCAAAGGTACACGCAGAAAGAACACTCGCATGAAGCGTCATGCCCGTCCTCTCCTGCCTGTACATCCAAAGCAGCAACGCCACCATACGCCGGAGCATTCACGTAGTCGTCCACCGTGTAACCTGCATCAACATCTAAAAGCAAAGTATATACAAAGGGTGAGCTCACAACTTATCTCAGTAAGACAATCAGACAGTTTCACAATATTATGCATGAGTAACAATCATTTTATGTTATGGTCTGGTTTAAGTTTGCAATGTGCTATAGAAAGGTTTGGTGGCCCCCGCACCTCTATACACGAGTGTATGGCACCGTACAGTAGATCACACCACCACCGACCCACATGCACCCATCATGGAATAGAGATAGAGCTAAGGTATACCCGCACCTCCCCTGATACTCCACCCATACCAGTACCTAAGCCCCTACTGGCCAAGGCTTACAAACTGGGCTCGCAACTAACCAATCCTATATGTCATCAATGTAGGCTCTATCCCAGCACAGCCGTCTACGGCATAGAGATAGAGCTAGAGCGTGCAGGCCGGGCTGGAGACCACAATACCTCACCTCCCCCTGATACCCTATCCGCAACTAACACACTAGGATAGAACAATACGCAGGTAGACCCTATCCCAACATAACTCCCTACGGCATAGAGATAGAGCTAAAGCATCGTGGATAGGCCAGCGTCAACATCAGAGACCACAGTGTCACATCATCATGCCCAGGTCAACATCAACATCGGAGACCACCGTGCCACGACCTTCCCCTGATACGCCACCCGTACCAAGCATGTTAAAATAGAATACTACAAAAGGTGCCAGAGTGAGGAATGATCCTAGGCCTCATGCCCTTCCCATTCCATACTCCAACGAAAACAACCACATGCCTAACAATCACATCCTATCATATGGAATATGCATGAACAATAATAATAACTGAAAGTAAAGGATGACATGTGAATATGCACAAACATCACATCATATATATTCAGGGTTATTAACAATGATCTACTGTCCATTAATTATTAGGGTTTAGGTCAGATTCCCTTACCTGTCGCTCGTTTGATTGCTTGCTCCACGATACAAGACCCAAACAGAATATCACAAAGTCCTACAATATTATTAGGGTTTCGTTAGAATAGTTTCTTAGGGTTTACGTTGGTCGAAAACCAACGATGTTATAAAATTACACTCACATAGCTGATCGGTTGCATGTACCGGTCGCAGCTCTGTGGGGAAAACTGGCGACCGGTATGGTCGATCAGTATGTCTCCGGAAGACCATACATTAGGTTTTTCAACTGCCGTCGATCAATCTCCATGGATTTCCAAGGTTTATCCTATCCATTCTAAGTCTGAGCTTTGAGTTAGAGTTATCTACAACTCATACAAGTCTAGTTTTGATGATAATCATCCTAGAACTCGAATCTAGGGTTTGACGACAAATTAGGGTTTAATGTCCAATTAGGGTTTTAGATCAATACCTGCTTTGCATGGTATTGATCCAACCATACAACTATCTTAGAGGCATAGAGTAAGAAGAATGATTCAAACACTTACCGTTGACTGGTGTAAGGTGAGCGTCATCGAACGGCAAGGGCGGCACTTCCTTCTTCTTCCTAGCTTCTTCTCCTTCTCCAAATCTCCTTCTCCTCTCTAGGGTTTGTGAGAGATAATGGAAAGGATTCTAGGAGGCTTGGAGGGGTTAAATAGACTAGGAATTAGGTTTAGGAAGCCTCTTAGGATTAGGAAAGTCTTAGGATTTGGAATTGGGAAAGTAGGACCCACAGAGATCCAATTTTGGATCTTGGTAGTCTGCTGCCTAGACCATACCGGTCGACCGGTACCAAGACCGGTACCATCGACCGATCAACATAAAATAATGATTATTTGACCGTCTTTGTTCCGATTTCGTACATGTTTGTCATCCGCTCGTCCCATCTGGCCCGGTGATGATCGGAAGACCTATCACGACATGAAATCAAGGTTTAGATCGGGTTCACAGAGTGCGGGTCTTACAACTCCCCCACCCTTAAAAGAAATTCCGTCCCAAAATTTGCATGTAGGTTTCACAACTCCCCCACCCTTAAAAGAAATTTTGGCCTCGAAATTTGAACGTACCTTGATCGTCAAAAAGGTTAGGGTACTCCTTCCTCATCGCGCTCTCCTCCTCCCAAGTAATTTCTTCGTCATCTTGGCTTTTCCAATGCACTTTCACATAATAGATATCCTTGCTTCGAAGTTGTTGTACCTTTCGGCTCGAGAGCATCACAGGCACTACTTCAAATGTTAAGTCTTCAGTCAAGTCTGGGGTGTCTGCTGTCAAGATGTGTGATGGATCCCTGACATACTTCTTCAATAACGATACATGGAACACATCATGAACGCTTGACATAGATGGTGGTAGAGCCAATTGATATGCTACATTACCACGTCTGGTCAATATCTCGTATGGCCCCATATACCTGGGGCACAGCTTCCCCTTCTTACCAAACCTTTTCAGACCTCGCACCGGTGATATCTTCAAGAATACTTTGTCACCCACTGCAAACTCCAGATCTCGACGTCGATTATCCGCATAGTGCTTCTGTCGAACTTGAGCTGTCTTTACTCTCTCCTTGATTTGATCAATCACTCGACAAGTTTCTTCAACGAACTCCGGTCCTACAATTCTTCTTTCTCCCACCTCGTTCCATAACAGAGGTGTTTTACACTTTTTCCCATAGAGTGCTTCATATGGAGCCATCTGAATTGTAGCCTGATAGCTGTTGTTATAAGAAAACTCAATAAGTGATAGCTTCTCGTCCCAAGCTCCCTTGAAGTCTAATGCACAAGCTCGGAGCATATCTTCTAAAATTTGAATAGTCCTTTCTGACTGCCCGTCTGTCTGAGGGTGGAATGCTGTACTAAACTTTAACTTGGTTCCCATAGCTTTCTGTAATCCTCCCCAGAACTTTGATGTAAAATGAGGGTCTCTGTCAGATACTATACTTTCTGGGACACCATGAAGTCTAACTATATTATCAACATATAACTTGGCCAGCTTGTCCATGGAATACTGAGGTCTGACCGCAATAAATCGAGCTGTCTTGGTGAGTCGATCGACGATTACCCAAACTGCATCCACTGACCTTGGTGTCAAAGGTAGGCCAGTGACGAAATCCATAGTAATGCAATCCCACTTCCACGCAGGCTCCGGTAATGGTTGCAGCAAACCTGCGGGTCTCTGCCTTTCTGCTTTAACTTGTTGACAATTCAGACATTGGAACACGAAACGAGCTATATCTGCTTTCATACCCCTCCACCAATACAGTCTTCTTAAATCATGGTACATTTTGGTACTTCCTGGATGTGCCGAGTATGGAGTGTAATGAGCTTCTGTCATAACTCGATCTCTGATATTGGAGTCCTCACTCTCAGGTATACATAACCATCCACGATACCTGAGTGTCTAAATCCAAGGTAAAGTCAGGATTGCTTGTACCCTTCTCTAGGTTTTCTTGCACTGTCTTGAGATGTGGATCATGTAGAATTGCTACCTTGACTTCATCAACTAGATCCGGTGAGATCTTCAAAGCTGCGAACATCATGGTGAACTTATGAATTAAGCCTTGCTCGACTGGATCTTCTACAGTCTCTATTATATACTCTTCATCATTTTCAATTGAACTTGAGGCTGCAACACATAATGCGGCATTTGTACTCGGTCCTGCCTCAGGTTTCGATGCCCATTTTCTGCTTAAGGCGTCAGCCACCACATTTGCTTTATCCGGATGGTACTAGATGTCACAGTCATAATCTTTTAATAACTCCAGCCATCTCCTCTGTCTCATATTCAGTTCCTTCTGAGTAAAAAGATAAGTTAAGCTCTTGTGATCTGACTTAATTTGAAACTTTTCACCGTACAAGTAGTGTCTCCAAGTCTTGATGGCATGTATAACCGCTACTAACTCCAAATCATGCGTAGAATAGTTCTTCTCATGCTCTTTTAACTATCTTGATGCGTAAGCAATCACCTGTTCTCCTTGCATCAATACACACCCAATACCCAACCCTGAAGCATCCGTATATAAGGTAAACGGTACGCTTGGTTCTGGGATAGTCAAGATAGGTGCAGAGACTAGTCGTGACTTCAAAGTCTGAAAGCACTTCTCGCACTCATCTGTCCATATGAATTTCTCCCCCTTCTTGGTTAATCTGGTAAGTGGAACAGCGATCCTGGAGTTATCCTCCACGAATCTTCTATAATAACCAGCCAACCCAAGGAAACTACGAATCTCCGCAATAGATTTTGGTGCTTCCCATCCTACTATAGCAGCTATCTTACTTGGATCTACCTTGATACCATCTTCAGATACTACGTGGCCCAAGAAAGCCACTTCCTTCAGCCAAAATTCACACTTCTTGAACTTGGCTTAAAGCTTCTCCCTTCTCAGCCGTTGTAGGGCTGCTCTCAATTGTATTGTATGAGCCTCCCTGTCCTTTGAGTAGACCAATATGTCATCGATGAATACGATGACCGAAGTGTCCAACATGTCATGAAACACTTGGTTCATCAGTTCCATGAACGACGCTGGGGCATTGGTCCACCCGAATGACATAACTAGAAACTCATAATGCCCATACCTTGTCCTAAAAGCAGTCTTCGGAATATCTCCGGCCTTGATCTTCAGTTGGTGATACCCTGATCGGAGATCAATCTTCAAGAAAACCTTCGCACCCTGCAACTGATCAAACAGATCGTCAATCCTAGGCAAAGGATACCGATTCTTGATCGTTAATTTGTTCAGCTCACGGTAGTCAATACATAGCCTTACACTTCCGTCCTTCTTCTTGACAAATAATACAGGTGCTCCCCAAGGTGATATGCTAGGTCGTATGAAACCCTTATCTAAAAATTCTTGTAATTGGGTCTTCAACTCCTTTAATTCTGTAGGGGCCATCCTGTACGGTGCTTTAGACACCGGCGCCGAACCTGGCATAAGGTCTATCACAAATTCTGTAGCCCTGTCCGATGGTAGACCTTGGAGATCCTCTGGAAATACATCAAGGAACTCTCATACCACATCTATATCTTCCATCTTTTGTGACTCCGTAGTGATGTCGACTACAAATACTAGATACCCCACTCCCCCCTTCTCTAAGCATCTCTTAGCTTTTAGGGCGGAGAGGATCAGCTTCCGCTTCCTAGGTAACTTGGTCCCAATGAAGCTATACTCCCTTCCTTTTTTGTCTGTAAGCATAAGCTTCCTTTCACCACATAATAGGATAACTGAATGATGGCCTAGCCAATCCATTCCCAAGATGACATCAAAGTCTGCCATCTCGAGTAGTACCAGACTTGCTTCTAAGTCTCGGTCCTCAATACATACTGTACACGGCCCATAATATTCAGTCAAAGCCACCTCGACTCCTAGCGGAGAGCGAACTATCAAGCTTGGGTTCAAGCGCTTGATCGGTAACTCCATTCGCTTCTCAAAGGAAATAGAAACAAAGGAGTGCGTGGCCCTAGAGTCAAAGAGTACTCTGGCAGGTATACCAGCTACATTTATAATTCTTGGAATTTTATTGTCCCTTAGTTCTACATGCTCACACACACAATGAAATAGTAAGACAAATAGTGAGGGTAGAATCATACCAGTGACCACATCAGGTGATGCGGCTGCCTCTTCGGTGGTGACAGCAAATACCTTTCCTTGCTGTGGAGGTTGCTTCTTATTTAAAGTGCAGTTCCTTGCAACATGTCCCAGATGCTGACAGTTATAACATTTGATATTCGGGTTGTGTCTAGTGAACTGTGGCACAGGTGGTGCCATATTGTTTCTTGCAGGCACTGTAGCGGACTGAGCCCTGTATGGGCGGAAGGGTCTATTGTTACCGCTACCTGAAATCTTAGTAGCGGTTCTCTTCACTCCCCTGTTCTGTGCAAAGAAGCTGTCCCTCTGACTGGATTCTATCACTCTCGCAACCTGTACAGCCTCATTATAAATTTTCTTGTCCAGACCCAATATATGCTCTCTGATGCTTCCACGTAGTCCCATAGTGAACCTACGTGTCTTGGTCTCTTCCTCTTGCATACTTGCCGGTGCAAAGAAAAATAACTCCACGTACCTCTGCTGATAGGCATCCATAATCGACTGAGACTGCTGCAGATTGAGGAATTCCTTCTCCATCTGATCTCTGAAACTCTTCAGAAAATATATATCGAAGAAGGCTACCTTGAACACTGCCCAATCCACCTGTGTATGCTTTGTCTCCAGATATGCCCGTGTAGAATTCCACCAAGCATTCGCATCCTCTTTTAGCATATGAGTGGCAAACAATACCTTCTCATCCTCTGTACAAGTCATCAGGCGGAAACTCTTCTCCATTTTTGCAACCCACTGTGCTGGCCACAATGGTTTCCCTATCTTACTTGTGAATGAAGAAGGCTTCAACTTTAAAAATCTGTCCACTGCACGACTCAGATCGTGCTGCCCCTGTGCATTCATCCCGTACCATGGTGGTGGATACGGATAGGCCCCCTGATAAGCAGAAGACGATGGGAACTAGTGCGGTGGTTGTACATTTTGTGCTTGGCCCATCGCCCTGGACTACCATGCATCGGCAGTGTAGTATTATTCGCTCCAGACCCAGGCATACCTTCAGTGGGAACATGACCCGGTGGCCTGAACATCTTTAACATCTCGCTCAGGAATGCTTTCTGCTGAGCTTCTATTTGATATACCAGATTGGTCACTATTGTCTCAGAGTTCGTGTGAGGAGGGCCAGGCAAATTTATCGGTGCCCTTGGAACCTGCTCTTCCTCAACTACCGGGTTTGGCTCTCCAACGTAGCCTGGTTCTACATGTTCTTCTTCATCCTGGCGCAACCTATAATGGTGATGCTTTCGGCCCCTACGACCGTTTCCGCCTACCATCTCAGACTATTCTGTTTGGATCTGAGAAGAAGACATAACACGTGAGAACAATAATAGTAGTGTTAGTCTTGAAAAATATAAGGCGAACAGTCGAAAAGTAGAAATTTAAATTACAAAATTTAAAAAAAAAAATTTCATAATTTTCTGGCCTTTCTATAGCTGACCGGTCGCAACATACCGGTCGCAGCTCTGTAGAGGGTTGTGCGACCAGTAAAGTCGACCGGTCAAAATTTACATTCTGACCGAGACATAGCGGTCGTGACCTCTATGGGGTACCGGTCGACCGGTATGCCCAGAAGGTCTTTAAAATCGCGAAAAAGTGAGAGAAATCTCACTTTTCTCTCCTTCTTTTCTCCGGTGGCGTTTCTCCTCTGGCTTCTGAGCTTCTACAGTCCGACCGGTCACCCTAGGAGTGATTTTCTTCCGATCTGGACTCAGCATATCGTCTCCAGATAAGCCTTTTTCCTCTCTATCAAATTTTTACCAAATTTTCATATCGTCTTTACCTAGAATTATTGATTTTTCTTTGATTGGAAGATTCTAACCGTAGGAACTTTTTTCCTTCGACTTAGAAAGGGTTTAGAGACCCCCAAGAGCAAAAGCCCTCAACAAATTTCGACTTCCACCGAATGGTTTTAATAAAAATTGAATTTTTCTAGTTTTTTAACCTAGGTTTTGCAAAAATTTTAAATTTTCTTGAATTTTTCTTAATTTCTCAAATCTTTTGCTTGAATTGCATATGGTTGGTTTGTTTGAAGAGTGCGGGGGTTACGTAAGTCCTCCTCCCCAAGTTTTGGGTGAGTTCGAGGCTTTTTCCCAGTTTACAGTCGTTATGCTGCCGAATTTTTGAAAATTCTTAACATTTTTCTTCTTGTTTTCTTTTTGTTTTGCAGTGTAAATGGCTCCCCGAAGAGGTCTTGGCAAGCGTTCCTATGGCTTGGGCATGCGCGCTCCTCATCTACCAGTTCCACAGCTCGATGAGTGGTGGTTCCGTTCTGAGGCCGCACAAGCCCGTTTCCCTTGGTTCGATAGTAAGAATATTGAATCTGGTCGGCGGGTCAACTTGGAGCAGTTGCACAGGTTTGATGTGCAAGCGGCTTTCGACAGGCTTGGGTGGGTGCCTGTCATCACTTACACTGAGACCACTCGCCCCAACCTAGTCAAGCACTTCTATGCTAACCTGGAGCTTCATGGGGATGTCAATGATCCCAATCAGGGTAGGGACTTGCGCATCTCCAGCTTTGCCAAGGGCATCCATATCTCTTTCGATACTCATCAGCTGGCTGACTTACTGGGGGTCCCCAATGATGGAGATTTAGTACACTGCCCCCCAAAAGTGAAGGGCTATCTGAGCGAGGATCTACGTTGAGAGATAGCGGAACAGATACTCAATCCTAGGGCTCCTATGAAAGTGGCTAGCTTGAGACCTGCTCCTCGGGTATACAATCGCATTATCCAGCACAACATCGTACCCCAGAGCGGTCACTACAGTGAGTTATCCCAGCTTACTCAGTATATTACCTACTGTGTCTGCACCGGGGAGCGAGTTTCTCTCCCTTACCTCATCATTTAGACTATACATCAGGCAACTTTGGCCGATCAGGGTAGTAACCTCCCATATGGCCGTCTCATCACCACTCTCCTGCGGCACCTACGAGTGAGCATGAGGGGCGAGGTGGCTGTAAAAGATACCATGACCTCCGACATCGACTGGGATGCCATCCTTAGGATGCAGATGGACAACCTGTCGGTTAGTGATGATGAGCTGGAGGCTCGTCCTCGCCCACTCAAGAGGGTAGCAGCCGCAGCAGCAGCAGCAGCAGCAGCCAATGCAGCATATGTAGCAGAGGCTGAGAGTGATGATGGGGATGGTGATGATAGGGCGGAGGATGTACCAGTGCCAGCTCCACAGCCTACACCTACAGCTGGACCGTCTCATCCCCCTTGGGACCCAGTGTTGAGCATGTTCACGGAGATCAGGGACACCCAGAGAGGCATCCTAGATTCTCAGCGAAAGATGGGTCAGGAGTTGGGACGTCTAGCTCGTAGCCTATGGGTCACACAGGACCAGGTGCACTGGCTTAGGGTTGCTTACGAGCGAGATTATGACATAGCGGACCCTAATCCTCCTAGGCCTCCTACCCCATGATTGTCCTTTTATTTTCTCTCTCTTGACTGTTTATATAACAGGGTAACTGTCCGGTTTATGGACTGTACCCTGTAGTACTATTACATTTGATACTCTCTTTTCTGTTTGATGGAAGTTTTATGGTTTTCCTAACTAGTGCATGAGTATCATTAAATTCCATATTTAATATAGTATATTATGTTCTTTCTTAATCAGTCTCAGGTATCAAACAATGCTTAGGATGTGTTTGTATTAAAATTTATAAATTTTTTCCTAATTCAGTTCATCGACTTAGTTAAATGCAATATGGTTTGTTGGACAGATCCCGAGGGCTCTGATACCAAGTTGTCACACCTCAATTCTGAACTGATCAGAATGGTATGAGTGAACCGTCACTAAACCAACGGTTCACATCAGGATCTCGAATAGACCGTGTCCACTCATACAAACCATTGCACATAACCACAATCAGAATATAAATAGTACAGCGAAAGTTTTTAAATAAATGAACTGAGTATCTATTGATAAATTTAAATAAAATATCCAATTATTCAAAATCCAAACATAAACTAAATATCTTTACATCTCTTTAATCTAACTGAAAATAATTAAAATAAATAAAAATCCAATCAAAGGTACACGCAGAAAGAATACTCGCATAAAGCGTCATGCTCGTCCTCTCCTGCTTGTACATCCAAAGCAGCAACGCCACCATACGCCGGAGCGTTCACGTAGTCGTCCACCGTGTAATCTGCATCAACATCTAAAAATAATGTATATACAAAGGGTGAGCTCATAACTTAGCTCAGTAAGACAATCAGACAGTTTCACAATATTATGCATGAGTAACAATCATTTTATGTTGTGGTCTGGTTTAAGTTTGTAATGTTCTATAGAAAGGTTTGGTGGCCCCCGCACCTCTATACACGAGTGTGTGGCACCGCACAGTAGATCACACCACCACCGACCCACATACACCCATCATGGAATAGAGATAGAGCTAAGGTATACCCGCACCTCCCCTGATACTCCACTCATACCAGTACCTAAGCCCCTACTGGCCAGGGCTTGCAAACTGGGCTCGCAACTAACCAATCCTATATGTCATCAATGTAGGCTTTATCCCAGTACAGCCGTCTACGGCATAGAGATAGAGCTAGAGCGTGCAGGCCGGGCTGGAGACCACAATACATCACCTCCCCCTGATATCCTATCCACAACTAACACACTAGGATAGAACAATACGTAGGTAGACCCTATCCCAACATAACTCCTTATGGCATAGAGATAGAGCTAAAGCATCGTGGACAGGCCAGCGTCAACATCAGAGACCACAGTGTCACATCATCATGCCCAGGTCAACATCAACATCGGAGACCACCGTTCCACGACCTTCCCCTGATACCCCACCCGTACCAAGCATGTCAA
Source organism: Protea cynaroides (assembly GCA_028583415.1). NCBI lineage: Eukaryota > Viridiplantae > Streptophyta > Magnoliopsida > Proteales > Proteaceae > Protea > Protea cynaroides. Next base: position 75,902,258 of record CM053267.1, read on the forward strand.
AATAGAATACTACAAAAGGTGCCAGAGTGAGGAATGATCCCAGGCCCCATGCCCTTCCCATTCCACACTCCAACAAAAATAACCACATGCCTAACAATCACATCCTATCATATGGAATATGCATGAACAATAATAATAACTGAAAGTAAAGGATGACATGTGAATATGCACAAACATCACATCATATATATTCAGGGTTATTAACAACGATCTACTGTCCATTAATTATTAGGGTTTAGGTCAGATTCCCTTACCTGTCGCTCATTTGATTGCTTGCTCCACGATACAAGACCCAAACGGAATATCACAAAGTCCTACAATATTATTAGGGTTTCGTTAGAATAGTTTCTTAGGGTTTACGTTGGTCGAAAACCAACGATGTTACAAAATTACACTCACAGAGCTGACCGGTTGCATGTACCGGTCGCAGCTCTATAGGGAAAATTGGCTACCGGTATGGTCAACCGGTATGTCTCCGGAAGACCATACATTAGGTTTTTCAACTGTCGTCGATCAATCTCCATGAATTTCTAGGGTTTCTCCTATCCATTCTAAGTCTGAGTTTTGAGTTAGAGTTATCTCCAACTCATACAAGTCTAGTTTTGATGATAATCACCCTAGAACTCGAATCTAGGGTTTGACGGCAAATTAGGGTTTAATGTCCAATTAGGGTTTTAGATCAATACCTGCTTTGCATGGTATTGATCCAACCATACAACTATCTTAGAGTCATAGAGTAAGAAGAATGATTCAAACACTTACCGTTGACTGGCGTAAGGTGAGCGTCGTCGAACGACAAGGGCGGCACTTCCTTCTTCTTCCTAGCTTCTTCTCCTTCTCCAAATCTCCTTCTCCTCTCTAGGGTTTGTGAGAGATAATGGAAAGGATTCTAGGAGGCTTAGAGGGGTTAAATAGACTAGGAATTAGGTTTAGGAAGCCTTTTAGGATTAGGAAAGTCTAAGGATTCGGAATTGGGAAAGTGGGACCCACAGAGATCCAATTCTGGATCTTGGTAGTCTGCTGCGCAGACCATACCGATCGACCGGTACCAAGACCGGTACCATCGACCGGTCAACATAAAATAATGATTATTTGACCATTTTTGTTCCAATTTCGTACCTGTTTGTCATCCGCTCCTCCCATCTGGCCCGGTGATGGTCGGAAGACCTGTTACGACATGAAATCAAGGTTTAGATTGGGTTCACGGAGTGCGGGTCTTACAGGAGCGCCTAAGAACGTTGCAGAGATTAGAAGTTTATTGGGTTTAGCTGGTTATTACAGACAGTTCATGGAAGATTACTCAAGGATCACAATACCTCTTACTAAGCTGACCAAGAAGGGAGAAAAATTTGTTTAGACAAACAAGTATAAAGAATGTTTCCAAACTCTGAAGGCTAAGTTAATATCGCCTCCCATCTTGATCATTCCGGCACCAGGGGAACCCTTTACCCTATACACAGATGCCTCCGAATTGGGTTTGGGATGTGTTTTGATGCAAGGTGAACAGGTGATTGCCTATGCTTCAAGGCAATTAAAGAAGCATGAGAAGAATTATCCTACACATGATTTGGAATTAGCAGTGGTGATTCATGCAATTAAGACTTCGAGACATTACTTGTATGGTAAAAAATTTCAGATCAAGTCAGATCACAAGTGTCATACCTATCTCATCACTCAGAAGGAGTTGAATATGAAGCAGAGATGATGGTTAGAACTCCTGAAGGATTATGACTGCGATATTCAGTATCACCCAGGAAAGGCTAACGTAGTAGTTGACGCCTTGAGTATAAAAGAAATATTGAAGCTAGAGAGAGGACCTAGTACAAACAAATATTGAAGCCAGAGGGAGGACTAATACAAACGAATATTGAAGCCAGAGGGAGGACCTAGTACAAATGTTGCCTTGTGCTATGCGGCGACATCTTCTGATTGGGACAAGGAACAATACATAATAGAGTCTCTAGACAATCCTGTAGAGCAAGGACTGATCCATAAGTTCTCGCTTATGCTTGCGGCATTAAAGATTTTACTAGATTTGACAAATGAAGTGAAAGCAACAATTCTACAAGACCAGTATCTAAGGATGGTATAGGAAGATTTGGAGAAAGGTAAACCTAATTCTGACTTCACATTGGATGCGGATAAGATACTCAGGTATAGGGGTAGATTATGCATACCAGAAAGTAAAGAGTTGGACCTTCGACAAAGAATCATGTTGGAAGCTCACTCCACTACATATTTAGTACATCCTGAAAGTACTAAAATGTACCATGATCTAAAACGGTTGTACTAGTGAAGAGGAATGAAAGTAGATGTGGCTCAGCATGTATTTCAGTATCTGAACTATCAGTAAGTAAAGGCAGAGAGACAGGGACCAGCGGGTCTACTATAACCATTTCTATAGCCAGCATGGAAGTGGGACTGCATCACTTTGGACTTCATCACTGGGTTACCACTGACTTTTAGATCAGTTGACGTAGTGTAAAATCCATAACGTATTAACTGGTCTTACCACCTTGTATCAGGTCTTCCTATCATGGTCGGGCCAAGCGGACGGGCCAAGCGGACCAAGTGCGTGAAGAAACCATAAGACCAGGTATGAAATTGAACCCAAAAACAGTCAATTATGAGGTTGTGGTGGCATACCTAAACAGGTGTGGTCGACCACACCTCAAAATAAAGCAACCACAGGAAATTAGGTCGTGTGGTCGCATGTTTCAGACGGTGTGGTTGACGGATTCTGTGACCCCACCTGCGACCACACAGACCCAGACAGAAATCGAGTTTAGGAAACCTTCCTAATCTGAAGGGGGGTCTTTCCTAAACTAAGTAGGGCTTATTATGGAGGGTTTTTCTCTATAAATAGGATATCCCTTAGCCTCTTTCATCCTTTTAGAACTCAAACTGAAAGTGAGAGAAAGAGAAGAGGAGGAAGAGAATGAGAATTGAATAAGAAGACTATGAAGGGGAAATTCAGAGAAAACTCTGAATCTTCAACAAGCTTAAGGTATGAAAACATTTCCCTTGTTAAATTGAAAGCCTAAAATAGTCCATGAAAGAGATAGGATTTAAGTGAGACCCCAATCATCAATCCATGGATAAATTCCAAGAGAATCCATAGAAGGAATTATGTAGACGAAGTATTATATAAAAATAGTAGTTCTGAGCCATAGAATAACATAGGAAGGACCATGATGATAAGCCAAGGAATCCAAACATGAAGGAATAGAGTTGAAAGTGAAAAAGTCAACCATCACATGTGTGGTCGCATGTGTGGTCGCATGATATGCGACCACACGAGACACACATATTCGACCACACACCCTCAGGAAGTTCCAGGGAGGGTGTGGTCGCATGTATGGTCGCACACCTTGTGGTCGCAGAAACTGAGACCACAGGTGGTGCCACACCTGCAAACCTTTAGTTTCTGTTAGTCTAAATTCATGGGAATTAATTTTAATTTAAAATTTATAAATTTTTTAGGTTTCCAAGTGGTTTAAAAGAGATTTACAAGAATTAAACAAGGATTTACTATTAACCAAAGGTGAGGGAACAAGACCTAAATTAATTGGCTAATAATAAACTGTTTTTATTATTGAGTCCAATGCCATTAATGATTCAATGCTTGTATGCTTGTAATGTGCATATCACATGTCATCCAATATTCCTGTTATTACTGCTCATGCATATTTAATTCTGTTTATTTATAACATGATGTTGATGATGATGTTAGGAATAGGCATGTGAATGTATGTGTGTGGTTAGTGTACTTAATGCGAGTGGGGCGTCAGGGGGAGGACGTGACACTGTGGTTCATCCTGGTCACCAGACTCTAGTTCTATCTCTACTCAAGTCTTGTCTACTAACATCATCGTATTGTCATTACCTTAGCAGAACTATTACGTCGTAGGGCATCAGGGGAGGTGGTCTCGGACCGTATAGTCTCTGACTCTGTCGGGGGGCCTTAGCTCTATCTCTATGGACGTATTGAGGGATACTGGGGTGAGGCTTTAGATACACTGTTTGACATTAGGATTGGTTCGTTGCGAGCCCAGTTTGCAAGCCCTCGCCAATAGGGGCTTACGTGTTGGTATGGGTAGGGCATCAGGGGAAGTGTCATGCAGTGTTTGATCCGGACACTTTAGCTCTATCTCTATTCCATGATAGGTGCATGTGGGACGGCAATGGTGTTTGATCCATTAGATGGCTTCACACACTCGTATATAGAGGTGCGGCGGCCACCTATCCTTTCTATAGCACATTGCAAACTTATAAACCAGACCAAAGATATGAATTAAATACATGCATATGTTTGTTGTATTATTTTGTTTGCTCACTGAGCCATGATGTGTGCTCACCCTTTCGACGTCGAATATTTTTAGTTGATGATGCAGGTCCTACTGTAGAAGATTATGTGAATGCTCCGATGTACGGACATGTTGTTGCGATGGATATGAAAGCTATGATGGAGTCGCATGATTCATCGTGCGAGTGCAACTCATATGTTTTTTAGTAGTTTTAGTTGTTGGATTATTCAGAACATGTAATTGATTAATTTATGTTATTTTATGTCTTAGTCTTTTGGAGATAATTGGATACTTTATTTATGTTATCATTGTTAGATACTCAGTTCATTAATATTAAAGACTTCCGCTATTGTTTATTTACTCTAATTATGGTTGTGGATATATATGGTTTAAGCAAAGGGACATGGCCGATTCGAGATCCTGGTTGAACCGTTGGATCATAGATGGTTTATCACACCATTTTAGTTGGTTCAGAATTGGGGTGTGACACGTAGTCTGGGTAATTATTGATCGTCTTATAAAAACGACTCGCTTCATTGCTATACGACCTCAATATACCTTGGAGAGCCTAACCAAACTATATGTGGTTAACATTGTCAGACTACATGGTGTACCTGAGAGCATAGTATCAGACAGAGACCCACGTTTTACTTTAAAGTTCTGGGAGGGTCTACAGAAAGCAATGGAAACAAAGTTGAAATTTAATACAGCGTTTTACCCTTAAACCGATGGTCAGTTTAAACGAACCATCCAGATCTTAGAAGATATGCTCCAAGCTTGCAGAATTGATTTCAAAGGAGCTTGAGATGAGACATTATCACTGATTGAGTTTGCTTATAACAACAGCTACCAAGCCACCATACAAATGTCACCATATAAAGCATTGTACGGTAAAAAGTGTCAAACCCCTTTGTTTTGGAATGAAGTTGGTGAATGAAGAATAGTGGGATCAGAGTTTGTTGAAGAGACTTGCCGAGTAGTTTACCAGATCAAAGAAAGGGTCAAGACTAGGGGTGAAAGTTATACCTTGATGGCCCCGGCCCTCCCAGAACCGCCCTGAACCCGGTCAGGGCTTAACCCAGCCCAAACCCTAATAGGGTCCAATTAGGCTAGAGGGTATTTTTTACCCTGTCAGGGTAAGGGCGGGTTAGGGTTAAGGCCTCGGGTAGAGCCCGGCCTGACCCTACCCGACCCTATAATCTTCTCTCTCCCGACTCCCCCATTCGTTTTTCTTTCTCTTAGCCGCAGCCGCACAGCTCCACTCAACCCCATCTTGAGTTCGTGACATCTTCTTCTTCCTTTCTGTCGAGCCAAGTAAACTCTTCTTCTGATCTTCTCTCTCTCTCTCTCTCTCTCTCTCTCTCTCTCTCTCTCTCTCTCTCTCTCTCCCATTCTATTTTTTTTCTTTATGTGGGTTTTTGCCTGATTAATCTCTGTCGGACAGGGCATCAATCATCATTAAACATTTGCCCTAATTGTCACTGTAGAATCAAAGGCAGGTGGGTTGGAGGTTATCACTAGGTTTGGTTGGAATCCCAGCTTTCTTCCTTACTACTGGGACCCTCTTGGTTGTTGAAATACCTAACACTCTCATAGAGCGTGGTCATTTGGAAGAAGGTAAGGCAGTCCTTCGGAAGATTAGAGCACCAACAATATTGAACTTGAGTTTCTTGAGCTCTTCAAGGCTAGTCATGTTGCTAACTAGTTAAACACCTCTTTAGAAACCTCCTCTAGCATTGTAATCATCCCGAACTGATTTCACCATGTCTATGCAGGTCAGTATCATTTACAATTTTTTTTCTTCTAAAAATCTGCAACTAACTGGGATTTTTTTTCTTCTGAAGTTATTATCTATTGTCAATGGGCATTATCATTTTGTCTTCCTTGACTCTCCTTTTAATTTTTGAGGTTGTAAAAGCTCATATCAAGAATGCATTGCTAAGACACAATCAAAAAAGGCCCATTTTCTTTCCTAGTAAAGAAAATTGCATAGAGAAAGAACTACAACAAGTGGAGCTTATTTTTTTTGATTTCCAAGGGACTAAAGCTACAGGCAATAGGTTTCAAAAACCATAGAATACTCTGCTGACCCTAAACCCTAAACTCGACCCTGATTCAGGGTCAATCAGGGTAAGCCCAGCCCGGCCTAGTCCAATCAGGGTAAATCAAGGTAGGGTAGGGTTTGGTAGTACTCTGCCAGGGTAGGGTAAGGGTTGAGGTTATGTCACACCACAATTCTGAACCAACCAGAATGGTGTGATGAACCGTCTATGATCCAACGGTACAACCTGGATCTCGAATAGGCCATGTCCATTTGATTAAACCAGATACAACCACAACCATAATCAAAGTAAATAAACAATAGAGGAAGTCTTTAATATTAATGAACTGAGTATCTAACAGTGATAACATAATTAATAATCCAATTATCTCCAAATAACTAAAGACATAAAATAAAATAAATTAATCAATTACATGTTTCGATATTCCAACAACTAAATCTAATTGAAAACACATGAGTTGCACTCGCACAATGAATCATGCAACTCCACCATAGCTTTCATGTCCATCGCAGCAACATGCCCGTACATTGATCCATTCATCTAATCTTCCACAGTAGGACTTGCATTATCAAATAAAAATATTCGACGTCGAAAGGGTGAGCACACATCATGGCTCAGTGAGCAAACAAAACAATGCAATAAACATATGCATGCATTCAATTCATATCTTTGGTCTGGTTCATAAGTTTGTAATGTGCAATAGAAAGGATAAGTGGCGCCGCACCTCTATACACGAGTGTGTGAAGCCGACCAATGGATCAAACACCATTGTCATCCCACATGCACCCATCATGGAATAGAGATAGTGCTAAAGTGCCCGGATAAAACACCGCATGACACTTCCCTTGATGCCTTACCCATACCAACACATAAGCCCCTAGTGGCGAGGGCTTGCAAACTAGGATCGCAACTAACCAATCCTAATGTCAAACAGTGTATCCAAGGCCTCACCCCAGCATCCCTCAATACGTCCATAGAGATAGAGCTAAGGCCCCCCGGCAGAGTCAGAGACTACACGGTCCAAGACTACCTCCCATGATGCCATACGTCGTAATAGTTCTGCTAAGGTAATGGCGATACGACGATGTAAGTGGACAAGACTTGAGTAGAGATAGAGCTGGAGTCTGGTGACCAGGATGAACCACAATATCACATCCTCCCCCTGATGCTCCACTCGCATCAAGTACACTAACCACACACATACATTCACATGCCTATCCCTAACATCATCATCAACATCATGTTATAAATATACATAATTAAATATGCATGAACAGTAATAACAGGAATATTAGATGACATGTGATATGCACATTACAAGCTCGCAAGCATAGAATCATTCATGGCATTGGACTCAAAAAGTAAAAATAGTTTATTATTAACCAATTAATTTAGGTCTTGTTCCCTCACCTTTGGTCGATGATAGTTCATCGTTCATGCTTTGTAAATCACTTTTTGACTACTTGGAAACCTAACAAATTTATAAATTTTAAATTAAAATTTATTTTCAGCAATTCAGACTAATAGAAAGTGAGTGTTCGCAGGTGTGGCAGCACCTGTGGTCTCAGTTTCTGCGACCACAGGGTGTATGGTCGCAAGGTGTGGTCGCATACCATGTGACCACACATGCGACCATACCCTCCCTGGAACTTTCCGAGGGCATGTGGTCACAAGGTGTGGTCACATATCATGCGACCACACCCTTCCTGGACTTTTCGAGGGTGTGTGGTCGAATATGTGTGTCTCGTGTGGTCGCATATCATGCGACCTCACATGCGACCACACATGTGATGGTCGACTTTTCACTCCCAACTCTATTCCCTCATGTTTGGATCCTTTGGCTTATCATCATGATCCTTTCTATGATTGTTCTATGACTTAAAATTAATATTTTTACTCAATCCATCATCCACATAGATTCCTTCCATGGATCTCTTGGAATTTGTCCATGGATTGATGATTGGGGTCTCACTTAAATCCCTATATCTTTCATGATCTTCAATTGACATGGGAAATATTTTCATACCTTAAACTTGTAGAAGATTTAGAGTTCTCTCTGAATTACATCCTCTTAGTCTTCCTCTTCAATTATCCTTCTCTTCCTCTTCTTCTCTTTCTCTCTCTTTCAGTTTGTGTTCTAAAAGGATGAAAGAGGCTAAGGGACATCCTATATATAGAGGAAAACCCTCCATATAAACCCTACTTTGATTAAGAAATAACCCCCCTTCAGATTAGGAAGGTTTCCTAATCACGGGGTCTGATTGGGCTCGTGTGGTCGCAGGTGAGGTCGCAAAACCCGTTGACCACACAGTCCAAAACTTGCGACCACACGACCCATATTTTTGTGGTCGCTTTGAGGTGTGGTCGACCACACCTGTTTAGGTATGCGACTACACACTCCTAATTAACTATTTTTGGGTTCAATTTCATACCTAGTCTTGTGGTTTCTTCACGTACTTGGTCCACTTGGCCTAACCATAATAGGAAAACCTGATATAAGGTGGTAAGACCGATTAGTTCGATACGGGTCATACAACTCTCCCCCTTATTATAAATTTTGTCATCAAAATTTGCACATACCTTCTGAGTCGAAAAGGTGAGGATATTACTTTCGCATGGCATTCTCTTCTTCCCATGTGATCTCTTCTACATCTTCACTTCTCCAAGTAACCTTAACATAATGAATGTCACGATTGCGTAGACGTTGAACCTTTCAGCTGGTAATTTCAATTGGTGCTACTTCGAATGTCAAATCATCAGTTAGACCCAGTGGATCCGCCGTTATAACGTGTATTGGATCTCTGACGTACTTCTTCAGTAATGAGATATGAAATACATCATGCACACTTGACATAGATGGGGGTAGTGCTAAGTGATACGCCACTTTTCCACGTTTAGCTAGAATCTCATATGGCCCGACATATCTCGGACTTAGCCTCCCTTTCTGTCCGAATCGTTTTAAGCCTCGCATAGGTGATACTTTCAAGAATACCTGATCACCTACGACGAATTCAAGGTCTCGACATCGAGTATCTGCATACTGTTTCTGCCGGTTCTGAGCTATTCTAACTTTTTCATTGATAATGTCGACTACTCGACAAGTCTCTTCAACAAATTCTAGTCCAACAATACTCTGTTCTCTAACTTCATAACAAAACAAAGGAGTTCGATACTTCCTACCATACAGTGCTTCATAGGGTGACATCTGTATAGTAGCCTGATAGCTGTTCTTATAGGCAAACTCGATCAATGGTAGTTTCTCATCCCATGATCCTTTGAAATCAATAACACAGGCTCGAAGCATGTCTTCTAAAATCTGAATGGTACGCTCCGACTTTCCATCTGTCTGAGGATGGAATACAGTACTGAACTTCAACATTGTACCCATAGCCCTTTGTAATCATTCCCAAAACTTTGAGATAAAGCGTAGGTCTTTATCAGATACAATGCTTTCAGGTACACCATGCAATCTGACAATATTATCCACATATAGCTTGGCTAACCTCTTTAGGGTATACTGAGGTCGTATAACTATGAAACGAGCTATCTTAGTTAAACGATCCACAATCACTCAGACCGCGTCAACTACTCGGGGAGTCAATAGTAACCCGGGGACTTCAACCACATATGGAGCCTGTTGACTGTCCACTCTATTTGCAAACTGTCTACACTGCCTACTGACAGTCTCTCTCCCCCTCATCACTCTGTCAAGGTTTCCAACAATGACAACACAGTCTGATCTGCTGATAGCTGCTCAACTTGGCCAAGGTCCCAACAAAGTTTATCATTACTTTTAAGGGATGGGGTTGACAATTTTTGTTCTCAGTAAACAAAAGAAGAAATAGAGATCTTATGGTCTTGCATTGAGGTTACTCATTAGTAAAAAGTACTGATTGATTTCACTGAACTAAGGAACAAGAAGAGAATCTTGCTAGCTTATGTGAATTAGTTTGTAGCATTGTTCAAGGGATATATGTCATCAAAGAATCCTGATTAGCTATCATGTTTTTTATGGAACTCATAATATGTATGAATTTTTTTCGTGGATTTCTTTAATGGATTGTTTTTTTCTAAATTACCAAAGCTTTGGTTTCATTTAATGACAACCTAGTTGGCGTAGGCCCAAGGGTTGACTCCCATGTAAGAAGAAAGTTAAAAGGATGCATGCTGATGCCCAATATTGGTTAATTATGGCTCAGACAATAAGACTCGCCACTACCTTCCTCATGGATTCAAGAATTTTTTTTGTTGCACATTGTGAAAAAGCTTAAAGAACTAATGATGCACAACAGGTAATGGGTGCATTTACATTGTTGTTTTTGTTGACAATATTTATTTATTTATTTATTTATATTTTGTTAAAGAGACAGTTTTAAATTAGGGTGCAAGTTTTACCCTGACGATCCGAAACCGCCCGTATCCACCTTGAACCTTGACAAGACTAGGTTAAGGTCAAGGTTTTATGGGCCAGGGTTGAGGTCTCGGGCCGAACCCAGCCAGGCCCTCCCCGACCTTTTATATATATATATATATATATATATATATATATATATATATAACAAAATCCCTAATCTCACTCCCTGGGCTAAATCATAAGATCGTAGCCACAGTGACCTTGTTTTGCCTGCCTCCACTCCCGAGCTCCCTCTTCTCCTCTCTACCTTTCTTCCACGGCTCCAAACCTTTACCTCCACAATCCACATCGCCTTGTAACCGCTAGAAGAATAAGAAAAAGCTTTGAGTTTGAGCCTTGAGGTACTCTTCTCTGAATTTTATTATATTCTCTATTTTTCTCTCTCTGGCTGGGAAACCACCATGGTAAATGTGCAGGCACGGGGTGCTGTTGGGTGAAGTAAGGACCTGCACATCCGATAAATGGTTTGAAACTTGTTTTAGTCTCCCAAAAGATGCCTAAGTGTTGTATAAGATTTTATTATCTCTATCCGGTGCTTGTCTTTTCTTGCAGAACAGCCATTGAAGCTATCAACGAAATTTTGAAACTTTAAATGAAGATGATCCTAAACTAATCGAACCAGGTTGTCATGTGTTGTTCACCCTTCTCCACTGTGGTTCGTGAATGAAAATAGTTCTAATTTCACTAGATATGGAGGGATATTTTGAACATGGGGAAATGGATCAGTAGATCACTACCCAACATAACAACCAGTAGATCATTGTGGTTCGTGAATAGTTTTGTTTCCATGTTTCCATGCTTTTGTCCAATTGTAGAATTTTTTTTCCTTTTGCCTTTGTCTTTCCCATCTTAGTGATTGATATGCTCCAAATTCCATCAATGGTTGAAGTGAAGGAAGTCCCATCAGCCATCCCTACAATTCTTGTTGGTACGTTAGCTATAGAGTTATAGACCATGTACCGCCCTTATCCTTGTTGATCATGGTAAAGATGAATCAACATATAACAGACAATGGATTTGCTGTGGACTCTGGAATGGAAAATGGAAGGATAGGAGTAGACTACAAAGCAAATTTATTTACATAACAGACGATGGATTATGTTGAGCAAAGAATTTGTGTTGAAATGTTGATTTCAGGGTCAATCAGGTCAACCCAACCCTGATTCAGGGTCAATCAAGTAAATCTGGCCCAAGCCGGCCCAGTCAGGGTCAATCAGGGTCGGGTAGGGTTTAGTTGAACCCTACCGGGTAGGGTTAGAATTGGAGATATGTTTGACTTTGACAAGGTTGGACTGGGTTAGGGTTAACATTAAAGAGCCTAGGGTAGCGTTGGGTTTGCAAATACCTGGCCCAACCCGACCTGTTAAACCCCTAGTTTTTTTTTTCTCATATTCTCTTTTCTTGTATTTGCATGGTTCCTGTTATTGATGAAATACAGGACTAATTGTAAGAAATTTGCACATGCAGGATGTGTCTACAAAGAAGAGAAAATAAATTGTAGAATGTGCAGCTAAGCTTGATATTGTTGTTATGAACAAACTTCCTTGGTCGCATAGCCAGAAAGATGAATGAGCTAAAGGAAAAATTTTCCCTACAATGCAAGTGATATCTGATTTTGAATTCAATTAGAAGCTGTCATTTACAGAATCTACTTTTATGGTTTTTGTCAATGTTTCTGGAATCTTTGTTGTAATTGTTGCAAGCTAGAGCTATTTTTATTATTTGGTCAGTGTAGATGCACATATTTAGGTATGAACTCAAACATGCTTCTTTTAAACCTCCACTTTCTTGTTTTGAAATAACTAGGTTTGAATCCACGAAACTCATTGATGTGTATGTGAGTCTTTAGCTCAACCAGGTAGAGCTCTTGGAGATTCCCCCAAGAGATGGTGGTTCGAATCCGTTAAGACTCATTTTCTTATGTTTTAAATTCTTATGTCATCAATGCAAAGGATAATTATAAAGAAAACAAAAGGGCTTCTCTGTATGGCTTTGTGGCAGTGGCTGCATGCCTTTGCAAGTGTGCCTGCATGACCTTTTGGCCATGGCTGCGTGCCAACATGGCCTTGTGGCCACGGCTACACATCATCGCACAAGCTTGCGGGCATCAATCAACAATATGGTAGAGGTTTCCGTGTGTGCCTACATGGTTAACCAAAAAAAAAAAAAATTTTTACTAAAATATGTCTGAATTTTATTTAGTTTGGCTAACTTGACAACAATAATGGGTTGAAAAAAAAAAAAGCTCATCTTTCATACCAATATTACCAAAAATTCTGGACTTGATTAAACTATCATTATTTAAAATAAAAATTGGATGGGAAACTCCATAAGACTGTTTAGGGGAGTGATAAAATTGGATTTCTACAATAAGATTGACTCTAAATCATATATTTGATCAAGATGTCCATTTTTTTTTTCCTTGGATCGAATAATCTCTAATCAGAGTAAGAGTATACTATTATGTACCAAATGACCATAATGTCACTTTTTTTTTTTTTACATTATAACCCGAGGTTGACAAATTTGACGGGGTAATCCTAATTCTTCGAAATCTGTGTCAGATGACCTTGTTAAATAAGTTTGACCAAAATCAATATGACTTTAGTGAATCATTTTTTTTTACCAAAATCTAGTTATGGTGATTAGAGAAATGAGATGGGATAATTCTAATTTATTCAAAATCATATATGACCAATATGACCAATATTAAAAAATTTTCACCCACCTCCTGTCCTTTCTCTTTAAGGCACCTAATCCCAATTTTGCCAATAATATCACGCACTCCTTAGATGTTAAATACATATCACACAGATCTTGATTTAACAGATCTGTCTTTTAAGTGATGATGTGGCAAAGTTAAAGATAATATAATGCCAAAATTACTCTTTAAACAGTAATACTTTATTATTTTACCCTCTAACAAAAGAAAAACAAACAAATTTACAAAACTCTGTTATAATGTACTAGTACTCCACTGTCCGGCACACTCATATCTTCGATAACCTGTTTGTCTCAAGTGCAAATGGAAGATGACTATAGAATTTTTAATGCAAGTTAGGGTTTTTCCATAGGATTTTCCATGAACCCTAACGAATCCACCACACAAATTACTAGAATACAATGGGCAATAAAAGAGATGATAGAACACATATCATTTGCTGTAGATTGATTTTCGACCGTTTCCTGTAGCTTGAATGCCTCGATTAGAGTCTTCCACAGCCTCTTTGGATCTCTTTTTGCCTTTGTGCATATGGGAGCAACAGAGAAATAAAAACCAACAGTTGTGGGGACCCTAACCATAGTATTTATAATACTATCCCTAACCCAAAACCATTCCCACTGTGGACCGGGTTAGTAGTTTCTAACCAGTGACGAACCAGACCTAAATCGGTCAAACCAGTAATTGAACTCCCACTTAACAACTGGTTATGTAATTGATCAAGCCCACACAACAAGAATCTAACAATCTCCCACTTGGGCTAGATTAATTACAAAATCACCATCGAAAAGTGTGGCCATGGAATCCTATTATATAATAAACCGTCATCAAACTTTGATCTAACCATCAAGCCTACCAATGTCGAGCAACAGCGAAAAATACTCTAACACATCTGGTCTGGTGTACTATCTTCTGTCAACTACATACAAGGGTCAACTTAATGACATGAATCGCCTAGAGACATGTATACATGAAAATATTATTTCATGTGAGTCCAGATCGAATAACCTTCTATCTAATTGTCTTGATAAAACCTTAGAGATAATAAACCTTGATATTGACCGTAGCTAACCGTCGCATACCCTTTTGGTCAATACCGCACTTTGGAACCGCACCGTGAACTATGGCTAAATACCGCCCCATTCATTTGGCTTAATACCGCCTGTTTCATTTGGCTAAATACCGCCTTTATCAATGATATGTCAATGAATATGCAACATAGCAATAAAATACATGTTAAAACAAAAATAACCATGGTAATAAATATTTTTGCCAAAATCATAGGCAATGTAAATAAACATAATGAAATAAATCATTATCAATGTGAGAAAAGTCACCCACTAACTAAGCACATTTAATGAATTAACCATTCCTATGTTGGACATACCATCCCTTGAAGACTCCCACTGACAAAACTTTCGTCAGAGAATCTACAATCAAGTTGTTCAACGAATGTGCTCTACAATGATATAATTGTGTTGACCTTTTTTCTCTCACCTAAAGAGATTTGAAATCCGATCTCTATTATGTTTTGAATTACTAAATTTCACATTATTCTTTGAGAACAACATAGCTGAACCGCTGTCACAATACATCTCAATTGGCCTAAGTAAAACTCACAACCTTTCAGGTCTAAAAGATAACTCTTCAACCAGATATGCTACTTATTAGCTTCGTATATAGTTACAAAATCTACCTTACCAAGAGGGTGATGCATGGATAAACTTCTTTATATTTTTTCTCAAAGGGTACATCTATCATCATAACAAAAAATCTTGAGATGGGATTCCAGCCACCAATGCAATCACCAAATACTACATCACAATAGCTAAGAGTGTCACTACTGCCACAAATGAGTAGATAATCCTTGGTCCTCTGCAAGTACCGCATGACTTCTATTCTCGTTGTTCAGTGAGCTATACCAGCATCCAACTGAAAACGTCTCAGAACACTCTAAAGAAAAGCTATGTGAGAATAAACATAATCTTGAGCATACACCAAGCTCTCTACTCCCCACGCTCTCTCTCAATATCATTTCTTGAACATAACTCTGTCAATTTATCTCCTTTATTGACTTAAGTGTTCTCAACTTACCTCTTACACACACTCAATCATTTGAGAACATGAACAACATATACACTTTGAGACAAAACCCAGAGTTTTACCTTTTCTGTCACGATGAAATTCAATATCAGGTACAAAAGTACTTCCTTACAAATTCTTCATCTCGAAGTTATTATACAGGAAAACTTTGGTTTCAACTAGTAGATCATGTCATTGCTGGTCAGTTATAAACCATCAACACATATGACTAGAAAATGAATCCGCTCCCACTGACCTCTAGATATATATAATGATCAATACCAATCTCAACAAAATTGAAAGAAGATACAACTCTATCAAACTTTAGGTACCACTACCTGGATGCTTGCTTAATCCACATATTGACTTTATAAGTCTACAAAATAGATTTTCTTTCTCTTTTACCTCAAAACCTTTTGGGTAAAGCATATAAACACTTTCTTTCAGATTTTATTTAATCAAAATGATCTTTATATCTATCTGATGCAATTCCAAATTAAAATGCACAACTAAGACCTCAAATATTTGAAGTCTATACTTTTCATTCTCTTTGTGTGATTCCACTTTGCTACAAGTTTTACTTTGTAGTAATCAATTCTCTCACTGAAATCACATATTTTCTTGTATACTCATTTTGAGCCTATGAGTACATCACTCATGACAAGAGCATAAAATCCCAAATCTTGTTGATGTTCATAGACAATAACACATCTTTTATAACCACTAACCACTCAAGAGCAATCTCATTACTGATTGCTTACTTAAAACTATTGGGTTCTTCATCTTGCTCAATACCTAAACATCTATTTTGAGGTATAACATGTGATTGGATGAAATCACAGATCTACATGATCTAGCATATCTCCTCATTGCCTCATCTAGCTCTGCTATTTTGACTATGCATCAACCTGAATGAAGATAGTTTCAACAATTATTTCATTACACTCTAATAATATTTGATACCTTAACTAATTACTCCACAATAATTTTCATGTGATCTCATTAAACTTATGTTTCTTAGATGTGACTGCTAACCAGCATAATCAATGAATTTTACTGAATCCTTCAGACACGAGTTGATATCTCAAATATGATAACTCAATATCTTAAAATAATCACTCCCACGAGTGTTATGAACCACGTTACTTTTATAGTTCCATTCAAGAAGATAACTTGAACTGAAACCAACTTACTTGGCACCCTATCAATACTATAGGCTATAGTATTGATCACTCCATAGGATCTAATACTCTCTCAAGTTCTCTTGATCATATCTATTTGTTACTCTTTCGTTGTTGAATCTCATCTACAAGTCACTACACTATAAGTCTTAGCATCTGTAAATATTTTGCCAAAATCATTGGGAATATATCAATATCACCTAATCTCCCTTAACAATTTACTTTCTCCTTTAGATCCAATAATCCTAATTCTTTAATAAAAGATTTTCTTTTCTTTCTTTCCAATATATATTGAAAAACATTCCATGAACTGGTTATCACAAGAAGTCCTAAATAAAATCTTGATGTCCATAAGATCCAACAATTCCGTGTTGCGAACACCTTTTAATATTTCTTAACCTTGTCATCTTTCCCTTAAACAATCCTTATAAGTACGCAAGTCATTAACTTTAGGGGTTTTCAGAATTCTGTTCTATACAACCTTTTACAGTCTTTCCTTAGATAAGAGTCCTAAATGTCAACGCTAAGGATAGAACTAGGGTATACTATATAACTTCTATAGCTAAGTAAACTACAGAGAGTAAATAAGAGTTTTTGCTATTCCTATAGGTTTGGATTACTTCTACTACTTAAGTCTCCAATCTCTATCACCTTCTTACTCAAAAGTTTCAGGATCCTACTTATCTTCCAGTTATAACCTTTTCTACATGTTCCTTCTGAGTTCTTGTAGCTCCATAAAATCATTTTTCTTGTCAAAAGTTTCTTACTATTCCTTGAAAAATTACTTTTCTTTCTGTAAGACCCTACCCTTCACTTACTGCATTTGTCAAAGTATGGCTCACACATCATGACATTGGCATTCCTTCCTTTCCCTTTTCTTTGAAATTTCTTTCTTAGTGTAAAGGGAGTCAACTCATCTTTTGTCCACTATCCTTTTAGGGTTTATGGGTCACTAGGATCTGAATTTGCAGTCTAGGTGAGGAAGTGAAACTCAAGTGAATCATCTACAGTATTTTAATGAGTTACCTACAGAGATTCACATATCTTAGAGCTTATCAGTGATGGCTAATAGCTCCAACTTGTGTTTCCTCACACACCATTATCATCCTATACCATCAAAACTGGTACAGACGGCCTTGAGAATACAACATCTCTCCACCCCATTTTAAAAACACCAAAATTTATTTAGATTTCACTCTGAACATCCATTTCCAATGTTCCTTATCAGAACTTTCCTTTACCTGATCTTAAGGATTGAACATTCCTAAAGACCATAATACAATCTTTGCTAAGAATATCTAGGTTAAACACTCCTAGACACTAGCTTTCAATTTTTCATGCCAATTTATGGAACTAGCCCCCCATAATAAGCATCATGAGGTGTTTGATCATTATATGTTCTCTAACATGTGTATTATAATGCAAACATTGAGAAATAATGAAACATATACACAAGATAAGTTAAACTAGCAATCATTAAATATATGCAAGTCCATTTTCTTATCATTAAATATATGCAAGTCCATTTCCTTTGAAGAATCAACTGAAACTACACCCTCATCCTTTGGGATAAAAGCACACTGGTCCTCTTACTATCTGTGAAGAGTCAACCGAAACTACACCATTATCCTTTGGGACAAGAGTGCACTGGTCCTCTTACTATTTGTGCAGAACCTGCGAAGGGATAATAACTCTTGCAATTCCACCATCTTTGGGTGTATGAAACTTCTAAAGTCAAGATCCTTCATCCATATGCATAAGTATACATGATCTTTGAAACTGTCACCTTTAGGTGGACAATGCCACTCTTTGCTGCTTTCACAAAAATAAAAATCTTGATAATGTCATCTTTGAGTGAGCACTGTCCTTCTTTACTGTGTCTATAAATGCATAAGTACTGGATTTAAGTATACCATGATAGAACCGAGCTTGCCACTTTGGTAGTCCCACCCAATCCTTACACAACATGTATAAATCATAATTTGAATAAACTGAGACAATGTCACCTTTGGGTGAACACTTTCATTCTTTAAAGCATCTACAAACACAGTCGCTTGAATTTGAACATATTATGACAAAACAAGGCATACCACTTTGGTGGAATCCACCAAGTTTCACCATGATATGAACAAATCTCATCTGCAGCACTAGTGGGATATATATATATATATATATATATATATATATATATATATATATATATATATATATATATATATATATATATATATATATATATATATATATATAACCATGAATATTTTCAAAGTTCAAATAAACATTCAATTAAACATGCACATTAGCTCAACAATCAACATGGTACAAGAACATAAAGAAAAAACCAACATAAACACTGCAAATCTAGCTCCAAAAGAGCATTCATTTGAAAAAAAATACTTTTTTCAACGTATCAAAATGTAACAATATATATTTCAGATTGAAGAGCATTGAAAAATGAGTCCAACGTAACAAAACCAGATGTCAATCCGACCTTCCTAGCTCCCACAATTACTGTTTAAGTCCAGATTGTGAATACAGTTTTAAAACTGTAAAGCAAATAGGTCTTAGGCCTGGACCGGGATGAATCATGGTCTGAACCAAACCGAATCGGTCTGGCCCGGCCAAATCGAGTCCCCGGTTAACCCAGTTGGATTTTCGGGTTACAAATCTAGGTTTTCAGGTCGGATCATTTGGGCCATCGGGTCAACCCATTTGGATTGCTGGGTCACTCATCTGAGTTGACCCACGTACAGGGTCATTGGGTGGTCAGGCCTGGGTTGTCTTGGCCTGGCTGGGCTAGCTCTGGCTGGGCCGGTCTGGGCTTAGGCGGGCCTGGGCTTGGTTGGCTCGGCTCGAGTCAACCCTGCCAAACCGGTTAGGGTTTATGATTCTGTGCCAAGTCGATCCAGTGATGACTCGGCGTCGTTAGAGAGTTTTTTTTTTTTTTAAACAGTTGGCGCGTGGATCTCACGTACTTTTTCAGGCAGCGCGTGAGGGAGCGTCCAGCATGCTCCAACAACCAAATTTGTGTCGGTCGACTCATTTTTTGGAGTACTACAGTTTGGCATAATTTATTTTGAATTTCACCAGTCTGAAAAAATTTCGAAGGGTTCTAAACTTTGACAGTTCCGTATCAAAAATTTGGGAAGAAAAATCTTTCCCTTTTCAATTCAATCAGTCTTACAATCTCATTTCTTTTTTTTTACCTACGATCCTAGGTCTGTGTGGGTGGCTCTGATACCAATTGTTAGAATTTTTAATGCAAGTTAGGGTTTTCCCATGGGATTTTCCATTAACCCTAACGAATCCACCATACAGATTACTAGAATACAATGGACAATAAAAGAGATGATAGAACACATACCATGTAGATTGATTTTTGACCATTTTCTATAACTTGAATGCCTCGATTAGAGTCTTCCACAGCATCTTGGGATCCCTTTTTGCCTTTGTGCGTATAGGAGCAACAGAGAGATTAAAACCAACGGCTGTGGGGACCCTAATCATAGTATTTATAATATTATCCCTAACCCAGAACCATTTTCTACAGTGGACCTGGTTGGTAGTCTCTAACCAGTGATGAATCAGATCTGAACCGATCAAACCAATAATTGAACTCCCACTTAACAACTGATTAGGTAATTGATCAAACCCACACAACTGGAATCTAACAATAACAAGTTGGATTTACTGCATTAGTGCTGCTCCCCAAGATCCACGGTACGTAATGTTAATAGGGAAGGAAGACTGGAAAAGAGGAAACCAAAAAGCGAGGGAAACGTACGTAACCCACAGGCTACTCTACTTCGGTTTGTTCCGGCCAAATCCCTGCAATTCATGTCACTGCATTGATGTGCTTTTGATTTTTTGTTCGATCAATGACTTGATTTGTTCTGGGCTGGGCTACTAATCGTTGGGTTTCTTATTTAGAGTGCACAAAAATCTCCCAGTGGATTATGGAACTCTTCTTCTTCTTCTTCTTCTTCTTCTTCTTCACTCTCCAGTTGCCTTTTCCCCTTTAGATGTACGACTCAAAGTTAACCTTTTTTCTCTCACCCCTTCCTGAGCTTTGATTGGAATTAGATCCCCAAACCTGGGGCTGATTTTGATTCTCTACAGTTGCAGTGATTTTGTAAAAGGGGTCACAGCATTCAGTGGTTTCTTCAGTTTAAAAATAGTCGCAGCAGTAAATAGCCTACTAATTCGGCTCATTCCACCTCTGAAATCTTAACAGCCGGAGAGATTTGAATTTGGTATTTACCAATGAAGACATTTCAAAACAAGGAATGGGTGAGATTTGTATCGGAAGTTGGGGAGATTCATATTTAAACCTAAATCTGCCCTAGATTAATGGGTGAAGATCTTCTCCCTCTTCTTTTCTTGATACAGTGAGATAACTATTTTACTGCTCATTAAAAAAATAAAAAAAATTAGGGCAAAATTATTATTTTCTTCTCAATTTGTTGAAAAGGGTAATTGAATAATTTTATTTTATTTTATTTGTCAATTTAAGGGTTTCGGTCCACTGTAGCCGCATCCGGGCCATTGAGAGTACATCTACATGTGCAGCCAATGCAATCCAACGGCCTAAATGGGACTGCAAGGGTTCATGGCTGCAGAGAATCCAAGCCCTCAATTTAAAAACAAAGAATTCGGGTGATATTATTGGCAAAATTAGGGATTAAGTGATTTAAAGATAAAGTACAAGGGCGATGAGTGAAATTTTCCTTAAAAATTAATCCAAATTAGATCTAATTGAGATAAAAAAAAATCGAATTTGGCTATATATATATATATATAATTGATTTTGCTAAAAAAATTTATAATTTTCACTCCTTATTTTTCCAATCAACCAAGAGCCAGATTTGTCGTATTAATCCCTAACCTATGACATCACACCATCAATTTGTACTCGACCTTTAACTACTACTTTTGTTCAAATAGAAATGAAGCTTATAAAGTACCTGTTGATCTCTAAATCGTTATTTTGTTTCCCACAATTGGCATAGCCTGTAATTATGGTGTTAGCAACATAAAAATTTAGAGAACAGATTTCACTAGGAAATCTTCATCCATTCTCATGCTCTGCACATACACTAAAAATCATGGTAATTTGAGCTGCAATATTTTCGAATAGCATATCCCAAAATACAAGTGATAAAATATAGTCACTGATAGAAAACAGAACCGTGAACACATTTACAGGTTAGACAAGCAAGTGAATCAGATACATGCTCTGTAGAAGTTTTCAAACTCATTCCATGTCGGAGATCCACAATGATTTCCTGTGATCACTTAAAACTACAAGTCAATCCAGACTGAGATGGAATGCAACAGCAGTAACATCAATGATAGATCTAATTCAAGAATTTCTGCTAATGCTATTGTGGTTGCCCCATTGAAATGGCCATGTAAAAAGAACATATTGAATCCAAGAGGAGAGGGAGATGAAGAGAGACTGAGAGAAGAGTAATCCAAAAGTGATGAACTGAGAAGAAGGGAGAGGGCCAGAGAGAAGTGAAAGAGACGATGGTCCCTATTGCAATCCCTACCAGAGACACGAGAGAAAGGTAAGTAAAAAAAGAAAATAAAATGTCAAAAATGCCCTTTAAATTTTAATTTACAAAATACTAATGAGTTTGTACTAAAAGAAGATGAAATGTCTAATTTGCTTACTTAATTTAACTTTCCAGGACCCATTGCCCAATTTATATTGGTCTAATTTACTGCATTCAATTTTCAATTTTCATGTTGGTTCGCGGGAAGAAATAATATGTTTCCCAACATTTATATGTGAAGGAGCACTGTTTTTGTCATTAAAACAATGTAGATATAGTGCTAGCTAGGATTTTTGGGTTTTCCCATGTCCATGGGGCATGGTGAGACATGCCCTGCCAATGGAAAGGGACTGAAGTAGGTTAAATGGGTGATAAGACCATGGTGGGAATTTAGTCCCACATCAGTTTATGAGAGTTGAATTTTTGGGATGGAAATTTTACATGATATTAAAACGGATTTTCTCCATATCTTTGTATCCATGATACATATCGCCATGGATGCAAGAGAGTAGTGTCATCATACACTGGCCTAAGAATCCCTCCATCTATCCTTTGGAACTTTTGCAATGGATATTTTACAGACCATAATGGGGTGGGTACATGGGTATTGGAAATGGGTTTCCTTCTGTTATACCATGGTGGGTTTGGGTCAGCTTCAGATTATTAAGGCCCCGATGAGAGTTGAAGATTAAGAACCTTAGTTATTTATTATTTATGGTCTCTCTCTCTGCTTTTACCATATGCTATTTTCTTACTTCTGACCAAATGATGCTCTATCACATTTTTCAGCCTGCCCAAACTGCTTTGTCTTGCCTTGCCCTCTTGAAGGGTTGGGTTGGGTATAGAACATGGTTGTAATTACAGGTATTGGATATGTATACGTTATGTTCAAAATTAATCTGATTTGAATCAGGTCTGTGTACGGATTCAATAGAAAACTGACACGTGAGATACCATATATAGTAATATTAAAAGAAAATCGGATCGGAGATCAGATCGACAATTAAAGATTGATCAGGTCTAAAATCGATATGGATCAACTAATCCGACCAATCTAATACCGATTACTACTAGCTATCATATGTTTGGTGTTAATATGTGATGAAAAAATATACATATATAACAAATGCAGAAACAACTTACATGACCGAACAGGAAATGACAAACAAGTCAACACTTAGCATGCACTCTAATTCGTTCAATGCATCTGCATAAAAAACTCTGTAATTTTTTGAAAATTTTCTTTGCTTAATATTTTGATGGATGGTGATGGATGCTGTATATTAAGGGGCTGTTTGATAAAACTTCAACTCTGGGATTCTTACTTCTGGTTCAAATTTCTATTCCAACTTCAAAAGGATTTAGGAGTATAAAGGGATAGAAACATATTTGTTAACCTAATTTAGTCATGGACTCCAGAGTGGTAGTGGTGAGTGGCGGATGGTGGCACTAGTGGAGAGTGATGATGGTTGGTGATGGTGGTGGTGGGTGAAAGGTGTTGGCGAAGGGTGGCGGTGGGTGGGTGGTGGTAGTGGTGGTGGTGGTGGTGGTGGTGGTGGGTGGGTGGGGGGCGGTGGGTGGTGGTGGTAGTGGTGGTGGTAGTGGTGGTTGGTGGTGGTGGCGGTGGTGGTGGTGGGTGATGGTAGATGGTGGTGGCAGTGGTGGTGGCGATGGGGGTGGTGGTGGGGGGTGGTGGGTGATGGTTGGTGGTGGTGGTGGTGGCGGTGGGTGGTGGGTGGCTGGTGGTGGTGGGTGGCTAGTGGTGGTGGCGATGGTGGGTGGCGGTGGTTGTTGGTGGCGGTGGGTGGCGCTGGTTGGTGGTGGCTGTGGGTGGCGGTGGTTGGTGGTGGCAGTGGGTGGTGGTGGCAGTGGGTGGCGGTGATTGGTGGTGGTGATGGGTGGCGGTGGGTGGTGGTGGGTGGGTATTGGTGGTTGAGGATGGTGGTGGGTAGTGGTGGCGATGGGTGGTGGGGTGCGGTGGTGGTGGTGGAGGCAGTGGGTGGTGGTGGTGTGGTGGTGGTGGTGGTGGTGGTGGCGGTGGTGGCTGGTGGCTGGTGGCTGGTGGTGATTGTGGTGGTTGGTGGTAGTAGTGGTGTTGGATGATTTTTTTTACTCCAAAATTTTACTCCGAAGTCGAAAAACATCTATTTTATGTTCCAAAAAATTGCATTCTTGAACTCATTTGGAGCTGGTTCACCCATGGATTCTCCAGAAGTTCGAACCGGGTTACCAAACAGGCTTCTACTCCATTTATGCTCCAGAAGTCAGAATCCAACTTTTGAAGTGTTACCAAACACCCCCTAAAGGACCGTTAAAACTATGTTTTTAATTCTCGGAATCAAACACTGCATAGGTGGGAGCCTTGGAAACTGGAATCTATAAAAAGAAGCAAAAATTTCTGCATCGATCCGTTATATTTTTTGGAGTTCTTTTATTCAAAAATCTCATAGATCTAACTACATTGTACAATAAATAAGTTTCATTGATTTTTTTGCTGTTTCACTATTTTACAAAAATAAAAATAAAAATAAAAAAGGAAAAAGAAAAGAAAATTTGGGTCATGGCAACTATCCAATCATCCCAGTGATAATCTGAAGAGACAAATTTAACGAAGTAGCCAAACAAATGAACAACCAACATTGATAAAAAAAAAACTGCTCTAGGAGACTTTATCATGATTTTACGAATCTATAATTCTCCTTACTGAGTAAGACTCCTTTCTTATGCTTCGACACAGCATCCGAGAGAAGCAATAAATTGATTAAACGGGCCCATGCCTGACTCATATACCTCCCTCCTCACCTCCCTTTTATCTAGTTTCGAGAAGTCTCTACTCAATAATTGGGATGATCTGGATGTACCATGTTATCTTTTATCACTCCAATTGCATCCATCCAAAAGATCACTTGGGATATGTTTGGCCACTTTGTTTGCATTGACAGAGAACCAATAATTCTTGCCAAAACGTTCCTACTGAGGCCAACCATATTAATCAATGATGATAGCAAGTTGCTTCCCCCTCTCTCTCTCTCTCTCTCTCTCTCTCTCTCTCTCTCTCTCTCTCTCTCTCTTGAAATTTTCAAGAAAATCAAACACATTTTCTTGATGAGGTCATCATTTTCTCCAGAGTGATCATCTTGCCAAGAAGTTAACACCCATTCATCCTTTAAAAACTTCAGAGTGATGATCACATGTTGACACTGAGAGGGGGTTGAATCAGTGTCTTCAAAAATTCTTCTAAATAAGTTCTTGAAGACGTTGTCCTAAGTTGACACTTCACTTGCTAACCACAATCACACTATTATAGAAGCAGTCAAAAACGCACAGTCCTATGCACAATTACCTCGCTACCATAAAGTGGCCAGGTTTACATGTTGTGCGCACTCATCCTACAAGTCATTCCACGCACTTCAAAAGATATAAAATAAACACAGACCACAATATCAGATATTAAGTTGTTCACCAATACAGTGTGTGATGGTTAATCCACAGAGTAATACCCTACGGGCTCCATATATACTCAATATGCTTCTTTTAGATGCATACACAGCAAGCAGTACATACACCCAATTTACCCAGCATAAAACTAGAAAGACACAAATGTGCCTACAATTCAAGTATCAAGTATCATTGTTCAGCACAAGCTGCACACACCACATTAACCCACACCCATAAGAAGCAAACAATGCAATTTTTGGGCTTATAACAATTCCCTTACAGTTCTAACACAGGCTAGTTTGGTATATTCATTCTCCACCTAAACTAATAGTAACTGAGTATAGGAAATAATAAAGTAAAGCTCATACAAGGTTGGAAGGCTTACAAACCTCGTGAGTAAGTTCCTCGTACTCTAGGAAGACTCTGAAGCAACTTTGGAAAGCCTAGTAATGCTCTCCTCCCTTCAACATAATCTGAACACATCATGTCACACCCCAATTCTAAACCAACCAGAATGGTGTGAGTGAACCATCATTGAACCAACGGTTCACACCAGGATCTCAAATAGGCCGTGTCCACCCATACAAACCATTGCACATAACCACAATCAGAATATAAATAGTACAGCAGAAGTCTGTAAATAGAATGAACTGAGTATCTATTGATAAATTAAATAAGTATCCAATTATTCAAATCTAAACATAAAATATAATATCCTTACATCCACTTAATGCAACTGAAGATAACTGAAATAAATAAATCAAATCAAATCAAAGGTACACGCAGAAAGGGCACTCGCATGAAGTGTCATGCTCTTCCTCTCCTGCCTGTACACCCAGAGCAACAACATCACCATACGCCGGAGCGTTCATATAGTCATCCATCGTGTATCCTGCATCAACATCTAAAAACAATGTGTACATAAAGGGTGAGCTCACAACTTAGCTCAGTAAGACAATCAGACAGTTTCACAATATTATGCATGAGTAACAAACATTTTATGCTGTGGTCTGGTTTAAGTTTGCAATGTGCTATAGAAAGGTTTGGTGGCCCCCGCACCTCTATACACGAGTGTGTAGCACCTCATGGATCACACCACCATCGGCCCACATGCACCCATCATGGAATAGAGATAGAGCTAAGATATCCCTGTACCTCCCCTGATATACCAGTACCTAAGCCCCTACTGGCCAGGGCTTGTAAACTGGGCTCGCAACTAACCAATCATATATGTCATCAATGTATGCTCTATCCCAGCACAGTCGTCTACGGCATAGAGATAGAGCTAAGGCATCCCATACCTCCCCTGAAACCCCATCCGTAACTAACCCACTAGGATAGAACAATACGCAGGTAGACCCTATCCCAACATAACTCCCTACGACATAGAGATGGAGCTAAAGCATCGTGGACAAGCCAGCGTCGACCTCGGAGACCACAGTGCCACATCACCATGGCCAGGCCAGCATCAATATCGGAGACCAGCGTACCATGACCTTCCCCTGATGCCCTACCCGTACCAAGCATGTTAAGATAGAATACTACAAAAAGTACCAGCGTGAGGAATGATCCCAAGCCCATGCCCCACTCCACACACCAACGAAAACAATCACATGCCTAACAATCACATCCTATCAATGCATGAACAATAATAATAACTGAAAGTAAAGGATGGCATGTGAATATGCAAAAACATCACATCATATATATTCAGGTTATTAACAACGATTTACTGTCCATTAATTATTAGGGTTTAGGTCAGATTCCCTTACCTGACACTCGTTTGATAGCTTGCCCCATGTCGCAAGATCCAAACGTGCTATCACAAAGTCCTACATAATATTAGGGTTCAGTTAGAATAGTTTCTTAGGATTTACGTTGGTCGGAAAACCAACGAGTTTACAAAAATACACTCACAGAGCTGACCGGTGGCATGTACCGGTCGCAGCTCTGTGGGAAAATCTGGCGACCAGTTTGGTCAGCCGGTCCCCACAGACCAGCCCCCCGGAAGGTACCAGTGGCAACATACCGGTCGCACAGGGTGCAACCGGTATAGTCGATCGGTATGTCTCCGGAAGACCATACTTTGGGTTGTTCGACTGCCGTCAATCATTCTCCATGGTTTCCAAGGTTTCTCCTATCCATTCTAAGTCTGGGCTTTGAGTTAGAGTTATCTCCAACTCATTCAAGTCTAGTTTCGATGAATACCATCCTAGAACTCGAATCTAAGGTTTGACAGAAATTTAGGGTTTAATGGCCAATTAGGGTTTTAGATCAATACCTACTTTGCATGGTATTGATTCACCCATACAACTATCCTAGAGTCATAGAGTAAGAAGAATGATTAACACACTTACCGTCGACTGGCGTAAGGTGAGCGTCGTCGAACGGCAATGGCGGCACTTCCTTCTTCTTCCTAGCTTCTTCTCCTTTCCAACCTCCTTCTCTTCTCTAAGGTTTGTGAGAGACAATGGAAAGGATTTGAAGAGGTTTAAAGGTGTTTATATAGGCTAAGATTAGGGTTTAGTAACCCTATTAGGATTAGGAAGGTCTTAGGACTCGAAATCAGGAAAGTGGGACCCGTAGAGATCAATTTCTGGATCTCCATAGTCAGCTGCGCAGAGCTGACCGGTCGACCGGTACCAAGACCGGTACCATCGACCGGTCAACATAAAATAACACTTATTTGATCGTCTCAAAATTTGCATATAGGTTTCACACATCATACAGCTCTTCATAGGCTTAGTCGAGCTCATACAACTCTTCTATAATGGCAGACTAATATTCAAAGTCTTCAGTGCATTCAAAACATATCAAACCCCATTAGAGCTCTCATTAAAACTTCAAACAACAACCATTTCTCACAAAACCTCATTCAAGCTCTTCAATATAGCTTAATGGAACCCCATTGAACCCATGGAAGGTTGGTGGTAAAAATCACAACCTTAAACCAACACTACACCTTCAAAAAGAGGTTTTCCCCCCAAAACCTGAGCCTCTACTATCTTCTTCATCACTGAAGCATTTTCATTGTGTAGAGCATTCAAAATAAAGCTCACAGCAACTTGAACGGTCCGATTTGGACTCCAGATGGCCGAGATATAGCTGTTACAATTTCAGCAATCAAAATAGTATAAAAAGAATCTTTTTATAGCCTACGGTGCACCTACACTACAATGAAGCGCCACCGCCTTAACACGTCAGAGAGAATGTCAGGTTATCACTGGCCACCCAAAGAATCTCGATATCGACCACTAGATCATCTCAAAAAGGTAGGATTAACTTACCGCTGTCAGATCTATCATATCACGTCAGTTGATGTCGCATCAAATCTCGGCCCTTGGATATGGATTATTGCCGATGTCACACGGTACGTGTACTGGACCGAAGCACAGTCTCAGCCATCTGTTAGAGCTAGTTGTTGAGTTCTAATAGACTGATCCGTTATCTGGAGTAATAGTTGTTTGATTAAGAGAAAAAGGTGGGATTAGACCATCAACGTTTAATCGGCTTCATCTCGCCTTATGCAATTGGCTTGAGTCGCAACCATTCGATCGGGATCCACTCTGCGCGTATGGTACGCACGCCTCGTGGAATAATACCTTATCTTAATACTTCTTGGCTCATGGTTTTAATCTGCAACTAGCCAGTCAGAATACTTGCTGGAGTATCATCTCCCATCCGCCGAAGAGCACCTTAGCCTGCACTTTTGAGATCCGTTAGATCCAGATCTAAATGGCATGGCCCAATTTCCACCATCAATCTTGAATCTCCCTTTTTTCAACTACCCATATAAGACCCGCACTCTACTAACTTCGTTTAATCGTGTCGTGCCAAGTCTTCCCATTATTCCTGGACCAAGTGGACCGAGCATGTGAAGATAAATTACAAACCACGTATAAAAATCGACTCAACACCTAAAACTGTATACATATGGTCGCATACCTGGGTAGGTACCGTCGACCATATGAAAGAAACAATGGTCACTGATCAATGACCCTACGATCGATCATTTGGACCCTACGGTCAACGGGTTCTGCGACCGTAGCCATCAACCGTGAGACCCTAGATCAGACTCTGAGTTTTGGAAACTTTCCTAAACTAAGGGATTTTTTTTCTAATTTAAAGAGGACTCTATATGGAGAGTTTTTCTCTATATAAAAGATGTCCCTCAGTCCTTTTTCACTCTTTTATAACATTAGTAAACCCTAGAAAAAGAGAAGGGAAGAGAAGGAAGAGAAGGTGTCACACCACAATTCCGAACCAACCAGAATGGTGTGAGTAAACCGTCATTGAACCAACGGTTTACACCAGGATCTCGAATAGACCGTGTCCACTCATACAAACCATTGCACAAAACCACAATCAGAATATAAATAGTACAGCGGAAGTCTTTAAATAAATAAACTGAGAATCTATTGATAAATTTAAATAAAATATCCAATTATTCAAATTCAAACATTAAATATAATATCCTTACATCCACTTAATCTAACTGAAAATAACTGAAAATAAATAAAAGTCAAATCAAAAGTACACGCAGAAAGGGCACTCACATGAAGCGTCATGCTCGTCCTCTCCTGCCTGCACATCCATAGCAGCAACGCCACCATACACCGGAGCGTTCACGTAGTCATCCACTGTGTAACCTGCATCAACATCTAAAAACATGTATATATACAAAGGGTGAGCTCACAACTCAGCTCAATAAGACAATCAGACAGTTTCACAATATTATGCATGAGTAACAATCATTTTATGCTGTGGTCTGGTTTAAGTTTGCAATGTGCTATAGAAAGGTTTAGTGGCTGCCTCACCTCTATACACAAGTGTATGGCACCGCATAGTAGATCACACCACCACCGGCCCATATGCACCCATCATGGAATAGAGATAGAGCTAAGGTATCCCCGTACCTCCCCTGATGCCCTACCCATACCAGTACCTAAGCCCCTACTGGCCAGGGCTCGCAAACTGGGCTCGCAACTAACCAATCCTATATGTCATCAATGTAGGCTCTATCCCAGCACAGTCGTCTACGGCATAGAGATAGAGCTAGAGCGTGCAGGCCGGGCTAGAGACCACAATACCTCACCTCCCCCTGGTACCCTATTCGGAACTAACACACTAGGATAGGACAATACGCAGGTAGACCCTATCCCAACATAACTCCCTACGATACAGAGATAGAGCTAAAGCATCGTGAACAAGCCAGCGTCGACATCGGAGACCACAGTGCACCATGGCTAAGCCAACATCAACATCGGAGACCACCTTACCACGACTTTCCCCTGATGCCCCACCCATACCAAGCATGTTGAAATATAATACTACAAAAGGTACCAGTGTGAGGAATGATCCCAGGCTCCATGCCCCCACTCCACACACCAACGAAAACAATCACATGCCTAACAATCACATCCTATCAATGCATGAACAATAATAATAACTGAAAGTAAAGGATGGCATGTGAATATGCACAAATATAACATCATATATATATATATATATATATATATATATATTCAGGGTTATTAACAATGATTTACTGTCCATTAATTATTAGGGTTTAGATCAAATTCCCTTACCTGACGCTTGTTTGATAGCTTACTCCACGTCGCAAGATCCAAACGGAATATCACAAAGTCCTACAATATTATTAGGGTTTCACTAGAATAGCTTCTTAGGGTTTCACGTTGGTTGAAAAACCAATGAGGTTACAAAAATACTCTCAAAGAGCTGACCGATTGCATGTACCGATCGCAGCTCTATGGGGAAAGCTGACGACCAGTATGGTCAACCGGTCCCCATAGACCAGCCCCTCGGAAGGTACCGATGGCAACATACCTGTCGCACAGGGTGCAACCGGTATAGTCGACCGGTATGTCTCCGGAAGACCATACTTTGGGTTTTTCGACTGCCGTCTATCATTCTCCATGGTTTCCAGGGTTTCTCCTATCCATTCTAAGTCTGAGCTTTGAGTTAGAATTATCTCCAACTCATTTAAGTCTAGTTTAGATGATAACCATCCTAGAACTCGAATCCAGGGTTTAACGGCAATTTAGGGTTTAATGTCCAATTAGGGTTTTAGATCAATACCTGCTTTGCATGGTATTGATCCAACCATACAACTATCCTAGAGTCATAGAGTAAGAAGAATGATACACTTACCGTCGACTGGCGTAAGGTGAGCGTCATCGAACGGTAATGACAGCACTTCCTTCTTCTTCCTAGCTTCTTCTCCTTCTCCAACCTCCTTCTCCTCTCTAGGGTTCGTGAGAGACAATGGAAAGGATTTGAGGAGGTTTAGAGGTGTTTATATAGGCTAGGATTAGGGTTTAGTAACCCTATTAGGATTAAAAAGGTTCAGGTATTAGGGTTAAGGAAAGTGGGACCCGCAGAGATCCAATTCCGGATCTCCGTAGTTAACTGCGCAGAGCTGACCGGTCGACCGGTACTAAGACCGGTACCATCGACCGGTCAACATAAAATAACACTTATTTGACCGTCTTTGATCCGATTTCATACCTATTTATCATCCACTCATCCCGTCTAGCCCGGTGATGATCAGAAGACCTGCTACGACATGAAATCAAGGTTTAGACCGGGTATATGGAGTGCGTGTCTTACAACTCCCCCACCCTTAAAAGAAATTTCGCCCTTGAAATTTGCATGTAGGTCTTACAACTCCCCCACCCTTAAAAGAAATTTTGGCCTCAAAATTTGAACGTACCTTGATCGTCGAAAAGGTTAGGGTACTCCTTCCTCATCGCGCTCTCCTCCTCCCAAGTAATTTCTTCGACATCTTGGCTTTTCCAATGCACCTTCACATAATGGATATCCTTGGCTCGAAGTTGCTGTACCTTTTGGCTTGAGAACATCGCAGGCACCACTTCAAATGTTAAGTCTTCAGTCAAGTCTGGGGGGTCTGCTATCAAGATGTGCGATGGATCCCTGACATACTTCTTCAATAATGATACATGGAACACATCATGTATGCTTGACATAGATGGTGGTAGAGTCAATTGATATGCTACATTACCACGTCTGGTCAATATCTCGTATGGTCCCACATACCTGGGGCATAGCTTCCCCTTCTTACCAAACCTTTTCAGACCTCGCACCGGTGATATCTTCAAGAATACCTTTTCACCCACTGCAAACTCTAGATCTCGACATCGATTATCCGCATAGTGCTTCTGTCGAACTTGAGCTGTCTTTACTCTCTCCTTGATTTGATCAATCACTCGACAAGTTTCTTCAACAAACTCCGGTCCTATAATTATTCTTTCTCCCACCTCGTTCCATAACAGAGGTGTTCGACATTTTTTCCCATAGAGTGCTTCATATGGAGCCATTTGAATTGTAGCCTGATAGCTGTTGTTATAAGAAACTCGATAAGCGATAGCTTCTCGTCCCAAGCTCCCTTGAAATCTAATGCACAAGCTCGGAGCATATCTTTTAAAATTTGAATGGTCCTTTCTGACTGCCCGTCCGTCTGAGGGTGGAAAGCTGTACTAAACTTCAACTTTGTTCCCATAGCTTTTTGTAATCCTTCCCAAAACTTTGATGTAAAATGAGGGTCTCTGTCAGATACTATACTTTCTGGGACACTGTGGAGTCTGACTATATTATCTACATATAGCTTGGCCAGATTCTCCATGGTATACTGAGGCCTGACCACAATAAATCGAGCTGTCTTGGTGAGTCGGTCGACTATAACCCAAACTGCGTCCACTGACCTTGGTGAAAAAGGTAGGCCAGTGACGAAATCCATAGTAATACAATCCCACTTCCATGCAGGCTCCGATAGTGGTTGTAGCAAACCTGCGGGTCTTTGCCTTTCTGCTTTAACTTGTTGACAATTCAGACATTGGAACACGAAACGAGCTATATTGGCTTTCATACCTCTCTACCAATACAGTCTTCTCAAATCACGGTACATTTTGGTACTTCCTGGATGTACCGAATATGGAGTGTAATGAGCTTCAGTCATAACTCGATCTCTAATATTGCAGTCATCACTCTCAGGTATACATAACCATCCACGATACCTGAGTACCTTGTCTGAATCCAAGGTAAAGTCAGGATTGCTCGTACCCTTCTCTAAGTCTTCTTGCACTATCTTGAGATGTGGATCTTGTAGGATTGCTACATTGACCTCATCCACTAGATTCGGTGAGATCTTCAAAGTTGCGAACATCATGGTGAACTTATGAATTAAGCCTTGCTCGACTGGATCTTCTGTAGTCTCTATTATATACTCTTCATCGCCTTCAATTGAACTTGAGGCTGCGGCACATAATGCAGCATTTGTACTTGGTCCTGCCTTAGGTTTCGATGCCCATTTTCTGCTTAAGGCGTCAGCCACCACATTTGCTTTACCCGGATGATACTGGATGTCACAGTCATAATCTTTTAGTAATTCCAGCCATCTCCTCTGTCTCATATTCAAATCCTTCTGAGTGAAAAGATAAGTTAAGCTCTTGTGATCTAACTTAATCTGAAACTTTTCACCGTACAAGTAGTGTCTCTAAGTCTTGATTGCATGTATAACCGCTGCTAACTCCAAATCATGCGTAGGATAGTTTTTCTCATGTTCTTTTAACTATCTTGATGCGTAAGCAATCACCTGTTCTCCTTGCATCAATACACACCCAATACCCAACCCTGAAGCATCCGTATATAAGGTAAACGGTACGCTTGGTTCTGGGATTATCAAAATAGGTGCAGAGACTAGTCTTGACTTCAAAGTCTGAAAACACTTCTCACACTCATCTGTCCATATGAATTTCTCTCCCTTCTTGGTCAATCTGGTGAGTGGAACAGCGATCTTGGAGTAGTCTTCCACGAATCTTCTATAATAACCAGCCAACCCAAGGAAACTACAAATCTCTACAATAGATTTTGGTGCTTCCCATCCTACTATAGCAGCTATCTTACTTGGATCAACCTTGATACCATCTTCAGATACTACATGGCCCAAGAAAGCCACTTCCTTCAGCTAAAACTCACACTTCTTGAACTTAGCATACAGCTTCTCCGTTCTCAGCCGTTGTAGGGCTGCTCTTAGGTGTGTTGCATGAGCCTCTCTGTCCTTTGAGTAGACCAATATGTCATCAACGAATACAATGACCGAAGTGTCCAACATATCATGAAACACTCGGTTCATCAGTTCCATGAACGACGCTGGAGCATTGGTCAAACCGAACGACATAACTAGAAACTCATAATGCCCATACCTTGTCCTGAAAGCAGTCTTCGGAATATCTCCAGCCTTGATCATCAATTGGTGATACCCTGATCGGAGATCAATCTTCGAGAAAACCTTTGCACCCTGCAATTGATCGAACAGATCGTCAATTCTAGGCAAAGGATACTGATTCTTGATAGTCAACTTGTTCAGTTCACGGTAGTCAATGCATAGCCTTACACTTCCGTCCTTCTTCTTGACAAGTAATACAGGTGCTCCCCAAGGTGATATGCTAGGTCGTATGAAACCCTTATCTAACAATTCTTGTAACTGGGTCATCAACTCCTTTAACTCGGTAGGGGCCATCTTGTACGGTCCTTTCGACACTGGCGTCGAACCTGGCATAAGGTCTATCACAAATTCTATAGCCCTGTCTGATGGTAGACTTGGGAGATCCTCTGGAATTACATCTGGAAACTCTCGCACCACATCTAGATCTTCCAACTTTGGCACCTCAGCAGTGATGTCGACTACAGATACTAGATACCCCACTCCCCCCCCCCCCTTCTCTAAGCATCTCTTGGCCTTTAGAGTGGAGAGGATCAGCTTCCGCTTCCTAGGTAACTTGGTCCCAGTGAAGCTATACTCCTTTCTCTTTTTGTTTGTAAGCACAAGCTTCCTTTCACCAAATAATAGGATAGCTGAATGATGGCCTAGCCAATCCATTCCCAAAATGATATCAAAGTCCACCATCTCGAGTAGTACCAGACTTGCTTCTAAGTCGCGGCCCTCAATACACACTGTATACGGCCCATAATATTCAGTCAAAGCCACATCGACTCCTAGTGGAGAACGAACTATCAAGCTTGGGTTCAAGTGCTTGATCGGTAACTCCATTCGCTTCCCAAAGGAAATAGAAACAAAGGAGTGCGTGGCCCCAGAGTCGAAGAGTACTCTGGCAGGTATTCCAGCTACATTTACAATTCTTGGAATTTTTATTGTCCCTTAGTTCTACATGCTCATACACACAATGAAATAGTAAGCCAAATAGTAAGGGGTAGAATCATACCAGTGACCACATCAGGTGCTGCGGCTGCCTCCTTGGTGGTGACCGCAAATACTTTTCCTTGCTGGGGAGGTTGTTTCCTAGGTAGAGTGCAGGTCCTTGCAACATGACCCATTTGCTGACAATTATAACATTTGATATTTGGGTTGTGTCTAGCGAACTGTAGCACAGGTGGTGCCGTATTGTTCCTTGCAGGCCCTGTAGTGTACTGAGCCCTGTACGGACGGAAAGGTCTATTGTTACCGCTACCTGAACTTTCAGTAGCGGGTCTCTTCACTCCCCTGTTCTGAGCGAAGAAGCTGTCCCTCTGACTAGATTCTATAACTCTAGCAACCTATACAGCCTCATTATAAATTTTCTTATCCAGCCCCAATATGTGCTCTCTGATGCTTCCACGCAGTCCCATGGTGAACCTACGTGTCTTGGTCTCTTCCTCTTGCATACTTGCTGGTGCGAAGAAAAATAATTCTTCATACCTCTACTGGTAAGCATCCACAGTCGACTGAGACTGCTGTAGATTAAGGAACTCCCTCTCCATCTGATCTCTGAAACTCTTTAGAAAATATTTATCGAAGAAGGCAACCTTGAACACTTCCCAATCCACCTGTGTATGCTTTGTCTCCAGATATGCACGTGTGGAATTCCACCAAGCATTTGCATCTTCCTTCAGCATATGAGTGGCAAACAGAACCTTCTCTTCCTCTGTACAAGTCATCAGGTGGAAATTCTTCTCTATTTCTGCAACCCACTGTGCTGGCCACAATGG
Source organism: Protea cynaroides (assembly GCA_028583415.1). Taxonomy (NCBI): domain Eukaryota; kingdom Viridiplantae; phylum Streptophyta; class Magnoliopsida; order Proteales; family Proteaceae; genus Protea; species Protea cynaroides. The sequence goes on from CM053267.1 coordinate 75,939,048, forward strand.
TTTCCCGGTCTTACTTGTGAATGAAGAAGGCTTCAACTTTAAAAATCTATCCACCGCCCGACTCAGGTCGTGCTGTCCCTGTGTATTCATCCCGTACCATGGTGGTGGGTACGGATAGGCTCCCTGATAAGCAAAAGACGACGGAAATTGGTGCGGTGGTGGTACATTCTGTGCTTGGTCCATCAGCCCTGGACTACCATGCATCGGTAGTGTAGTATGATTCCTTCCAGACTCAGACGTACCTTCAGTGGGAACATGACCTGGTGGCCTGAACATCTTCAACATCTCGCTCAGGAATGCCTTCTGCTGAGCTTCCATTTGATATACCAAATTTGTAACAATTATTTCAGAGTTCGTGTGAGGAGGGCCAGGCAAATTTATCGGTACTCTTGGAACCTGCTCTTCCTCAACTACCGGGCTTGGCTCTCTAACATAGCCTGGTTCTACATGTTCTTCTTCCTCGTGGCGCACCCTAGCCTGGTGACGCTTTCGGCCCCTACGACCGTTTTCGCCTACCATCTCAGACTATTCTGTTTGGATCTGAGAAGAAGACATAACACATGAGAACAATAATAGTGGTGTTAGTCTTGAACAATATAAGGCGAAACAGTCGAAAAGTAGAAATTTAAATTTACAAAAATTTTAAAATTTTTCAGAAATTTTTCTGGCTGTTCTATAGCTGACTGGTCGCAACATACCGGTCGCTACTCTGTAAAAATTTGTGCAACCGGTATAGTCGACCGGTCAGAATTTCATTCTGACCGAGACATAGCGGTCGTAGCCCCTGAGGGGTACCGGTCGACCGGTATGCCCAGAAAGGCTTAAAATAGTGAAAAAGTGATATTTTTCTCACTTTTTCTTTATTCTTTCTCTCTAGTGGCGATTTCTCTCTGGATCCCGAGTTGCTACAGTCCGATCGGTGATCTTAGAAGTCATTTTCTTCCGTTCAAGACTTAGAACATCGTCTCCAGGTAGGTCTCTTCCCTCTCTATCAAGTTTTTACAAAATTTTCATATCGTCTTTAGTTAAAATTTTAAGTTTTTCTTTGATTGGAAGATTCTAATCGTAGGAACTTCTTTCCTTCGGCTTAGAAAGGGTTTAGGGACTCCCAAGAGCAAAAGCCCTTAATCAATTTGGACTTCCACCGAATGGTTTTCATAAAAATCAAATTTTTCTAATTTTAACCTAGGTTTTTCAAAATTTTTGAAATTTCTTGATTTTCTTAAATTTCTTAAATTTCTTGTTGAAATTGTATGGGATTGATTTACTTGAATTGTGCGGGGGTCACATAAGTCCTCCTCCCCAAGTTTTGGGTGAGTTTGAGGCTTTTTACCAATTTACTATCGTTATGCTGTCGAATTTTTGACAATTTCTAACGTTTTTCTTCTTGTTTTCTTTATGTTTTGCAGTTTAAATGCCTCCACGACGCGGTCTTGGCAAGCGTTCTTATGGCTTGGGCATGCGCACTGCTCATCCACCAGTTCCACAGCTCGATGAGCAGTGGTTCCGTTCTGAGGCGGCACAAGCCCGTTTCCCTTGGTTCAATAGCAAGAATATTGAATCTGGACGGCGGGTTAACTTGGAACAGTTGCACAGGTTTGATGTGCAAGCAGCATTCGACAGGCTTGGGTGGGTGCATGTCATTACTTACACTGAAACCACTCGCCCCAACCTGGTTAAGCATTTCTACGCCAACCTAGAGCTTCATGGGGATGTCAATGATCCCAATCAGGGTAGGGACTTGCGCATCTCCAGCTTCGTCAAGGGCGTCCATATCTCCTTCGACACTCATCAGTTGGCTGACCTGCTAGGGGTACCCAATGATGGAGACCTAGTATACTGCCCTCCAAAGGTGAAGGGCTATCTGAGCGAGGATCTACGCCGAGAGATAGCGGAGCAGATACTAAATCCTGGGGCTCCTATGAAGGCTGCTAGTCTGAAGCCCTTGGCTCAAGTTTATAGCCGCATCATCCAGCACAACATTGTGCCCCAGAGTGGCCACTACAGTGAGTTATCTCAGCTCACCCAGTACATCACCTACTGTGTCTGCACAGGGGAGCGGGTCTGTCTCCTTTACCTCATTATCCGGACTATGCATCAGGCGACTCTGGCCGATCAGGCCAGTAATCTCCCATATGGTCGTCTCATCACCACTCTTCTACGGCGCCTACGAGTGAGCATGAGAGGCGAGGTGGCTGTTGAGGATACTATGACTTCAGACATCGACTGGGATGCCATTCTTAGAATGCAGATGGATAATCTACCTATTAGTGATGATGAGCTGGAGGCTCGCCCTCGCCCACTCAGGAAGGTAGCAGCCGCAGCAGCAGCAGCAGCAGCCAATGTGGCATATGCAGCAGAGGCTGGGAGTGATGATGGGGGTGGCGACGATAGGGCAGAGGATGTATCAGTGCCAGCTTCCCAGCCTATACCTGCAGCACCACAGCCTACATCTACAGCTGGACCATCTCATCCCCCTCCGGACCCAGTGTTGAGCATGTTTACGGAGATTAGGGATACCTAGAGGATCATCATAGAGTCTCAACAAGAGATGGGTCAGGAGTTGGGACGTCTGGCTCGTAACCTACGGGTCACACAGGACCAGGTATACTGGCTTAGGGTCGCTTACGAGCAGAATTATGACATAGCGGACCCTATTCCTCCTAGGCCCCCTACCCCATGATTGTCCCTTTATTTTCTCTCTTTTCTTTCTTGATATGTTTATATATCAGGGTAACTGTCCGGCTTGTGGATTGCACCCTGTAGCACTATTACATTCGATATTTTGTTTTCTTTTTAATGACAGTTTTATGGTTTTCCTAACTAGTGCATGGGTATCATTAAAATTCCATATTTAATACAGTATATTATGCTCTTTCTTAATCAGTCTCAGGTATCAATCAATGCTTAGGGTGTGTTTGTATTAAAATTTTTAAATTTTTCCTAACTCAGTTCATCGACTTAGTTAAGTGCAATATGGTCTGTGGACAGAGCCCGAGAGCTCTGATACCAAGTTGTCACACCCCAATTCTAAACCAACCAGAATGGTGTGAGTGAACCGTCATTGAACCAATGGTTCACATCAGGATCTCGAATAGACCGTGTCCACTCATACAAACCATTGCACAAAACCACAATCAGAATATAAATAGTACAGTGGAAGTCTTTAAATAAATGAACTAAGAATCTATTGATAAATTTAAATAAAATATCCAATTATTCAAATTCAAACATAAAATATAATATCCTTACATCCACTTAATCCAACTGAAAATAACTGAAAATAAATAAAAGTCAAATCAAAGGTACACGCAGAAAGGGCACTCGCATGAAGCGTCATGCTCGTCCCCTCCTGCCTGCACATCCATAGCAGCAACGCCACCATACGCTAGAGCGTTCACGTAGTCATCCACTGTGTAACATGCATCAACATCTAAAAACATGTATATATACAAAGGGTGAGCTCATAACTCAGCTCAGTAAGACAATCAGACAGTTTCACAATATTATGCATGAGTAACAATCATTTTATGCTGTGGTCTGGTTTAAGTTTACAATGTGCTATAGAAAGGTTTGGTGGTCGCCTCACCTCTATACACAAGTGTGTGGCACCGCATAGTAGATCACACCACCACCAGCCCACATGCACCCATCATGGAATAGAGATAGAGCTAAGGTATCCCCGTACCTCCCCTGATGCCCTACCCATACCAGTAGCTAAGCCCCTACTAGTCAGGGCTCGCAAACTGGGCTCGCAACTAATCAATCCTATATGTCATCAATGTAGGCTCTATCCCAGCACAGCCGTCTACGGCATAGAGATAGAGTTAGAGCGTGTAGGCCGGGCTGGAGACCACAATACCTCACCTCCCCCCTGATACCCTATCTGCAACTAACACACTAGGATAGAATAATACACAGGTAGACCCTATCCCAACATAACTCCCTACGACATAGAGATAGAGCTAAAGCATCGTGGATAAGCCAGCGTCGGCATTGGAGACCACAGTGCCACATAACCATGGTCAGGCCAACATCAACATCGGACACCACCGTACCACGACCTTCCCCTGATGCCCCACCTTTATAAAGCATGTTGAAATAGAATACTACAAAAGGTGCCAAGATCCCAGGCTCCATGCCTTACTCTACATACCAACGAAAACAATATGCCTACAATCACATCCTATCAATGCATGAACAATAATAATAACTGAAAGTAAAGGATGGCATGTGAATATGCACAAACATCACATCATATATATATTCAGGGTTATTAACAACGATTTACTGTCCATTAATTATTAGGGTTTAGGTCAGATTCCGTTACCTGACGCTCGTTTGATAGCTTGTTCCACGTCACAAGATCCAAATGGAATATCACAAAGTCCTACAATATTATTAGGGTTTCATTAGAATAGCTTCTTAGGGTTTCACGTTGGTTAGAAAACCAACGAGGTTACAAAAATACTCTCACAGAGCTGACCGGTTGCATATACCGGTCGCAGCTCTGTGGGAAAAACTGGCGACCGGTATGGTCAGCCGGTCCCCACAGACCAGCCCCCCAGAAGGTGCCGGTGGGAACATACCGGTCGCACAGGGTGCAACCGGTATAGTCGACCGGTATGTCTCCGGAAGACCATACTTTGGGTTTTTCGACTGCCGTCGATCATTCTCCATGGTTTTCAGGGTTTCTCCTATCCATTCTAAGTCTGAGCTTTGAGTTAGAATTATCTCCAACTCATTCAAGTCTAGTTTAGATGATAACTATCCTAGAACTCGAATCCAGGGTTTGACGGCAATTTAGGGTTTAATGTCCAATTAGGGTTTTAGATCAATACCTGCTTTGCATGGTATTGATCCAACCATACAACTATCCTAGAGTCATAGAGTAAGAAGAATGATTAAAACACTTACCGTCGACTGGCGTAAGGTGAGCGTCGTCGAACGATAATGGCAGCACTTCCCTCTTCTTCCTAGCTTCTTCTCCTTCTCCAACCTCCTTCTCCTCTCTAGGGTTCGTGAGAGACAATGGAAAGGATTTGAGGAGGTTTAGAGGTGTTTATATAGGCTAGGATTAGGGTTTAGTAACCCTATTAGGATTAGGAATGTTCAGGTATTAGGGTTTAGGAAAGTAGGACCCACAGCGATCCAATTCTGGATCTCCGTAGTCAACTGCGCAGAGCTGACCGGTCGACCGGTACCAAGACCGGTACCATCGACCGGTCAACATAAAATAACACTTATTTGACCGTCTTTGATCCGATTTCGTACTTGTTTGTCATCCGCTCGTCCCGTCTGGCCCGGTGATGATCGGAAGACCTACTATGACATGAAATCAAGGTTTAGACCGGGTTTATGGAGTGCGGGTCTTATTGAAGGAGACGAAGAAAAGGCTAAGGAGAGGAATTTGCTGAGAAGAGATTGGCTCTCTATCACAGGCAAAAGTATGAACCTAATCCCTGGAGATGTAAACTCTATGGAGTAAGACTTCTATGGAAAATAGGCAATATCAACCTATTACGATCCATGTGATTTCCTTGAGAAAATCCCAAAGAGAACCATGAGGAGTGAGTTTGATTATTAGGGTTGATAAGAAGCTACTAATGATGGCCATATGATGACCTTAGAATAAATCCAATTGAAGAGTAGAGGATTTGACCCAAGAAGCTCGAATTGCATGTAGTCTTTGACCAGAAATCTCAAGGTCGTAGCTACGATTAACTATAGCATGACCAGCATGACCAGAGGATCGACCATAGGCATTCAAAAAGATCTAGAAACCATATGGTCGCAGCTACGGTCGCACCATATGCGACTGTAGGGTATCGATCGTAGGCAGTAAGGTCGATACAGTATGAGACCATAGGACCAATCAGACACCTATCAGTACTCTGTTTCGATTTTCTACTACTGTAACATGTTACATATGAACCTTAACTTAAATTCATATAACTTTTAGGTTGTTAAATCAATTCAAAGAGAATTTCAAAGCTTGGAAGGATATCGAGTATTGCTAACAGGTGAGGAAACAAGACCTAAACTAATTGGATAATAACAAACTATTTATTTTTATTGAGTCCAATGTCATGATTGATTCTATGTTTGTATGCTTGTAATGTGCATCTCACATGTCATCAAATATTTATGCTATTACTATTCATACATATTTAATTCCGTTTATTTATAACATGATGATGATGATGAAACTAGGAATAGGCATATGAATGTATGTGTTGTGGTTGGTGTGTTGGATGCGAGTGGAGCATTAGGGGGAGGACGTGGCATGGTGGTCTTTGACCTCATCACCAGACTCTAGCTCTATCTCTACTCAAGTCTTGTCCACTAACATTGTCGTATCGTCATTACCTTAGCAGAACTATTATATCGTAGGACATCAAGGGAGGTGGTCTCGGACCCTGTGGTCTCTGACTCTATCGAGGGGCCTTAGTTCTATCTCTATGGACGTATTGAGGGATGTTGGGGTGAGGCCTTGGATATATTATTTGGAATTAGGATTGGTTAGTTGCAAGCCTAGTTTGCAAGCCCTCGCCAATAGGGGCTTACATGTTGGAATACGTAGAGCATCAGGGGAAGTGTTGGCGGTGTTTGATCAGGACACTTTAGCTCTATCTCTATTCCATGGAGGGTGCATATGTGATGGCAATGGTGTTTGATCCATTGGGCTGATTCACGCACTGGTGTACAGAGGTGCGGGTGTCACACCATAATTTCGGCTGAACCAGAAGTGGAGTGAATCATCACTGAACCAACAGTTCACACCAGGATCGCAATAAGACAGTGTCTACTCATACAAACCATTGCACATAACCACAATCAAAATATAATAAATACAGCGGAAGACTTAAATAAAATGAACTGAGTAATCTATTGATAAATTTAAATAAAATATTCAATTATTCAAATAACCAAAACTTAAATAAATATTTTTACATCAACTTCATCTCAACTGAAAATAATTAAAATAAATAAAACCCAAGTCCTAGAGATACACGCAGAAAGGGCACTCGCATGAAGCGTCATGCTCGTCATCTCCTGCCTGCACATCCAAAGCAGCCACGCCTCCGTATGCCGACGCATTCATGTATTCATCCACCGTGTAACCTGCATCAACATCTAAAAACATGTATATATATACAGGGTGAGCTCACAACTTAGCGCAGTAAGATAATCAGACAATTGCACAAACATATGCATGAGTAACATTCACATTATGGTCTGATTTTAAGTTTGCAATGTGCTACAGAAAGGATTGGCGGCCACCGCACCTCTATACACGAGTGTGTGAAGCCACCCAGTGGATCAAACACCACTGCCGTCCCACATGCACCCACCATGGAATAGAGGCGTCCGGATCAACACCGTCAACACCTCCCCTGATACTCTACCCATACCAATATGTAAGCCCCTATTGGCGAGGGCTTGCAAGCTGGGCTCGCAACTAACCAATCCTATATGTCATCATAGTAGGTCCTATCCCAGCACAGCTCCCTACGGCATAGAGATAGAGCTAGAGTCTGGTGGCCAGGCCGGAGACCACAGTGCCACGTCCTCCCCCTGATACCCTATCCGCACCAAGCATGCTAAGACAGAACGATACGAAAGGTGCTAGTGTGAGGAATGATCCCAGACCCCAGGCCCTTCCCATTCCACACACCAACAAAAACAATCACATGCCTAACAGTCACAACCTAGCATAGCAAGTATGCATGAATAATAATAATAACTAGAAATAAAAGATGACATGTGAGTATGCACAAACATCACACCATAGAATCAGGGTTATTAACAACGTTTTACTGTTCATTAATTATTAGGGTTTGGGTCTGATTCCCTTACCTGACACTCGTTTGATAGCTTGCTCTGCGTCGCAAGGTCCAAACGTGCTATCACAAAGTCCTACACGATATTAGGGTTTAGTTAGAATAGTTTTTCTTAGGTTTTACATTGGTTGAAAAACCAACGAGATTACAAAACTTCTCACAAGGCTGATAGGTCACAGGTACCGGTCGCAGCACTGTGGGGAAACCTGTGACCGGTATGGTCAGTCGGAGTTTGCAGTGGGTATGGTCAGCCGGAGTATGCTAGGTTGTGACAAAAGAACTATGAAGATAACCGACATCGAGATCTAGAGTTTGCAGTGGGTGATAAAGTATTCTTGAAGATATCACCTGTGCGAGGTCTAAAACAATTTGGTAAGAAGGGAAAGCTATGCCCCAGGTATGTGGGACCATACGAGATTTTGACCAGACGTGGTAATGTGGCATATCAACTGGCTCTACCACCATCCATGTCAAGCGTTCATGATGTGTTCCATGTATCTTTATTGAAGAAGTATGTTAGGGATCCATCGCACATCTTGACAGCAGATCCACTAGACTTGATAGAGGACTTAACATTTGAAGTAATACCTGTGATGCTCACAAGCCGAAAGGTACAACACCTTCGAAGCAAGGATATCCACTACGTCAAAGTGCATTGGAAAAGCCAAGATGTGGAAGAAATTACTTGGGAGAAAGAGAATGCAATGAGAAAGGAATACCCTTACCTTTTCGATGACCAAGGTACGTTCAAATTTCAAGGCCGAAATTTATTTTAAGGGTGGGGGAGTTGTGAAACCTACATGCAAATTTCAGGGACGAAATTTCTTTTAAGGGTGGGGGAGTTATAAGACCCACACTCCATGAACCCGATCTAATCCTTGAATTCATGTCGTAACAGGTCTTCCAATCATCATCGGGCCAGACGGGACGAGCGGATGACAGACTGGTATGGAACGGACCAACTTAAGTATGAATTTTATTCATACCGGTCGATGGTACCGATCAACCGGTATAACCTACACAGCAGACTACTAAGATCGAGAATCGGATCTCTACGGATCCCACTTTCTAAATTCCGAACCCTAGGACTTTCCTAATCTAGGAGGCTTCCTAAACCTAAACCTAGCCTATATAAATCCCTCTAAACCTCCTAGAATCCCTTCCATTGATCCTCACAACCCCTAGAGAGGAGAAGGAGAAGAAGCTAGGAAGGAGAAGGAAGAGCTGCAATTGTCGTTCGACGAAGAATACAATACCGTGAGTCAACGGTAAGTGCTCAAACCTTCCTCTACCATAAGTAATTCTGAATGGTTAGTGTAGTTGGATCAATATCATGCAAAGCGAGGTATTGATCTAAACCCTACTTTGCCATCAAACCCTAATCTAGTCGGTAAACCCTAGATTAGAGTTCTAGGAAGAAGACCGTCAAAACTAGGACTTGAATTGAGTTGGAAACAATTCTAACTCAATGCTCAGACCTAGAATGTGTAGGAGAAACCCTGGAATCAATAGAGGATGCCCGACAGGAGTCGAGAAACCAGATGTATGGTCTTCCGGAGACATACCGGTCGCACCTTATGCGATCGGTACCGTGACCGGTACCTTTCGGGGACTAGTCTGTGGGAACCGGCTGACCATACCGGTCGTAGATTTCCCCACAGTGCTACGACCAATACCTGCGACCGGTCAGCCTTGTGAGAAGTTTTGTAATCTCGTTGGTTTTTCGACCAACGTAAAACCTAAGAAAAACTATTCTAACTAAACTCTAATATCGTGTAGGACTTTGTGATAGCACGTTTGGACCTTGCGATGTGGAGCAAGCTATCAAATGAGCGTTAGGTAAGGGAATCAGACCTAAACCCTAATAATTAATGAACAGTAAAACGTTGTTAATAATCCTGATTCTATGGTGTGATGTTTGTGCATACTCGCATGACATCTTTTATTTCCAATTATTATTATTGTTCATGCATACTTGCTATGCTAGGTTGTGACTGTTAGGCATGTGATTGTTTTCGTTGGTGTGTGGAACGGGAAGGGCCTAGGGTCTGGGATCATTCCTCACACTAGCACCTTTCTTATCGTTCTGTCTTAACATGCTTGGTATGGATAGGGTATCAGGGGGAGGACGTGGCACTATGGTCTCTGGCCTGGCCACCAGATTCTAGCTCTATCTCTATGTCGTAGGGAGCTGTGCTGGGATAGGACCTACTATGATGACATATAGGAGTGGTTAGTTGCGAGCCCAGTTTGCAAGCCCTTACCAATAGGGGCTTACGTGTTTGTATGGGTAGAGTATCAGGGGAGGTGTTGGCAGTGTTTGATCCGAACGCCTTAGCTCTATCTCTATCCATGGTGGGTGCATGTGGGACGGCAGTGGTGTTTGATCTACTGGGCAGCTTCACACACTCGTGTATAGAGGTGCGGTGGCCGTCAATCCTTTCTATAGCACATTGTAAACTTAAAACCAGACCATAATGTGAATGTTACTCATGCATTTATTTGTGCAATTGTCTGATTGTCTTACTGTGTTAAGTTGTGAGCTCACCCTGTATATATATACATGTTTTTAGATGTTGATGCAGGTTACACGGTGGATGATTACTTGAACGCGCCGGCATACAGAGGCGTGGTTGCTTTGGATGTGCAGGCAGGAGAGGACGAGCATGACGCTTCATGCGAGTGCCCTTTCTGCGTGTATCTCTAGGACTTGGGTTTTATTTATTTTAATTATTTTCAGTTGAGATGAAGTTGATGTAAAGATATTATTTAAGTTTTAGTTATTTGAATAATTGAATATTTTATTTAAATTTATCAATAGATTACTCAGTTCATTCTATTTAAGTCTTTCGCTGTATTTATTATATTCTGATTGTGGTTATGCGCATTGGTTTGTATGAGTGGACACAGTCTTATTGAGATCCTGGTGTGAACGGTTGGTTCAGTGACGGTTCACTCACACTTCTAGTTCAGTCGAAAGTGGGGTGTGACAGCGGGGGCCACCAAACCTTTCTATAGCACATTGCAAACTTAAAAATCAGACCAAAGATATGAATTGAATGCATGCATATGTTTGTTGCATTGTTTCATTTACTCACTGAACCGTGATGTGTGCTCACCCTTTCGACGTCGAATATTTTTAGTTGATGATGCAGGTCCTACTATTGAAGATTATATGAATGTGCCGACGTATGGACACATTGCCACCATGGACGTAGAAGCTGTTGAAGAGGAGCATGATTCATCATGCGAATGCAACCAGTGCATATTTGATTAGTTTAACTATATTTGATTAATGGAACATGTAATGGATTATTTACTTTTATGTCTTGAGTTTTGGAGATAATTAGATTAATTATTTATTATCATTGTTAGATACTCAGTTCATTATCTGTAAGACTTTCGTTTATTTGTTTATTACCTCTGATTATTAATGTAGAATGTGTATGGTTTTATATGGTGGGTACGACTTATACGAGATCCTAATTGAACCATTGGTTTATTGACGGTTCATCACACCATTCTGGTTAGACCAGAATTGGGGTGTGACAACCCAAAATACCCTTGACTATTTGACAAAATAGTCTCTGTAACCGGCTTTACACAATGAGTATCACTTCAGGGGAGAGAGTTCCAGTAGGCTTTTCTCTCTCCCTGCAATAGGTCAAACAGTTGGGGGGGCACCCCAGATTCCTGTGCGAGGTCTAAGCGTGCTTGGGCTTGCGGGCCTGCTGTCTGGTGCTGCTATTGCTGGCCTCTGTTGGGCTTGCGGGCCTACTGCCCGGGTGGCCTGCGGCTTGTTGTAGCTGCCCATGGCATGCAGCAAGGTGTGGTGGTTGGCTACTGCTGTGTCCACCTGTGACATGGCCGTGGCCTTGGCTACCATGTGGCATGCCACCTCAATAGTGTGTCCCACCCAGATTTTCTTTCTCTCTCTTTATTCTCTCTCTCCAATCTCTTTTACCAGTTTACCAGTGTTGTGCTTGCCACATCATCAATGGGGCCCAATGTGGGACCCACACTCCTCTCTACTTTCTCTCTCCTTTTTCTATCACCAATTTGCCTGTGTGGGTGCTGTCTACATCACCAGTGGAGTCCACACACATTCTGTCACTTGTCGAACTGTTACTGCCCTGTCAACTCAGTGTAGAGACCCAACCAACTCACTGCGTACCTTCTCAATCACTCTCTAGAAGCTGTAGAACACTATAAAATACACACACTAGGCTGCTTCATCTTTTGCCACTACACTGACACCACTGCCACTTGCACAGACACTCTCTCTCTTATGCTGACGCCCTCTCTCCTTATTTCTCTAACTGTAAGCTCAACTATACTATCACTTCAGCCAAGTTACCAACAATGACAACACATGGCCAACACAAAGTACTTAAAGATAACAAGACAACCAAAACACCCAACAAACATATGATCCACATCCTCTCTTGTGGCAGTCAGAACTATCGACTGATCCAAGGGCTGGATTTCAGTCGGCCCACATCGATGAAATCCAACCCTTGGCAGCCAGAACTACCACAGGAGAGGATTTCTATGGACAGATACAAGGAACCTCAACCTCTACATAAATCAGGAAGACTAGAGCCCAGATACAAGGAACCTCAACCTCTACATAAATCAGGAAGACTAGAGCCCATGAGAACCATCTTGAGCCACTCCTCGTGGATGGCTCCAACAGTTAAGAGTTGAACTCAATACCTCTCCTTTCTTAGGCATGGTCCCTTGCCAACTATAAAATCCCTGAGGTTTAGAAAGACTAACTTGAACAATTAAGTATTCCAATTGCGTTAATCAGCCAAAGATTCTTGTTGGAATGGCTAGAAGGTTGTTGGACTTCTTATGGCTGGAATTTAGACTCTCTTTTTTTTTTTTTTTTTTTTTTTTGAGTAAGAGCTTTAGGCCATTTTTTTATGACATATTCGTCAAAAAGTCTATGGCAGCGCATACATCCTAAAGCATTTATGATAACCCATTTTTATATAGAAATCGTCTCCTGCCTGAGTTTGGGAGGGAGACTTGGCGGCCCGGATGGATGGCCACCACCTGACTCTCGGGTAGATCCGAGCCCTCCATCCGAGCCGACACCCGAGCCAACAAGCTGAGCCGACAGGGGTGTCAGCTTGGATGGAGGGTTCGGATCCACCCGAGAGCCAGGTGGCGGTCATCCATCCGGGCTTCCAAGTCTCCCGCCCAAACTCAAGCGGGAGAAGATGTGGATTCCCCATTTATGGGGAACTCAGCTGCCAATCACCTTTTTGGAAAAAGATTTTTTTTTTTTGGGTAAAAGGAAAATGAATTTATTGAGTGTAAGAAGAATTGAGAAAAGAAACTAATCTCCGAACCCAAATGTAAAAGAAACTTGGGTTCCTTCAAAAACAGATTCGGTTCCTCTTAAGTCCAACAGTCTCTCAAATTGGCAATTCAACGATTGGAATCAGTCAAATACATTGGTATACACATAGAATAAATTCCAACCATTAAATCATGATTGAAAAAACATTGAAATTGAACTTGAGACAATTTTTTTTCAAAACCGACGTCAAACTCCTATAACCCAAAACCCCAAAAGCCCAAAGCATGATCTACCCAAAACGCATGGCTAATCCCTGAACTTATGTCAGTTAGCTCTGTCAATAAAACTGGGATTGAGATCGTCTCCAGTCCGTCCAGTTCGTCCAGCCGTGAACAAACGAACTGGATGTAAAAGACACGCATATCAATACATTGGGGGGCGTATCTTTTAAATCCAGTCCATCCGTCCACGACTGGACGGACTGGGACTGGAGACGATCTTTTTCCATAAAGCTGGGTGCCCTTGTAGCTTAAAAACATCAATAAGAATAAACTACCAAATTAAAATCTTGTGTGTTGTTCCTCCTCACCCCACATGGGTGAGGGACCCACCTATTTTTTTCTCAAGCAAACCTTCCTAAAGAAGACCACCTAAGTCTCTGTTTAGTATCATTTTTATTTTTGATTTTTACCTATTTATCAAAAAATATTTTTGAACATGATTTTTGGTGAAAAATAAAATATTGTTTGGTAACTACTAACCATAATAGATTTTAATTCAACCATAATAGATTTTAGAATTAAAGTAGGTTTGGTATTATATATATGCAAAATAATTTTTATATAAGTGTCTTCTTCTTCATATTTCCTCCCTTCCTCACATCTCTTGTCTGTTGAACCCATGACCTTTTTGAGTGTAAAACGTTGGTGATCTCAGAAGGACCAGTTGTAAACAAATCAAATTATCTCAGACTGTAAGCTAATCCGTTCTTGAGGTTTCCTCCGTAATCTATCATGGCTGGAAAAATGATGCAAGGAAGAAGAAGAATGTTAGGCACCACATGAGATGATACCAAAAAGTGTACAAAATTGGGCACGTGATCGGTTTGGATCAAAATCGTTTTAGGATTGATCCTGCTTTTAATGAATTTTGCCTCGTCATATCAAGGCCACCCTTGCAACCGTTGCCGTCTGGATTGCTATACAGAATCAATTGATCTGATCAGATTCCTCAATCACTAACTATTGGAGAATTTTTTTCTCATTGTTTCAAAAGAGATAAAATTTTCATCTTTCATTTCTGGTATACCAACTTTAACAGAGGATGTGCTTTTACTGAAGCCATTGATGGAATTTATGGATGTCTACAGACATCTGATTCAGGTGGTGGTAAATTTCGATGGGGCCTAAGAATTTGTAGATATGTTGACCGTAAGATTGACTAATTAATCTAGTTTCAGAATCATTACCAAAAATTAAAAAAAAAAATCTAGTTTCAGAATTGAATTGCGGGGAACGACAAATAATGGAATAGGAAGTTGGCCCATCTGCTAGCACGTGTTCGTAGGATACCAAGAAATTGTGTGCATAAGAAAACTAGACCGAAATCTATACAAAATTGGAAAATGGCCGCCGAAACGTAATGAAGCAATTTACAGTTTACACCTAAGCTCTGGAGGATCGACAGTATCAGGGCGCTTCTCTGTTAATATCTTCATTTGAGATCGAAAATGGACAACGAAAGCGAGGAGCTAAGCGTTAGGGTTTTGTGCCGTAAGCTCGTCATCGCCAGCAAGGAACTAGGTCTTCAATCTCCCTTCTTTGGGCCACTAGCCATTGTTGTCTCCCTTCTTCGAACCCTAACGCAAGGAAGAAGAAGAGTCGATCTGAGCCTGGTTTTGTAAAAAATGTCAAAATTACTTTTTTGCTCTCTCTTTTAGATGGTTAGAACGGATCCGCATCGTCTCCTCCCACTGGTTCTGGGAGGACAGTGGCAACCTATTTCGGATGGTTGCCACGTGGTTCTCGGTGAATCCGAGACCCACATCCAAGCCGACACCCAGCCGACAAGCCAAGCCGACAAAGGGTGTTGGCTCGAACGTGGGTCTCGGATTCACCGAGAACCACGTGGCAACCATCCGAGATAGGTTGCCACTGTCCTCCCAGAACCACTGGGAGGAGACGATGTAAATCCGGTTAGAACACGTGTTCATTAAGTGTTTTGTGCAAAATCTAGCAAAATGTGTTTTGGCAAAAAATTAAAAAGAGGTCTTGATCTCTTTTTGTTTTTTGGTCTATTTTTATTTTTTTCTCTTTAAAAACAGCATTCATAAATCATACCAAACACCTGTAAAAGCAAAAACATGTTAGAAAAACAAAAATAAAAATGATACCAAACATAGCTTAAGTCATTCCTTATCCATTTAAAGTCTTTTGTAAAAGCGGTTTGTAAAAAATGACTTTCTGAGACTACGAAGAAATCCAGAGAGTGTGTGTTACTCTGTTTTGAAAAAAACCAAAGAGAAATCGAGAGCTGAAGCCGAAGACATCCGGACTTCTCGAGTGGAAGAAAAATCAAGTTATTTTTCTTTATTCCTCCAGTGGTTGGAGAATAGATATACATATCTTGTACGTGCGGCGTGACGACATTCTTCCTGTTTAGGGAAGAGAGAAAGGTGACCATTCATAGATGTATTTATTATGTCGACATCAAAGTGAGAGTATTCTTGAACTTTGGATTACCACCTATTATTTGGTGAGTTATTTGTATTATCCAAAAGTGGGTTAATAACATCTAGTTGTGACTAGAGACGATTATATTGTGTACCCATTATTACTATAGTGGAAATTTACCTGAACTAGGTCCCGTAGTTTTTCCCTTTCACTTTGAAAGAGTTTTTCATGTAAAAATTATTGTGTCTCTTGTGGTTTGATTGTCCCTATTTATTGTTGCTGTTATATCTCTGTACATATATTTATAGTTGCGTATTCCCTTGATTAATTTGTATATAAGAGGGAAAAACCTTGTATTTTCCCAACAATCTTAAGCTTCAAATTAAAGAGAATTCCCAACTTGAAATTCCAAAAACGAAATCACATGAAACTTTAACGATTCCTTAGCCATGCAAATTGCTATATTTTATTATTATTATCATTCCTTCACTGCAAGTTGCTTCCTTGGTTCTGTTGAGCACAGAAAACGATAATTTGAAAGGCCCCATCGGTGTTGAATTTGGTAAGAACTCATGAAATATTCTTGTTCTTGAGTTCATCACTTGTTCCAGAACAAATTGTTAAATTTGAACTCAAAATCAAAAGCAGAAATTTTTTTACATGGTTCAATAGAGATTTTCTCTACATTCACAGTGAGAAGAGATCTGCTTCTCTATCAATGGAGAATAGAATTATAACACTCGTCTTCACGTCTCTCATCTTGTTACGTAGATAACTATCACTATATATATAATTAATTCTCTACAAATATATTAACCGAAATACCCATACAGCTCTAGAAAATTTCCGCAGGCTCCTGCCTCCATATGTAGTCTAGTTTGTCGAAACCCCATGAAGCAAGATATCACGCAGAGTGGGCCAATTTCTCGGGGCAAAGGGCTTGTAACAACATAAGACGGAATGCAAGATATCCACTGTCATCAACTTTTACTAAAAAGATAAAGAAGGTGGAGAAAAGTGAAAAAGAAATATGGGAGGCAAGTAAAAAGATACTTCATTGCACTGTTTCTCTGCAATAATATCCACTTTACCATAATAATAACCCAAACACAGTAAGAAACTGAAACAAGTGGAGTTCATAATCTTTTGTCCATGGAAGATGCAACTTTTTTTACTATTACTCATATTGGCAGTTCCCATAACCTGCAAAAAATAAATAAATAAATCCTTAACGTTCCACCATAGAGAACAAAGAATCTGCTTCATTTCTAATCAAATTCATGAAAAGCAGAGTAACGGGCTTACTTGGATCAGATATGACAACCAGACCGGAGTTCTTGAAGTCACAGTTCCAATGGTTCCGGCCCTTGGACTGGTAGTAGATGTTCATGGCTACAGAGGCATGGTTCATGAGATTATCTGGGCTAGAACATGGGCAACCTCTTCTCAGAATACTGCAGTCCGCATTGGAGCATGCATAGTCAATATTTTCTTGTAGGATTTTAGTATCTGATGAAGGCTTGGCCACGCACCAAGTTCTCTGCAACACCATTAGAACCTCAAGAAATCAGAACAATTAGCCAAATTTTCCTTTTTTGCCCCTTAATTTCTAGTAGTATATACGAGGCACTTGGGTTACATACCTGTCCATTCACCAACTTCAAGGTTCCACCTGCAACAGTGTACAGAAGTAAATCATAAGTAACATTTATACTAGTCTCTTTACTTTACAAATCACACTGAGAACAATGTAAGAGAAGATTGAGTAAGAAGTTGCAAATCTAAGATAACCCAGTTCAGATCTAATGAAAAGAGGTCACTTAGTTGAAAACCCATATTAGATTTACTGAATCAACTCTGGTCCAGTTTTTATAAATTGGTGTAAAAGAGCAGAGGAGAGAGACTATGAAAATCCCATGTCAGATTATTTTTCACTACCACAACTGAGTAAGAGGTTGAAAATCTAAGATAACCCAGTTCAGATATAATGAAATTGAAAATTCATATCAGTGTTACTAAATTGTAACTCTGATTCAGTTTTCGAAGACAATGTTCTTATAAAAAAGCATAAAAATCCTGCTAAAAACACAAACCCAAATCCACATTTGTTGAACTATCTCATTAATCAACTACTAAATTGAGAACCAAAAATGCAGTAAGTCTAGACTGAAAAAAAAAAAAACTAAAGGGTACGAAGAACAGAGTACAAAGAAAGTGAAAAGTACCTGAGTTGAAGGACAAGAGCAGTGCAGAAAAGAAGAGAATATGCAGAGAAAAAACTACTTTAGCCATTACTGTGATAATGGGAAGATGGAAATCAAATGAGTGGTGCACAGTGAAGAGAGAGGGATTTGATATATAGAGTGAAAGGAAAGCAGTTACGGCTATATTTCGTGTGTGATTTTTAGTGGAAAAAACGGCAAATGGAAGGATATGAAAGGATGACCTGACCTTTACCTTTTGGGTTTTTTTTTTTCCTTTCTATCTCATCTTTTTTCTTCTTCTGGTGCTGCTAAAGGTCACCAAAACTTGACTGTCAGACTCCAATAGTCCAATACAAAGTGGGATCTGGTTGACTTGAAGATGGAAAAACTACTTTTTTGATAGCTGATTGGTCATCAAGCCACTTTGAACGTTAAGTTTCTGTAAAGTTAGTATTTTGGGTATTAATTAGTGGAAAAAGATATCTCCTCGTGCTCAGCCCTCCAGTGGACTGAGATGCATCAGTATACTTGTCGGCATCCTAACTTGTCTGATGGAGGTTGGCGATAAGAGAGGATCAGGTCTCTAATTAATCCACTGGCTGAACTGAAGGATTTACATCGTCTCCTCCCAGTGGTTCTGGGAGGATAGTGGCAACCTATCTTGGATGGTTGCCATGTGGTTCTCAGTGAATCTGAGACCCACATTCGAGCCGATACCCTTTGTTGGCTTGGCTTGTCAGCTGGGTGTCGGCTCGGACGTGGGTCTCGGATTCACCGAGAGCCACGTGGCAACCATCCGGGATAGGGTGCCACTGTCCTCCCAAACTACTGGGATGAGAGGATGCGGATCCCTGAACTAAAGGTATGTTTGGAACCCAAGAAAAGAAAAAGAAAAATTCTGAATCAGAGGAGAGATAGACATATAAAGTGATCATTGTTTCATCATTATTTTTATCTTATATTTTTTATTTTTTATTTTATTTTTATTTTTATTTTATTTTTTTTGACATCCAAATCAGGAGCAGATATATAAGGAATACTTACATTGCATGTGGTATGTATTTTTAGAATGCATTTTGGATTAAGAATGCAATCTCAGATGATACTTAAACAATGTTTGGTATGAATTCTAGTTCTTTGATCTTGGAATGCATTCTCTAATGAAGTCTACTCTTGAACATACCATTCAACCCATTCTACACCCTAAGCCTAAAAACGGAAATGTCTACTTTTTAAAGTCCATTCTTATTCTACATTAGGAATGCATTTATAAGAATCCATATAATACAAATGATAATAACATAATGAACAAGAGATTTCCATTATGGGCTCAAAATGCAAACTGGCTTAAAGAGCACAATCTGTGATGGTCGTGTTCTCTCTCACTAATTCCATGACTAAAGAGCAAGAATGCATACTAAACATTCTTTTAATTTGATGCAACCTTAAGTAAAATATGAAAAGGGAAGGAAGGAAAAGAAGAAAGTTGTGCAATTACAGAAATGGCCCTATATACTTTTCTTCCACATGAGATTGATGGGTTGATTAGCCTCAGGGTGGGGCCATCATCTCCCATATTTTTATAATTAATAATACCGAGGAGTCCAAATGTCTAATTACTGTCCAATCCGTTTAACGACATATTCACAACTTAATTAGCTTTGTTAATTTGTGAATAAAAAGAGGTTACTTGTTTGTGTACGTGGTTGGAAGAAATTAGAACTGAAAGGCTCTTTATTTCCTGCGCCTCTTTATCTTCACCACCAATAATTGAAAGGTGTAATGACCAAAAACCAAAGGAAATAAAATAAAAATAAAGGCAACCCCCATTTTAAAGTTAATAATTAATGTTCCTAAGAAATAAGAAGAGAAATTGAATGTATGTGGGGCAAAAGTTTTCAAAATGGACAGTCTAGATAAGTTTATCAAAGCATATGAAATATCTATCACATGGTAAATCGGATGAAACTCATATTTTATAGATGAGTAGGGTTCGAGATCCTTGATCACATGTAAAATTTCAGCTTAAACAGAATTTGCAAAATGGTAAAATAGAGTTCTACAAATTCACAATTATGGGAGAATACTTGATCAAATTTGACTAGTGACTAATTCAAACGATACGTTGTCTATCTATCAATTAGAATAATCAATAATCATTGGACCATTTTGATAAACTTATCAAAGTAGTCTTGAAACGGTTTTGAGTAACCAGGATGGGTCCTACACAGTTCCCATCTTTTTTTTTTTCTTTTTTTTTTTGTGAAAACGAAATCTATTGATGATCAACATGCATTATATCTGGAATTTGAGCAGAGTACAGATCCTAAATCCAAGTATCGGTAATGGGCCACACAACCATCCCAGTCTCAATGAGGGCCTTCTTAACTAAGGCATGGACTACTCCATTACAAACCAGTCGGAAAAAGGAGAAACAACAAAAGGAGAAGGAAGACACTAAAGAAAGGATAGAAATCCTCTCCTGCGGCAGGAGGAACTCCAGTGGTGATCAACAGCTGGAGTTCATCCTACGCACATACCGATGTATTGGTATGTGCGTCGGATAACCTCCAGCTGTTGGATCACGCTGGAGAACCGGCTGCCGCAGGAGGGGATTTGAATCCCTAAAGAAAGGATATCTCCCACAATGGAGAGGATAGAGCTTCAACAACCTCTCCCTTTAGAATTTAAAATCTCCACTAAACGCTTACAATCAGACTGCACCAGCACACGATCCAAACCTTCGAATCTTGCATCCATCATCGCCATTCTCACAGCCAACGCCTCGCCAACGATTGCTCAGAGAAAAACCACGAACTAGAAACTGCTTTGCATATTGCTCCTTTATAATCTTTAAAACAATACCCCAGGCCACTGGAGTTCAACTAGGGATCAATCTTGCATCTTAACAGATAGAGAAATAGAGTGAATAAGACACTTCTTGAAAATGCTTACCCTTAACCGAAGCCACCGAGCCATTATCAATATTAGGAGAACAACCATGAACAGATTCAAATTCCCTGAATGCAACCACTGCGTGATCAAACTTGGACTGGGGTCCAAATATGTTTTTGGAATTGAACATCATTCCGAGCAAGCCAAATCTGCTAGCAAATAAAAGTTGCTAATGAAAAGGAACTAACACCAATAGACTTGTCTTCCTGAATAATTTTGTTCCATTACTGAAGCCAGTCGGCTAAAGTAAAATCGTTCGATGCAGGCATGAATGAAAGGGGAGAGTCATACCAGACCGCACAGGTGAAGGAACACCTAAATAAAATATGCTCAATAGACTCATTCTCTTCACCACAGAATTTGCAAGCCACAGCAATAGGGAAATTTCGATAGATTCTCTCCATCAGCAAAACCTTGAGCACATGCTTTCCATAAAAACAATCGAATTTTAGGCAAGGTCTTAGCATGCCATATCAGCTTCCATCCTTTTTTATCCATCAAGTCCCATTTGCGACAACGAAAGGAAGATGGAAGGCCATTAGAACCATCTCCTCCTTATTCTCTTTAATAGATGATATGCTGACGGATCCACATCCTTTCCTCCCAGTGGTTCTGGGAGGACAGCGGCAACCTTACCCAGATGGTCAACACGTGGCTCTCCGTGAATCCAAGACCCACGTCCGAGCCGACACCCAGAAGACAAGTTGAGCCTACAGGGTGTAAGACCCGCACTCCATGAACCCGACCTAAACCCTTCGTTCATGTCGTAACAGGTCTTCCGATCATCACCGGACTAGACGGGACGAGCGGATGACAACTAGGTATGAAATCGGACCAAAAACGGACCAACAAAAGTATGATTCACTCATACCGGTCGACCGGTATGGTCTGCGCAGTAGACTACCAAGATCCGGAATTGGATCTCTACGGGTCCCACTTTTCTAAATCCGAATCCTAGGACTTTCCTAATCCTAAGAGGCTTCCTAAACCTAATTCCTAGCCTATTTAAACCCCTTTAAACCTCCTAAAATCCCTTCCATTGATCCTCACAAACCCTAGAGAGGAGAAGGAGATTGGAGAAGGAGAAGGAGAAGGAGCTAGGAAGAAGAAGGAAGAGCCGCCGTTGCCGTTCGACGACGCACACCTTACACCATTCGACGGTAAGTGTTTAAACCCTTCCTCTCACATAATGACTCTAGGATGGTTGGGTTGTTTGGATCAATACCATGCAAAGCAGGTATTGACCTAAACCCTACTTTGCCGTCAAACCCTAATTTAATCGATAAACCCTAGATTCGAGTTCTAGGATGAATACCATCAAAACTAGACTTGAGTGGAGTTGGAAACAACTCTAACTCAAAGCTCAGACTTAGAATGTGTAGGGGGAACCCTGGAATCAATAGAGAATGATCGACGGCAGTCGAAAAACCAAGTGTATGGTCTTCCGGAGACATACCGGTCGACCATACCGGTCGCAGGTCATGCGACCGGTACTGCAACTGGTATCTCCCAGGGAGTAGCCTGTGGGGACCGGCTGACCATACCGGTCGCCAGTTTTCCCCACAGAGCTGTGACCGGTACCTGCGACCGATCAGCTCTGTGAGGTGTATTTTGTAACCTCATTGGTTTCCGACCAACGTAAACCCTAAGAAACTATTCTAATTGAACCCTAATATTATGTAGGACTTTGTGGTAATACGTTTGGATCTTGCGACGTGGAGCAAGCTATCAAACGAGCGTCAGGTAAGAGAATCGGACCTAAACCCTAATAATTATTGGATAGTAAACTGTTGTAAATAACAATGAATATGTGGATTGGTGTTTGTGCATATTGCATGTCATCCTTTACTTTCAGCTATTATTATTGTTCATGCATACTCACTATGCTTGGATGTGATGGCTAGACATGTGATTGTTTTCGTTGGTGTGTGGAATGGGAAGGGCTTGGGGTCTGGGATCATTCCTCACACTGGTACCTTTTTGTAGTATTCTATCTTAGCATACTTGGTGCGGGTAGGGTATCAGGGGGAGGTCGTGGACCTTGTGGTCTCCGGCCTGGCCACCACGCTCTAGCTCTATCTCTATGCCGTAGGGAGTGATGTTGGGATAGAGTCTACTTGCGTATTGTTCTGTCTTAGTATGCTTGGTGCGGGTAAGGTATCAAGGGAAGGTCGTGGCACTGTGGTCTCCGGCCTGGCCACCACGCTCTAGCTCTATCTCTATGAGGTAGGGAGTTGTGCTGGGATAAAGCATACAGTGATGACATATAGGACTGGTTAGTTGCGAGCCCAGTTTGCAAGCCCTAGCCAGTAGGGGCTTATGTATTGGTATGGGTAGAGCATCAGGGGAGGTAGTGGATGCCTTAGCTCTATCTCTATTTCATGATGGGTGCATGTGGGTCGACAGTGGTGTGATCTACTGTGCGATGCTACACACTCATGTATAGAGGTGCGGTGGCCACCAATCCTTTTTATAGCACATTGTAAACTTAAACCAGACCATAGCATAAAATGATTGTTACTCATGCATATAATATTGATACATTGTCTGATTATCTTACTAAGCTAAGTTGTGAGCTCACCCTTGTGTATACACCATTTTTAGATGTTGATGCAGGTTACACGGTGGACGACTACGTGAACGCTTCGACGTATGGAGGTGTTGCTGCTCTGGATGTGCAAGCAGGAGAGGATGAGCATGACGCTTCATGCGAGTGCCCTTTCTGCGTGTACCTTTGATTTTATTTTATTTGTTTCAGTTATTTTTAAAGTGATGTAAGGATATTTAATTACGTTTGGAATTTGGATAATTGAATACTTATTTAAATTTATCAATAGAATACTCAGTTCATTTATTTAAAGACTTCCGCTGTATTTATTATATTTTGATTATGGTTATGTGCAATGGTTTGTATGAGTAGACACGGTCATATAGAGATCCTAGTGTGAACCATTGATTCAGTGACGGTTCACTCACACCATTCTGGTTGGTTCAGAATTGGGGTGTGACAACTTGGTATCAGAGCTCTTAGGCTCTGTCCAACAGACCATATTGCACTTAACTGAGTCGATGAACTGAGATAGGAAATTTAAAAAACTTTAATAAAAACCCACCTTAAGCACTTGTTTGATGCCTGAGACTAAATATGAAAGAGCATAAGGTACTATACTAAAGGTGGAATTAATAAACAGTCATGCTCTAGATAGGAACCTTAATGCTAGGGTTGCAAAAGGTAGAGAAGACCAAAGCCTAAAATTCATACGAAGAGGAGAAGAATTATTTTTGTATTTATATATAAGAAAAATATCTTGAAATGGCAAAATGAGAGCTACATCAACAAGCTATGTCAGCATCCCCCTCTCTTTTAACATTATCTTTTGAACTTGAACAAGTTAGACTGAACCAAATGCTAATAAAATATTAGAAGAGACTCAAAACAAGCAACCAATTTTCATGGTTTTGTTGCAAATTGAGAAATCTACCAAGATTTTGCTAGTAATAGGGTAATATCCCATATCCTTTAGGTAAATGGTATAAAATTGATTACCATTATCGATTGGTTATTGGTATTTGTAAATCAGTACCTAACTGGTTTAATAAGGCTCTCTTTGGTTTGTATTATATAATGTATTATATAATATATTATAAAATTTATGATTGTTTGGTATGATTTATAATGTCTATTTATAATTAAAATAAATCGATATAATTCATTATCTACAAATAGGTGAGTAGCTGTTTATCATTATTAGAATAATCTATTAGGTGATTGTTTATATTTCTCATTATATAATGTATTATGTTTAGTGGTACCAAACGGTCATTATTTATTACTCATAATCTATTATCATAATTGATTTGTCACAAATAACTCATAATACATTATATAATACAAACCAAAGAGAGCCTAAGTTAAAATAGTTGTATTACCAATGGTTTGAAATATCAGTTTTTTAACTATTCGATTTGTCATTAAATGATCTAGTTTGCCATTGCATGAGCCAAGATAAAATAAATAAATCTAAGTTAAAAAAAAATCATTAAATTGAAGCATTCAGGCCAATTGGAGCCTCTTTTTTTTTTTTTTTCAATTCAAACATTCATTTTACACAATTAAAATATCCAATTACAAAAATCACACGAACAACCATTAAATAAAGGAAAATTTACTTAAACACCCCCTTGACAATTGGTTTACTACACAAAACTACCCCCTCTTGACAAAAGTTACACGGACTACTCTTGAAACAATGTTTTATAATAGTATATTCTACACTGGGAATTAAAAACTGATGAATTTTTTTTTAAGATAATACTATCCTTACTAAATATAAAATTACATAAATATACCATCGTCTATCTCTGGAACGAGGCCGCCGCAAGTTCGCAGAGGCCTTTGAGAACTTGCTGAGGCCTTGGAGAACTTGCAGAGGTCTAGTTCCAGAGATAGACGATGGTATATTTATGTAATTTTACATTGAGTAAGAGTAGTATTGTTTTTAAAAAAGTTTGGAATTTCTCTCATTAGTTTTTAACGCCAGATGTAGACTATACTATTATAAAACATTGTTTCAGGGGTAGCCCATGTAACTTTTGTCAAGAGATGGTAGTTCTATATAGTAAACCAATTATCAAGGGAGTGTCTTAATAAATTTCCCTTAAACAAATTGTTCATGTTTTTATTCCTACACAAACTAGAATCTTTAACAATATGTGAAAATACTTAGTCACAACTTATAAATGGTTAAGTACTTAAGTAACAAGATTACACGGTATTGTTCTGTATATATTTGGTTTCATACCGATAGTAAATTGATACAATACCATACCAAATTGATTATGTAAACGATATCAATTTTGCAACCATTACCTTATCATGGATTAGCAATATGTCAATTTTAATATAACGGTGTAATATCATACCATTTTGACACCCTTTTAGACTTACTCCACGATCACCATCAAGTTTGACTTTGACTTTGGATAGTTTAACTTTGCCTTTACTATAAAGTTTGACTTTGACTTTAAGTTGGGGGTTGTGTGTGCTACTAGCTTCCTCTTGACTCATTCATTCCCCACCAACCTCTCATAGAGATGAAAATTATATCAGACCTAAGGGCATTAATGTTATATCAGACCAAAGGGCATTAATGGCTCAGTCAGGGTCGGTTTTGATTTAGGTCAAATCGGTGTAGGATTCTATAGGATAGCCAAACCGAAACATGTCCATTAAGAGGTTCGAACTGGGTGGGTTGCACTGTGCATATTAACTAATGGACTGATCCGGTATCGATTTGTTATTGATTGATTTTGGGCCAGTTTTGTTTCGGATCCATTTACTAGCCCGGTAAGGAATGTCATCTTACTTTAGTACTGATTGAGTTGACCCTCATAGGTCCAAATCCTGACCTTTGGTTGATGATATTCGATTCGGGCTTTGTTGGGTCGGATATACCAGTCTATCTTAACGGTTCAGTTTCAAACTAATCCACATCGGACAAAGACCACAAAGTATTATAATAAGCTAACCAAAGACATGTCAATTATCAATTCAGTAGGGATAGAGTTCGAATTAATTCAGACCAGCTCGATCCCACAATTGACACCACTAGCTGGGTCCCATTACCTACCACGGCTAAAAAGTCTTCTCTTATTTCAGCGCGAAAAAAACTAAACACGTTGTTACTCTCTACTTTATCCGCATCACACGCAGAACGAAATCCAATCTGTTCGGATGGTGCTCGTCTCCTTAGTGCCTCGGACGGGGATCCGCATCCTCTCCTCCCAGTGGTTGTGGGAGGACAGTGGCAACCTGCCCTGGATGGCCGCCACGTGGCTCTCAGTGAATCCGAGACCCACATCCGAGCCAACACAGAGCTGACAAGCCGAGCCGAAAGGGGATGTTAGCTCAGACGTGGGTCTTGGATTCACCTGAAAATCACGTGGCAGTCATCCGAGATAGGTTACCGCATCCTCCCAGAACCTTTGGGAGAAGATGATGTATTGCGACTTTTATCCCTTTCGTATCGGCAGTCTCTACATTAAGACACAAACCCTACTCTAATACATTGGTAAAGGTCGACAAATGAAATGATTACAAATTGAAATCACAATTGATCATTAAATAATATTTTCGGTGGGACTCCTAGTTTTGTGGCTCAATCTCTGGTTTTCTGTGTTTCTGTCCTCTTATTGGCTGTAACTATTTGCAACTTGTAGTTTTTAAATAAGAGAATCAGTGGCAGCTTTAGACTTCCGCGTGAACAGATAAGCTTATATACTGACACTTGCTCAGAAATTCCACTCTTCTTTCCTTCTAATTCATTTGCGTTGACTGAATACTTATGAATTTGCTTGAGTTGGTTGACAATTGGAATTCTTTCAGATTTGTTCGTTTATACAAAGATAACCTTCAGATTAGGGTATTTTTTTCTTTCTTAGTTATGAGGTCAGCTTTGATTGGTTTAAGATGATTCATATCTGCTCTAAAAATGAATAGACTGCATGCTCAGAAGTAACTGCTTAACACTTGCTACCTCTATATAAGAATATAGATCCTAGAAAATGAAGTTTCTTGGCTATTGTTTTTGAAGATTTGAACTTGATAGGAAACATCTTATTCTTATTTAATGTTTGGCATTTCTATGGGGAAATGTTGAAATTGCCATTGAATCTTTCTATAAAGCTCCATTGTTGGGTTCAACTTTCAAACTCGGTGCTGATTATTCCAAGGAAACAATGACGTTGAGGTTTGGGATTCTGACTCTACTACTCTTTGTTTCTTCTGTTTTTGTTACAGTTCGATGTACAGATCTGAGCTCTGTCACTAGTATTGAGGCCTTGAAAGCTTTCAAGGATTCAGTCACCCATGACCCATTTGGAACACTGGCAAACTGGATAGATGCTAATCATTACTGCAATTGGTCGGGCATTGCTTGTGATGCATCTAACCATGTCATTTCTATATCTCTACTTGAAACGAAACTCCAAGGCAAGATCTCTCCATTCCTTGGAAACATTTCAAGCCTCCAGGCTCTCGATCTATCCTCGAATTCTTTCGCAGGGTCCGTTCCTTCTCAGCTGGGGTTATGCTCAGAGCTCATCCAATTGATCTTCTTCAATAATTCTTTCTCTGGCATTATCCCAAAGGAATTTGGAAACCTCAGGAACCTGCAGGTATTGGATTTTGGGAATAACTTCTTTAATGGAGATATCCCTGAAAGAATTTGTAACTGCACTACTTTGACTGCACTTGGCTTCAACAACAACAACTTCAATGGTACAATCCCATCTTGCATTGGTAATCTAATTAATCTTCAGGTTTTTGTAGCTTTTACAAACAACTTGGAAGGTTCTATACCAGTTTCCATTGGTAGGTTGTCAGCTTTGCAAACTTTAGATTTGAGTCAAAACAAGTTTTCTGGGAAAATACCTTCTGGGATTGGGAACTTGGCCAACTTAGAGTATCTGTCATTTTACGAAAATTTTTTGGTTGGGGAAATCCCGCCTGAAATAGGGCATTTGCATAAGCTTGTGGAGCTGGACCTGTACAGCAATGCATTCAATGGAAGCATTCCTTCTCAACTTGGAGAACTGGTCAATGTAGAAGCATTAAGGTTGTATGATAACTATTTATCCTCAACAATCCCTGCCACCTTATCCCAATGCAAATCCTTAACTCATCTGGGGCTTTCGCATAATGAGTTAACTGGAAGAATACCATCTGAGCTTGGATATTTGGCTTCGCTACAGGTTCTCACCCTGTTCTCTAATAACCTGACCGGTGTTATCCCTTCGTCACTGATGAACTTACAAAATTTGTCCTATCTTCACATAGGCATGAATTCCCTTGGAGGGAAGATCCCTTCCAACATTGGTTCCCTCTATAAGCTAGAGAAATTGTTCTTACATGAAAACCTCTTAGAGGGTACTATCCCGCCAGAGATTGGCAATCTAAGCTTATTGGTCACATTACAACTTGGTCTAAATAGATTGTCAGGTAGCATTCCTCCTACAATATCAATGCTATCGCTCCTCCAAGGACTTTCCCTGCCTGGGAATAACCTAGAAGGTGCAATTCCTGAGGGAATATTTGAACTGAAACAGCTCACTCAACTTGATTTGCGTCTCAACAGATTTACTGGTCCAATTCCAGATGCTTTCTCTAACCTTCAGTTTCTTTCAGCCGTGAACCTCCATGGGAACATGCTTAATGGTTCTATCCCAACAAGCATGGGCCAGCTTGAGCAGCTTACTCTCCTGGATCTGTCCAACAATCATCTCACAGGGTCTATTCCTGGATCTGTAATAGCAGGCATGAAAAGCATGTCTGTCTTTCTCAACTTATCACACAATTACCTAGTGGGGTCCATTCCAGTTGAGCTTGGAGGGTTGGGAATGGTTCAAGCAATTGACATCTCAAACAATAATCTTTCGGGAAGTATTCCCACTGCACTTGGAGCCTGCCAAAATTTGTTTTCACTTGATCTGTCAATGAATGCTCTATCTGGTCAAATTCCGGCTGACTTTTTATCTCAGTTGGATTCTCTTTCATACTTCAACCTTTCCTGTAATAGTTTAGATGGTGGGATCCCAGGGAACATAGGAGATCTTAAGCATCTGAACACCCTTGATATTTCTCGGAACAAATTAAATGGCACAATCCCCGAAAACCTATGCAATCTTTCTGCCTTGGAATATCTCAACTTTTCCTTCAATCAACTTGAAGGCCCTGTACCAAAAGTTGGCATATTTAGACACCTGGATGCGTCTAGTCTGGAAGGAAACCCTGGTCTCTGTGGAAGCAATTTTCTGCAATCTTGCAGCAATTCAAGCCACTTAAATACAGCACACAGGTTCTCCAAGAAGGCTGCGATAACTCTGATTATTCTTGGAACCATTGTCATATGCTTAATTCTGGTTATGGCAACGTTTATCCTAAATCAACGCATCAAAAATAGAAAAACAAAAGACGTTGAAGCTCTAGAAGCATGCAAATCTTTGTCTCCGATCATCAAGAGGTATGATCGAAGGGATTTGGAAATTGCTACAGGATTTTTTAGCGAAGACAATGTGATTGGCAGCAGTGACTTGAGCACCGTGTTCAAAGGCAACCTGGAAGATGGGCAAACTGTGGCTGTTAAAACATTGAATCTCCAACAATTCCCTACTGAGTCGGACAAGTGCTTTATGAGAGAAATTAAGACCTTGAGCGATTTGAAGCACAGGAATCTGGTCAAGGTAATAGGTTTTGCTTGGGAGAGTGGGAAGCTGAAGGCTTTGGTTCTGAAATACATGGAGAATGGGAGCTTGGAAAACATTATACATGATCCTGGAGTAGATCGGTCCAGGTGGACACTTTCTAAGAGGTTGAATGTATGTGTGTCTGTTGCTCATGGATTGGTTTACTTGCACTCAGATTATGGTGTCCCTATTGTTCACTGTGATCTGAAACCTTCCAACATTCTTTTGGATGGAGACTGGGAAGCACATGTGAGCGATTTTGGGACTGCTCGCATGCTTGGTGTTCATCCCAATTCTGAAATTAGCCTTTCCACAACATCAGCCCTTGAAGGCACCATTGGATATTTAGCACCAGGTACTTTTTTTTGCCCATTTTATTTCCCAGTTATTCTCTATGATTTTTTGTGAGTCTATACTTGTGTGACAGACTGAAAGTAATCTGATACTAGGTGGAAACTAATTATGGATTGCCATAAGTATAATGGTGGTTTATGAGGTTGCCCAATCCATTGTCTTAGCAAAGTGAATTGCCTGCCAAAACTTACTTGAATATGCAACTATTCCACTTGTCCTTTCACATCTGAATCTTCTTGTTTTTCTGAAAATTTTGAAGTTATGCAATAGTTACAATTGGAAAAGAATTTCATAATGTGTGTTTTTTACAGGCCAATGACAACATGTGCCTATTTTAAAGCCACATGTCCAAACCATCGGTTTGATAGACTACCCCTTGTCTGCCACATTAGATTTGGCGATCCAACTCAACCATTTGGCACACCTTGTATTGGAATTTCCCTATGTATTTTTTTTTTATCTTACGCACTGTTTTGTTTCTACCTTGACTTCTTTACCAGTTCTTTGACCATGTAATTTTACCATTTGATCGGTTTCCTGCGATCTGTCTCTGTTCTACTGCACCTTGCATGAAATTTGACCTCGTTTACAGTTTGTTCTTTTAGAAACAGTCAAAGCATATCTCTTGGTTTCCAGGAAACAGTATATCTGAGCTTTTTTTATTTAACAAGAGATAGTGTCTGAGAATGTGTTTTCTGCTGGCCCCCACTACCTAGGTTGTCTATTTCTTCTGATTTTTTTGGCTGCAATTACATCATTGCATTTTTCTTACTTGCATAGATTCTTGCTTTTTTGTTTCTTTTGCAACTCATATTGTCTTAAAATTTTCTATCTTCCTCAGTTGTTGGAGTTGTTTTTCTTAGTAAGGTAAATAGTTGACATTGTAATAATAAATCTTAGCAGCTTTTGCGTAGTAATAAGAGTAAGTTGTGCTCTCAAATAAATAAACTACTCTTGTTCCTCAAGGCCTCAGTTGTTGCTTGAACAACCAGTATTTTATCAACTTGAGTAACTTCCAGATTAGACTGTTTTATCTAAAAACATTCAATACACTAATGTTAACCTTAGGTTGGCTGTGAACAAATTCCTACAAGTTCTACTGTTCTGGGCATTTTCTGATGATACTTCCTCACTTTTGTGAAATGCTTTTGTTTTCAGAATTTGCATACATGAGCAAAGTTACCACTAAGGCAGATGTTTTCAGCTTTGGGATAGTAATGATGGAGTTCCTTACATGTAAAAGGCCAACTGGAACCATTGAAGAGAATGGATTGCCAATCACCCTACGTCAATTTGTGGAGGTAGCCCTTGCAGAGGGAATTGATAAACTTCTTCAGGTGGTAGACCCAGATATAGCTTCAAGTATCTCCACGAAACAAGAGCAGGAAAAACTGGTCATGCTCTTTAAGTTGGCCTTGTCTTGCACCCACCCAGCACCCGAGGACCGACCAGACATGAATGAAGTGTTGTCATTCCTTTCTAAGATGAGTGCATAAGGGGATCCAGTTCATGGTATTTTCTAGTGGAGAAGATGAGAATAAGCTCTATGAAAGTATATGGATTATTTGCTGATAAAGATGGTGTCAAAGCTGTGACCATAACATGGTATTGTATTGTAATTAGACTCTAGTCAACTACATCAGAGGGTGAACAATTGTTGCAACTTTGCTGCAATGTAATTGAGTTTGCTGAAGATATAAGTATTCTAACTACTTAAAGTTATCATTTGATCACAGTCGTAGGAACTCATTCTAACCAATCTAGACTCTCCATCTGAGGGAATACATGAGTTGACCTGATATCCTCTGGGATTAGTCCACAGTTAAGATTGTATCCAATTACTTGTAAAAGCCTCGAGGACTACAAACACTTATTGTTAAACTGGAGTACATAGTTGAACTGATTCTTCTCAATACACCTGCCCCCTCAGTTTCTCAGACAATGAAAGCCAAAAATACATAGGATGCCAAATCATCTCAAATATCAGACTTTGATACTAATAACACAATATGAAAAATTGCAAGAGTCTAAGATTGTCATAAGAAAATTACATTGTAACCTGCAAAATCTCTCTCTATTTGGGCGGATCATTCTGCAGAAACTCTTCTATAGTTGAAGGGAACTCAAGCCCTCCAAGACCATCACCATCCTGCCAAGCACAAGCAGCTCTGCCGATAAGCAAGTGAACCAAGCTCAATGACTCGCTCCTGCCGTCCTCATCATCACCCTTTAATAAGTACTTAATCCATCCATCCAATCTCTCCATTTCTTTCTCGCATTTTGGTCCCTTCACCCCAGCAATCTTTGAATAAAACCCGTCATCGCAATAGCATGAACCAGAAGTTCCGATTACCCCTTTCTTCTCTCCTTCTTCTTTTTCGCCGTCTTCTTCCAATCTTAACTCTGACAAACCTGGGAGTGCGATTAACTGCTCGATATCGTCCTTGTTGTCTTCGTCCCCATTGACTCTCTGATTGTGTTGTTCAATGTTCAGTTGAGGTGGGTCCTCCTGGGTCGGAGGGAAATCAAGGGAATGTGAGAGGAAATCTTGAGGAGGATCGCTGTCTTGGAGGTTCGAGCTGTTGCTGGTATGTTCGTAGTTGATATGTATGGGGGAACCCAAATGATCTGTTGATGATGAAGAACAGTGATTGGTCAAATCAGATGAATCTTCTGATTTCAATCTCTTCTCAACCTGTTCAGATATGGCATTACATTAGAAGCTTAAGAAATTTGATTACAACATCATAAAAAAAGATTGATAGAACTATTGAGTTAAGAGGTTTTGCGGTCATTTACCTGCTTAAGAGAGGAGAAGAAATTACTGTGGAGTGAAGGTGGTCGCATGATCGCATCTGTGTATCAGCTTTAGAGCTGCAGCCTTCAGCAATGGCCAGCGACAGAATCACGATATTCAGTGAAGGGCTCTCTCAGTCTCTTCCCTGTTCCTTCTACCCAGAGCCGCTAACTGGAGCCAAGGTTGAAGTAATGTGGGCTGGGCTGGTCAGGGTTAGGTTATTATGATCCATGAATGGGGACTCTGGAACGTTTTAGGGATAAATGGGCTGGGCTATTTAGACCCATGTAATAGTTCTCTTTGAAGTCTCATAGTTGTCTGACCCTGATCCATTGTCCAATTTCATTCATGCTAGCTTAAAAAATTTTGTGTGTATATTGTCATTATTTTTCAAATTTAATTGCTAGCTTTTTTCTGTTTGATTGCATGGGGAATTGAGCTTATGATTAGAGTAGACTAGACGTTTTCCTGATCTACAATCACCCTAAGGCTCAGTTTGAATATAAGAGAAATTAAAAGGAAAAGAGGTAAAAATTTTAAAACCTCAAAAGGAAAATTTTATAGCTATCACATAACATGATTGTATAAATTATCTAAATTTCTTACCATGTTTAGTAATGATACTTATTAGATGTAAATTTCATTTTATTATTCAAATGGAAGGGATTTTGGATGCAAAATAAAGTGTAAGTTAATAACTAAATATGGAATGATTTGAGGTTGATTACATCCTCATATGATAGCATGTTTGCAATGATTACAAAAGTTTTCTATTAGAGTTTAAAATTTTGACTTCCCTTCTTTTACAACCAATCTCAAATGAGTTCTAATTTTCTTTGCGTCCTAATTTAAGCCTTGTAGCATTCATTTCATTTTTTTGCCATTCTCGAATATATTTACCATCCCGTTCAAATTTTGAGCCATTTTAAATACATCCTGAACAGAAATTTTTGCCATTACCATTTTTAATTAACTATGGTTTAGCATAACTTCACTTGATTTGTCATATTAATTTATTATGTAGATTAAGTTAAAAGGGCTTGAGTACTTTGTTGTGCTATTAACTTTTTTTTTTTTTTTTTGGTTTGTTGGGGGGGGGGGGGGGTGTAGATTGTGCTCTTAACTTCATATTTGTGATACATGAAGGGAAGTGCTATCCCTAGTCCCTACACATACCATGAGGATCTCAGCTTTGCAGTGATCCCATCTGAGCAAGCCAGGTTAAGTTATCATTTTTCATACATGAATTTAATTTGTTTGGTTCATTAATATCATACCCGACCTGTTGTGGGGATGTTCATAAAAAGTTGTATTAATCAAAAGGTTTGGATCTTCTTCTGTCGTTGGAAGGACTCTAGCCGTGATTCAGTAATTGAAGTTCAGTCGGTGCATATACCAATACATCAATATGAGTGTCGAGTGAAGTCCAGCCGTTAAATCATAGTTGAAAGGACTAGAGAACAAGAGAGGATTTTTTCCTTGATCAAATGGCTAAAATTATGTGGGGGGTAGAATTTTCCATCAAATATTTTCTAAGAGTTATTAACGACAATCAAATTGGTATATATGTAAGAGATAGGGAAATGAGTATACTCAGATTCAAATGTTCTCCTAAGTGAGCTTACAACAATACTTAGAAGAAGAATGATGATGGCCTTAGAGTATGATATAGACCCTGTCATCATCAGTTCCGATTAAAAAATGGCTATTGATTGCATTGATGGGATTATTGCAACACCTTGGACCCAATTGTGGATTATCGATCAGATTCAGACTTTATAGTCTTTTATTTTTTGGTGAATATTTGTATTTAAGGTTAGGCGAACTAATTTCTGCATTGGCTTCCTTGCAAACCTTGTTAAAAAAGATGAACAGATTTTTTTGTATAGGAAACATCCCTCTCAGTCTTCGAAATATGATAGAGAAAGACCAGAGAGGAAATTTTGATCAACCTATATGATCCAACCCCTTTCCACCTTTAGCTCTTGGGTTGTTATGTCACACCCCAATTTCGACTGAACCAGAAGTGTAAGTGAACCACCACTAAACCAACGGTTCACATCAGGATCTCGATAAGATCGTGTCCACTTATACATATCATTGCACACAACCATGATCAGAATATAATAAACATAGCGGAAGTCTTTAATTAAATGGTTTAAGTTCTACATTATAAAATATAGTTAATCATTTACCTAATAAACCAAAATGTAAATAATACTTATTACAATGGTTATAAATCCAATTGAAATGAAATAAAATAAACTAAACCAACAACGTCCTAGAGGTACACGCAGTAAGGGCACTCGCATGAAGCGTCGTGCTCATCATCCTCTGCTTGCACTTCTAGAGCAGCAACACCTCCATACACTAGAGCATCTACGTAGTCCTCCATAGTATAACTTGCATCAATATTTGAAAAATGGTGTATATATAAAGGTGAGCTTACAACTTAGCCCAGTAAGAAAATCAGACAATGCAATAAGCAATATGCATGAGTAACATTTACATTTGGTCTAGTATACTTGCATAGTGCTATGGTAAGATTTGGTGGTCACCGCATCTATGCATGAGAGTGTGAGCACGCCCAACAGATCCACACTGCTGTCGTCCCACATTACTCACTTCAGTATAGAGATAGAGCTAGAGTCTGGTGGGAAAGTTGCGTCTACATCCCACGTCCTTCCCCTGATACCCTACACTATTCCAATACCTACACCCCTATTGGCATGGACTTGCAAGTGGGTTCATCACTAACCAATCCTATATGTCATCACAGTAGGCCCTATCCCAGCACAACTCCCTACGGCATAGAGATAGGAGTCTGGTGGCCAGGCCAGAGACCACAATGACACGTCCTCCTCTGATATCTTACCCACACCAAGCATGCTAAGATAGTAGCGATACAAAAAGGTGCTAGTGTAAGGAATGATCCAAGACCCCAAGCCCTTCCCATTCCACACACCAATGAGAACAATCACGTGCCTAACAATCACATCCTAGCATAGTGAGTATACATGAACATAATATAATAATTAAAAGTAAAGATGACATGTGAATATGCACAAGCAATACTCCATAGAAACAAGAATAGTTATTAGCAACGGTTTACTGTTGTTAGTTAATAAGGATTTGGGTTTGATTCCCTTACCTAACACTTAATTACTAGATTGTCCCACGTCACAAAATCCAACTTCATCATCACAAGGTCCTACACGATGTTAGAGTTTAGTTAGAATTAGTTCCATAGGTTTTACGTTGGTCGAAAACCAACTGGGTCAAAAACCAACCCATTCTGAACATACCGGCCGCATATACCTATCATAGGTCACTGTATAGTGGCGTGATCAGTATAGTCGATCGGACAGCCTTGGCAGGCTACCCAAGAGGTACCGGTCGCATATACCAGTCGCACCTAGTGCCACCGGTATGGTCAATTGATATGCCTCCGAAAGGCCACCAATTTGATGTTCGTCTTCCGTCGATCATCGCACATGACTTTTAGGGTTTCTCTTATGCGTTCTAGGCCTGAGCAACATAATAGGGTTTGTTTTAGCTTCCATTCAAGTCCTACGTTCTAATGAACCTTGATTTAGAATTCAAATCTAGGGTTTATCGAACAATTAGGGTTTAATGGTGAATTAGGGTTTTAGATCAATACCTAGCCTCGCATGGTAATGATCATTCATCAACAACACTTAACCTAGAGAGAGGTAGAGGCACTTACAGTTGGTTCACAAACTACATTGTTCTTCTTTCAACGGAAATTTCTCTAGAAACCCTTCCTTAGCTCCTTTCTCCTCTTCGGATCTCCTTCTCTTCTCTAGGATTTGTGAGAGTCACTAAAGGAAGATCTAAAGAGGTTTAGGAGTCCTCAAATAGACTAGGTTAGGTCTTAGGGAAGTCTCCTACATTAAGAAAGTCTCTAGGGTTGAGATTTGGTAAGCGGGACCCGTAGAGGTCCATTTTCTGATCTGACTAGTCTGCCTGTGCAGACATACCAGTCGATCGGTATGGTAGACCGGTATGTAAGACCTGTATAACTTATTGCATCAGTTTTGGTCCATTTTCATACCTGATTGTCACCCGCTTGTCCCATCTGGTCCGGTTATGATTGGAAGACCTACCACGACACGAAATAGAGGTTTAGATCTGGTTCATGGAGTGCGGGTCTTACTTGTTAACTCTAAAATTGAATGATCAACCTGTATGATCCAACCCCATTCCACCTTTAGCTCCAGAACTAATTCCAGGCCATAACTTTTGAATGATACATCAAATCTTTACAATAATCAACTTGATTTCCATTGCTGCAGTGTAAAATTTGTATCGAAAACATAGCATCAGTATAAATCACCTAATCAGTACATATCAGCATGAAAGGGATGCCTATCCTCCATGAAAATGGTCTTTGTGATCCTAATTTCCTGCTAGTATTTCGAGTTGAAATCTTCAACCTCCAAGTGCTTACATGCTATACATACCGCAAAATGCAAGGATGATGTGCCTCTGATCTTTTTGAAAATGATGATGTTGAGCTTAACAAGCAATGGATGATAGGTTTTTATGTTTCTTCACAAAGTTGCATTAGGCTTCAAGACAGGCAAAGCTTAGTTCAATCCACTTACATCCTTAGCTCATTTCAAATGTGGGTAAACTGTTGATGCCTGAATTAGACTCAATTAACCCAAGTTTTAAGCTGAAACCTAGGGCTGCAAGAGGGCCGGATTGGGCTGGGCTTTTCGAAACCCTAACCCTAACCCTAACTATTTAAACTTAACCCTATCCCAACCCAACCCTACTAGGGTCAGAAAATGTATAACCCTAACCCTGACCCTGGTACGGTTGGGCCTAACCCTAACCTAGATTGACCCTGGCAAGGCCGGGTTGGGCTGGGTTTACCTTGATTAACCCTGATTTAGGGTTGGATTGACCCTGATTGACCTTGAAACATACAACAAATTGTCAAATAACAGACATATAACAATGATAACTTAAACATATAACAAACATAAATATATATATATATATATATATATATATATATATATAGGGTAGGGCAGGGCCGGGCCGGGCTCAACCCAGGGGGTGAACCTTAACCCAACCCAACCCTGCCAAGGTTAATCAAAATTTTGGCCCTAACCCAGCCTTGCTAGGGTTCGGGCCGGGTTCCACCCTGCCAGGGTTTAGGGCTGGTTTGGGCGGGTTCGGGTAGTCAGGGTAAAACTTGCACCCCTACTGAAACCCATCAACCAATTAGTTTTAGTTTGTTCAGGAAGGAGAGCTGTTGTATCTTGAAACTAACATATGGAGTTTAACTAAAGCTATAGGAAGAAAAAAAGCTTGCAATGGGAAGCATTTTAAATCTGCTTCAAAGTAAGCAGCTTCTAAGTAATCTATGTCTATAACGCTAGCCCTTCTGTTGGTCTATAATGTTTCTCCTAATCTCGTCTTTTCGGGTAAGTCAGTTGTAAATAGGAGGTCTTATTTCATAACATTTGCAACCAAAGAATCGAACCAGAAATGAAGGTTGTAAAAGTGACGTAGTCTTACTCTTTCCCAGCTTTGGAATTAAAGGAACCTTGTTTGTTTTACTAGCTTATCGATGAATAAAATGAGCTCTGAGCGCTCTTTAACACCATGGATAGGATTTAGTTACCTTTCTTCCAGTGGATTAGAAGCAATTATCTCATGTTTTAATGAGCTTCTTATGGGTTTAGTCATCATTCTCATAGGAGTGGGCAGTTTCGGGTGTTGTGACACTTTCAGTGGTGGTTCCCAATACGATTGAGTAGCTTCTAGCCCTCTCCTGTTCCTTCCCAATATGCCTATTTTTATTATGCTGATTGAAGTGACTATTAACTTTGCTTCTTATTCATACTATGAGACGAGACGAACTACTCCATTGGCTTATCTAAAGTCATAACTAAACCATTCTGTGAACTAATAAACTTATGTACCAGAAAGAATGTTGGTCCTAACAGTCCGAATCAGTACTTACAACGATTAACAATCAATTGTCCATGTGGGAAGAAAGACTACATGGAGGCGACGTAGTCGTGGTAAACCACCTTTCTTTTTTGAGTAGTTTCTTTTACTATAAACGCTTTCCGTTGCAGCACTAGTGTTGGTTAAGGTTGTGCCAATCATGATGATTCCAATGAATTTCCTGGGGATGACAGGTAGGCCTGCTTCCTTGCTTCCCATTGAGGCGGGCTCCATTCTACCCATTGGTTGACTCCTGTGTTGACCATGACATTCTCTTTCAGACCATGTTGGTAAGTTTCATCCAGTATTAGGCTCGTGTACAATCATATCACTTGGCCCGCTTACAATCACTTGCCCCTGCTGCCTAGAAGTGGCCGAACAAAAAGCCCCAAAAGATCAACAGAAAGAATAGCGCTATATGAAAGATAAGTAGTCGTAGAGTTCGGGTTCGATTATGCCTTCTTCATTGGCCTTTTCTCCCAGAGGCTAGTCCACTTTGCTCTTTTGGCCTTAGTTCCTATCACTTTTATTTTCGCCGGTCCGTAAGCCATCAATCTCGACATCAAAGAAACCCCACCCAGAAAAGATAGTTCTTACATATACAAATGCTTAAAGAGTTTAAACTTTGGGGATACCGGAGTGGGGACGTTGGTACATGGGACAGAGGTAGGATAGAGACTACAATGAGTTTGTCTTGCTTGCTGGGCATGGATGAACAAGTGCGATTTGATTCCCAATTTTGTATTCTTCATTCTATGGTGGGACCACTCACAAGGCCCACTTCGTCCACCAACGATGAGAGAAATCTCTGCCCCCCACCCCATTGAGAAGACAAACCCGTATCAGTAGTATAGTACAAGGTACAAGCGAATGGTATGCAAATAAATCATCAATTTGAGTCTTATGTCATTTATCTTTAGATAATGGATGGAATCCTAGAATTAATGAATGCATTTACTACTCCTAATCCTAATTCTCATTCAAATAGCCCTAAAGTTTAGTTCCATATTCTCTTGTTTATTAGTCCTTTGGACCCTTGTTTTATGGATGCCAAGACAACCATAATTCAAATACAGAGTAGTTAAGTTGCTTCGGGTGCTATGTAGGGGTCTGAATCCACATGCGTCAGCTTTAGCTGTTTTCAAATGTGTACATGAGTGGTGTTAATGTTTTGAAAATTGAAATATAGTTGTCTTATCGGCTTTTGTGATTTAACTTATTAGTACTTAGTCTTATCTTCCCTTCCGATGCGTTCGGTCCTGGCTGAATCGGGACTTGACTAAGTTAAAGAAGAATACCAACTACTTCAGCAGGGCTTAGAGGGAAAATGAAAGTTTCTTTTCTGGTTGACTTACAGTCGGGAGGCCAAGGAAGGAATTTGGTTTGCTCGTCG
This sequence comes from Protea cynaroides, assembly GCA_028583415.1. Lineage (NCBI taxonomy): Eukaryota > Viridiplantae > Streptophyta > Magnoliopsida > Proteales > Proteaceae > Protea > Protea cynaroides. Next base: position 75,979,809 of record CM053267.1, read on the forward strand.
CACACTAATAGCCGCGAGTCAATCAATCCATCTAAGAAAGGGGAAAGATTCATCTGGTCGGATCAGTGTGAAAGGAGTTTTCAAACCTTGAAGGAGAGATTAGTCTCAGCTCCAATATTGACGATTCCAAGACTGGGAAAAACATTCACCTTGCATACTGATGCTTTTAAGCTTGGCTTAGGGTGTGTACTCATGCAAGGAGAACAAGTCATAGCATTTGCCTCAAGATAACGAAAGAAACATGAAGGGAACTACTCGATGCATGATTTGGAATTGGCAGCAGTTGTATTCGCGCTCAAGGCATGGAGACACTACTTATACGAAGAGAAATTCCAAATTAAGTCCGATCACAAAAGCCTCATATACTTGATTACTCAGAAAGACTTAAATATGAGACAACGAAGATGGGTAGAACTGTTGAAAGATTATGACTGTAAAATCTCAAACCACCCTGGAAAAACCAATCTAATAGCCGATGCATTAAGCAGGAAGAGTTTGGCAAAGCCTGAAGACAGAGTTGAACTGAGTTCGGTTTTAACCACAAGAGAAGAAGCACAGGATACATGGGATTTATCAGAGGAATCCCTAGGAAACCAAGTTATTTGTGGACTTGCAAGCCTATTTGTAAATTTGTTGTTAAAAGCTGACTTGGTTACCGAAGTAATAAAGGAACTACCTACAGACCCTCTACCTCTGAACTCTAAGAGAAGACCTACAAAGAGGAAAATCAGACTCTGACTTTGTCCTTTCTTCGGACGGATCACTCAGGTTCTGAGGTGGACTTTGTATTCCTTCAACAACCACAGATATCAAGGAAAAGATCCTGAGGGAAGTCCATAATGCTCCCTATTCAGCCCATCCTAGCTGTACCAAAATGTATTACGACTTAAAGAAATCAGTTTAGTGGAGAGGAATGAAGGCAGATGTAGCAGAAAATGTTTGCAGATGCTTAACATGCCAGCAAGTGAAGGTAATTCACCAGAAACCATCAGGATTACTTCAACCGTTATCAATCTCGAATGAAAATAGGACTGCATCACCATGGATTTTGTCACAGGTTTACCATTGACACCCAGAAATATAGATGTTTGGGTAATAGTTGATAGACTCATGAAAACAACAAAATTCATAGCAATTTGGCCCCAATACACACTGGATAAATTGGCTAGACTGTATGTAAATCAAGTAGTTCGTCTACATGGTGTGCCTCAAAACATTGTATCAGACAGAGATCCCCGATTCACCTCTAGATTTTGGGAGAGTTTGCAAAAGCAATGGACATAGAGTTACAACTTAATACTATCTTTCATCGACAAATGGACTGTCAATCAGAGAGGACGATCTGGATTCTAGAAGATATGCTCCGTGCTTGTGCGATAGACTTCAAAGGAGCATGGGATGAGAAACTATTCTTGATGGAGTTCACTTACAACAACAATTACCAAGCCAATATTAGCATGGCTCCATATGAAGCTCTTTATGGACGAAGATGCAGACTTTACTATACTGGGAAGAAATTAGCGAAAGAAGAATAGTTGGACCGGATTTTGTCCAAGAAACATGCCAAGAGGTGGATATAATAAGAGAAAGGATTAAAGCAGCCCAGGTTCGACAGAAGAGTTACTAGGATGTCAGGAGAAAAGACATCGAGTACGCTATAAGAGACAAGGTGTTCCTGAAAATTTCACCTTTCAGGGGTCTAAAATTGTAAAACCCGTATCGAACTAACCGGTCTACCACCTTGTACCAGGTCTACCAATCATGGTCGAGCCAAGTGGACCAATTACGTGAAGAAACCACAAGACCAGGTATAAAATTTAACTCAAAAACAGTCAAATGTGAGTGTATGGTTGCATGCCTAAACAGGTATGACCAACCCCACCTCAAAAGAGTCTAACCCATGACTTTTGATCGTGGGGTCGGATGTTTTAAAAAGGTAGGGTCGACGGATTCTGCGACCCCACGAAACCCAGTTAGAAACCGAATTTAGGAAACCTTCCTAATCTGAAGGGGGTTCTTTCCTAAACTCATTGGGACTTATTATGGAGGGTTTTTCTCTATAAATAGGACGTCCCTTAGCCTCTTTCATCCTTTTAGAACTCCAATTGAAAGTAAGAGAAAGGGAAGAGAAGGAAGAGAAGGAAGAGAAGGAGAATTTAAGAAGAAGACCAAGGAAGAGGAAAGTTCAGAGAAAACTCTGAATCTCAGCAAACCTAAGGTATGAACCTAATTCCCTACATGAATTAAGAGCCTAGAATAGTTCATGAGGAAGATAGGATTAGGAGAAACCCAAATCATCCATCCATGGATAAATTCTAAGAGAATCCATGGAGGAAATCATTATGGACAATGGATAGTGTATAAAATTATAGTTTTGAGTCATAGAACAATCATAGGAAGGACCATGAAGATAAGCCAAAGGATTCAAACATGAAGGAATATACTTAAGAGTGAAAGGTCGACCATGACACATATGGTCGCACGTAGGGTCGTATGATATCCGACCCCACGAGATCTACATGTTCAACCACATGCCCTCGGAAAGTTTCCAGGGAGGGTGTGGTCGCACGTAGGGTCGGAGTATGTTTGAACCCACCTACAACCCTACACCCTGTGGTCATAGAAACTGAGACCCCAGGTGCAACCCCACCTGTGACCCCTCAATTTCTGTTGGTTTAAATTAATGGAAATTAATTTTAATATAAAATATATAATTTTGATAGGTTTCCAAGTGGTCTAAGAGTGAATTACAGAGCTTGAACAAGGATCTATTATCGATCAAAGGTGAGGGAACAAGACCTAAACTAATTGGTTAATAATAAACTGTTTTTGTTTATTGAGTCCGATGCCATGAATGATTCTATGCTTGTATGAGTGTAATGTGCATTTAACATGTCATCCAATATTTCGGCTATTACTGTTCATACATATTTAATTTCGTTTATTTTATAACATGAAGAAGATGGTGATGCTAGGAATAGGCATGTGATTGTTTGTGTGTGGTTAGTGTACCTGATGCGAGTACGGCATCAGGGGAAGTGTAATGCAGTGCGGTCCTAAGCACTTTAGCTCTATCTCTACTTAAGTCTTGTCCACTGACATCGTAGTATCACCATTACTTTAGCAGAACTATTACGTCGTAGGGCATCAGGGGAGGTTCTCGGACCGTGTAGTCTCTGACTCTGCCGAGGGGCCTTAGCTCTATCTCTATGAATGTATTGAGGGATGCTGGGGTGAGGCCTTGGATACACTATTTGACATTAGGATTGGTTAGTTGCGAGCCCAATTTGCAAGCCCTCACTAATAGGGCTTACGTGTTGGTATGAGTAGGGCATCAGGGGAAGTATGATGCGGTGTGGTCCTAAGCATTTTAGCTCTATTCCTATTCCATGGTGGGGTGGATGTGGACAACAATGATGTTTGATCCATTGGGTGGGCTCACACACCCATGTATAGAGGCACGGCGGCCACCAAACCTTTCTATTGCACATTATAAACTTATGAACCAAACCAAAGATATGAATTGAATGCATGCATATGTTTGTTGCATTGTTTTGTTTGCTCACTGAGCCATGATGTGTGCTCACCCTTTCGACGTCGAATATTTTTAGTTGATGATGCAAGTACTACTGTAGAAGACTATATGAATGCTCCGATGTATGGACATGCTACGACGATGGATGCAGAAGCTATGATGGAGTTGCATGATTCGTCGTGCGAGTGCAACTCATGCGTCTTCAATTAGATTTATATTGGATTTTAAGGACATGTAATTGATTAATTTATTTTATTTTGTCTTATTCATTTAAAGATAATTGGATAACTTATTTATGTTACCACTGTTAGACTCTCACTTCATTAGTATAAAGACTTTAGCTATTGTTTATTTACTCTGATTATGATTGTGGATGTGTATGGTTTAAGCAAACGGACACAGCCTATTCGAGATCCTGGTTGAAACATTGATTTATTGACGGTTCATCACATCATTCTGGTTGGTGCAGAATTGGGGTGTGACAACTTGGTATCAGAGCTCTCAGGCCCTGTCTATTAAACCAGTATACTTCCATAAAAGTTCATGAACTGTGTTAGGATAAAATTTAAAAGTTGTAATAATAACACATTATAAGCACCTGTGTTGTTTGAGACAAAACTAAGAAAGAGAATAATGCAATATTAAGATGAGAAACAAGTTTCATATTCATATCGAATAAAAAGAAACGTATATACATATCCAAATCAGAGTACGGTCCACAATCTGGACAGTTACTCTGTAGTACAAGGAAAAATAAAAAGAAAATGTGCATCATGGAGCTGGATGTGCTAGAGAAGGAGGAGCCTCACGATATCTATCGTAATCCTCAGCATACACTCTAGTCAACCAGGCTACCTGAGTCTGGGTCACCTGGAGACTAGCTATCAGATCGGTCATTCACTGATAAGACGCGTGCTAAGCATCTAGAAGCTCTCCTACTCTCCAATCAGTCGCGCGCTGAGCCTCTCTAATCTCACGCAGCAACCCCATTACATCATCAGATGGTGGGTGCGAAGGACCAGCTGCATGTGAAGGAACCCGAGATGGGCCAGCTCCAGTGGAATGCGATGGTGATGGAGGAGGTATGGCGCCTACATCCATAAACATATGATCATCATCCTCAGCATCTTCCCCATGGACCCCTGCTGCTGCTGCTGCTGCCGCTACCGCCTTAGCATCTGCTATCTCTACCCGGGTATAGGGATGCACTAGAGCGTTCCTCTCATCGTCACTGACCTGTGCATCTCGCATCCCCATCCTGCAGATGGCCTCCCAGTCTAGGTCAGAAGAGAAGGTATCCTCATGAATTCTCTCATCCAATAAGTCAACCTGCAGGCGTATGAGTAGAGTAATGATCAGACGTCCGTAGGCAGGTTGCCTATCTGACCAGGCGTCGTAGCACGGATCATCGTCCGGATGATAATGTATGGAAGGCAGACCGGCTGCCTAGTGCAAATGCAGTACAAGAGATATTGGGTCAACTAAGAAATCCTCTCATAATGGCCACTCTGGGGAATCAGGTTGTGCTGAATGATCTTGCAGTACACCCGAGGCTCTGGCCGTAGGTTGATTTCCTTCTTCTCCCAACGATCACCTCTAAAAAGCTGGCTATTAATCTCACCACGCATCATCAAGGATAGGAACTGGGGTTCCTTAGGAGCACAGTACACCAAGGGGCCGTCGTTTGATATGCCTAGGAGATCAGCTAACTCCTGGTAGTTGAAGGAAACTTTCACCCCTTTCACGTAACTGGTGATCCGGAGCTCCCTACCCCTGTCTGTATCATTGCGATCACCCACTACCTGAAGGTTGCAATAGAACTGCTTCACCAAAGCAGGATAGGTACAAGCCTCATATGTTATCACGGGAAGCCAACCCATGTCACCGAAGGAACCCTCTACGTTAAACAAGGCTAGACTAGCCAAGTTTATACAGCGACCCCCTTCCACCTTCTTACGCTCATAACGAGCATACTGAGCCTCTGCCTCGTTAGAGCAGAAACGAATGGGATCATGAGCTCTGGGAATCTTAGTACGAGCCATGCTATCTGCAAAGACACAGACAAATAAATAAAATATTAGATATGGTGTAAAACTCAAAATTTTGGCATTATAACGGCATGATTTGGCCAAAAGCCTCACTTTTCACCCTCTAGCAAGCAGGAGGAAAATACTAAAACCCGAAGGTTCGTCATGGGACTTAGGGGAAGCATTCATGAGCATGTTCTGGGACTAGAGAAGAAAGTTTATAATAAAGCAGTACAGATTGCTCGAGTGATAGAGTCGAGCCAGAGGGAGCGCTACTTTGCTCAGAATAGAGGTGTAAAAAGGTCAAATGGAAATTTATATAACAGAGGGAACACGAAGACATTTAAACCCTTCCGTACTCAAGGCTTTAATGCTGCAGCCAAGACTACTCCAACAGCCCAACAACAATAAATGCAAAATAATGAAGGAGTAAAATACTATAACTACAATCAAATTGGACATTATTCAAGGGAATGTCCTATGCCCAGGAAGGAGCTACAGCAAGGAAAGGTTTATCCAGTTACATCTGAGGATGCTGCCGCATCGCCTAATGTGGTCACAGGTATGACCTGAACCTTTCATTTTGTATTACCTTGTGTAAGCATGCAGACTAAATTAAAACAAATCATAGGTATCGTACCTATTAATGGCATACCCGCCAGAGTACTCTTTGATTCTGGAGCTACTCATTCTTTTATATCTGTGTCATTTGGAAATAAGCTAAATCTACCCCTCAAATCTTTAGACTATAAATTGCTTGTACGATTACCTATGGAATTAGAAGTGGAATTAGAAAAAGGTTATGGACTATATCCAGTTCTTATCGGCGATAAGATTTTGGATGCAACCTTGATTCAACTCGAGATGGCAGACTTTGACGTTGTCTTGGGAATGGATTGGTTAACTCGGCATTCTGCAAACCTATTATGTGCAGAAAAGAAGCTAACATTTAAAGACAAGGAAGGAGCAGAGTTTAGTTTTGCGGGAACCAGACTACCCCATAAACAAAAACTCATCCTCTCTGCATTAAAGGCTAGAAAATGCCTTGAAAAAGGAGGAGTTGGGTATCTAGTATCTGTGGTCGACCTCACCAAGGAAGTACCACGAATGGAGAATACTGATGTTGTGCGTGACTTTCTAGATGTATTTCCTGAGGAACTACCAGGACTACTACCCGATCGAGCGACAGAGTTCGTTATAAACCTTATACCCAGAGCCGCACCAGTATTTAAAACACCCTATCGAATGGCTCTTACTGAACTGAAGGAACTAAAGGTATAGTTACAAGAATTACTGGACAAGGATTATATCAGACCCAGCATATCACCATGGGGAGCGCCAGTATTGTTTGTGAAGAAGAAGGATGGTAGTGTTTGTAAGAACCGTGTTCTGAAAAACTAGGTCTAACCCATGGTTTTATATGGTGACAGGTCTTCCAATCATAATCGGACCGGAAGGCAAAGCCGGGTGACGAACCACATAATTTCAGGTATGAGAACCTGTGTAAAGCTGTAAAGTTTACATACCGGTCTGAGTATACCGATATGTGTATATTTTGCTGGAGACAGACTCCAGTGGGTCCCACACTCTGATCAGAATTTTGGAAGGTTCTAACCGTGGAAAACCTTCCTAGAACGGTCTCCCACTATTAATAGACCCCTTAAACCTCCTTTGATCCTTCTCAAAACCCTAGCCGTCTGGAAGAGATCTGAGAAGGAGCTAGGAGGGAGGAGACCGCTCAAGAAGAGGATTTTTGTTAGAGGAGCACGCCGCCAACCGACAAACACCGTCGATAAGTGCTAAATCCTCTTAGTATGATAGGATTTTGGATCGAAGCCGTGAAGCGACGCAGTGATCCAAAATCCTAGGACTTTCATAAAAGCCTAGTTTTCTCATTTAGATCTAATCTGGTATGATACGGCGTTCTAGTCGAAACCTAGAAGGCCAACAAAGTATTTAGACCTTAGAGTGGGTTAGGAGAAACCCTAGAAACCAAGTCAATTACTGACGAGGAAGGGAGATCCGAGATCGGGTTCTCGGATCCAAACCGTGGAACATACCGGTTGTACACAAGGTCCTGTGGTATGGGCCTGCAATATATACCCCAGGCACATACTGGTCTCACTGAACCGCGACCGGTATATACCAGTTACACATACCGGTCTCACTCTATTGAGACCGGTATGCCTTCCGAGCCTTGTTTGCTTGATCAAACACGGTTCTGACCAGCTGTGACCTTAATAAATGAATTCTGACTTATGGGTATGACTATGTAGGACTTGTAGACAGCGTGAGTAGATCATGTGACGCTGTACGAAATTGTTATCACGTGACAGGTAAGGGACAAGACCCCAAACCCTAAATAACTAATTAACAGTAAACCTTTGTGACTAAATTGTATTTGAATTTATTGCTTGATGTCTGTGCATTCCACATGCCATGTAATTGTTTCTTTTGCTAGTATCCATTCATGCATTTCATATGCTAGGTTGTTGGATGTTAGGCATGTGTATGTTTTTAATTGGTGTGTGGAATGTGAAGGGGAGTATAGCCCTGGATATATCCACAACTAACACCTTTTTCGTATCGCCATCTACCTTAGCAGACTTGGTGCGAATAGTGTATCAGGGGAGGACGTGGGATTGTGGTTCACCCTGCCCGCCAGACTCGAGCCCTATCTCTATGTCGTAGGGAGTCGTGCTGGGGTAAGGCTATAGATACTGTATTGACATATAGGACTGGTTAGAAACGGAACCCACTTGCAAGCCCTTGCCAGTAGGGGTTTAGGTATTGGTACGATGTAGGGTATCAGGGGAAGAACGTGTGATTGTGGTTCATCCTGCTCGCCAGACTCGAGCCCTATCTCTATACCGGAGTGAGTGATGTGGGGCAACAACAGTAGTGTGGTAGGTGCCTAACTGTTGGGTGTGCTCACACTCTCGTGCATGGAGGTGCGGTGGCCGCCAAACCTTACCATAGCATTTTGCAAGTTATACCTGACCCAAATTGTAATGTTATCTCATGCGTTTTGTGTGTTGCATTGGTCTTGTACTTACTGAGCTAAGTTGTGAGCTTACCCGTATATATTCTATTTCTTTTTCAGATCTTGATGCAGGGTATACTGTGGAAGACTTTATGACTGCCCCAGCTTACAGTATGGTGGCTGCCCTGGATACACAGATAGTAGAGGACGAGCATGATGCATCATGCGAGTGCTCATTCTGTGTTTTCCTTCAGTGATGGTTTATTTTATTTTAATACAATGTAATAATTATTATTTAATTTTTTGTGAATGATAGAATAATTTAAGTATTTATTTAATTACCACATAGAACTCAATTAATTTATCTTTTATTATGCTGCTATGTATTATTCTCTGATTAAGTTAGACTGCTTGGGAATAATTGGTTGACACGGTCTATTGAGATCCTGGTGTGAACCATGGTTTAGAGTCGGTTCACTCACACTTCTGGTTCATCCAGAATTGGGGTGTGACAACATGGTATCAGAGCATTTAGGCTCTGTCCAGCTAACCATTCTGCATCTAACTATGTCCAATGAACTGAGATAGGAAATTAAAAACTTTAATAAAAACACACCATAAGCTTGTTTGATGTCTGAGACTTAAAAGAAGATGCATAATATACTATTAATGAAAGAGAAATTTTAAGCACTGAAGTTTTTGAAGAAAACCAATTAACTCTTTAACAATGTGAACATAATAAATACAAAGTGTACGACAGAGTACAGTCCATAAGTTGGACAGTTACTCTCTTAACAAAATCAACCATGCATAAATAAAAATAAAACTAGATCAGACTATGGTGGGGTTGAGGACCAGGGTGGATATCAGGGCGCATATCAGGCTGCATATCATGGTGGATATCAGGGAGTGAACCAGAGTGGTTACTCATATTAGTCGCATTGGTATGGTCAGGCACCATATGGACATGCACCATATGGACAGAGTAGTCTTTCTAGAGCGGTGGACGGATTTCTAAATTTAAAGCCACCAACCTTTACAGGAAAGCCAGGGAAAACACTATGGCCAGCATAGTGGATAGCCGAGATGGAAAAGAATTTTCGTTTACTGGAGTGTTCTGATGAGAAAAAGGTGTTATACGCTACCCACATGCTGAAGGAAGAAGCCAATGGATGGTGGAACTCAACCAGAGCATATCTGGAAACAAAGCACCAGATAATCACTTGGCCCATATTCAAGGAGGCCTTCTTTGAAAAATACTTTCCCAGGAGTTTCCGCGATCAGATGGAGAGGGAGTTCCTCAATTTGCAGCAATCCCAAATGACCGTAGAGGCATACCAATGCAGGTTTAAGGAGTTATTTTTCTTCGCTCCAACCAGTATGCAGGAGGAGGAAACTAAGACTCGCCGTTTCACCATGGGTCTTTGGGGTGTTATAAGAGAACATAGGTTGGGGCGATGGCTGAAGATCTATAATGAAGCTGTACAGGTGGCTCGAGTCATCAAAGTGAGACAAAGAGATAGCTTCTTTGCACAGAATAGGGGTCTGAAAAGGCCTAACCCTGAGGTCCAAGGCGAAAGAAGCAACAGACCAACCATCCATTCAGGCCACCAGCTAGTACTGTGCCACCCAGACCTGTTCTTGTAGGAACACAGTAGGCAACGGGACGGAACCCCAACGTGAAGTGTTTTAATTGCCAACAGGTGGGTCATTATGCCAGAACTTGTCCATTGCCAAGAAGGGAATAGTAGCAAGGAAAAGTTTATGCCGTTACTACAGAAGAGGCAGCCACATCACCAGATGTGGTTACAGGTATGATTCTATATTCATTCCTTAACTACTACATTGTTATTTTAGCATTTAAAACTAAAGGAAAAAAAAATTTTAAAACCTCAGGTACAGTAAATATAACAGGATTACCCGCCAGAGTCCTGTTTGACTCAGGGGCCACCCATTCCTTTGTGTCAGTATCGTTCGAAAAAGGTCTAGATCAACCCATCAAAACTTTGGAACCGAGTTTGTTAGTTCGGTCCCCCATGGGAATGGAAGTGGTATTAGAAGAGTATTATGGGCCTTGCCTAATGCATATTGAAGGACGAGAGTTGGAAGTCAATCTGGTCCAGCTGGAGATGTCAGATTTCGATGTCATTCTGGGAATGGATTGGTTATCTAAACATTCAGCAAACCTGTTATGTGCTGAGAAGAAGTTGGTTTTCAAGGACAATGAAGGGACGGAGTTCAACTTTAAAGGGGCTAAGTTGCCTAGGAAAAGAAAGCTCATACTCTCAGCCCTAAAAGCAAGGAAATGCTTAGAGAAAGGAGGAGTAGGATACCTCGTATCAGTTGTGGATGTGAGTGCAGACTTGCCAAAAATAGAAGATATCGAGGTAGTACGGGAGTTTCCTGATGTGTTTCCAGAAGACCTACCCGAATTACCACCAGACAGGGTGACTGAGTTTGTGATAGATCTCCTACCAGGGGTGGCACCTGTGTCCAAGGCACCCTACAGGATGGCTCCTACAAAGTTGAAGGAACTGAAAACCCAGCTACAAGAATTATTAGACAAGGGCTTCATAAGGCCGAGTATCTCACCTTGGGGAGCACCGATGTTATTTATCAAGAAGAAGGATGGTAGCGTACGTCTTTGTATGGACTATAGAGAATTGAACAAGCTCACCATCAAGAACAGGTACCCGCTACCTAGAATAGATGACTTATTTGATCAACTGCAAGGTTCAAGTGCATTCTCAAAGATTAATTTGAGGTCAGGGTATCATCAACTCAAGATTAAGGAGGCAGACATTCCCAAGACAGCTTTCAGGACAAGATATGGACACTATGAATTTCTTGTGATGTCCTTTGGGTTGACTAATGCACCTGTATCATTTATGGAGCTAATGAACCGAGTATTCCATGACATGTTGGATACGTCAGTTATCGTATTCATAGATGATATCTTAGTGTACTCCAAGGACAAGGAGGCACATGCAATGCATTTAAAAGCAGCATTACAACGACTAAGAAGAGAGAAGCTGTATGCAAAATTCAAAAAATGTGAATTTTGGTTAGATGAAGTGGCTTTCCTAGGTCACGTGGTGTCTACTGAAGGAATTAAGGTAGATCCTAGCAAAATTTCAGCCATAGTAGAATGGGAGGCACCGAAGACAGTTGCTGAAATACGTAGCTTCCTGGGCTTAGCTGGATACTACAGAAGGTCACGTGATTATTCCAAGATTGCCGTTCCATTGACCAGGTAAACCAAGAAGGGGGAGAAATTCGTATGGACCGAAGAATGTGAGAGATGCTTTCAGACACTGAAATCAAGGCTGGTCTCAGCACCTATATTGACTATCCCTTCTCCAGGCCTTCCATTTACACTATACACAGAAGCTTCAGGTTTAGGACTGGGTTGTGTGCGGATGCAAGGAGAACAGGTGATAGCCTATGCCTCAAGACAGCTGAAGGAGCATGAGAAGAACTACCCTACACATGACCTTGAGTTGGCGGTGATTATTCATGCTATCAAAACTTGGAGGCATTACCTGTATGGTGAAAAATTCGAGATTAAGTCTGATCACAAAAGCCTGACGTATCTTTTCACCCAAAAAGACCTGAACATGAAGCAAAGAAGGTAGTTAGAATTACTTAAGGACTACGACTGTAACATTCAGTATCATCCTGGTAGAGCTAATATTGTAGCTGATGCTCTGAGTAGGAAATGGGCATCGAATCCGGAAGCAGGGCCAAGTACAAATGCAGCATTGTGTGCTGCCATTTCTGGCTCATCAGAGAATGAAGAACAACTCTTAACAAAGTCAGCAGATGATCCTATTGAGCAAGGGTTGATACACAAGTTTACCCTTATGTTTACAGCACTGAAGATTTTGCCTTACCTGAAGGAAGAAATAAAAGCAGCAGTCCTATAGGACCCATACCTCAGGACAGTTCTAGAAGATTTGGAAAAGGGTCGAGCCAACCCTGATTTCACCTTGGATGCAGACAAGGTACTCAGATATCATGGACATTTATGCATACCTGGGAATGAAGATCTGGAAATTAGAAATCAAATCTTGTTGGAAGTTCACCCCACCCCATATTCAGTACATCCTGGTAGCACTAAAATGTACCATGACCTGAAGAGGATGTACTAGTGGAGGGGTAAGAAGACAGATGTGGCCAGATATGTATTTAAATGTTGAAATTGCCAGCAAGTTAAAGCAGAAAGATAGAGGCCCGCAGGTTTATTGCAACCATTACCTGAGCCAGCATGGAAATGGGATTGCATTACCATGGATTTCGTCACTGGTCTACCTATGACTCCGAGGTCAGTGAATGCTGTTTGGGTAGTTGTAGATCGCCTTACCAAAACTACAATATTTATCCCTATCAGACCGCAATACACCATGGATAAGTTGGCAAAATTATATGTGGACAATATAGTCAGATTTCACGATGTCCCAGAGAGCATAGTATCTGATAGAGATCCACGCTTCACATCGAAGTTCTGGGAGGGACTACAGAAGGCCATGGGAACGAAACTAAAGTTCAGTACAGCCTTCCACCCTCAAACGGATGGTCAGTCAGAGAGAATCATCCAGATCCTAGAAGATATGCTTCGTGCATGTGCTATCGACTTCAAGGGGGCTTGGGATGAGAAGCTTTCACTCATCGAGTTTGCCTACAACAATAGCTACCAGGCTACGATCCAAATGGCCCCATACGAGGCCTTGTATGGTAAGAAATGTCGGACACCATTGTTATGGGATGAGGTTGGAGAAAGACGGATCGTAGGACCAGAATTTGTAGAGGAAACTTGCAAAGCAGTGGATCAGATCAAGAACCGAGTAAAGACAGCTCAAGTGCGTCAAAAGCACTATGCTGATAACAAGCGCCGAGACCTCAAATTCATTGTTGGTGATAAAGTGTTTCTGAAGGTGTCACCAATAAGAGGCCTAAAGTGGTTCGAAAAGAAAGGAAAACTGTGTCCTAGATATGTGAGACCATATGAGATTCTATCTCGATGCGACAAAGTGGCCTATCAACTTGCATTGCCACCAGCGATGTCTAGAGTCCACAATGTCTTCCACGTGTCCTTACTGAAGAAGTACGTGAGAGACCCTTTTCATATTCTTGTTGCAGACCCCCCAGATTTGACAGAAGACTTAACCTTCGAGGTGGTACCAATCAAACTAATCAGTCAAAAGATACAACAGCTTCGAAGGCGAGCTATACACTACGTCAAGGTAGTTTGGAAGAGCCAAAAAGTAGAAGAAATTACCTGAGAGGAGGAGGATGCCATGCGACAAGAATATCCTCATCTCTTCGACTCTGAAGGTACATACAATTTCAGGGATGAAATTTTTTTTAAGGGTGGGGGAATTGTGAGACCTACATGCAAATTTCGAGGACAAAATTTCTTTTAAGGGTGGTAGAGTTGTAAGAACCGTGTTCTGAAAAACCCGGTCTAACCCATGGTTCTATATGGTGACAGGTCTTCCAATCATAACCGGACTGGAAGGCGAAGCCGGGGGACGAACCACATAATTTCAAGTACGAGAACCTGTGTAAAGCTGTAAAGTTTACATACCAGTCTGAGTATACCGGTCTGACTCAGTCAGACCGATATGTGCGACCGGTATGTGTATTTTTGGCTGGAGACGGACTCCAGCGGGTCCCATACTCTGAATCAGAATTTTAGAAGGTTCTAACCGTGGGAAACCTTCCTAGAACGGTCTCCCACTATAATAAACCCCTTAAACCTCCTTTGATCCTTCTCAAAACCCTAGCCGTCTGGAAGAGATCTGAGAAGGAGCAAGGAGGGAGGAGACCGCTCAAGAAGAGGATTTTCGTTGGAGGAGCACGTCGCCAACCGACAAACACCGCCGGTAAGTGCTAAATCCTCTTAGTATGATAGGATTTTGGATCGGAGCCGTGAAGCGGCGCAGCGATCCAAAATCCTAGGACTTTCATGAAAGCCTAGTTTTCTCGTTTAGATCTAATCTGGTATGATACGGCGTTTTAGTCCAAACCTAGAAGGCCAATAGAGTATTTGGACCTTAGAGTGGGTTAGGAGAAAGCCTAGAAACCAAGTCGATGACCGACGAGGAAGGGAGATCCGAGATCGGGTTCTCGGATCCAAACCACAGAACATATTGGTTGGACACAAGGTCCTGCGGTATGGGCCTGTGGTATATACAACAGGCACATACCGGTCTCACTATCGGTCTCACTCTACTGAGATCGGTATGCCTTCCGAGCCTTGTTTGCTTGACCAAACATGATTCTGACCAGCTGTGACCTTAATAAATGAATTCTAACTTATGGGTATGACTACATAGGACTTGTAGACAGTATGAGTAGATCCTGTGATGCTGTACGAAATTGTTATCACGTAACAGGTAAGGGACAAGACCCTAAACCCTAAATAACTAATTAACAGTAAACCTTTGTGACTAAATTGTATTTAAATTTATTGCTTGATGTCTGTGTATTTCACATGCCATGTAGTTGTTTCTTTTGCTAGTATCCATTCATGCATTTCATATGCTAGGTTGTTGGATGTTAGGCATGTGTATGTTTTTAATTGGTGTGTGGAATGTGAAAGGGAGTGGAGC
Organism: Protea cynaroides; assembly: GCA_028583415.1. Lineage (NCBI taxonomy): Eukaryota > Viridiplantae > Streptophyta > Magnoliopsida > Proteales > Proteaceae > Protea > Protea cynaroides. The sequence goes on from CM053267.1 coordinate 75,994,968, forward strand.
CCTGGATATATCCACAACTAACACCTTTTTCGTATCGCCATCTACCTTAGCAGACTTGGTGCGAATAGGGTATCAGGGGGAGGACATGGGATTGTGGTTCACCCTGCCCGCTAGACTCGAGCCCTATCTCTATGTCATAGGGAGTCGTGCTGGGGTAAGGCCATAGATACTGTATTGAAATATAGGACTGGTTAGAAACAGAACCCACTTGCAAGCCCTTGCCAGTAGGGGTTTAGGTATTGATACGGTATAGTGTATCAGGGGGAGGACGTGGGATTATGGTTCATCTTGTCCGCCAGACTCGAGCCCTATCTCTATACCAGAGTGAGTGATGTGGGGCAACAATAGTAGTGTGGTAGGTGCCTGACTGTTGGGTGTGCTCACACTCTTGTGCATGGAGGTGCGGTGGCCGCCAAACCTTACCATAGCATTTTGCAAGTTATACCTGACCCAAATTGTAATGTTATCTCATGCATTTTGTGTGTTGAATTGGTCTTGTACTTACTGAGCTAAGTTGTGAGCTCACCCGAATATATTCTATTTCTTTTTCAGATCTTGATGCAGGGTATACTGTGGAAGACTTTATGACTGCCCCAGTTTACAGTACAGTGGCTGCCCTGGATACACAGACAGTAGAGGGCGAGCATGATGCATCATGCAAGTGCTCATTCTGTGTTTTCCTTCAGTGATGGTTTATTTTCATTTAATACAATGTAATAATTATTATTTAATTTTTTGTGAATGATGGAATAATTTGAGTATTTATTTAATTACCACATAGAACTCAGTTTATTTATCTTTTATTCCGCTGCTATGTATTATTCTCTTATTAAGTTAGACTGCTTGGGAATGATTGGTCGACACGGTCTATTGAGATCCTGGTGTGAACCATGGTTTAGAGCCGGTTCACTCACACTTCTGGTTCAGCCAGAATTGGGGTGTGACTGTGTTTGTCTGTGTATAGACTATCATGAATTGAATAAGCTTACAATCAAGAATCGATACCCGTTGCCTCGGATCGATGACTTGTTCGATCAGTTGCAAGGTGCCAAGGTGTTCTCCAAGATTGATCTTCGGTCAGGATACTATCAGCTGAAGATTAAGGAAGGTGATATCCCAAAGACAACATTCAGAACAAGATAAGGACATTATGAATTTTTAGTCATGTCTTTTGGATTGACTAACGCACCTGTAACTTTTATGGAACTCATGAATCGAGGATTCCATGATATATTGGATACGTCAGTCATTGTGTTTATTGATGATATATTGGTCTACTCTAAGGACAAGGAAACTCATGTCATGAATCTAAGAGCCGCTCTGCAGCGACTAAGAAAAGAAAAGATTTACGCTAAATTTACAAAGTGTGAGTTTTGGCTAAATGAGGTCACTTTCTTAGGCCATGTTGTATCCGTTGAGGGAATTAAAATGGATCCTAGCAAGATTGAAGCCATTGTGAAGTGGGAAGCACCTAAGAGTGTTGCAGAAATTAGAAGTTTCCTAGGTCTAGCTGGGTATTATTGATGATTCATGGAAGATTACTCCAGGATCGTCGTACCTCTCACCAGTTTGAATAAGAAAGGAGAAAAGTTTGTTTGGACAAACAAATGTGAGAAAAGTTTCCAAACATTGAAGGTTAGATTGATATCTGCTCCCATCTTGACTATTCCTATTCTCGGACAACCATTCACCTTGTACACTGATGCATCTGGATTGGGTTTAGGATGTGCACTTATGCAAGGAGAACAAGTAGTTGCGTATGCCTCAAGACAACTGAAGACACATGAGAAGAATTATCCCACTCATGACTTGGAATTAGCAGCAGTAGTACATGCTGTCAAGATATGGAGACATTATTTGTATGGAGAGAAATTTCATATTAAGTCATATCATAAGAGTCTCACTTATTTTTTTAATCAGAAGGAGTTGAACATGAGACAAAGAAGATGGCTGGAATTATTGAAGGATTATGATTGCGATATTCAATATCATCTAGGGAAAGCTAATGTAGTTGCTGATGCGCTAAGCAGAAAAACAATGATAAAATCTCAAGGAGTGGTTAACACGACTACGGCAATGTGTATTTCAGGAAAAATATTCAATCATGATAATGAGCAGTTCATGATAGATGCACCGGGTGGATCAACCAACCAAGGATTTATTCATCGATTTTCAAATATGTTTACCACATTGAAGATTGTACCTGATATATTAGATGAAGTGAAAGTCGCTCTTAAATCAGACCCTTATCTGAGAATGGTACAAGAAGACATAGAAAAAGATAGGACTATTCCTGAGTTCACCTTAGACGATGAAAAGGTACTGAAGTATAAAGAAAGAGTATGTGTTCTTGAAACGAAAAACTTGGACATTAGACATAGACTAATGAAGGAAGCTCATACCGCCGTTTATTCGGTACATCCTGAAAGTACAAAGATGTATCATGATTTGAAGAAATTATATTGGTGAAGAGGAATGAAAGTAGATGTAGCTAAATTCGTGTCTCAATGCCTAAATTGTCAGAGGGTAAAGGCTGAACGGCAAAGACCTGCAGGATTTTTGCAGCCACTGCCAGAATCAGCATGGAAATGGGACTGCATCACTATGGACTTCGTCACCGGGTTACCATTGACTCCTCGAGTAGTTGACACGGTCTGGGTGATTGTAGATCGTCTGACTAAGACAGCTCGCTTTATAGCTATACGACCACAGTATACCCTAGAGAGATTAGCCAAGCTATATGTGGATAATATTGTCAGATTACATGGTGTACTTGAAAGCATTGTGTCCGATAAAGACCCACGCTTTACCTCAAAGTTTTGGAAAGAATTACAGAAAGCTATGGGTACAACGCTGAAATTCAGTACTGCATTCCATCCTCAGACAGACGGACAATCGGGGCGTACCATTCAAATTTTAGAACACATGCTTCGAGCCTATGTTATTGATTTCAAAGGATCATGGGATGAGAAACTACCATTGATAGAGTTCACCTATAACAACAGCTATCAGGCTACTATACAGATGTCACCCTATGAAGCACTGTATGGTAGGAAGTGTCGAACTCCTTTATTTTAGAATGAAGTTGGTGAACGGAGAATCGTTGGACTAGAATTTGTTGAAGAGACTTGTCATGTAGTCGACATTATTAAGGAAAGAGTTAGAACAGCTCATAATCGTCAGAAACAGTATGCAAATACTCGACGTCGAGACCTTGAATTTGTCATAGGTGATAAGGTATTCTTGAAAGTATCACCTATGCGAGGTTTAAAACGATTCGAATACAAAGGGAAGCTAAGTCCGAGATATGTCGGGCCATATGAGATTCTAGCTAAACGTGGAAAAGTGGCTTATCAGTTAGCACTACCACCATCTATAAGACCCGTATCGAACTAACCGGTCTTACCACCTTGTACCAGGTCTACCTATCATGGTCAAGCTAAGCGAACCAAGTGCGTGAAGAAATCACAAGACCAGGTATGAGCCTAACCCAAAAACAGTAAATGTGAGGGTAGGGTCGCATGCCTAAACATGTAGGGTTGACCCCTCCTCAACAGAAGTCCAACCCATGACTTTTTAGTCGTAGGGTCGGATGACTAAGAAGTGTAGGGTCGACGGATCCTGTGACCTTACGTCCGACCCTACGATGACAGACAAAAATCAAAAATTAGAAAACTTTCCTAACTCTAAGAGGATCATTCCTAAACTCATTGAGACTTATTATGGAAGGTTTTCCTCTATAAATAGGACGTCCTTTAGCCTCTTTCACTCCTTTACAACCCTAATTGAAAGTGAGAGAAAGAGAAAGAGAAGGAAGAGAAGAAGAGAAGGAACCTGAAGAAAAGACTAAAGAAGAGGAGGAAGTTCAGAGAAACCTCTGAATAAAGGTATGAACCTAATTTCTTACCTGAATAAGAGATCCTAGAATAGTTATGAAGAACATAGGATTAGGAGAAACCCAAATCATCCATCCATGGACAAGTTCCAAGAGATTCCATAGAGGAAGAGATTATGGACAATGAATAGTGTATAACTTGGAATTTTGAGCCATAGAACAATCTTAGAATAGACCATGAAAGTAAGGCAAAGGATCAAAACATGAAAGAATGAACTTTAGAATGAAAGGTCGACTCAGAATACGTGTGGTCACACGTAGGGTCGAATGGTATCCGACCCAACGTCTGACCCTACACCCTGGGGTCGTAGAAAATAGCTACCCTAGGTGCTACCCTACCTGCGACCCTACGATTTCAGTTAGTCTAAATTTATTGGAATTAATTCTAATTAAAATCTATCGACTTGTTAGGCCTTTCTAGTGATTTAAAAGTGATTCATAAAGCTTGAACAAGGATCTACACTCAATCAAAGGTGAGAAAACAAGACCTAAACTAATTGGCTAATAATAAACTATTTTCGTTTATTGAGTCCAATACCATGTATGATTGTATGATTGTAATGTGCATATCACATGTCATCTACTATTCCTGTTATTATTGTTCATGCCTATTTAATTCAATTTATTTATAACATGATGATGATTATGATGCTAGGAATAGGCATGTGAATGTATGTGTGTGGTTAGTGTGCTTAATGCGAGTGGAGCATCAGGGGGAGGACATGACACTGTGGTTCATCCTGGTCACCAAACTCTAGCTCAATCTCTACTCAAGTCTTTTCCACTAACATTGTAAGACCCGTACTGAACTAACCGGTCTTACCACCTTGTACCAGGTCTACCTATCATGGTCGAGCCAACTGGACCAAGTGCGTAAAGGAAATCACAAAACTAGGTATGAATTTTATCCAAATATAGTAAATATGAGGGTAGGGTCGCATGCCTAAACAGGTAGGATCGACTCCACCTCAACAGAGTCCAACCCATGACTTTTTAGACCAAGGGTCGGATGACTTGAGACCCTAGGGACGACGGATCCTACGACCCTAGCATCGACCCTATGGTGACAGACTGAAACTGTGAATTAGGAAACTTTCCTAATTTTAGGGAGTCCTTTCCTAATCTCGATGGGACGTATTTTGGGAAGTTTGTCTCTATAAATAGGACGTCCCTTATCCTCTTTCACTCCTTTTGGAACCCTAATTGAAAGTGAGAGAAAGAGAAGAGAAGGAAGAGAAGAAGAAGAGAAGGAGAATTTGAGAAGACAACTAAAGAGAAGGAATTCAGAGAAATCTCTGAATCTCAGCAATCCTAAGGTATGAATACATTCTCCATGAACTATGTAAGACCCTAGAATAGCTTATGAAGAGGTTAGGGTTGGGAGAAACCCAAATCATCTACCCATGGATGAGTTTCAAAGGAATCCATGAAAGTAATCATCATAGACAATGGAAAGTGTGTAAAGATCATAGTTATGAGCCATAGAACATTCTTAGAATGGACCTACGTGACTACAGGATCAATCCCATGCTCTCAAAAAGTCCAGGGAGGCTGTGGTCACACATAGGGTCGATGGGTAACTGACCCCGTGATCGACCCTACACCCTGGGGTCTCAGATAACTGCTACCTTACTTGCGACCCAACCTACGACCCTAGCTATACAGCAAGCTTAAATTGTTGAAATTAATTCTAATTAGAATCTATCGATTTGTTAGGTTCTCCTAGTGATATAAAAGTGGTTCTTAAAGCTGAAAGAGGATCTACACTCAATCAAAGGTGAGGGAACAAGACCTAAACTAATTGACTAATAATAAACTGTTTTCGTTTATTGAGTCCAATGCCATGTATGATTCTATGATTGTATGATTGTAATGTGCATATCACATGTCATCTACTATTCCTATTATTACTGTTCATGAATATTTAATTTCATTTATTATAACATGATGATGATGATGATGTTAGGAATAGGCATGTGAATGTATGTGTGTGGTTAGTGTACTTGATGCGAGTGGGGCATCAGGGGGAGGATGTGACATTGTGGTTCAGCCTGGTCACCAGACTCTAGCTCTATCTCTACTCAAGTCTCGTCCATTAACATCGTAGTATCGCCATTACCTTAGCGGAACTAATACATCGTAGGGCATCAAGGGGGGACGTGACATTGTGGTTCAGCCTGGTCACTAGACCCTAGCTCTATCTCTATGGATGTACTGAGGGATGCTGGGGTGAGGCTTTGGATACAATGTTTGACATTAGGATTGGTTAGCTACGAGCCCAGTTTGCAAGCCCTCACCAATAGGGGCTTACGTATTGGTATGGGTAAGGCATCAAGGGAAGTGTCATGCGATGTTTGATCTGGGCACTTTAGCTCTATCTCTATTCCATGGTGGGTGCATATGGGGGCGACAATGGTGTTTGATCCATTGGGTGGTTTCACACACTCGTGTATAGAGGTGCGATGGCCTCCAAACTTTTCTATTGCACATTGTAAACTTATGAACCAGACCAAAGATATGAATTGAATGCATGCATATGTTTGTTGCATTGTTTTGTTTGCTCACTTTGCCGTGATGTGTGCTCACCCTTTCGACGTCGAATTCTTTTAGTTGATGATGCAGGTACCACAGTTGAAGATTATATGAATGCTCTGATGTATGGACATGCAGCGGCAATGGATGCTGAAGTTTTGATGGAATCACATGATTCGTCATGCGAGTGCAACTCTTGCATTTTTTATTAGATTTTATTCAAATTATACAGACGATGTAATTAATTAAATATTTTATTTATGTCTTAGTATTTTGAAGATAATTGAATAATTTATTTATATTATCATCTTTAGACTCTCAGTTCATTTAATATTAAAGACTTTCGCTATTGTGTATTTACTCTGATTATTATTGTGTATGTGTATGGTTTAAGCAAACGGACACAGCCTATTCGAGATCCTGATTGAACCGTTAGTTTATTGGCGGTTCATCACACCATTTTGAATAATGCAGAATTGGGGTGTGATAACTTGGTATCAGAGCTCTCAGGCCCTATCTGTTAAACCAGTATACTTCCACAAAAGTTTGTGAACTAAGTTAGGATTAAATTTAAAAGTTGTAATAAGAACACACTATAAGCACCTGTGTTGTATGAGACAAAATTAAGAAAGAGATAATGCACATATAAAAGAAGAAACAGGTTTTATATACATCAAATCAAAAGCAATGTTGATACATATCCAAATCAGAGTACAGTCCACAATCCAGACAGTTACTCTGTAATACAAGAAAAACAAAAGAAAAATATATACATCATGGAGCTAGAGGTGCTGGAGGAGGAGGTGCCTCACGATCTCTATCATAGTCCTCAGCATACACTCTAGTCAACCAGGCCACCTGAGTCTAGGTCACCTAGAGACTAGCTGCCAGCTCGGCCATCCGCTGATCTGACGCGTGCTGGGCCTCTCTAATCTCACGCAATAGCCCCATAATATCATCAGAAGGTAGGCGTAAAGGACTAGCCATGCGTGAAGGAGCCCGAGATGGACCAGCTCCAGTAAAATGTGGAGGTGATGGAGGAGGTATAGCATCCACTTCCATATACATGCGATCCTCATCATCACCCCCATGAACCCTTGCTCCTGCTGCTGCTGCTGCTGCCGCCTCAGCGTCTGCCACCTCTACCCAAGTACGAGGACCCACCAGAGCGTTCCTCTCCTCATCACTAACCTGAGCATCCCGCATGCCCATCCTATAGATGGCCTCCCAGTCCGGCACTGATGAGAAAGTCTTCTCCTGAATCTTCTCACCTACTAAATCAACACCTAGGCGGGTAAGCAGTGTAGTGATCAGGCGTCCATAGGGCAGATTACCTATCTGACCAGGCAGCGTAGCACAGATCATCGTCCTCAGAATAATATAAGGGAGGCAGACAGGCTGCCTAGTGTAGATATAGTAAAGTAAGTACTGGGTCAACTGGGAGATCCTCTCGTAATGTCCACTCTGGGGTATCAGGTTGTGCTGGATGATCTTACAGTACACCCGAGGCTCTGGACGTAGGTTGATCGCTTTCATCTCCCAGTGATCCTCTCTGATAAGCTGCCGATCTATCTCAGCCCGCATCTCCAAGGAAAAGAACTGGGGCTCCCTGGGAGCACAGTACACCAAAGGGCCGTCATGTGATATGCCCAAAAGATCAGCTAACTGCTGACAGTCAAAGGAAACCTCTACTCCTTTGACGTAGCTCGTGATCTTGAGCTCCCTACCCCTCTCAGTGTCATTGTGATCTCCCACCACCTGGAGATTACAATAGAACTGTCTCACCAGATCCGGACGGATACAGGCGTCGTAGGTAATCATGGGAAGCTAGCTCATGTCACCAAATGCCCTCTCCACGTCGAACAAGGCTAGACTAGCCAAGTCCACACGACGACCTCCCTCTACCTTCTTACTAGCATAGCGAGCATACTGAGCTTCGGCCTCGTTAGAGCGGAAACGAACTGGGTCATCAACCCTAGGCACTTTGGTACGAGCCATATTATCTGCCAAAACAAAGAAAGACAAATAATATATCAGTAATGGTGAAAAACTTAAAAATTTCAGTATTATAACGGCGTAAATTGGTTAAAAGCCTCACTTTTCACCCATACACTTGGGCAGGAGGACTTACATAGGTTCCAAACCATCCTGCAAGGTTCATACAATTGGAAATTTAATCTAGAAAGATTGAATTTGAAGAAATTTCAATAAATTCAAAAAATCTCAAAAATTAGGTCAAAATTAGAAACTTTCAAGTTTCTCGATAACCAACCGATGAAACTTGAATATTTTTTAGGGCTTTCATCCATTGGGACCAACAGCAAAAACCCCCAATAAAAATGGAATTTTTACGGTTAGAAAAATTTTAATTTGAAGAAAACGATATAAATGGGGAAAAACCTAGTTTTGAAAGCTTCAAAATACGAAATAGTAGAGAGTATACCTGAAGAGACGGAGCGAAAGTCGCAAATGGAAGAGAAAATCACCAAACACCAGGGGTCGCTACTGTAGTAACTCAGGAAACCGAGTTGATTTGGAAGGAAGGAGAAAGAATGGGAAATAAATCCAAAATCAGGATTAAAAACCTGATTCTGGACCGTAGGGTCGCAGAATTCAACCAAGACATGCGACCCTACGATCGACCCTGTCATCGACCCTAGCCTCTCGGTGATCTGACAGAGAACTAGGGGTCGAACCTAGGATCGGATGTATACCGATCCTACCATCGACCCTAGGCTCTCGGTAAGCTGACAACAATTCTCAGGGTCGCATACCCTGGGGTCGCATAACGATCGACCCTGTCATCGACCCTACGATGGAAAATACAGTATTTTGCTAGAATGATCTGAAAATTTTGAATTTTGTATTGATTAGTTGGATTTTGACTTAAGAGAATAATTTATATTGAGTGCCTCACATGTGCTATGATTGTTTTCAAACACTATTACCACCAGAACAGGAAATGGCTGGGCGAAGAGGGAACAGACGAGAACGTAACCCAATTCCACCACCACCACCTGTGGAGGAAGACAGCCACGTAAATCAGAAAGCACAAGAGAATCTGAATACGGCACCACCAATGGCTAAGGGCCTGACAAATCCTACTAACTTGCCAGTCCCACCTACAGATCTAGCTACGACGGTAATGAACTTGGCACAACAGCTGCAGCAAATACAACAGGTGCAATCTAATATGCAAGCTGCCATTGGCATGGTTTTTCCAGCTGCACATACGACACCGATGCCAACAGGACAGGCAAGCACAGTACAAGGGGGAAGTAACACGGTACCCCACGCACCTCAAACACCAGTCATACAGGCTCAAGTGTAGAACCCTGAAGTAGCTCAGGGTGGATATCAGTACCAACCACCTATGAATGGGGCCTATGCTCCGTATCAGCTGGACCACTCCAGATTGGTCGAGCGTTTCTTGAAGATGAAGCCCAAAGAATTTAATGGCAAGCCAACAGATCCTTTGTGGCCAGCATACTGGGTTGATGAAATGGAAAGAAACTTTATGATGATAACAGTAAATGAAGAGGAGAAAGTGTTGTCGTCACATTTATGCTAAAGGGGATGCACACCATTGGTGGAAGTCTACCAGGACATATCTGTTAACCAAGCACACCCAATTGACCTGGGATATATATAAAGAGGTATTCTTTGAGAAGTACTTTCCTAGAAGTTTCAGAGATTCTATGGAGAGAGAATTCCTGAGTTTATATCAGGGGCAAATGACTGTGGATGCATACCAACAGCGTTATGAAGAGCTGTTTTTCTTTGCACCCACTAGCATGCAAGAGGAAAATGCAAAGACTCGAAGGTTCGACATGGCACATAGGGGAAGCATCCGTGAGCATGTTCTGGGATTGGAAAAGAAGGTCTACAATGAAGCACTACAAATTGCTCGAGTAATAGAGTCGAGCCAGAAGGAGAGTTACTTTGCTCAAAATAGAGGTATTAAGAGGCCAAATGGAAATTCTTATAACGGAGGGAATACAAGGACATTCAAACTCTTCCGTACTCAAGGTTTCAATGCTGCAGCAAAGACTACCCCAGCAGCTCAACCACAACAAAAGCAAAAAAATGATGGAGTAAAATGCTTTAATTGCAACCAAGTAAGACATTATTCAAGGAAATGTCCTAAGGCCAGGAAACAGATACAACAAGGAAAGGTACATGCAGTTACATCTGAGGATGCTGCCGCATCGCCTAATGTGGTCACAGGTATGACCTGAACCTTTCATTTTGTGATTACATTGTGTGACATGTAGACTAAATTAAAACAAATCACAGGAGTTGTACCTATTAATGGCATACCCGCTAGAGTACTCTTTGATTCTGGAGCTACTTATTCTTTTATATCTGTGTCATTTGGAAAGAAGCTAAATCTACCCCTCAAATCTTTAGACTACAAACTGCTTTTACAATCGCCAATGGGAATAGAAGTGGAATTAGAAAAGGGTTATGGACCATGTCCAGTTCTTATTGACGAGAAGACTTGGATGCAATCTTGATTCAACTTGAGATGGCAGACTTTGACGTCATCTTGGGAATGGACTGGTTAGCTCGGCATTCTGCAAACCTATTATGTGTAGAAAAGAAGCTGACATTTAAAGACAAGGAAGGAACAAAGTTCAGTTTTGCGGGAACCAAACTACCCCGTAAACGAAAACTCATCCTCTCTGCATTGAAGGCTAGAAAATACCTCGAGAAAGGAGGAGTTGGGTATCTGGTCTCAGTGGTCGACCTCACCAAGGAAGCCCTACGAATGGAGGATATTGATGTTGTGCGTGACTTCCCAGATGTATTTCCTGAAGAGTTACCAGGACTACCACCCGACCGAGCTACAGAGTTTGTTATAGATTTGATACCCGGAGCCGCACCAGCATCTCAAGCACCCTATCGAATGGCTCCTACTGAACTGAAGGAATTGAAGGTGCAGTTACAAGAATTATTGGATAAGGGTTACATCAGACCTAGCATATCACCATGGGGAGCGCCGATATTTTTTGTAAAGAAGAAGGACGGTAGTGTTCGACTGTGTATAGACTACCGGGAACTGAATAAGCTGACAATCATGAATCGGTACCCATTGTCTCAGATTGATGACTTGTTTGATCAGTTGCAAGGTGCCAAGGTGTTCTCCAAGATTGATCTTCGGTTAGGATACCATCAGTTGAAAATTAAGGATGGTGATATTCCAAAAACAGCATTCAGGACAAGATATGGACATTATGAATTTTGAGTCATGTCTTTTGGATTGATTAACGCACCCGCAACCTTTATGGAACTTATGAACCGGGTATTCCATGATATGTTGGATACGTCAGTCATTGTGTTTGTTGATGATATATTGGTTTATTCCAAGGACAAGAAAACTCATATTATGAATCTAAGAGCCGCTCTGCAGCGATTATGGAAAGAGAAGCTTTACGCCAAATTTACAAAGTGTGAGTTTTGGCTAAATGAGGTCGCTTTCTTAGGCCATGTTGTATCCGTTGAGGGAATTAAAGTGGATCCTAGCAAGATTGAAGCCATTGTGAAGTGGGAAGCACCTAAGAGTGTTGCAGAAATTAGAAGTTTCCTAGGTCTAGCAAGGTATTATTGATGATTCATGGAAGATTACTCCAGGATCGTCGTACCTCTCACCAGTTTGAATAAGAAAGGAGAAAAGTTTGTTTGGACCGACAAATGTGAGAAAAGTTTCCAAACATTGAAGGTTAGATTGATATCTGCTCCCATCTTGACTATTCCTATTCTCGGACAACCATTCACCTTGTACACTGATGCATCTGGATTGGGTTTAGGATGTGTACTTATGCAAGGAGAACAAGTAGTTGCGTATGCCTCAAGACAACTGAAGACACATGAGAAGAATTATCCCACTCATGACTTGGAATTAGCAGCAGTAGTACATGCTGTCAAGATATGGAGACATTATTTGTATGGAGAGAAATTTCATATTAAGTCATATCATAAGAGTCTCACTTATTTTTTTAATCAGAAGGAGTTGAACATGTGACAAAGAAGATGGCTGGAATTATTGAAGGATTATGATTGCGATATTCAGTATCATCTAGGGAAAGCTAATGTAGTTGCTGATGCGCTAAGCAGAAAAACAATGATAAAATCTCAAGGAGTGGTTAACACGACTACGGCAATGTGTGTTTCAGGAAAAATATTCAATCATGATAATGAGCAGTTCATGATAGATGCACCGGGTGGATCAACCAACCAAGGATTTATTCATCGATTTGCAAATATGTTTGCCACATTGAAGATTGTACCTGATATATTAGATGAAGTGAAAGTTGCTCTTATTGTACCTGATATATTAGATGAAGTGAAAGTTGCTCTTAAATCAGACCCTTATCTGAGAACGGTACAAGAAGACATAGAAAAAGATAGGACTATTCCTGAGTTCACCTTGGACGAAGAAAAGGTACTGAAGTACAAGAAAAGAATATGTGTTCCTAAAAAACTTGGACGTTAGACACAGACTAATGAAGGAAGCTCATACCATCGCCTATTCAGTACATCCTGGAAGTACAAAGATGTATCATGATTTGAAGAAATTATATTGGTGGAGAGGAATGAAAGCAGATGTAGCTAAATTCGTGTCTCAATGCCTAAATTGTCTGAGGGTGAAGGCTGAACGACAAAGACCTACCGGACTGTTGCAACCACTGTCAGAACCAGCATGGAAATGGGACTACATCACTATGGACTTCGTCACCGGCTTACCATTGACTCCTCGAGTGGTTGACGCGGTCTAGGTGATTGTAGATCATTTGACTAAGACAGCTCGCTTTATAGCAATATGACCTCAGTATACACTAGAAAGGTTAGCCAAGTTGTATGTGGATAATATTGTCAGACTACATGGTATACATGAAAGCATTGAGTCCGACAGAGATCCACGATTTACTTTACAGTTTTGGGAAGGATTACAAAAGGCTATAGGTACAACGTTGAAGTTTAGTATTGCATTTCATCCTCAGACGGACGGACAGTCGGAGCATACCATACAAATTTTATAAGACATGCTTCGAGCCTATGTAATAGATTTTAAAGGATCATGGGATGGGAAACTACCATTGATCGAGTTCGCCTATAACAATAGCTATCAAGCTACTATACATATGTCACCCTATGAAGCACTGTATGGTAGGAAGTATCGAACTTCTCTATTTTGGAATGAAGTTAGAAAATGTAGCATTGTTGGACCAGAATTTATTGAAGAAACTTGTTGAGTGGTCGACATTATCAAAGAAAGAGTAAGGACGGCTCAGAATCGTCAGAAACAATATGTAGATACTCGACGCCGAGACCTTGAATTTGTTATCGGTGATAAGGTATTCTTGAAAGTGTCACCGATGCGCGGGTTAAAACGGTTCGGACAGAAAGGAAAGCTAAGTCTGAGATATGTCGGGCCATATGAGATTCAAGCCAAACGTGGAAAAATAGCTTATCAGTTAGCACTACCACCATCTATGTCAAGTGTGCATGATGTATTTCATATCTCCATATTAAAGAAGTACATCAGAGATCCAACGTACATTTTGACAGCAGATCCACCAGATCTAACTGATGATTTGATGTTCGAAGTAGCACCAACTAAAATCACTGGTCGAAAGGTTCAACGTCTACGTAACCGTGACATATACTATGTTAAAGTCACCTGGAGAAGTCGAGATATAGAAGAGATCACATGGGAAGAAGAGAATTCAATGCGAAAGCAATACCTCATCTTTTCGACTCGGAAGGTATGTATAAATTTTGAGGACAAAATTTTTAATAAGCAGGGGGGAGTTGTAAGACCCGTACCGAACTAATCAGTCTTACCACCTTGTACCAGGTCTACCTATCATGGTCGAGCCAAGTGGACCAAGTGCGTAAAGGAAATCACAAAACCAGGTATGAATTTGATCCAAAAATAGTAAATATGAGGGTAGGGTCGCATGCCTAAATAGGTAGGATCGACCCCACCTCAATAGAGTCCAACCCATGACTTTTCAGACCTAGGGTCGGATGACTTGAGACCCTAGGGTCGACAGATCTTGCGACCCTAGCATCGACCCTATGGTGACAGACTGAAACCGTGAATTAGGAAACTTTCCTAATTTCAAGGAGTCCTTTCCTAATCTCGATGGGACGTATTTTGGGAGGTTTGCCTCTATAAATAGGATGTCCCTTAGCCTCTTTTACTCCTTTTAGAACCCTAATTGAAAGTGAGAGAAAGATAAGAGAAGGAAGAGAAGAAGAAGAGAAGGAGAATTTGAGAAGACAACTAAAGAGAAGGAATTTGGAGAAATCTCTAAATCTTAGCAACCCTAAGGTATGAATACATTCTCCATGAACTATGTAAGACCCTAGAATAGCTTATAAAGAGGTTAGGATTGGGAGAAACCCAAATCATCTACCCATGGATGAGTTTTGAAGGAATCCATGAAAGTAATCATCATAGACAATGGAAAGTGTGTAAAGATCATAGTTATGAGCCATAGAACATTCTTAGAATGGACCTACGAGACTACAGGATCGACCCCATGCTCTCGGGAAGTCCAGGGAGGCTGTGGTCGCACATAGGGTCGATGGGTAATCGACCCTATGACCGACCCTACACCCTGGGGTCTCAGATAACTGCTACCCTACCTGCGATCCAACCTGCGACCCTAGCTATACAGAAAGCTTAAATTATTGGAATTAATTCTAATTAGAGTCTATCGATTTGTTAGGTTCTCCTAGTGATATAAAAGTGGTTCTTAAAACTGAAAGAGAATCTACACTCAATCAAAGGTGAAGGAACAAGACCTAAACTAATTGTCTAATAATAAACTGTTTTCATTTATTGAGTCCAATGCCATGTATGATTCTATGATTATATGATTGTAATGTGCATATCACATGTCATCTACTATTCCTGTTATTACTGTTCATGCATATTTAATTTTGTTTATTATAACATGATGATGATGATGTTAAGAATAGGCATGTGAATGTATGTGTGTGGTAGTGTACTTGATGCGAGTGGGGCATCAGGGGGAGAACGTGACATTGTGGTTTAGCCTGGTCACCAGACTCTAGCTCTATCTCTACTCAAGTCTCGTCCACTAATATCGTCGTATCGCCATTACCTTAGCGGAACTAATACATCGTAGGGCATCAGGGGGGGACATGACATTGTGGTTCAGCCTAGTCACCAGATCCTAGCTCTATCTCTATGGATGTATTGAGGGATGCTGGGGTAAGGCCTTGGATACACTGTATGACATTAGGATTGGTTAGCTGCGAGCCCAGTTTACAAGACCTCGCCAATAGGGGCTTACGTATTGGTATGGGTAGGGCATCAGGGGAAGTGTCATGCGATGTTTGATCCGGGCATTTTAGCTCTATCTCTATTCCATTGTGGGTGCATGTGGGGGCGACAATGGTGTTTGATCCATTGGGCGGTTTTACACACTCGTGTATAGAGGTGCGGCGGCCTCCAAATCTTTCTATTGCACATTGCAAACTTATGAACCAGACCAAAGATATGAATTGAATGCATGCATATGTTTGTTGCATTGTTTTGTTTGCTCACTGAGCCATGATGTGTGCTCACCCTTTCGATGTCGAATGCTTTTAGTTGATGATGCAGGTACCACGGTTGAAGATTATATGAATGCTCCGATGTATGGACATGCGGCGGCAATGGATGCTAAAGTTTTGATGGAATCGCATGATTCGTCATGCGAGTGCAACTCTTGCATTTTTTATTAGATTTTATTCAAATTATACAAACGATGTAATTGATTAAATATTTTATTTATGTCTTAGTATTTTGAAGATAATTGAATAATTTATTTATGTTATCATCTTTAGACTCTCAGTTCATTTAATATTAAAGACTTCCGTTATTGTGTATTTACTTCGATTATTGTTGTGTATGTGTATGGTTTAAGCAAATGGACACAGCCTATTCGAGATCCTGGTTGAACCGTTGGTTTATTGGCGGTTCATCACACCATTCTGAATAGTACAGAATTGGGGTGTGACAAACATCATCGTATCGCCATTACTTTAGCAGAACTATTACGTCATAGGGCATCAGGGGAGGTCGTCTCGGACATTGTAGTCTCTGACTCTGTCGGGGGGCCTTAGCTCTATCTCTATGGACGTATTGAGGGATTCTGGGGTGAGGCCTTGGATACACTGTTTGACATTAAGATTGGTTAGTTGCGAGCCCAGTTTGCATGCCCTCGCCAACAGGGGCTTACGTGTTGGTATGGGTAGAGCATCAGGGGAAATGTGATGCGGTGCAGTCCTAAGCACTTTAGCTCTATCTCTATTCCATGGTGGGGTGGATGTGGACGATAATGGTGTTTGATCCATTGGGTGGGCTTACACACCCTGTGTATAGAGGTGAGGCGGCCACCGAACCTTTCTATAGCACATTACAAACTTATGAACTAGACCAAAGATATGAATTGAATGCATGCATATGTTTGTTGCATTGTTTTGTTTGTTCACTGAGCCGTGATGTGTGCTCACCCTTTCGACATTGAATATTTTTAGTTGATGATGCAGGTACCACAGTAGAAGATTATATAAATTCTCTGATGTATGGACATGCGGCGGCGATGGATGCTGAAGTTATGATGGAGTCGCATGATTCGTCATGCGAGTGCAACTCTTGTGTTTTCGATTAGATTTGGTTTAAATTATACAGAAAATGTAATTGATTTAATTATTTTAATTTATGTCTTAATCTTTGTGGAGATAATTTGATAATTTATTTACTCTATCACAGTTAGACTCTCAGTTCATTTAATTTATAAGACTTCCGCTATTGTTTATTTACTCTGATTATGGTTATGGATGTGTATGGTTTAAGCAAACGGACACAGCCTATTTGAGATCTTGGTTGAACCGTTGGTTTACTTGTGGTTCATCACACCATTCTAAATAGTACAGAATTAGGGTGTGACACCATCTATGTCAAGTGTGCATGATGTATTTCATATCTCATTATTGAAGAAGTACGTCAGAGATCCAACACACGTTTTGACAGTGGATCTACCAGATCTAATCGATGATTTGACATTCGAAGTAGTACCAACTGAAATCACCAGACAAAAGGTTCAACATCTATGCAAACGTGACATTTATTATGTTAAGGTCACCTGGAGGAGCCGAGATATAAAAGAGATCACATGGGAAGAAGAGAATGCTATGCGGAAGCAATATCCTCACCTTTTCGACTCAAAGGTATGTGTAAATTTCGAGGATGAAATTTCTAATAAGAGGGGGGTTGTAAGACCCGTATCGAACTAACTGGTCATACCACCTTATACCAGGTCTACCTATCATGGTTGAGCCAAGTAGACCAAGTGCGTGAAGAAACCACAAGATCAGGTATGAAATTTAACTCAAAAATAGTCAAATGTGAGTGTGTGGTAGCATGCCTAAACAGGTATGACCGACCCCACCTCAAAAGAGTCCAACCCATGACTTTTGGTCGTGGGGTCGGATGTTTTAAAAAGGTAGGGTCGACGGATTCTGCGACCCCACCTACGACCCCACAGAATCCAGTTAGAAACCAAATTTAGGAAACCTTCCTACTCCGAAGGGGGTTCTTTCCTAAACTCATTGGGGCTTATTATGGAGGGTTTTCCTCTATAAATAGGATGTCCCTTAGCCTCTTTCATCCTTTTAGAACTCCAATTGAAAGTGAGAGAAAGGGAAGAGAAGGAAGAGAAGGAGAATTTAAGAAGAAGACCAAGGAAGAGGAAAGTTCAGAGAAAACTCTGAATCTCAACAAACCTAAGGTATGAACCTAATTCCCTACATGAATTAAGAGCCTAGAATAGTTCATGAGAAAGATAGGATTAGGAGAAACCCAAATCATCCATCCATGGATAAATTCTAAGAGAATCCATGGAGGAAATCATTGTGGACAATGGATAGTGTATAAAATTATAGTTTTGAACCATAGAACAATCATAGGAATGACCATGAAGATAAGCCAAAGGATTCAAACATAAAGGAATGGACTTAAGAATGAAAGGTCGACCATGACACGTGTGGACGCACGTAGGGTCGTATGATATCTGACCCCACAAGACCCACATGTTCGACCACATGCCCTCGGGAATTTCTAGGGAGGGTGTGGTCGCACGTAGGGTCGGAGTATGTTTGACCCCACTTGCGACCCTACACCCTGTGGTCGCAGAAACTGAGACCCCAGGTGCTACCCCACTTGTGACCCCTCAGTTTTTGTTGGTTTAAATTAATGAAAATTAATTCTAATATAAAATCTATAATTTTGATAGGTTTTCAAGTGGTCTAAGAGAACAGAGCTTGAACAAGGTTCTATTATCGATCAAAGGTGAAGGAACAAGACCTAAACTAATTGGATAATAATAAACTATTTTTGTTTATTGAGTCCGATGCCATGAATGATTCTATGCTTGTATGCGTGTAATGTGCATTTAACATGTCATCCAATATTCCTACTATTACTGTTAATGCATATTTAATTTGGTTTATTTTATAACATGATGATGATGGTGATGCTAGGAATATGTATGTAAATATTTGTGTGTGGTTAGTGTACCTGATGCGAGTACGGCATCAGGAGAAGTGTGATGCGGTGTGGTCCTAAGCACTTTAGCTCTATCTCTACTCAAGTCTTGTCCACTGACATCGTAGTATCGCCATTACTTTAGCAAAACTATTACGTCGTAGGGCATCAAGGTAGGTGGTCTCAGATCGTGTAGTCTCTGACTCTGTCGGGGGGCCTTAGCTCTATCTCTATGGACGTATTGAGGGATGCTAGGGTGAGGCCTTGGATACACTGTTTGACATTAGGATTGGTTAGTTGCGAGCCTAGTTTGTAAGCCCTCGCCAATAGGGGCTTACATGTTGGTATGGATAGGGCATCAGGGGAAGTGTGATGTGGTGCGGTCCTAAGCACTTTAGCTATATCCTTATTCCATGGTGGGGTGAATGTGGATGATAATGGTATTTGATCCATTGGGTGGGCTTACACACCCGTGTATAGAGATGCGACGGCCACCAAACCTTTCTATTGCACATTGCAAACTTATGAACCAGACCTAAGATATGAATTGAATGCATGCATATGTTTGTTGCATTGTTTTGTTTGCTCATTGAGCCATGATGTGTGCTCACCCTTTCGACGTCGAATATTTTTAGTTGATGATGCAAGTACTACTATAGAAGACTATATGAATGCTCCGATGTACGGACATGCTGCGGCGATGGATGCAGAAGCTATGATGGAGTCGCATGATTCTTCGTGTGAGAGCAACTCATGCATCTTCGATTAGATTTATATTGGATTTTAAGGACATGTAATTGATTAATTTATTTTATTTTATGTCTTAGTCATTTGAAGATAATTGGATAATTTATTTATGTTACCACTGTTAGACTCTCAGTTCATTAGTATAAAGACTTCCGCTATTGTTTATTTACTCTGATTATGGTTGTGGATGTGTATGGTTTAAGCAAACGGACATAGCCTATTCGAGATCTTGATTGAACCGTTGATTTATTGACGGTTCATCGCACCATTTTGGTTGGTGCAGAATTGGGGTGTGACAAAAATGCTTTGGTAAGAAGGGAAAGCTGAGTCCTAGGTACGTAGGACCCTACAAAATTTTAAAGAGATGTGAAAATGTAGCTTACCAACTAGCGCTACCACCATATTAGCCAACGTGTATGATGTATTCCACATATCAATGTTGAAGAAGTATGTACAAGACCCATCCCATATACTGGAAGCAGATCCTCCTTAGCTAAATGAAGACTTGACAATGGAACTTAAGCCTCAAATGATAATGGACAGAAAGGTTCAACACTTAAGGAATCGAGATGTTCACTACGTTAAGATCATGTGGAAGAACCAATACATGGAAGACCTATCTTGGGAAGAAGGGGAGTCTATGAAGAGAAGATATCCATACTTGTTCGAGACAACAGGTAAGTAGGAATTTTGGAAAAATTCTTTTAAGGGGGGTGGAGTTGTAAAACCTGCACCTAGAAGACCTAGCCTAACTCGGATTTTCTTTCATGCTAGAGTTTTCCACTGCAGTCGTACCCGAGGCAATGCCAAATTGAGGAGCAACGCGATAGGTACCCTTTAAGACCCTTATATTTTTCCAACTATACGATTTATAGCTTTAGAGGGGAGCCGGTCGCTACCAGGCGGTCGGGAATCCCAATAGTCCAAGGACCGGTACCATCGATCGATCAAGCAAAAAACAGACCTGTTCTCGGGATTTACAGTTAGATTCATCTTAGGAGACTGTTTAGGATATTCCTAGGACCCATAGATGAATTTAAAAGGGGCCCACATCCATCCTAATTACTTTGGAGTTGTATAAGGGAAGGAGTCCCTCTCTAGTTCAAAATCTTGCCACTTGGCAATCTCCTAAGAGTTTCCCATTCAAACTAAGATTTCTACCCCAACAAGAAAATCTTAAAAGAATAAAAACCTTACCTTTCACCCTCCTCCGAGTACGTATCAATCTCAAAATATTCTAATGCATTCTCGAGAGAAAAGGAGGAATAAGAAGAGGAAGGTGAAGCTCTGCAGCACTTGTGTTGGGAGAATTATCGACGACGTACACCGCCGATCAGCATTGATCAAGCCACTGTCAGTAAAACCCTCAACTCTTGTAAAATTCTAATGCAAACTCAATGTTCCATTGAAGGATGTAAATTTGATGTGATGAATACTCATCCTTCTTCAATAATGGAATTAGTGTAGGTTGTTGGTAGTGAGAACATCTCTTTCTGGCGAATGGCCTAGTTTAAACAATTGATGTCATGCTTGTTAGGATAGTACATAGACTTAAGAGACACCCTACCACAGGACTACAATATGCTAGAAAGGTATGAACTAAACCATAGGAGTGAATCCTAATCTGCTAGATAGAAAATTGACCATTGAAAAGGGGCGATCGATATACTAGACTGTACATTATAGGGAGCGGCATAACGATCAACCAATCCCAAAAATGTCTCTGGAGATAGTTGGACGATGTCACGATCAATACTCTAGACTGACCAGTATATCGATCGACAAGTGACAGAAGGCCTAGACTTTTGTCAGACTATACGCCGATCACGATGGTGGGGACCGATGTAACGACTGGTAGCCCCAGACTTGTATAAATCAAAAGTAAATCATGTAGGACTTATAATTAATGACCTTACACACCTTGTATAGGCATAGAACACCTTGTGAACATGGATTTTACTAGTACGGATAATTTCAATTAAGCAACATCAGGTGAGGAACACCTTGTATATGATTGTTTTGCCACATACTTGTTATGATAACATGTCATCCAATAACTGCTTCATGTACGAATTTGCATTTATATTATGATTGTGATGTGTAAATACATGTGATTGGAAACTGGTAGGAAGTGGTGAAACAGTCGAGGGCCATTGGATCCGACTTGCTATATGATTATTGATGAGTATGTCACTCACCCTTAGTGGATGACAGCATCTTGGGGGGCAAAAAGGATGGCCTGGGACTCTTCTTGGGTTTGGTGAGAAGGATACATTGGATGACATGTAGGTTTTTGTTTAGTAACACTATCCCTGTATGCAACCCTGGCTAGTAGGGGAGGTACTGGTAGAGTGGAGTGATGAGGGGGAAGGGTTGGCAATGTTCATTGAAGCGTCACTGGCCGAACTTGCTAGCTAATCACCATTCTGATTGGGATGTCACATGACTTTACCAGGGCTATTGGTGTAGGCTAGTAAGTGTCCAAACACTCCCGTGCATAGAAGTTGTAGTCAGCCTCTAGGAGGTATGGCTAGGCCTTACCATAGCACACTAGCATACATGATACCTGACCACTGTATTGTTGTGTATAATAAACCTTATTATGTATATTTGTTTGCTTGCCTGTCAATTTCTCACTGAGCTCATGTTGGAGAACAGACTCTCGCGTACGTCGTTCTTTTTAGAAGATGTTATGGTTGTGGATTATCTGAACACACCCGCGATCTCTTAGTTTGCTCAGCTAGGCGGAATACCATATGAGGACGAAGCACATGATGCGGACTGCGAGTGTGATGCGTATGTTTTCAATGGATAGTTTTCTTGAGGAGAGTTTGGAACAATGAACAGTTTTCTTTTATTATTGTCTTTTGGATTATTTTATTATACTTTGATAGCTCGTGGTTTATAGGGCAATGCTACTTAAGGTTTTGGTTTATGAAGTTAGTTGATGAACCTCATTTGGAGGATGTAACACATTGATACTATTATTTTTATATATCAATAGTGTGCTCATGGTTATTTAGTCTATCTATATATTACTCTGAATTATGATTGTGGCATTGTGTTGGCAGTGGTTGGTATGTGTATGCAACACTTATGAGGTCCTGGGGGGGGTCACATCCAAACTAAGGTGTTGATCCAGTCGTATCCCAAAAGAAGAATTTTCAGATTAGTATTTTAGGGTGTGACAATAGGTATACAAAGAACTCACCATACAAGGTGAAATTACTAGAAGTTACAACACTCTCACCTGAATCTGACGTGACAAACACAAAAACCACATCTTTTCGTGGACAGGGAGAATACCAATGTTACTCTGCTTACATCGGTACAGGAACCCACTTAGAACAGTTGTTCTTACTAAGTACAAGTTTCATGCCTTGACTCACTCCCTCTAAACAACTCTCTCATTGTTCTAGTTTTATCATTGACTTATTCTCTTAGAATAGCTCTCTTCTTGTTTTAATTTTGTCTCTTTGTTCTTTCCCCCCCTTTATATAGAGGAGATGAGAATCCTTAGCTTCTCCTCACCTTTGGTTCCTCCATCACAAATATGGTGGATTCAACAAATCAAAAGGTGAGCTTTTGATTTTTTTTCCTATATGCATTAAATGAGGAGATAATTCTTTTATGTTTTTCTCATTTGGTGGCTTTATCAATCACCTTTGTTGACTTTTATTTTCCTCACTTAATGTATTCCCCCCCCCCCTCTTTTTGTCTCCTCCTCGTGACTCTTGTGAGGAGGAGATTCAAAAACTCCCGTTCTGACTCACGAGAAGGAATTTGCAGACCTTGCCATGCCACCATATGTGTATCTCTACAACAGACGCTCCCTACTATGACGTATAAAACATCCCACATCATAGGATTGACCACCGCATCTTACGAATCCTATAACTTGAGTTTATTCGTCTCATTCTTTACCATTCTAAGTGTGTGTACCATTCTGGGTGCATCAACCGCTCCCCATGCACTATTCTGTGTACACCACTATTTGTGCAATTATGTGTACACTCCCTATGTACCATATTATACACCTTACGTATCTCAAATGAATGACAACTCTCAATCATGGTACAGATCTAGCCTCATACCAGTTAAAAACTTGTAACTTCATCATGCAACTAATCCACTTACATGGCTTTTACGTTCATCGGTCTTTACTTCTCCAAAGCATTTCAATTCACCTTCAGTATATCTCTATTGATCTTGTTGTACATCTCCCCATTCACTATGCACCATGGGAGGAGGATCTTTAACAAGATCAATGATGTATCAGTATAGACAATCTTGGAAGAAGTTAAGACATGATTTGTCACAATTGGAGACGATGATAATATCTCCATTGGAGCTAACAGCAGTGGTGTCTTTTTCATCTGTCTTGTTGTCCTCTCTTATTGTATCTCTTTTGAGTTTTCTGTATTCTATTTTCACATGCCCTTTCTTTTTATAGTAAAAACATATAACCCCTTTTCTTAAATTATTTTTCTTTCTCCACCAGTTTTCTATGACAAGTATGCCTTCTAGTTAAGATGAACACAAAGACTTTCTCCTTGTCTCTTCATTCAACAAGCTACCAATCACCTGACTTATAGTAAGTTTTTCATCTGGTGCAGAGTTGCTAACAGACACCACCAACATCTCCCAAGTATTGAGTAACGAGCTGAGAAGTAACAACGCTTGCAGCTCATCATCAAGCACTATCTTCATAGAAGAGAATTGATTCACGATGCTTTGTACCTCATTTAAGTGGTCTGCAACTGAGCTTCCTTCTCTGTACTTTAAGTTGACAAGCTTTCTGATCAAGAAAGATTTATTGCCAGCAATCTTCCTCTGGTACAGGCTTTCAAGCTTTGTCCATAAAGAATGTGCCAAAGTTTCTGTAGACACATGATGGAAGATGGAATCTTCCAGCCATTGCCAAACAAAGCCAACGACTTTGCGGTTTAAGGCCATTCATTCCACATCGAAAGTTTTCTTGGATTTTGACGGGTTACCTTTTATCGGTGCATGCAAGTCCTTGCAGTATTCCAGATTATTTAGTTGATCTCGTTCAAGTTGATTATCCTTATTGAAGTATTTATGTCCATTGTCATCGTTTGCATACTTTTACATGACCCCGCTCTAATACCACTTATTGGGAAAAATAATCATAGAGTGTTTTTCCCATCTATGTGTGTAAATAATGGAGATGTACAACAATAATTGTAAGACCCGTATCAAACTAATCCGGTCTTACCACCTTGAATCAAGTTTACCCATCATGGTCAAGCCAAATGGACCAAGGGCGTGAAGGAGATCGTGACCCTAGGTATCAAATCGACCCAAAAACACTTAAATAAAGGGGAGGGTTGCATACCCAGCAAGGGAGGGTCGGACCCCCCAAGACAGAAAGTCAGACCCCCTGTTTTACAGAGGGGGTCGGACACTTTAGTATTTAGGGGTCGACGGGATCATCGACCCCCTCATCGACCCTCAGTTGCCGCCGAAAACAGAATTAGGAAATTTCCATAATTTTGGTTGGGGCTCTTTCCTAATCTCAAAGGGACTTATTTTAGGATGTCTCTACTCTATTTTAAGGACGTCCCTAGGCCTCTTTAACTCATTTTAGAACCCTAATTGAATTGAGAGAAAGAGAAGAGAAGGAAGAGAGGAAGAAGAGAAGGAACGGAGAGAAGAAGAAAAAGGAGAAGAGTTACAGAGAAGGAGTGTTCTTCTCTGGTAAGAATATTAATCCTATGAATTTCGTGAGACTTAGAATAGTTGAAGGAGGATGTAGGAGAAACCCAATCCATCCATCCATGGTTAGGTTTCAATAGAAACCATGGAGGATATCAATTAGACTATATATTGGGTGAAGAGAAGTTCTAATCCATAGAAAGTATGTGGAATGGACTATGGAAGAAGCCATAGGAGTTAAACAAGGAAGAATGGATCAAAAGATGAGAATATCGACCAAAACCAGAGGTGGTCGCACATAGAGTCGATAAACCCATCGACCCTGATATCGACCCTGTTAACAGGGGGTCGCAGTATACTGCTACCCTACCTGCGACCCATCCTGCGACCCTATAGATAACAGCAAGTTAGAAAATTAGAATTAAATCTAATTAAATTCTATCGACTTTGTTAGGTCTTCAGTAATATAATATCAATATAAGAAGCTTGAAAGAGGATCTACTAGCAAGCTAAGGTGAGGAAACAAGACCTAATAAATTATTTTTATTTTTTTTGAGTCCGGTGCCATGCTTGATTCTATGTGAATATGCTTATAATGTGCATTCAACATGTCATCCAATATTCCTGCTATTATTGTTCATGCATATTTAATTTTGTTTACTTATAACATGATGATGATGATTGATGCTAGGAATAGGCATGTGAATGTTTGTGTGTGGTTAGTGTGCTTGATGCGAGTAGGGCATCAGGGGAAGTGTTAGGCGGTGTTTGATCCGGACACTTTAGCTCTATCTCTAACTCAAGTCTTGTGCATTAGCATCGTCGTATCGCCATTACCTTAGCAGAACTATTGCGACGTAGGGCATCAAGGAGGGTCTCGATTTTTTAGTCCTATACTCTACCGGGGGGCCTTAGCTCTATCTCTACAGGTGCTCTGAGGGATTCTGGGGTGAGGCCTTGGATACACTGTTTGACATTAGGATTAGTTAGTAGCGAGCCCCGTTTGCAGCCCTAGCCATTAGGGGTGTATTTGTTGGTATGGAGTTGTGCATCGATAAACGTGACCTTCGTTGTACAATGTTCATTGTGGGTGCTGTGGGCGACGGTGAGAGGTTCATCGGGCATATCCACACTCTTGTGCATAGAGGTGCGGCGGCCTCCTATCCTTTCTATAGCACAGTGTAAACGTAAAACCAGACCAAAGATATGAATTGAATCGCATGCATATGTATTGTTGCATTATTTTGTTTGCTCACTGAGCCATGATGTGTGCTCACCCTCTCGACGTCAAATATTTTTAGTTGATGATGCAGGTACCACTGTTGCAGATTATATTGATGCTCCAGCGTATGGACATGTGGCGACAATTGAAGCTCAAGATGTAGAGGATACGCATGACTCCTCTTGCGAGTGCAACTCATGCGTGTTCGTTTAGAGTTTTTCTTTTATTTAATTATTTGGATTTATTAAAGGGATGTAATGATATTTATTTATGTCTTAGTTGATGCAGAATAATTTGGTCTTTAAATATTAATATCACATTTAGATTCTTCATTTCATTTTATTATAAGACTTTCGCTATTGTATATTTACTCTGATTATGAATGTGGATGGATGGGGTTTAGATAACATGGATATAGCCTACTCGAGATCCTGGTTGAACCGTTGATTTGTTAGCGGTTCATCACACCATTATGAATAGTGTGGAATTGGGGTGTGACAACTTGGTATCAGAGCTTTTCAGGCCTTGTCCGCTAAATCAACATACTTTCACGATAGATTATGAACTGTGATAGGATAAAAGTAAAAACCGTAATAATAACACACTATAAGCACAAGTGATGTTTGAGACCAAATTTAAAAAGAGAATAATGCATCTATTTAAAGGAGAAATAATTTTAAATACAATAAGAGAGAAACAAATATGTATTAATATTTAAAGCAGAGTACAGTCAACCCGGACAGTTACTCTGTATTACAAATAAAAAGTAAAGAAATACAATCATGAAGTGGAGGTGAAGGAGGAGGCGGTGCCTCGCGGTCTCTGTCATAGTCCTTAGCATAGACTCTAGTCAACCAGGCTACCTGAGTCTGGGTCGCCTGAAGACTAGCTGTGAGATCAGCCACCCGCTGATCAGTCCGACGCTGAGCGTCTAAAAGCTCCCCCATCCTCAGATCTGATGCACGCTGAGCCTCTCTGATATCTCGAAACTTACTCAGCACATCATCAGAAGGTGGGTGTGAAGGACCAGCTGCATGTGAAGGACCAGCCGCAAAAGATGTACTCGCTCCAGCAGCATGTGTAGAAGAAGGAAGTGGTATGGAATCCACATCCATGTAAAGACGATCATCATCCCCGACAGCACCACCAGGGACCCCAGCTGCAGCTGCTGCTGCCTCAGCGTCAGCCATCTCCACGCGAGTGCGAGGGCGCACCATCGCGTTCCTCTCCTCATCACTGACCTGGGCATCCCACATACCCATCCTGCAGATGGCATCCCAATCCAGAAGAGCAGAGAAGGATTTTTCCTGAATCTTCTCATCCAACAAATCCACACCCAGGCGGGTCAGCAGTTTAGGGATCATACGTCCATAGGGTAGATTACCCCTATGACTGGGGAATGTGGCACTGATCATAGTCTGCATGATGATGTAAGGTAGGCATACAGGCTGCCTAATACAGATGCAGTATAGCAGATACTGGGTTAGCTGGGAAACCCTCTCGTAATGACCACTCTGCGGAATCAGATTGTGCTGGATAATCTTGCAAAATACCTGTGGAGCTGGACGCATATAGCATGCCCTCATCTGCCAGCGATCAGGTTGTAGAAGCTGATTATCGATATCAGCCCCCATCTTTGTGGAGGAGAACTGGTGCTCTCCAGGAGCACAATAAACCATGGGGCCATCATAGGAAATGCCCAGTAGGTCGGCCAGTTGTCGATAATCGAATGAAATGTTCACCCCTTTGACATAGCTTGTGATGCGCAACTCGTGACCCCTATCCACATCATTGTAATCCCCCACCACCTGGAGGTTACAATAAAACTGGCACACCAAATCCGGGCAGGTGCAGGCGTCATAGGTGATGATAGGAAGCCAACCCATGTCACCAAATGCTCCATCTACATTGAACAAGGCTAGGCTAGCCATGTCCACCAGTCGACTACCCTCTACCTTTTTATGGGTAAAGCGGGCATATTGTGTCTCAGCTTCATTGGTACGGAAGCGGAGACAGTCGCGAACACTAGGAACCTTGGTGCGAGCCATGATATCTATAGACCACAATGAAAAATAGATAATGGATTAGTAAGATAGAAAAATCACAAAAATTTCAACATTATAATGACGTAAGTTGACCAAAAGCCTCACTTGTCACCCATACACATGGGCATGAGGACTTACGTAGGTTCTAAACTATCCTACAATACTCATACAGTCGGAAATTTTAACTAACGGAACCCAATTTGAAGAAATTTCGAGAAATCCTAAAATCTTGACAAATTAGGGCAAAAAGAGAAAATTTCGAGTTTCTCGATAACCAACCGATGAAACTCAAATATTTTTTAGGGATTTCGTCCATTGACTCCCCAACAACAAAAGCCCCCAATAAAAATCGAATTTTGACGGTTGGAAAAAGTTTAATTTGAAGAAAACGTATTATGTAAATGAAAACCTAGAAAAGAAAACCTAAAAACAGGTAAATGGAGAAGAAATACCTGTAGGGAGGATGTAGGTGTCGAGAAACATAACCCAAATAGCCAATGTAGTGGAATCGGCACTGTAGCAACCCAGAGGAAAGAAGCCGAGTTGAAACGGAGGGGAAAGAATGAGAAATGAACTCAAATCGGACCTTAAAAATCTAATTTTTAGTCCGAGGGTCGCAGAATTCGACCCAAAGAGTCGACCCCCATATCGACCCACGGCTTTCGGTGATCTAACAGAAAACCAAGGGTCGAACACAGGGTCGAACATACATCGACCCCTATATCGACCCACTGCTCTCAGTAACCTGGCAGGGAACTAGGGGTCGCATCGAGGGTCGCACACCCATTGACCCTCACATCGACCCTCGACTCTCCGGAAAAATCAGAAATTCCCAGGGTCGATCTTAGGGTCGCATATACCATAGACCCTCACTATCGACCCTATATAGAAAGGACAGTAATTTACCCAGAATAATCTAAAAATTTTGAAATTTACATTGGTTAGTGTATCTACATGAAGTATAAATGATTGCCTCACGTATCTTATGATTTTCAAGCATCACCACTACCAGTGAAGAAAATGGCCGGACGAAGAGTAACCAGGCAAAGTCGTAACACGATTCCACCACCGCTACCAGTGGAGGAAACCAGTCTAGACAATCTGAATGCACAGGGTAATCCGCAAGTTGCACCACCAGTGAACCAGGGCCTGTGATAAATCTGGCACAACAACTTCAGTGGATGCAACATGCACAAGCCCATATGCAGGCTATGATGGGAATGATGTTCCAGGCGGCACAAACTACACCTATGCCGGCTGGGCAAGCCAATGCAACACCGGTGGGTAACCACCCAACACCACAACCACCAGCTGCATAGATTCCAGCCCATCACCCGGAACCAGTGCAAGGGAATTTCCAATATCCACCACCTATGTATGGAGCATATGCTCCGGTGCAGTTAGATCATTCTCAACTTATTGAGAGATCCCTAAAGATGAAACCCAAGGAGTTCAATGGTAAATTGTTCGAACCATTATGGCCAACACACTGGATCGATGAGATGGAGAGAAATTTCATGATGATGACCATTACAGAGGAGGAGAAGGTATTATGTGCCACCTTCATGCTAAAAGGTGACGCACATCATTGGTGGAAATCTACAAGGGACTATCTGATAACCAAACACGCCCCTATTGACCTGGGCTATATATAGGGAGCTTTCTTTGAGAAGTATTTTCCCCGAAGCTTCAAGGATTCTATGGAGAAAGAGTTCCTGAGTTTGTATCAGGGACAGATGACAGTGGACGCATATCAGCAGCGTTATGAGGAGCTATTTTTCTTCGCACCACTGAGCATGCAAGAAGAGGACACCAAAACCCGTAGGTTTGTCACGGGACTCAGAGGAAGCATCAGAGAGCACGTACTGGGCTTAGACAAGAGAATTTATAATGAAGCCGTGCAAATTGCTCGAGTTATTGAGTCGAACCAGAAGGAAAGCTATTTTATGCAAAACAGAGGTGTGAAAAGGCCAGCTGGTAATTCTTACAACGGAGGTAATAACAAGACATACAAGCCTTTCCGTACTCAGAATTTTACCGTTGCACCCAAGACCACTCAAACAGCTCAGCAGCAACCAAAGCCAAATACTGAAAGTCCAAGATGTTATAACTGCAATCAAGTGGGACATATGATGAGAGAGTGTCCTAAACCCAGGAAGCAACAACATCAAGGACGAGTTTATGCTATTACGTCTGAGGAAGCTACCGCATCACCCGATGTGGTCACAGGTATGACCTAAACCTTTAAGTTGTATTACATTGTGTAAGCATGTAGACTAAGTTTAAACAAATCACAGGTATCGTACCTATAAATGGCATACCTGCCAGAGTACTCTTTGATTCAGGAGCTACTCATTCCTTTATATCTGTGTCATTTGGAAAGAAGCTGAACTTACCCATCAAAACATTGGACTACAAACTACTTGTACGGTCACCGATGGGGTTAGAAGTGGAATTAGAGAAAGGTTATGGGCCATGTCCAGTTCTCATTGGCGAGAAAACCTTAGATGCAACCTTGATCCAACTTGGGATGGCAGACTTTGATGTCATCTTGGGAATGGACTGGTTAGCTCGGCATTCTGCGAACCTATTATGCGCCGAAAAGAAGCTAACATTTAAAGACAAAGAAGGAGCAAAATTCAGTTTTGCGGGAACCAAACTTCCCCGTAAACGCAAGCTCATACTCTCAGCACTAAAGGCTAAGAAGTGCCTTGAGAAGGGGACAGTCAGGTATCTAGTATCAGTGGTTGACCTAACCAAGGAAGCACCACGAATGGAAGATATTGATATCGTGCGGGACTATCCTGACGTATTTCCGGAGGAACTACCAGGATTACCACCCGACAGAGCCACAGAGTTTGTGATAGACCTTATACCTGGAGCCGCACCAGTATCAAAAACACCTTATAGAATGACTCCTACTGAACTGAAGGAAATGAAAGTGAAACTACAGGAACTGCTGGACAAGGGTTATATTCAACCCAGTATATCACCATGGGGAGCGCCAGTATTATTCGTAAAGAAGAAGAACGGAAGCGTTCGATTATGTATCGACTATCGGGAGTTGAACAAGCTGACAATCAAGAATCGATATCCACTACCTAGGATCGATGACTTATTCGATCAGTTGCAAGGGGCAAAAGTATTTTCTAAGATTGATCTTCGGTCAGGCTACCATCAGTTGAAGATTAAAGATGGTGATATTCCTAAGACAGCTTTCAAGACCAGATATGGACATTATGAATTCTTGGTCATGTCTTTTGGATTAACAAACGCACCAGCAACTTTCATGGAACTTATGAACCAGGTTTTCCACGATATGTTGGATACGTCGGTTATTGTATTTATTGATGATATATTGGTATATTCCAAGGACAAAAAAACCCATATTAAGAACCTAAACGCCGCCCTACAGCGTTTAAGGAAAGAGAAGCTATATGCCAAATTTACCAAGTGTGAGTTTTGGCTAAGTGAAGTCGCCTTCCTAGGCCATGTAGTATCCGCTGAAGGAATCAAAGTGGACCCCAGCAAGATCGAGGCTATTGTAAAGTGGGAAGCACCAAAGAGCGTTGCAAAAATTAAAAGTTTTCTGGGTCTCTCTGGTTATTATCGGAGATTTGTGGAAGACTATTCCCGGATTGTCGTACCTCTCACTAGTTTGACTAAGAAAGGTGAAAAGTTTATGTGGACGGATAAATGTGAGAAGAGCTTCCAGACTTTGAAGACCAGATTGATATCCGCTCCGATTTTGACTATTCCTGTCCCAGGACAGCCATTTACCCTATACACTAATGCGTCAGGACTGGGATTAGGAGGTGTGCTTATGCAAGGAGAACAAGTAATTGCTTATGCCTCAAGATAGTTGAAGACACATGAGAAAAACTATCCCACTCATGATTTGGAGTTAGCAGCAGTTGTACATGCTATCAAGATATGGAGACATTACCTATACGGAGAGAAGTTCCAGATTAAGTCGGATCATAAAAGTCTTACTTATTTATTTAATCAAAAGGAGTTGAAAATGAGACAAAGAAGATGACTGGAACTATTGAAAGACTATGATTGTGATATCCAGTATCATCCGGGGAAAGCTAATGTAGTAGCGGATGCGTTAAGCAGAAAGACAATGATAAAATCTCAAGGAGAGATTAACATAACTGCAGCAATGTGTATTACCGGAATGGTATTCAATCACGGCAACGAGCAGTATGTGATAGATACAGCGGATGGATCAGCCAACCAAGGGTTTATTCATCGGTTTTCAAATATGTTCGCTACATTAAAGATTATACCGGATATAATTGATGAAGTGAAGACAGCTATCAAAGCAGACCCTTACCTGAGAACGGTGCAAGAAGACATCGAAAAAAATAGAACTAACCCTGAGTTCACCTTGGATGAAGAGAAGGTACTGAAGTACAAAGGAAGGATATGTGTACCCGAAACAGAAAGTGTGGACATTAGACACCGACTGATGAAAGAAGCCCATACCACCATCTATTCGATACATCCTGGAAGTATAAAAATGTATCATGATCTAAAGAAACTATATTGGTGGAGAGGGATGAAAGCAGATGTCGCTAAGTTCACGTCTCAATGCCTAAATTGTCAGAAAGTAAAGGCTGAACGACAAAGACTTGCAGGACTGTTACAGCCGTTATCGGAACCAACATGGAAATGGGACTGCATCACTATGGACTTCGTCATAGGATTACCACTAACTCCTCGAGTGGTTGATGCAGTTTGGGTGATTGTAGACCGTCTGACTAAGACAGCTCGCTTTATACCGATACGACCTCAGTATACACTGGAAAGGTTAGCAAAGCTGTATGTGGATAATATTGTTCGACTACACGATGTACCAGAGAGAATTCTGTCTGATAAAGATCCACAATTCACTTCCAAATTTTGGGAAGGATTGCAAAAGGCTATGGGTACAACATTGAAGTTTAGTACTGCATTCCATCCATAGACAGATGGACAGTCAGAGCGTACAATCCAGATTCTAGAAGATATGCTACGAGCATGTGTAATTAATTTCAAAGGATCATGGGATGAAAAGTTACCACTGATTGAATTCGCTTATAACAATAGCTACTAGGCTACTATACAAATGTCACCCTATGAAGCACTGTATGGCAGAAAGTGTCGAACTCCTTTATTTTGGAATGAAGTTGGAGAACGTAGTATTGTTGGGCCAGAATTTGTCGAAGAGACTTGTCGCGTGATCGACATTATCAAGGAAAGGGTAAGAACAGCTCAGAACTGTCAGAATCAATATGCAGATACTCGACGCAGAGATCTTGAGTTCGCCGTGGGTGATAAAGTATTCTTGAAGGTATCGCCTATGCGAGGATTGAAACGGTTCGGACAGAAAGGGAAACTAAGTCCAAGATATGTCGGGCCATATGAGATTTTAGCTAAGCGTGGAAAAGTGGTTTATCAGCTAGCACTACCACCATCTATGTCAAGTGTGCATGACATATTTCATATCTCCCTATTGAAGAAGTATGTCAAGGATCCAACGCACGTCCTGACAGTAGATTTACCAGAATTGATTGATGATTTGACATTTGAAGTAACACC
This sequence comes from Protea cynaroides, assembly GCA_028583415.1. Classification (NCBI taxonomy): domain Eukaryota; kingdom Viridiplantae; phylum Streptophyta; class Magnoliopsida; order Proteales; family Proteaceae; genus Protea; species Protea cynaroides. The sequence goes on from CM053267.1 coordinate 76,029,242, forward strand.
AACTGAAATCACCAGCCGAAAGATTCAAGGACTACGCAACTGAGATATCTATTATGTTAAGGTCACCTGGAGAAGTAGAGACATGGAAGAAATTACATGGGAAGAAGAGAATGCTATGCGAAAGCAATACCCTCACTTATTTGATTCAGAAGGTATGTACAATTTTGAGGATGAAATTTTTATAAGTAGGGGGAGTTGTAAGACCCGTATCAAACTAACCCGGTCTTACCACCTTGAATCAGGTTTACCCATCATGGTCGAGCCAAATGGACCAAGGGCATGAAGGAGATCGTGATCCCAGGTATCAAATTGACCCAAAAACACTTAAATAAAGGGGAGGGTCGCATACGAAGCAAGGGAGGCTCAGACCCCCCAAGACAGAAAGTCAGACCCCCTATTTTACAGAGGGGGTCGAACACTTTAGGATTTAGGGGTCGACGGGATCATCGACCCCCTCATCGACCCTCAGTTGCCGCCGAAAACAGAATTAGGAAATTTCCATAATTTCGGTTGGGGCTCTTTCCTAATCTCAAAGGGACTTATTTTAGGATGTTTCTACTCTATTTTAAGGACGTCCTTAGGCCTCTTTCACTCCTTTTAGAACCCTAATTGATTTGAGAGAAAGAGAAGAGAAGGAAGAGAGGAAGAAGAGAAGGAACGGAGAGAAGAAGAAAAAGGAAAAGAGTTGCAGAGAAGGAGTGTTCTTCTCAGGTAAGAATACTAATCCTATGAACTTCGTGAGACTTAGAATAGTTGAAGGAAGATGTAGGAGAAACCCAATCCATCCATCCATGGTTAGGTTTCAATAGAAACCATGGAAGATATCAATTAGACTTTATATTGGGTGAAGAGAAGTTCTAATCCATAGAAAGTATGTGGAATGGACTATGGAAGAAGCCATAGGAGTTAAACAAGGAAGAATGGATCAAAACATGATAATATCGACCAAAACCAGATGTGGTTGCACATAGGGTCGATAGACCCATCGACCCTGATATTGACCCTGTTAACAGGGGGTCGCAGTATACTGCTACCCTACCTGCGACCCATCCTGCGACCCTATAGATAACAGCAAGTTAGAAAATTAGAATTAAATCTAATTAAATTCTATCGACTTTGTTAGGTCTTCTAGCAATATAATATTAATATAAAGGTGATTCTTAAAGCTTGAAAGAGGATCTACTAGCAAGCTAAGGTGAGGAAACAAGACCTACATTAACTGGTTAATAATAAATTATTTTTATTTTTTTTGAGTCCGGTGCCATGCTTGATTCTATGTGAATATGCTTGTAATGTGCATTCAACATGTCATCTAATATTCCTGCTATTATTGTTCATGCATATTTAATTTTGTTTACTTATAACATGATGATGATGATTGATGTTAGGAATAGGCATGTGAATGTTTGTGTGTGGTTAGTGTGCTTGATGCGAGTAGGGCATCAGGGGAAGTGTTAGGCGGTGTTTGATCCGGGCACTTTAGCTCTATCTCTAACTCAAATCTTGTGCATTAGCATCGTCGTATCGTCATTACCTTAGCAGAACTATTGCGACGTAGGGCATCAAGGAGGGTCTCGGTCTTTGAGTCCTATACTCTACCGGGGGGCCTTAGCTCTATCTCTACGGGTGCTCTGAGGGATGCTGGGGTAAGGCCTTGGATACACTGTTTGACATTAGGATTGATTAGTAGCGAGCCCCGTTTGCAACCCTAGCCATCAAGGGGTTTATTTGTTGGTATGGAGTTATGCATCGATAAACGTGACCTTCATTGTACAATATTCATTGTGGGTGCTGTGGGCGACGGTGAGAGGTTCATCGGGCGTATCCACACTCTCGTGCATAGAGGTGCGGCGGCCTCCTATCCTTTCTATAGCACATTGCAAACGTAAAACCAGACCAAAGATATGAATTGAATCGCATGTATATGTATTGTTGCATTGTTTTGTTTGCTCACTGAGCCATGATGTGTGCTCACCCTCTCGACGTCGAATATTTTTAGTTGATGATGCAGGTACCACTGTTGCAGATTATATTGATGCTCCAGCGTATGGACATGTGGCAGCGATTGAAGCTCAAGATGTAGAGGATACGCATGACTCCTCTTGGGAGTGCAACTCATGCGTGTTCGTTTAGGGTTTTTCTTTTATTTAATTATTTGAATTTATTAAAGGGATGTAATGATATTTATTTATGTCTTAGTTGATGTAGAATAATTTGGTATTTAAATATTAATATCACATTTAGATTCTTCATTTCATTTTATTATAAGACTTCCGCTATTGTATATTTACTCTGATTATGAATGTGGATGTATGAGATTTAGATAACACGGATATAGCCTACTCGAGATCCTGGTTGAACCGTTGATTTGTTAGCGGTTCATCACACCATTCTGAATAGTGTGGAATTGGGGTGTGACAATAATAGTACATGTGAACAATAACTGTGAATAGTACCCGTAATTAGTAACTATGTGAATAGTATTCATGAATAGTACCTATGAATAATTACTGTGTTGGTCCTACCCAATACAACGTAACAACAAATAAGAAAAGAAATACACCAGAGATTTAATGTGAAAAACCCTCCTAAATGTGAAGGTAAAAATCATGAGGTTCTAGCCCATAAAATCTCCACTATGTCAATAATAATGGAAATACAAGGTTTTCCCTGGTTAATACCAGAGGTGTACAAAGAACTCACATACAAGGTGGAATTACTAGAGTTACAACATTCCTACCTGAATCTGACGTGACAAATACAAGAACCACGTCTTTTCCTAGATAGGGAGAAGACCAATGTTATGCCGCTTACACCAGTACAGGAACTCACTTAGAATCGCTCTCTTAATAAGTGCAAGTTTCGTACATTGACTCACTCCCTTAGAACAACTCTCTCCTTGTTTTGGTTTTATCTTTGATTCATTCTCTTAAAACAGTTCTTTTCTTGTTTTGATTCTGTCCTTTTGTTCCCCCCCCTCCTCTCTTTAAATAAAAGAGAGGTGAAACCTTGGCTTTTCCACTCCTTTGGTTCCTTTGTCACAAATGTGATGAATTCAACAAATCAGAAGGTGAGCTTTTGATTTTCTTCTTCATGCATTAAATGAAGAGATAATTCCTTTATGTTTTTCTCATTTGGTGGCTTTATCAACCACTTTTTTTAACTTTTATTTTCCTCACTTAATACATGTCCCCCTCTTTTTGTCTCCTCCTAGTGACTCTTGTGAGGAGGACTCAACATGAATATCTCAAACGGTTTGTCCTCATCGTTTTCCTCTTTAGGACTCCTCATTGGCCTCTCCCTCATGAACCGAACCCCTGTACTTCTCAACATAGAGGTTTGAAGATCCAAAGATCTCGATTTCTCTATAATTCCAAAAGATCAGGTTTTGCTAAGCTATTTTCCATCTACAAACACTTAATCAACAAAAGAAAAACTGATACCCCCAATTTTCATCTTCCATCATACATGTTTCTTTGTTCTAAACCTTAGCATCAGATCTGGTGGTGAAATTACAACACAATAATCAGATAAACCCCAAATTGAAAAACTTAAATGCATACAAACCAATCAAACCCCAATTTTTACCCAAATCTAAAGAGGTACTCACCAATGCTATCGTTCCAAGATGTCCACAACTGTTGTTGTTGCATCTTCTTCTCCTCCTTAATCATGCATGTACAAAATTAAGAAATCCAGTTAGATAGTTACAGAGTTATCTAGGAAATCTTGTTTGCAGATACAGCAATGACGTTAGGCTAGTTGCCTGTTCTTAATGATGTCATGGATGTTAGGTTAATTGAAACAAGATTTTCGAATCGAGAAGTACTGGCTCGGTAGTATTTGAAAAGAGGAGACATGATGTAATGAACAACGCAAAGAAGAGGAAGGAGGAGACAGAAGAGCAAAGATGAAGAAGTAGAACGAAAAAGAAAAAAAAATGAAAGCGGTTTTATTTGTTTGGCTAATTTGATCATTTCACATTACACATAAGGGTATTTTAGACCGATGAAATTCAATATTATGCTAACATCAGCAACTAATCGAAAAATGTTAATGGAACAGGTTAAGGTAATGTTTGTATTTAACCAATAATTCACTTTAAGGTTATGTCTGTATTTGACCAATAGTTTAGGGGTGATATGAATAATTTTTCCAAAATTTTATATTCATTAGCTAACGTGATTCTATAGCTAATTACACAACATTCTAAATGTGGTTATTAATTTTATTTTATTTTACAACCAAATATCTTCTCTTTAAAAAAGCAAAAAAAAAGAATTATACCTAAAAATATTTGCCACACCCCTTATAATATGTCTTAATCTCATCCGTCAGTCTTTGTTTGTGATAATATGCCTAACAACCCTGAAAACACCTTGTTTAGACTGACAGAATAATTAAAAAGACTTTTTTTTTTACCCTCCACACTATTCATTTTCATTTTTTATATTTTGTTTGTTTTTTTCACAATTACCTTTTACATTTTTACAGTTTCAACTTTCAACTTCCCCTTTTTATTTTCACATTTACCACGTTTCTGAAACCCATCGTCTTCCTTCCCTAATCTCCGACGATGGCAAAAATTTCTTCTCCAACCGACAGAAAAGACGCCACCACCACCGCTGCTGCTACCACCAAGCCTCTTCAAAAGATTCCTCCGCTAAGACTAAAATGCATCACCAACAAGCCCCAAAGCTTGTTGGTGCGAATTAAAAATTGAACGGCTGGTTTTCACGAAGCTGAACCCTCCTCCTCCTCCTTCCATTGCTTTGTTTTTTTGCTATGGTATCACACAGTAATAATCACATTAAGCAATAAATATCTTTCATTATCCATTTTGCCAAACAAAAGATAGCAACTCCATGGGCAAAAAGATGAGAAATTCCCCAAAGCTTCAAACACCCCATCTCTGATCTTCCGATCTTTCCTCATGGGCCCTGGTGGAGGTTTGAAGTTGCAGAATTTTCATGGCTCAAATCTAGCACAACCACTCACTGTCTGGCCGATCTGGTCTGATAGATGCGCTCTCCAACTCAAAACGATGTTCCCCTCTAAATATTGGACAATTTTGCATAGTATCGAGAGAGAAATGAGAAACAATTTCTGAGAGGTGAAAAAACGAGTTGCAGGAAAGAAATGGGGAAGATAGAGTTGTGGATGGCCGGCTCAAACTGCACAGCCGATCCGGCATAGTTTGCTCGAATCGATTGATGACCGTGCCACTTGAGATGGAAACACGTCACGAACATGAGATGGAAGTCTCACCGCCTGAATGATGATCTTCTTGGGAAGCACCAAAGCAAGCGCTCTTGGCAAACCACGACAGCCTCATCTTCTGTCCCTTTTCTAAACCACCGGCGACGGTGCCACCGCCACAGCCACAACCACCACTCACCATAAAAGCATTCTTCTTAGAATAAAAAGACGCAGCTGCTTTCTGCCCATCACCACCAACTCGGTGGAGACGGCACCGAAAGGACCCTGTATGGCTGGTTGGAGCACACAATTGACATTGGGAAAGCATTCTTAAAATAAATTTTTAAGTTTTAAAAATTAAAATGATAATATAGAAGGATAGTTTTGTCATCAATGAATTTAAAACAGTGTCATATCCTCGATTAATGGACATGATTTGACGAAGGTGGTTTAATTGATACATATTTTTATTTGTAAAAAATGTTAAAAATATTATCACAAACAAGTAAGTGAGATTAAGACATACTATGAAGGATTTGACCAATATTTTCCCAAAATATAATTATTATATATGATAAGAATTTTAATAAATTACAAAATCATGATTATATATTTTTTTAATCAATTTCACTTCTTTCCCTTTCTTTAATTGCAACCACAAGAGGCCATACCAATCCATTATAAATTTGAAGTCATTTTCTAGGCAATCAATCATTGGATAAACCATTTTGACTCGGAAAAATTAGTCTGAGTTTCTCTCTCTCTCTATCAGTGAATTCTCTCAAATGGATAGATATCTGATGATCAATGAAACACGTGGCAGACCATGATTCGTCCTAAAAAGAACTCCCAATCCTATATAAGATTCTCGATATGTCTTAGCAAATAGACACAACCAGTGAGTCAACAAAAAACAATTACTAAAAATCCAGGTCCCACGGCTGATGCTTGGCCTAGAGAATGCCACGTGGAAAATAAAAAATCTAAAAGCTCAAGTATCAACCAATGAGAAGATAGAAACAGATTTCGAAAGATAAGGAACCTTTGAGCTTCCCTATTCTTAAACTTCTATTAATACCCCCCAAGAAACAGCAACCACAAACACACTCCTCTGTTCTTCACAATTACAGTTTGGTTGGTTGTTCATTTCATTCCTTTCTCCTCTCCGAGGCAACAATGGCTGCGTCCACAATGGCTCTCTCCTCGCCCTCCTTCGCCGGAAAGGCGGTGAAGCTCACCCCATCTGCCGCCTCTGAGCTTCTCGGTGAAGGAAGGATCACCATGCGGAAGACCGTGGGCAAATCCAAGCCTGTCTCATCTGGCAGCCCATGGTACGGTCCTGACCGTGTAAAGTATTTGGGTCCCTTCTCCGGTGAGCCTCCATCCTACCTCACTGGTGAATTCCCCGGTGATTATGGCTGGGACACCGCTGGTCTCTCCGCTGATCCCGAGACCTTTGCCAAGAACCGTGAGCTTGAAGTCATCCACAGCAGATGGGCCATGCTTGGAGCTCTTGGCTGCATCTTCCCTGAGCTGCTAGCCCGCAATGGGGTCAAATTCGGCGAGGCAGTGTGGTTCAAGGCTGGTGCACAGATCTTCTCTGAGGGTGGATTGGACTACTTGGGCAACCCAAGCTTGATCCATGCGCAGAGCATTCTAGCCATCTGGGCTACACAGGTGATCTTGATGGGTGCTGTTGAGGGCTACCGCGTTGCAGGTGGACCACTTGGCGAGGTGACTGATCCTCTCTACCCTGGTGGCAGCTTCGACCCACTTGGTCTGGCTGATGATCCTGAGGCTTTTGCTGAATTGAAGGTGAAGGAGCTCAAGAATGGCAGGTTGGCCATGTTCTCCATGTTTGGGTTCTTCGTTCAGGCCATCGTGACTGGCAAGGGACCTTTGGAGAACCTCGCTGACCACCTTGCTGACCCTGTCAGCAACAATGCTTGGGCCTTCGCCACCAACTTCGTCCCTGGCAAGTGAGTGAGAGTAAAGAGAAACAATTCCTTCAACAATTTGTGTACGAGATTGCTCAGAAATGAGTGTGTTGTTGGTCATGTAAATTGATGCAACCTTATGGAAAAATTGATGCAAACTTAAGGAAAAAGATGTGAAATTTGAGTTAACAGTGAAGATTTTCTGATGTTGTTCTGAAACAATATTGTTCCTTTGGTTCTCTACTGTTCAGATAATAGGGAATGTACTCAAAATAACCATTAATTGATAATTAACTAAGGGAAAACAGACCATCAACATGATAAGCATTCAAGAGCAAAGTTGTGGGTGATCTTTTTTAACTATAATCAGTATCAAAGACAAACCAAATAAATTCTTCTTTGGGAGAAAGAAATCATGGAATAATTCAACCCCCGTAAAGAGGAGAGGAAGGCTCAAAAAGCACATCAATTTCAAAATTATAGCCAAATCTTGTATCTTCTCTACATTTTTTAAAATCTTGTAGTACAGTTGAAAAGTATAATGAAGACAAGATCTGTATATATCTTTTTGAAAAGTACATAAAAGATCAACATGTATGTTTATACAATAGATCTGTTCATCAATGAAAAAAAAAAATCACATGAATGACTGACTGAAATGCATGCACAACTGGGAAGGCAGGGGGAATATCAACCCAAGTGTACCTATACAATTTAAATATCACAAACTTCAGAACTCTTCACTCTCTGGTGGTAGGTACATTCACTAACAAATAAACTCAATTCTGAAACACAGATGTGAAGGCAAGAAAAGCTCTGGCGGCTTCACACCTGAACCGAGTTCTGATCTGTTGAACATGTGAGTGAAAATTGGGAAGATTGCACCAGCTGAGTCTGGTGATCTAGCATAGAATAAGCAAAAGAACCCATGGCCAAAAATGGTTCAGGTGTGCGCTGTCCTCCTTGCCCTTGCTCTGGTGACAGACTTTTCATAAAGCTCTTCATACTGTGAGGCTGACAAGTCCCAACTGAAATCTGTTTTCATGTTCTTCTGAACAAGCTGCTGCCAAGTCTCACCGGTTTTCATATAGTTTTCAAATGCACGCTCCAAAGCACTATTTACTCCCTTTGAGAGTTCAAAACAAGTAAACATCAGAATTGTCGATTGACAAAAAAAATCCTTTTGGCTGCAAGTATGGATTGGAGTGCAAATGAAATATTTGATTTTGGTATTGAGTAGCATTTTAATGTATCCAAAATAAAGTGAGGACAAGTAACCACCTGAAGGTTGATAAAAATAGGAATGTGGTCGTCAGTTTAATATCTGAAGATATCATTTCTATGTTTTACCAACATCGAGGTGATAACTCCATTTTAGGTGATGATACCTTGCAAACCCAAATCAAATCATGTAATTCCATATGGCTTAAAGGACATACTTAGATAGATGACAAACTTGGAATCTGGAAAAGAAAAGAATGATATAAAACCGTCAGTCACCAATACCTGCTCATCAGGTGTCAAAAATGTAAACCCATTGCGGATCATTAGTGGAACTTCATCGTCATCAACGTCAAAAACACTACACGAAGTTTTTTTTTTAAGGAAATGTTAATATTAAGAAATCTCCACCCACAACAGAACAATCTAACTTACCTAAAACATGAGATCAGAGGAAGGGAGTAACACACCTGTCATTTAAACCCCCTGTTTTTCGCACAATAGGTACAGAACCATACCTCATTGCTATCATCTGTAAAGAGCAAGAATTAGGATGGAGCAAATTAGAAAACCTTTTGGCAGCAAAATGCAATTTGTGTTTTGAAATGCATTAAAGCACAAAAAGGTGACAGGCCATGTTAAGAAGTACAGTATACTGTACTATTGCAGGGGATATTTGTAATTATATTTAATAGTCAGGGACTTACTTGTAATTTATTCATTAATGGGGTGGTTACTTGTAGTTATGGAATTTTTAAATTTCATAAATACTTAGTTCTTGTGATACTGGGTATTTGCCTATCTTCTTCTTTCTTCATCTTTCTTCTTTTCTTCTCCTGCAGATGCTCTTCTCTTGGATCTGTTTTCTATTTTACTATTAGGTATTGTCTCTGATTAAGTAACAGTCTTAACAGACCATCCATCCCAGCACGTCCATACATCTTCAATCAGAAGGGATATCATTCCAAGAGGCACTGCACAGTTTCAAGAATGTGAGGATCATACCTGTGTTATCCCACATGGCTCAAAGATTGATGGGATGATGAACATGTCCGACGCTGCATAAATGGAATGCGATAAAGCTTCATCATATTCCAGTATCAATCGAGCATGAGGATGATTCTGAAAATGGTTCGCAATACTCTCAAATTCCCTCTACAAAAGAAGATCATTGACTACATCAGGCAAAATGGATATCCAAGACATGGACATCAACAAAGAAAGCGAAGAACAACATGATAAAACTTTAAATAACATGAGATAAATAAGTAGAGAAATGACTACTTTTTACCAGTTTTGGATAAAAATGATTGATGCTTTTTGCGTTTGATCAATCCTACATATAAATATAGATTCTGGTGCCACTGGCTAGAAAGGTAAAAAGGTAAACTGAACAGCTAGTAAAAAGGTAAACTGAACAGCTAGTCGTTTTGTCTTCCTGTGAACTCAATCATCCGATTCATTCAAATAGGTAGTACTAGAGACGGAAGGGACAAGACTGTCTCAACAACTTGACATGTGATCACAAGAATCACAAGAACACCACCCAGACAGCCCAGGACCATTCTTTTAGTATTCAATTAGATTGATGGATATCTGATGCAGTCCCAGGTTGCAAAAACCTGCTTTAGCATTGCAATTGGTTCCACCCAAGTGATAAACAACACAATTTATAAATGCAGTGACAATTTTGTAACTTTCAGGAGCAATTTGAGACCTTTTTCCGGTAAGGAACATATCATGAGATATAAAGGAATTAAGATTAAAGATTTGAGGTCAGTTTTGGAAGAGAATATAAAGGTAGGATAAAATAGAACTGAGAATTTAAAGAAGGGCATTTATGTCAATAGGGAAGTAGGGTTTTAATTAACATGTAGGGGGGTTGTCTTCAACTTCGGAACAGAATTGATGGGTGGAATAAAAAGGCTGATTCCAGAAGATAGAACTTGCTTAATTGGCTTGGTTCAAACTGAAATTTGGACAGAAGATTCCTAACCCACTTGTCTGTTACACCAACTCAACCAACACCCAAATCTGCAGCCCAAAAATTGATGAGAAATTCCTGAATCCAGAAGGTCAGGGATAGTTTCACCCTTGATTCTCACAATCAGAGGGAAGAAAAGGTATTTAAAGAGATCGAACTCTCTTTTATGGGTTCTTACGGCCGCTGAAACAGTGGACCAGTTGAGGAAACAAAGATGAAAGAGAGGAGTAAAGAAAAGATCCGAAGAAGAAAGGGAGGAACACACTCGAGAGAAGGGGTTCCGAATCACTGGGAAAAGAAGAAGAAGAAGAAGAAGAAGAGAGAGGAGGGAGAAAGACTAACAGCTCAAAATTGCCAAGGCTACGCAGGCACCATTTCAACGAAACTCAAATTTCATTCCAATCTATTCTCCAATCATTGAGTATATGTGTATATATAAGGAAACCAAATTAAATAATAATCTTACACTCAACTGAAAATAAAATCCAAATCAAATAGGACTCTAACAACTTGCTAACAACTGAGAAACATGAACAAAAGACTCCCACTCGTCTAAGTACTTCCACCTTTAATAAAGTAAAATGTGATTCCAAGAATAACCCAAATAACTAAATACCCTTACCCATATCTTTCTCTTCTTGCGGGTTGGGAACTGCATCAATTCTCCCCGATTTGAAAAAACTTGTCCTCGAGTTTTGCAAAGATGAGGAACAACTTCATATGGTGCACATTTAATTTCAATCCATAACAAAATTTGGTAGCTCACAAAACGGTAGGAATGTAGTTTTCAAATTGTGGAGCTTTCTTGTCAAATGGTGGCGGGATCACGAATTTTCGTCTTCTCATATTCAGGAACAGTATTAGCTGTGACAGTGTACCCATGGAGTCCTCTACAAGTTATTGCTGTTTTGCCTCAGTAAACTTAGGAATTTCTGTAATTTATTCATATTTAACTCATCATGTGGCTAGATTGTTGGTGTTGGCTCTTTTGGCTTGCAGCGTGCTTCCGTAGCCAATTTATGAAGAGCTATCAATTTATCGCATGTGAGGAGGCTTGAGAATGCAAAAATTTCCATCATGATCAACTACACCCTAACATGCTTCCAACCAGTGTCGTGCAACTCTAATGCTGCGTTTAGAAGAATCTAGCACCTCACAGCAAGCACTATCAATGTATGAAGAAATAAAAAAATTCGACGAAGACATCACCATCAAAGAATGATGATCTCATTGGTCTTTGAAAACTTCTCCACTACGAATCGCAAGATGAGATTTTCACTTTTACCTTCATCTATGAATAAAAGACCAATCTTTCCATTGGACAAGCGAACTCAGGTCTTGAAAACAGTGTCCATGGGCAAGTTTAGCTCTGATACCAATTGGTGTGTTCTCGAGTTGTATACCCTGCTTTAGGATCTCTATGGGCCTACCAAGTGATAAGTGTAGTGGCAATTTCATAATTTTCAGGAGCAATTTAAAACCCTTTTTTGGTAAGGAACAGATTATGGAACGTAAAAGGAATTAATATTAAAGATTTGAGGTCAGTTTTGGAAGAGAATATAAAGGTAGGATAAAACAGAATTTAGGATTGAGAGAAAGGCATTTAATTCGGCTCGGTTCAAACTGAAATTTGGGTCTGGTTTGTTAAAGCAACTCAACCAACACCCAAATATGCAGCCGAAAAATCGATGTGCAATTCCTGAAACCAGTTTTCTTGGTAAGAACAAGGTCGGGGAAAGTTTCAGCCTTGGTTCTCACAACAGGGTGAGTATTTGGGAATGGAATTCTAGAAATCAAGTTGCCTAGGGTAGGATAACTGGTGCCCAGAATTTCAAGAGGGAACAAAGGGTATTGAGAGTGATTGAGGTATTGAGAGTCACTGAGAAAGAGAACCAATCGAGGAAACAAAGAATAAAGAGGAGTAAGAAGAAGAGAACACTAAATATCCCTACCCATAGCTTTCTCTTCTTGCTGGCTGGGAACTGCATCAATATCATTGTCAAATGAATCGGACAACACTAAAACCCCATCCATTTGGAAGATGCCCATTGAATCTGGAAAGTAGTTGAAGCACCCATCAACTGATTCAACCCTAAGAACGACTAATCTGACTTCACATGTAGCATATAAACAGATAATGTTACCCTTTTCAGTGGATCTGTAACAATATTTGACCTCGCAGTTTACATGTGGAAGCTGAGGTGGAAACCCAAAAGGCATACACGCATATACCGTTGAAAGTACTCCAAGGAACTGAATGCTTGGATGGTCATGAGGGACCAGCCAGCCTGGTGTTTATAATAAAAGAGAGACTAAAAAAGGATTCACAGACTCATGACTAGAGTCGACAATGAGAGATTTAGAATTCAAAAAGAAAACTCTAACCATAAACAAAGCTGAAAACTAAACAGCATTAACTAGGTGACACCTAGATGGAACTAGGTGATACCTAGAGACACGCTACATATTGTAACGCACCCCCTCAAGTTGGCGCATAGATATCACACATGCCCAACTTGGCCAAATTAGGATAAGAAAATTTCTCACCCAAACTCTTAGTGAATACATCAGCTAACTGGTCTTCTGAAATCACGAACGGCATACAAATCTGTCAATTCTCAAGTTTCTCCTTGATGAACTAACGGTTGATCTCCAGATGCTTAGTATGATCATGTTGCACTGGATTGTGGGTAATGCTAATTGCAACTTTGTTATCATAATACAACATCATTGGAAGACGAGCAGGAACACCAAGGTCTTCTAGTAAAATTTTAAGCCAAATTAATTCATAGATCCCCTGAGCTTCTAACCATATACACCTGAAACCACACCCATACCCACACCCCAACCCATTGAAATCCTTCGTCCTAACCCGAACAACCCTGGCAACCTTAAACAGCTATCTCCGCCTCCTCCCCCCTGCGCTCGTAATCCCTTGACCAATACCTCTATCTCTGACTCTCCCCCCTCTTGATTGTTGAGATGGCGCCGACGGATGCTACTTGTGATGGGGCTGTGCTGTCAGATGGTCGTAAGACTATTGGTCGTCAGCGACAGTCCAAGAAGAAACTTAAAGAGCGGGCTAAAGACCTGGAACCTTCTTCCAATGCTTCCCACCCTTCTCGGTAGGCCAAGGGGGGCACGTATATGGTCACCGATTCTCTTAGGATCGTGGGTGTTTTTTGGTTCTTTCCATTTCAAATATTGTCATGATGAACGGAATGTACTAGAATACCAGGGGTCTGAATTCTATTCCTAAGCAGGCTGAAGTTAGAAACCTCATCAAGAATTGGCATCTCCCTTTCTGTTTTCTTGGAGAGACTAGAGTTAAGGAGGGAAATGCTCATGACATTGCTAAATTGTTAGCCCCGGGTTGGCAGCTGGCTTTCAACTATAAACACCACAGCAATGGGCGAATATGGTGTCTATGGGATAGCTTTAAGGTCAACCTCGCTCTGGTATGTTCATCTGATCAGTTCATGCACTTTAAAATTTCTGACACATCAATTTCAAATGCTTCAAATGATTGCTATATTACTACTATATATGCTGCAAACTCCTCTATTGAGCGTAGAAGACTATGGGAGGGTGTATGCATAAGTCACGCCTCGTTGGGAGGCAGCCCCTAGGGTACGATGGGAGATTTTAATGTTGTCAAATTTGCAAATGAAAAAATGGAGGGGGGGCTAATTGATGAGAATTCGGTGGGAGAATTTGTGAGTTGTCGGTATGGTAGATCTCAAATGGGTTGGATTGAAATTTACCTGGAGCAACAGAAGGTTGAGAGAGCAAAGGGTACCTTGCAAACTTGATAGAGCCTTGGTCAATGAAAGGTGGCTATCAAAATTTAGCTCCTCGGAGGCATGCTTTGATGCCTATGGGATCTCCAACCACTATCCAATTATTCTCACCATCTCAGTACATCTCCTTTGGCCCCAAGCCTTTCAGATTCTTTGATATATGGGCTGGCCATGAGGAGTTTCTTGCGGTTGTGACAGAAGCTTGGGTTCGGATTCCTTCGGATTCTGCTCAGCCTTTAGTCCGATGTGCTCAAAAGCTAAGAGAGGTCAAGAGAGCCCTTGTGTCTTGGAACAAATTAACTTTTGGCAATATCTCTAGTGCGATGCAGGATTGTAGGAATGAGTTAAAGGAGGTTCAACTTAGACTTCAAGTTCTAGGGACTGATAATTCTCTCACTGAGGTTGAGAAAGAATTATCCACAAAGCTGACAACATTGATTTCCCAAGAGGAGAGCTTCCACAAGCAAAAATCCGGAATCAGCTGGCTTACTTTGGGAGATAGAAACACTAGCTATTTCCACAAGTTAGTCAAAGCTAGACAGAACAAGAACCATATCTCATCACTTCAAGATGAGGATGGTCATGTATTTTCGGATGTTGCTGGAATTAAGAAGGTGGCAGAAAAATATTTTGATAATTTGTATTGCCCAACCACTCTTCCTCCTATGGAAAGCATTCCCCAGGATCTGTTTGACAAAATCTTGTCTGATGATCAAATTACTTGCTTGGCCGCTATTCCGAATGAAGGGGAGATCTTTAAAGCTATAAAATCCATGAAAGCTCAGAAAGCCCCAGGCCCTGATGGATTCTGCATGGGATTCTTTACGGCTGCTTGGGATATTGTTAAGGTGGATCTTTTTCTAGCGTGAGAAGTTTCTTCCTGAACCCTAGACAGATAAGAGAAGTCAATCAAACTTTCTTTATGTCTGATTCCAAAGAAGGAGGGTGCGTCCTCTATTGCTGATTTTTGCCCTATTGCTCTTTGTAACACCTTATACAAGATTATTGCCAAGATCCTTGCTCTTAGGCTCAAAGAAGTGGTGGGGGATCTGGTTAGCCCCAATCAATCGGCTTTTATTCATGGCCACAATATTGTGGATAACATTATGATCTATAATGACCTGGTTTGGGGTTTTGATAGGAAAAATCATTTGGTAGCTGCTTTGCTAAAGATTGACCTCCAAAATGACAACATCAGGTGGGATTATCTCTTGAAAGTCTTAACCAAAATGAACTTCCCGGAACGGTTCACTCAATGGATCTTTGCTTGCATTTCATCTGCCAAATTCTCAATTTTGGTGAATGGCACTCCTGTTGGGTTCTTCAATGCTAGATGTGGCATTCGTCAAGGCTGTCCTATGTTGCCCTTTTTGTTTTCGATTGCCTTAGGGTTTTCAAGGGCTATCCAGATTAGTGTCTGCTAGCATCATATTGACTACTTCCCCTAGTGCAAGGACATTAATCTCACTCATTTGGCTTTTGCGGATGATATCATGATATTCTTGAAAGGGAATGCCAAATCTCTCAAAGCCATTGCGGATGTTCTCTCGTCTTTCAGTTCAATGTCGGGTCTCTCCATCAACAAGCAAAATTCTCTTTTATTTCTTGCAAGGATTGAAGAAGCCTCTATTGACAGCTGTTAAATCAGGAAAAAGAATAGAGAGTTGTGTTCTCCTCATTCTATCATCTTATTTATAATGAAAATACTAAAGGTAGAATTACTATAATACCCTTACTGACAATAAAAAGAAAAGAAATAACAGAAATAAACAAACAATTACTAAACTACCCCCATAACTTAATATCGACATTCACAATAGTCTTAGAAAAATTGTGGATTTTCCCCTTGGAAAATTACCGATCACTTATCTTGGTCTCCCTTTGATCTCTGCCAGGCTATATGTCCACCATTGCTCTCCCATCCTTGACAATCTAAGGAAAAGGCTCCAGTTATGGAAAGCTAAATTCCTATCTTATGCAGGTAGACTGGGGCTCACAAGGTCAGTAATGCAAAGTTCTTACCTTTA
This sequence comes from Protea cynaroides, assembly GCA_028583415.1. Taxonomy (NCBI): domain Eukaryota; kingdom Viridiplantae; phylum Streptophyta; class Magnoliopsida; order Proteales; family Proteaceae; genus Protea; species Protea cynaroides. Next base: position 76,045,410 of record CM053267.1, read on the forward strand.
TTGGACTAGAGTTTTTGGTCTTCCTCGCTTGATCACCCAGAAAATTGAAGGGCTTATGAGTGCTTTCTTATGGAAAGGAGCGGACAACAATAAATCTTCCACTCCATTGGATGGGCGAAAGTGTGTTAGCCAAAGGAGGAAGGCTTGGGTATTTGAAGAGTCAAGGAGGTTAATTTGGCTTGTATTCTAAAGCTGATTTGGCGCGTTATAGAGAAAAAAGAGAGCATATGGGTCAAATGGATCTACAGCAGGTACTTGAAAAGGGATTCTTTTTGGACAATCTCTGAGAATAATGACTCTTCTTGGGTTTGGGGTATCATGATTCTCCATAAGCAAATGGCTCTCCCCTTGATTAGGTTTCTTATTGATGATGGATCGTCCACTCTACTTTGGCTTGACAATTGGCACCCTCATGATGTTTTGTGTGATTCCCAGGTTGACATTGAGAGGGGGGGGGGGGGGTGAATCAGTAACCACTAAAAATCTTCCCAATACATTGAAGTATATCCAAACACAAAGCACACACTGCTGCCAAGAGCTGACTGCTAACAATAAGCTGCCTTGAGCCGACTCAGGTGATCATTCATACCTTTGCCTTGTTGATACATTTCGTGTAACATACCATGCCACACACCTACAGGTATCCATACCAGAGGCTTGGTCTACCAGGTGTGTACATCCAGACCTGCAACCCACGCACTTCAAATGCACACCATACACAATCACATCCACGACACAGTATGTAACGTAGTTCACCTATCACACACTGTGATGGCTACTCCACGGGGTAATACCCTAACCAGGGTTTCGTATTATACCTAATACGCTACTCAAAATGATTTGGCTGCTACAACAACTCAAGTGCTACAACATAGCTACAATCCAAGCAACAACTTGGGATCCAAGCAACAACCCCAATCCTGTCAAGCCCCTACTTGATAGGTTACAGAGAATAATAAATGGACTGATTACAAATCCTTCCCAGACATCGGTTCGGCAGGACGGATGGGACCTGGAGTTAACAAGTAGCTTGGCTCAACCTTCGGTTTCCTTTAACAAGCCAGCTAACGCTCCAGCTTCGCTTTCTACTTCGCTGCGCAAATATCACAAAATAGGATTTGTGTGCATGATTACCTTCCCAGCGTGATCACAGCATAAGTGACGCTCACCAAACAGGCTTCCCAAGCTTTCCAATGATAGTGGGTGAGCTTCTTCAACAAAATGGGAGTTTAACACTCTCTCAACGCTTCTTGCTCAACTTCAACCACATCAAACTCTCAAAACATGCTTACACTACCTCTCCAAAACTTCAAATGACCATTAATGTCAGAAAGAGGTAAGTGGAGATGGATTTTTACTCAAAGAAAGCCCCTTATACCTTCTTCCTCCACAAACCCGCAGCCACACTCTTCAAAAACCTTGTTTTTCTATTCTAGATGTGTGTATTTCGAAGAGATGAGTTCATGGGACTTTGAATCACTCATAACGGACATCGGATGGCTGAGATATGGCCATCCAAAGTCTAGCCAACCACAACAAAAGAAAGAGAATCGTTTAAAACATAATGGTGCACCCGCGAAGCACTGAGGCGCGCAGCCGCTGACACGTCAGATCTGCTGTCGAGTTCCAATTGGTGGATCAGAGAATCTCCAAACCCAACTGTTGGATTTATCAGAGAAAAGCGGGATTTCTTAAGGACCATATGATTGGTCAGATCACGTCAGAAGACATCGGCAACGATCTTGACTGTCCGATGTTGATCCGCTCCGCTGAAGCACTATGCACGTGCCACATCTAATCATGCTATAGCCTTTATGCAATGCAGTTCACCATAATAACTTGCCTCCGACCAATACAGAGGCTCGCAAAGGAATCTTGACGCTAAAGCCGCGATAAACCATAGCCCGCCTAATCTTGGACCTTTGGATTCGAATCAGAGTTGCGTGGCTCTTTCTTAACACTAGATTTTGGATCTACTATATTCTGAATGACCAAAATACCCCTGGGAATGTGTGAGATTGCCCTGTAAGTCCAAATTTTTCCAGAAGGTTGTTTCGATGGGGCTTCTCTGAGGCATTTCATCGAACATTTGATGCGCATGCGGGGTAAGCCTTGTGAAGGCTAGGCCCTGTGAGCCTTGCGGGCTTGCGGGAGCCAGCTGCTGCTGCTGCTACATGGTCCTGCTGCAGGCTAGTTGTGCTGTGCTGCTGTGCGCGTTGCTGGCTCTACTGCTGTACGTGCAGCTGGCTCTGCTACTGTGTGCATGGCATATTGGGTGTGCTACTGTATAGCCTAGCTGGCAGAGCCGCCAAGGTGGCTGACCACCTCAAGTGGGACCCACCTGGTCCCTACCACTCTCTCTCCTCCTTTTTCTCTCTTCTTTCTCTCTCCTCTTTTTCTTTCTTCTTTCTGGTTTTCATTCTCTCTATTCTGATAGACTCTCTCATCAAATGTTGTGCCACATCATCTGTAGGGCCTCACTGGGGCCCAATGCCACATCAAAGGGGCCTCAGACACTCTCTCTCCTCAGCATTACTCGGCCAAGGTTGCCAACAATGACAACACACTTTGTACTCACTCTGCACTGCTCAATCTGGCCAAAGTTCCAACATTTTGGTCTTGACCTATGGGAAAAGGATCAGAGTTGATTGTGGGCGGGATAGACTTGCTACTGTTTCATCTATTATCTCAAAAGGAGATTGGAGTACTGGTAGGGCCTCTTCTTCTCGGCTTTCTCAGGCTTGGGAAGGTCTTGGAGCTATTCAACGTCGCCCCTCTGGGAGCGGTGATATCACTAGTTGGATTGCTGAATCAAATGGAATCTTTTTCTCACCTTCTGGTTGGAGATTGTTAGATCTCGTAGTCCTCCAGTTGCATGGTATGATGCAGTCTGGTTTAAAGGGTACCTTCCTCACCACAACTTTATTCTATGAAGAGCGTTGACTCGATCTCTCCTTACAAGCTCTCTCCTTCAGGATCGGGGAATCATCTCTATATCTAGCTGCGGTCTATGCTGGGTATCAGGTGAAGACATCCAGCCATAGTTGTTAAGGCGACAAGGCGATCCAAGGCACTCGAGGCCATCCTGGGCGCCTAGGCTTCTAGGTGCCGACTAAGCGACCAAGGCATTCCCAATGTATTTTTTTTATTTCTAAAATATTAATGATATATTAATGTTTATATATATGCAACATTCTACATAAATAATCATCAGTTAAGACATAACTTAATTAATATGAGAAAACCAACAAGGCAACATATAATGAGTTAAGTAACACGTATTTATGACTAACATTTGCGTACTTCTAATAAATTTGATCAGAGCGTAACTCCTTCAATATAGTTCGGATTCAAGCAATCTCGAATTCGTTGCAAAGCTAGCATAATCAGCTTTCCAACAAACCAAGATTGCTTGATTCAGAGTTATAATGAAAGAGTTACACTCCAGTCAAACCTTGTACGGTTTGGAGTATGCGAAAGCTGTTTAAAGTCGTCTGAATGTAAATTATTTTTTAGCATCAAAGCAAGAGATTATTTTGGCACGCTCTTGGTTTTTAGTGATGCCTTATTATAATAAGATTTATGGAATTTTTATATTTGAAAAAAAGCCTAGCACTTGGAAGTTAAAAATCGCCCCCGCATCCAAAAATACGGTTTTTGTTCTTGAACTGGAGAGTTGACTTTTTATCCTTCTAGAATTTGAATTTTATACTATTTTTATCGGATTCAAATTTGGGGGGGGTTTGCTTATTTATGAATAATATCTTAAGTAAATGAAATATAAAATTAAAGAAACATTTACTTAAATGATATTAGTCATAAATAAGTATTACCTGATAAATTTTGTTCTTGTCTAGTCTAATAAATCTTGTGAAGAAAATTCAGAGAACAAAAAAACACATTAAAAACAAGGCTGCTGCCTAGACATTCTGGGTGTCCAAGGCGTCGCCCAGGCATCCTTGGCGACTGCCTTTCTCAAGTTCATAAGACACCCTGGCACCCAGGACTATAAAACCTGTTTGGATGCCTAGGTGTCGCCTATGCGACTAGGCGACGCCTTAACAACTATGCATCCATCATCTTTTTTTTGAATGCCCTTTTTTTAACACCTAGGCGACGCCTTAACAACTATGCATCCAACATCTTTTCTTTGAATGCCCTTTTTCTAACAATGATTGGGAAAAGATCCTCTGCAAGTGCTGGGCTACTTGAAGACTAATCCGTTCCTTTGATTATGAATGGCAATGGATCATCAAGAAGTTCAAGGATAAATCCACCTCTGACTCCATCGCCAAGCTCGCATTTGCTATTGTTTACCACATTTGGTTCGAGAGAAATCTCGACGCTGGGGGGCCAAGTCTAGGACCTTTGATTAGATCTGGGAAACTATTGTCTTTGATATCCGAGGTGCCTCTTTGCCATTCGGTTCTCTCCTGCCGGATACTCCAAAGAACAGATTCATTTTGTCTTCTTGGAATTTGATGCCTCCCTGACCTGGGGGCTGTTTTGTTTTGTTGTGTAGTTTGTATTCCCTTTCTCAGTTTTTGGGCTAAGTTCCCTCTGTTGTAAGGAGCCTGGCTCTATCCTTTGGATACCCAGGTTTGTTCTCCCTCTTTTAGGGTGTTGTTAATATGTTCTTTTATTCACAAAAAAAAATAATAATAATAATTTTGCTTCAGCATTTAAATTTACAACAACATTCTACTTCTTGCTATGCCACGTAGCATGATTACCACCAATAAAAGTACCATAGCCAGAAACAGTATTCCTATCAGTAAATCCACCCCATCAGCATCTTTGTATGCCTTGATCGGCAGATGATCATAAGGAGATAACAGAATCCCTTTTCCAGGATCTGACTTCAAGTAACAAAGAATAAGAAGAACAACTTCCATATGAGAGGAGTAGAGATTATGCATAAGCCGACTTACCAAACTCATAGCAAAGACAATGTCAGGCTGTGTGTGTGAGAGGTAGATCAACTTTCCCACGAGCCGCTGGTAACAACCCTTATCAATTAGTTCACCATTGTTACCCTTAAGTCGAGTATTAGCTTCCAAAGGAGTATCAAAAGGACGACAACCCAACAAACTAGTCTCAGATACAAAATCAAGGACATACTTTCTTGGAGAAAGGAAGATACCCTTCAAGGGCCTAACAACTTCAATTCTAAGAAAATATCTTAGTTTTCCTAGACCCTTAATAAATCATGACCACGGAAACTCCGGAGGTGAACTATCTCGTCACTATCATTTCTAGTGATTACTATATAATCAACATAGACTATGAAAAGAGAGATTTTGTCATCAGGTCTCTTATGAACGAAGTATAGAGCCAAACCATGCTCTAGGAGACTACTTTAACTCATAAAGTGCACACTTTAATTTGTAGACTTTGCCATGAGTTGTATCAAAAGAAAAACCTGGAGGAAACCTGGAGGAATGTCCACATATACTTTCTCGTCAAGTTCCTCATGCAAAAATGCATTCTTGACATTAAGTTGTTGAAGACCACATCCTAGTCTCGAACAATATTTAATTTGGCAACTGGAGTAATGCCTTTTGATAATCAATCCCATATATCTGAGTAAATCCGTTAGCCACAAACCTTGCTTTGTATCTATCTACCGTCCCATCAATTTTCTGTTTTACCACAAACACCCAATTGCAGCCAACATATATCCCCACTCAAGTGAAAAATTTCAACCCCCATGGCTCTTCAGCCAACGACAAAGGAAAGCTTCATGCCTGGTAAAATCTTAAAGTCTTATGGTTAGATTGCATATGTAATTAGATGTAGAACTGAAGTATAGGGCATTTACACATGAACATATCCAAAGTTTCTCCTATCTGATGAATTATTTTGATTTGCTACATCATCTTTCCAAATGAATGAAGAAAAGTTGCATATCTAGTAAAAAAAACCTATTGAATCAAAGATGGACGATAAAATATAAATGAGTTGATACCTCACCCAGCCTTCTTATTTATAGATAAATGGATTTACAAGAAAAGAAAGTAAGTGAGAGAGTAGGTAAGAAAGTAGTAAGGTAGGTGAGTACATTGAAACTAGACATTTATCGTGCGGTAGATGGGTGGTGCGGTAGATGGACTACTTGTGTAGAGGATGGTCCATCAGTCGAACCACACCATCAGCTGGACCATATTTCAACACTCCCCCTCAAGTTGATGCATATATATCATGCATACATAACTTGGACAATATCATATAAAAAGGTTTCTCAGGTAGTCCTTTGGTGAAAATATTAGCCAACTGATCCTTTGATCTAACAAAAGGGATCTGAATCTGTCCACTTTCCAATTTCTCTTTAATGAAGTGGCGGTCTATCTCAACATGTTTTGTCCTATCATGCTGAACAGGGTCATGAGCAATGCTGATAGCCGTCTTATTGTCGCAAAACAGAGTCATGGATTGTGGACATTGAACCTTCAAGTCTCTGAGTAAGCCTGGCAACCATAAAAGTTCACATATTCCTTGGACCATCACCCTAAATTCTGCCTCTATACTGGATTGGGCCACAACATTCTGCTTCTTGCTATGCCAAGTAACTAGATTTCTACCCACAAAGGTACAGTAACCATAGATAAACTTACGATCTGGATTGCCTGCCCAATCTGCATTAGTATAAGCCTCAACTTTTATATGACTATTAGTTGATAGGAAGATCCCTTTTCCAGGGGCTGCCCTTAAGAAATGTAATATCCTGTAGACTGCCTCCATATGAGTAGAATAGGGATCATGCATAAACTGGCTTACTAGACTCATGGCAAACACAATGTCTGGCCGTGTGTATCATAAGTAGATGAACCTTCCAACTAACCTCTGGTACCTGCCTTTATCTGTTGGTGTTCCTTTTTCCTCTCTAAGCTTGGTACTGGGATCTAGTAGAGTATCACACAGTTGACACCCAAGCAATCCTGTTTTTGAAAGGAGATCAAGGACATATTTCCTTTGAGAGAGTAGATACCCTTTGTAGATCTGGTACCTTCAATCCCAAGAAAATACCTCAGTTTTCCAAGATCTTTGATTTCAAACTCATTTCCCAGAAACGCCTTCAGTTTCCTAATTTCATTGTCATTATTTCTAGTGACAATGATATCATCAACGTATAGAAGTAGAACTGTAAAAGTGCCAGATGAGTGCTTGATAAATAAAGTATGGTCAGCAATACTTTGAACATAACCAAATGCTACCATAGCTTTATGGAACCTTCTAAACCATACTCTAGAGGACTGTTTCAATCCATATAGAGAGCGTTTCAACTTGCATACCTTCCCTTTGGTGCTAGTATTTGTGAAACCAGGTGGGCAATCCAACGTGATCTTCTTCAGTAAGTTCTCCATAGAGGAAGGCATTCTTCACATCTAGCGATTGCAAGTCCCAATTATGATGTACAACACATGACAAAAGAACTCTGACTATAGTCATTTTGGCCACCAGAGTAAATGTTTCTTGATAGTCAATCCCATATGTTTGGGTAAATCCACGATCAACCAGCCTTGCTTTGTACCAATCTACAATCCCATCTGATTTTTGTTTGACTATAAAAACCCACTTGCATCCTACTAGCCTCTTACCTAGTGGGAGTGGAATAAGGTCCCATGTATCATTCTTCTTCAAGGCTCTCATCTCCTCCACCATTGCAGTTTTTCACCTTTCATCTATAATTGCATCTTGCCATTTTTGGGGAACAGACACAGAGGAAAGTGAGGATACAAATGCATAGAAGGAAGGGGAAAGAGATTATATGAAACCGAATTGGAAATAGGGTGAATTGTACAGGCCCTAGTACCTTTTCGAAGAGCAATGGGAAGTTCAGAATCAGAGAGAGGAAGTTCCTTACCAGGAGGGGACTCAAGTCTCTGGATCCAGGCCTGGTGAAGGGACATGTGAAGTTGCGTTGATGGTAGTGGTCCTTCCTTGCTTGCTTTTGGCATGGCTATAGACTTGTAGAGGTTTAGGACTAGGAATGGGTATAGGAGTCGATGGTATTCCACCATATTCTGATGGTACATCTGTGTCTGGAACATTTGGATCCAAATCTAGAATGGATCATTCTTGAACTTTTTCTGCTTCTTCTAGTACATAAAGAAGCACATCTTCAACTGTATCCTTCTCCCCCTGAAGATGGGACTAGTAATACATGAGATGCTCATGAAAAAGAACATCTTTAGCAATAAAAGTCCGTCGGGAGGAGGGTGGTAACATTTAGGCCCTTTTTGTGTTGCTGAATAACTAAGAAATATACAACGCAACCCTCGGAGGTCAAGTTTGTCAGGAGACCGATTGGTGTGAGCATAGCAAACACAACAAAAAACCTTTGGTGGGAGCACAAAATAAGTATTACCAAGCAAGATATCCAAAGGAGCTCTGCTGTCCAGAATTTGTGATGGAAGCCGATTAATAAGAGAAGCAGCAGTGAGGATAGCATCACTCCAGAAGTGTGCCGGAACATGACCATCAAACATTAAGGCACGTGCAGTCTCAAGTAGGTGATGGTTCTTCCTTTCTACTACTCTATTTTGAGCTGGTGTGATAACACAACTGGTCTGATGGATGATTCCATTATCGGCCAAGTATTGTTGAAACATACCTTCAGTATAATCCTTGCCATTATCACTGCGAAGTACCTTCAGCAGGGTTTGGAACTGCATCTTGATCATATTATGGAATTGTCAAAAACACTGAAAAACCTCATTTTTCTGATGCATCAAGTAGACCTATGTCGTGAAAGAACGACAATCAAAATGTAATAAACCATCGATGTCCAGAAATATACAAGGAATCATGTATCGTGTATCGGTACCGTATCGATCAACTGAAATTAAGAGACGTATCGTATCGTATCATAGATAGGGTGGATATGCACAGATACGCATGGGTACGGGGCAAGATATGCACAAAAATGATTAAGGAACATACAAAACACAATTTTAAAGCAAAAAAACACTATAATTAGCAACATTGAGAAAGAAAATGTTTCTTACATCATAGACACACATGATTATGGGGCGGGATACGCACAGAAATGATTAAGGATCATACAAAACACATTTTTAAAGCATAAAATCACAATAAATCTATAATTAACAACATTAAGAAGGAAAATGTTTCTTACATGTAAATTACTCAGCTAATTCCATGTCGAGTGATGGCCCGGATCGAACTCTGACTCATATTGGGGAGGAAGAGGTGCAACCAATATTATTTGGAATGTATCTCTTATCCATGTACAGTAGGTAAACCAATCCATATGTTGATTATAGAAGGTAGTAAACTGGTAGTAGAAACGTGCATACTCTTCTGAAGTCGACATTCTCGTTTCTGGGACCCACGATGTCTCAGTTTGACTTCCATGTGATGTATTACCAGCGTCGATGTTCACCATTCTTGCTCCATTGTCTGTAGCAGAACTCATGCTCATTGACTCCATTTCATATGTAATCATATTAGTATCATCATCATGGAGTTGCTGCCTACCCTTTCCCTTCCCCTTCCCCTTTCAACTGTAATTCTTTTGTTGTAAGCGACCACCATGATCATCGTCTTGAGTTGTATGAGTATATCCTGCTTCCTTTATAAAGTGCACCGGATCATATGATTGCATACCACCACCACTACCACCAGCATCACTTCTACCACTGACCCCACCACTACCACCACCATCACCACCACCATCGTCGTCATCATCATCATCATCATCATCATCACCACTTTCCTCAGAAATAGTGCCTCCATATTTAGTACTTGACCTCGTCCTTCTGGCATCACCATCAGAGGGGGACGAAGTACTCTCACTTTGAACTTGATTTTGTGTTTGTGATGGTGGTTGTGTTTCGTCTTCTTCATTTAGTTGACGAATGATGTCATCTATTACAGGATCAGGTCTAGTAGATTGTCTATCATCAGCAATCTCATCCATCACAAATGCTCTATCGGTGTCTTCTACCCATGCTCTAACTGGGTCATCCTCATCAAGCACATGGGTCATGTCAAGTGGGTCGATGTAAGCTTCTGTCTCATTTGGCCGCTCCAACTCCATAAATTTTTTCATCAACCTCATGTTGTAGTGCACGTAGACCAGTTTCTGAAGTTTTTGATGGCTGAGGCGGTTGCGTGGTTTAGTATGTATAAACCCAAAAGTGCTCCAGTTCCTTTCACAACCACTTGAGGACGCCGTTTGGGACAAAATTCGGATTGCAATCCTCTTTAAGTGTAGAGCACTTGTGCCATAGTTAAGCCACCAATCAGCTGCACAAAGAACAATATTTCCAATCAGCTACTAATTAGTTAAGTAAGACACCAATCAGTTAAGACAAAAATAATATGTCCATTGTTTAACTTACCAGGAGTCATTTTGAATGCAGCAGCCTTAACAACCCGATCACCAAATTCTCCCCGGTATTCACGGAAAATTTTAATCTACAGTAGTTAAATAACTTTAGCCAATCATAAAAGGGTTTGTACAACTAACATTTATGGAAAACAATAGTGGTTTTTGTTATCTGTTCTGTGGCCAACAAGGCATTATTTGTATCTAGCTCCATTTTATTGATAACTTTTCTAACAGCTTCTATATATTTCAACTCATACCCCAATCCAGAGTTTGAATATTGTTGATCCGGGTTTAAGTAATATGCTACACATCCAGATGTAAGAAACATTAGAAATTTATAATTCAAATCCTTACTGATAAATATAAAAAGCAATAGTCTAAGACTAATCGAAACCAAAGTACCTGCCATATGAATGTCTTGTAACAACATTCTTTCCCATCGGTTCTTTATAATCTTCAAATATTTTTTCTTGGATGATGGGTTCCATTCATTTAACTTATACCTTATCATTGCTATTGCATAGACCAACGTCCCCATTGTTCGCTCCTTATCACCATCAACCAACTTAAGTAGAACAAATAAGGGCTAAATAAGGGCTTCATAATCTGAGTTATTTCATCAACGTTCTTCCAAAATTTTGTTGACATAAAGATTTCTGTCACCTCAGTCCCTATCTTGGTTGCATGATATGTACTCGACAACCATTCTCCACTAGTTACCATTTGGAGTAAACCTGCCTTTCGCTGCTCAAGGCTGCCCAAGGCAACATAGTTGGTTGCAAACCTTGTTCCTCCAGGCCTTATCAAATCCCCTTGTGTGTGCTTCCTCATTAAAGCCAACACCCAACTGTGATTGTAAATAAAATTTGTTACCGTCCTTGCTTGACCAACCACCTTAGCCACCTTGGGCAACTCTCCAATATCTTTAAACATTAAGTCAATACAGTGTGCAGAACAAGGTGTCCAAAATAAGTGTTGCCTCTTCAGCATAAGGGTTAGTCCAGCTTTTTTGTAATTAGTAGCATTATCAGTAACAATCTGAACTATATTTTCCTCCCCAACTTCCTCAACAACTTCATCCATCAGTTTGAAGATATACTGTGCATCTTTCACGTAAGCGGATGCATCCACTGACTTAAGGAAGATGGAACGCCCATCACAGTAGACAAGAAAGTTGATGATGGACAGCCTTGTGGGCCCACTCCAACCATCACACATGATGGTTACTCCATACTGGGACCATTTCTGTTTGAAGGTTTCTATATAATCATTCACTTTACCCACTATGGCATCCAAGTAAGGGCCACCAATCTGATAAGCTGTGGGGGCCATCACACCAGGTCCACAGCGCTGTATCTCCCTCACCATTCCCTTGAAATAGGATCTTTGGCCTTGTGTGATGGGATAAATGCACTGTAGAACCATCTAGCGATAAACTTTCCCATTCTCTCACCCATGGACTTAGAATGCACTGACTCCTTTATCCTCTGTTGTCCTGCATCTCTTGGTTTGAAGGGCATTGAAGGAGCCATGTCATGAATTTCTGGGCTTTTTTTCCTCTTGCCTCTCATTCGATCAAACATACCTTTTACACCGCTGGATTTACTCAATGAAGCTGGTTGCTTGCCCTTGCTTTTCTATGTCCCACTACTACCAGCACCACTACCACCAACACCCTAAGACATAGACCTTATTAGCTGGTCCTTATTCCAACGTTTCTCTGCTGCCTCATGCCTTGAGCTCTTAACCACTTGTTGAATCTCATATTCAGCATCCATATCTGATCCCTCATAATCCTCTAAATTTAAGTGACCCTCATCCTCCATAAGGTTTTCTGTTATTCTCTCTGCATCATCCTTTCTCTGTTTTCCTTTTGCTTTTCCTTCAGCTAAGTTTGCCATTGCCTTGCTCACCTCCACTGGACATTTTGAGCACTTCTTGACATTGGCAAAAACCCCTGCCATGGGTTGCTTTTGCCGTGTCACCCCACCACCATGATGTTCAGTGCCACAGAAATTGCACTTTGTCGTCAATCTATTGTCGTTGATTTTAGTGCAATACAACCAACCCACGTCTTTGTTCGCCATATTCCTACACATCACACGTGTGATACAACATACGAGGTTAATATAAAATGTCAAACCCAGCAAACTATTGTCATTTAAAAAAATAATTGGATTGTTTTCAATGATATGATGAAAAAACTTAATCAAGAATATGGACTATATTTTATACAACTGTATTTTGAATTAAATCAATTTTAAAGGGTTAATGATTAGAAAACTTAATCATTAATTTATAGATCATGCACATTAAATTAATGGAGGAGTATCTCCTAAGGTTCTGTTCCTAAACCATGTATGCTAGACCAGGCTATTCACAAAAAAAAAAAAAAAAAAAAAAAATGCTATTCCAAGTTCTCCTATGGTCCATATTACCGCATATACAAGATACCATATATGGTCGTTCCAGTCCAAATACAGACCCAATTAAGCCCGGTTCGGTTAAGACACAGTTTTCCATTTTTCTTAATATGAAATCAAATGATTTAATAAAAAAATAAAATAAGAGAAATTGAGAGCACAGAGAGCAGAGAGCAGAGAGAGAGAAAGAGTAGAGAGCAGAGAGAGAGAAAAGCAGAGAGTAGAGAGAGAGGGAAGAGAGAGAGAGAGAGAGAGCAGAGAGCAGAGAGCAGAGAGAGAGGGCAGAGAAAAAGAGAGTAGAGAGCAGAGAGCAGAGAAAGAGAGCAGAGAACAAAGAGAGAGAGCAGAGAGGTATTATATTATATAATTTATATATCTATTTTTTTTAACCAAAAAAAAATGCTGAGAAGTGAGAACAGAGAAGAGAACAGAGAGCAGAGGGCAGAGAGAGAAAGAGAGAGCTGATAAGTGTGTGATTTTCATATTTTTATTCCCTTTGCACTATCCTTTTTAATGTGTTTTATGCCTTATTGAACTGAATATGATGAATTTTATTAATTTCACATATTTTATAGACATTGTGAATTAATTGTTAAAAGATAGGAAAATTTCAGCATCCTTAATATTGATGTTCTGAGTTTCATGCAGGTGTTTGACATGCAAAGAGTTTCAGAATTGAAAAGTTGTCTTCAGTAAAGTTGTAGAGGACGTCTCAACCTTTTCGGAATGGTATTATATAGAAAAATCCGAGTTCGTTTGGGTCTCCAAACGTGGCTTCAAAGTCTGATACGAAAATCTAATCGAATCCGAATTGGAGTAGCCCTCTGATAAGATTAAAGCATTCAACGGTGGATGTAAATTCCATAAAGAATCTCCTAATCAAGTTAAAAAACCTAAACCTACAATAGAAGACTCCAAAGAAGAAAAGAAGACTCTACAATTTCAGAATCCTACATAGAGAATGACTCCCACATAGAAAAGGAATCCTACACAAAGGAGGAGTTATATGTTACAAAGGATTGTCATGTTTTATATATAGAGCATTAGTGTTAAGATAAAATCTCCCTCTCTCTCTCTCTCTCTCTCTCTCTCTCTCTCTCTCTCTCTCTTTTGTTGGAATTTTTTCTATCTTTGAAAGGATTGTAATGTCTAGCTAATCTTCTTATTCAGTTCAAGGGGATTTTGAAGCCCAAACTCATGTCAATGGTGTAAGCTCTATTCAGTAACGTTGTTCTTCTTTTCTCTTTTATTGGAATTGCTTATGTTATTCTTTTTTCTTTAATTATGATATTTGTCTGAATAATTCAGTAATGGCCTGCTGAATCAGTTAGATTAATATTAATTGCTAGATCTAGAATCTGTGATACATAATCGTCCTGATTCTAATCACAAGTAGCAAACAGTGGTAGATGATTATGTCCAAGTTTTCGTCTCATCATTGTGAATAATATAACCTAAGTTAAATAATCCCCTCTTGTGTGTGATCGTTGCTTAGATTGATCTATTTTCCACCCTCTTAATGCTGCCATTAAATTAAACATTGAGAGCTTATTCAGTGTTGTTCAATGGTTAGATCTCCCTGAAGAGCTTGTTTTAGTAGAGATACTTAAGGGAAAACTCGGATAACAGAGCTTATTGTTATCTAGGGTCTTTAATTCTAATTGGAAAGAAGAGATTAGCGTTGCGATTAATTTTACTCATTGCATGTGTGGGTGGATATTGAACCAAGAACTGAATATTCTCATCTAATTATCTTCCTATTTAAATTATGTCTGTTTACTTTCAATTTGATTCAAACAACCAAAACCCCCTTTGTTATTGTGTTTAATTTAGCATTAATTAGTATATTTAGTTTGAGTAGTTTATAAATTTTAATCAATTCATTCTCTGTGGGATCGACCTTTGTTTATCCTATTTACAGTTTATTAATCAGATTAGTAAAGAAATATTTAATTAAATTAGTGCATTCGACATGCTACTAAGAGCAGTGAGCAGAGAGCAGAGAGCAGAGAGCAGAGAGCAGAGAGAGAGAGAGCTGAGAGGTATTATATATATAATTTATATTTATATATCTAATTTTTTAAACAAAAAAAAAAAAAAAAAAAAAACTCGAAATTACCATTGAACACCAAAGATGGTAGATCAATGGTCTACACATCTTATATAAGTAGTAGAAAACCAAAGGAATTATTTTTGGAAAAAAAAATGAAATTTTAACTGTTCTTCAAAAAATTCTCAAATCGAACCTCAAATCAGTGTTTAAATCCATGATTGTAGTATTATGCATTCATCAAATAAGACCATACTTCATTGATTCATGGAAAAAAAACAATACAAAAATCGAATTAATATGAAAAAAATTGAAGTTCAAAGTCATACCTTAAGGGTTTTCCGCCTGTGGAGCTTGAAGAGATGATTTTAGCTTCTAATCTTCACAAACAAAGTGTTTAATGCCTCCTTTTCAGTTGTTTTAGGGCTAAGAATCAAAGCCCTATGCTATTTTGAAGAAATCTCAAAGGAAAATTGATTTTTGAAGAGAAGAATGAGTATTGGCTGCTGGAAAATGACAAACAGAAGAGGATTTTTGTCTCCTTCGATACTGCTTGATACATATGGGCTGTATCGACCAGTATCGAGCCGTATATGTTCGATACTGGTCAATACATTATGTTTTTTTTTAAAAAAAAAAAAAAACTAATTTCAAAACTTTATCGATACATATGCTATATGTATCGACCATATAGGCTCGATATGATCGATACGGTACGATACTCTGCTTTTTTAAAAAAATGGGATACGTATCAACTAGTTTCGATACCGATACGTATCGGCCGATACGCAGCGTATCGTGTCGATACTTGATTCCTTGGAAATATATTTAGTCCTAGCTGGGCCCCAAACATTAGTGTGTACCAAATCAAATGTACCATGACTCCTAATGACAGAAGGTCAATAAGAAGTACGATCTTGTTTGGCCAATACACAGGCTTTACATGATAACTCGTCTTTATTATAATTTTTAATTAAAAAGGGAAATAGCTGAGATAACACAAAAGTAGAAGGGTGACACAAACGACAGTGCCACTGTTGTAAAGTGCTCACAGCGGAATAATTGTGGTGTTGGGTGGTATAGGGTGAATAAGGTATATGATTTGATGTAGGTTTCAAAGGACCATAATCAAGCAAGTAGAGACCACCATGCAATCAACCATGTCCAATCGTCCTCCCGCTCACCAGATCCTGGATCACACAAGAGGAAGGAAAAATGTTACTTTACAATTAAAGGACTTGGTAAGACTACTAATAATTGAATCTCCTTCCGCTTAGTTAGCAAGAGTAAATTTGTAGAGAAACTAGGAACATGAAGAATAGATTCTAAAGTAAGGAAGGAAGAGCAACGAATGGATCCCTTTCCAGATATAGGTGAGAGGGATCCGTTGGCTACCCGGACTGTATTGGTCCTAGAAGAGGGAGAATACAGATAAAATGAGCTAGATAACCAGTCATGTGGTTAGTGGCTCCAGTGTCTATAACCCAAGGACTAGAGACAGTAGAAGCACAGTGAGCAGCATGAGGAATACTTGACTGAGCAAAATATGAACTTGGAGTGGCAAATGCTGATGGAAGACTAGTAATTGCTGCAATAGATGGTCTTAGCAGATTTAGGAGAGCTTAAAGTTCTTCTGTTGAGATTATTTGAGGAGGTCCAGTAGGAGGGCAAGTCTCTATCTAATTGGCCTGGGGTGTTCTGAAGTTCTTGGTCTTTTGTATCCCTTTTTCATGGCTCTTGGCCTCAAAATCTGCTGGTTTCTCATGTAACTTCCAGCAGGTTTCTTTAGTATGCTTGTCTTTACCACAATATTCACATTGAATAGGCTCCTTAGCAGGCTGTTTGGAGAACTGTTGAGTGGTCTGGAGTGCTGACCATTCTGCTGGTAATGCCGACATCATAGCTGTTCGGCTCAAGTCCTTTGATTGGATCAGAGCATATATCTATTCTAATGATGGCAGGGGCTCACGACTGAGGATTTGAGCCTTGATTTGGTCAAACTCAATATTTAAACCAGCTAAGAAATTAAATACCCTAAGTTTGTCCTTCGATTGTTTAATAGTAGCAGCATCGGCAAAGTAGGCAGTAGTAAATGTGTCATAATAATCCAATTCTTGCCACAGGCTTCAAAGTTCAAAGTAATATTGGGACACAGTGACAGCCTTCTGTTTGGTTGCTTTCAACTTGACATGAAGGTCATAAATCAACGAATAGTTTCCAACCTGGGAGCAAGTTTCTTTTGCCGCATTCCAGATTTGCGCAGCATCAGGCAATAATACATATCCCTAGCCAATCTTAGGGTCCATGGATCCAATCAAGTAGGCCATTACAATGGAATTTTCAGATGCCCATTTCTCAAAGAGATGGTCTTCTGGATCAGGTGCCTTTTTTTGGCCAATATTATATCCTAGTAGACATCTGGCAGAGATGGCCATGTGGGCAGTTTTGGACCACATCAAATAATTTGTCCCATCCAACTTGAGTGGAATGGGTGCAATAACAGAAAACTCAATTTTTAAGTTTTTTGTAAGAGGATAAATTTCCTCTGAGGGCTTGGCCATGGTAATAACCACTTCTTAATATCAATTGGTCTTGAAAAAATAATTCTAACAGAACAAGTCGATCTTGTCACACACAATCTTAAAAAAAAAAACCTGGAACCAGAGATAACACAGGGAGATATACCAGAATGAATTGATCTTTTGTGATTAAACAACATAGTTTCAGCAGGTTTCGATATTCATATTATCTAAGAAGGATCGATAAAGGCTAATAGTGTGTACTTGTCGAAGAAATCGATTAGATAAAAGGTATATGTAGGCTAGAACAAGCCAAGAAGAAATTGTAGCAACCTGTAGTCGTCAGAACTCATGGAGTTGTCCTTTGCGACGAGTATAGCAGAAAATATGCACAAAGTCACCAACCAGTTCTCACGACATGGAGAACCTCACAAATATCAAGCCAGAGGCTCTCGGTGGTGGTTGGTTAGGCCACAAAGAACCACCAGCAGCTAGCGGAAGCAAGAGAGAGGCAAGATGAGAGGGGAGAGAGAAGTGGTGGCAGTAATACAAACCGAGAGAGAGAGAGAGAGAGAGAGAGAGAGAGAGAGAGAGAGAGAGAGAGAGAGAGAGAGAGAGAGAGACAGAGAGAGAGAGAGAGAGAGAGAGAGAGAGAGAGAGAGAGGAGGTGGCAGTACCTAGGTTTGGAAGCCCTAGGGATATGGCTGTGATACCATGTTGAATTAGAGATGGACGATAAAATATGAGTGAGTTGATACCTCACCTAGCCCTTCTTATTTATAGATAAATGGATTTACAAGAAAGTAAGTGAGAGGGCAGGTAAGAAAGTAGGTAAGGTAGGTGAGTACATTGAACCTAAACACTTATCGTGTGGTAGATGGACCACTTGTGTGGAGGATGGTCCATCAGCCAGACCACACAATCAGCCAGACCATATTTCAACAGAACCAATGATCCAACCTTTCAAAAAAAGGTGGAAAAGTCCCAAGAACTCACAGAAAAACCTTATCCCATTTATGATAAAATATGTGCCATAGGTTTAGGGAGATTCACATTTTTCAGGTTGCACCAAAAAGATACATTATAAATACCAACTAAAAGTAGTAACATAGCTTTACCCAAGATTTGCGCATCTCTTCAGCCCTCAAAGATCACCACCTCTTCGGAGGGAATTACCAAGGTATTGTGACCAGCAGACTTGAGAAAATAGCTCAATCCTCTCCAAAAACCTTTATGTCTGTGAAGACCCCAAGAAGCATCCAACAGATGTACAATTGCCCTATACTTGGCCCATATTTATTACTCAAACTCCTGTACCCCTAACATTTTTTTTTTTGATTCCCCCAGAAAAGAAAAATTCCACCACCCTTTCTCCCTAGTAATTTAAAATCCCTAAATTACCCCTAACAATCGGTCTTCTCCCACGGAACCCCTTCCTACAGCCCCCTTAATGTGCTCTCTGCATCTCCGCTGCCCCGGTTCCCATCCTGTCCAACTCAACCTGTCATTATGCTTTCGAAAAGGTCTAGCTCCAAACTTTTTGTCCAGTTTTTTCCTCCCATTTTGAAATTCGAACTGAATGAATGGAAGGAGATTAGGATCCATTATGATTTTGATTATAAGAAGCTCTATTGGAATTGGGATGGGGTTTAACAATTATAGACATTACCATGAGGGCCATGGATTGACAGCAAGACACTCTACTCTCGGCGACGAATGAACATTCGGAGTAGTTGGTAGTGATGATCGCCATTAACCCGGGGTTACTTAGCTCATGGTCTTGCCTCCGTAAGGCGAACCTCCAACTCCAAGTTCCCTTTGTTTTCAGTTTTCTATTCTGAGGTTGGTCATCCATCAATGTAAGACAGTTTCACATCCTTAGAAATCTGACCCATTTGTAATGCCCCCTTTGCAGTTTGGTTAGAGATAGAGAACAGGCCAAGGTTAAAATCAGAACCAAACAGTTGGGCTTCCAAAACCAAAAAGAAAAAAACACCATTTTAGAGGTTTGAAGGTTGTCTCAGGGACTAGCTCGAGTGAAGAGCTGATGCAAAGGGTAGGGTTAGATTATCAATTTATACTCCTAGGTTTGCTATAGGACCGATTACACCAATCCACACAATAGGTTAAGTACGAAACGAGGAAATCAGCAATGGAAAACTTATCTTATAGGTCAATATGACCGTTGGTTGTCCGAAAGATTTGGAGGACTTGTAACTTGATGTGTCCTTGCAACAATACCCAAATCTGAGGTCGATCCACCCAAGAAAAAGAGAATTACGAAACTTTTAGTTTGCTCTTTAAGGTGAGATTCTGCATAGGAACCAGTAGTAAAAATCGATAGGAAAGAGAGAGAGAGATGGAAGAAGGGAAGAGAGAGAGGGGGGGGGGAGATAACAGGGAGCAGTGAGGGGGAGAGGCGGTGTCAAGACCAGTAAGAGGGGAAGGGATAGAGAAGAACTAAAGAAGAAAATAGAATGGTATGGCGCTGTCAGCTGAGTCTCAAGCTCTTTTCTGGTTTTTTTTATTTTTTTATTTTTTTTCTCTAACTGATTTCCTCCTCTTTTAGTCATATATATAGAGAGAATAAGGGTTACACAATATGGAAGGAAGACCTGGTCAATCCTCTTCCATTATCGAACAAAATCATGGAAGAAAAGTCCATTCTTTCCTTGTTACAAAGTTCCCTAAAACTGGAAAAGGAAAAGAATTGGAAACTTTTTTAAACAGAAAAATGGAAAGTTTCTAAAACAGAAATTCCTAACTTAGGCAAGTCTCCAAATGGAAATAGAAAAATTTGGAAACATGCTTACATAGTATATTTGATATTAGGAAAGTAAGAAATTAAGTAAGGAGAGAGGGGAGAATCTCCCCTTATCCACGGCTTCTATGGCTGGCCAGCAGCCTTGATTGGTCAATGGCTCAGCCACTACCCATGGCTAGCTTGGCTGGCCAGGTTAGCTTGGCTCGGTTTGGCTGGCCAGGTTGGCTTGGCTGGCTTGACTTCGCCGACTTGGCTTGGCTAGCCTAGCCTGTTGGCTTGGCTCTTCTTCGGTAAACTTGTACTGCATCAACTCCCCCCGGCTTAGAAACATTCATCTCCGACGAATGGAAGAATGACATATAACGATCATAGAGGTCCGGGTCAAGCATCTTGAAGTCATCTTCATGTACTGTCATGTTGAGGGCGTCCCTTCCACTTGACTAAGAATGATCGGTAGCCACCGCCGTTCTGAGTCATAGTGTACTTGTTGTCCAGGACGTCTTCAATTTCATCAGTCGGTAGGGTCACAAATTGAGGAAGCTGTATGGCATGCTCCATGTCACCTTCATTGGAATGGTGGCCTGTGTAGAGTGTCAAATCAGCCACATTGAATATGTTGCTAATGGCCATGTCCGGTGGTAGCTTGATGACATAAGCATTAGCTCCGATCTTCTTCAGCACCTAGTAAGGACCCATTTTCCGAGAATGGAGTTTTGTGGCTGCGCCGGAAGTGAAACGCTCTAGAGTGATCCAAATCATAACAATATCACCAGATTGGAATTCCACAAAACAGCGATAACGATCCGCATTGGCTTTGTAACTTCATTGCTAAGGGCAATCCGTCGCCGTACATTAGTGTGCACCTCTGTGATATGCCGAATAAACTCATCTGCCTCAATACTCACATGTACATGTGGGGGAAGAGGTATAAGATCAATAAGCCGCTTGGGTTGTATGCCAAGAACAATCTCGAATGGAGTGTGGCTGGTAGTCTGGTTTACAGAGCTATTATAAGCAAACTTTGCTATATCAAGAATGGAGGGCCACGTCTTCTCATAATCACGAACAAGACGACTGAGAAGATTGCCCAAGCTCCGGTTCACTACCTCGGTTTAACCATATATCTGTGGGTGGAAGGATGTTAAGTATTGCAACTTAGTATTTGTCTTCAGCCATAAGGTCTTCCAGAAATAGTTCATAAATTTGACATCTTGGTCAGAAACAATTGTCTCGGGCAGCCCATGTAAATGCACCATTTCCTTGAAGAATAGAACAGCCACATGTTTAGCATCAAAAGTCTTCCGATATGGGAGGAAATGAACCATTTTGGAGAATCTGTCCACTACTACAAATATAGAATCATACCTCTCCTGAATAGGTGGCAAGTCGAGGACAAAGTCCATACTAATGGGTAATCACGGTGTGTGAGGCACGGGTAATGGTGTGTACAAACCAGATTTCTGGTTTGTGCCTTTGGCCAATTGACATATGCGATACCGTTGGATTACATTTTGCACATCATGAGGTAAATGGGGCCAAAAGTAGAGGTCTGAGACCTGTGCCAGCATCTTATCTTGCTCAAAATGTCCATGATGCAGAAGCGTGCTCATGGTTAGACCAATACGAGCTGATTTGGCTACCCAAGCCAAACCTGATCCGGCTCAAGCCCAAACCAACCTTTTGGTCTGGAAAGGGTTGGTAGAGGCTCAATTGAATTAGGAAGTTTCAATTTAGGTTTCCTTATTTATTATTTCTGTTTTGGGTAGGGATTTTATTCCATAGAGAGTTTATTTTAAAAGGATATTATTTAGTTTCTAAAATTAATCCCAACTAGATTAGGAATGTTATTTCCTTTATAAAGGCATGTAATAGAGTAATCGGTAGTAGAGATTTGAAGAAGAATAAAGAATTAATTTGTGCTTATTGTTCGAGTAACCTGTTGTTGGTCGAGTGTGCGACTCTCTACCCTCCCCTTCTCGTCTTCCCCTCTTTCTCTCTTGTTCATCCCTACGAACCAGAACCAACCCCATCTGTCTCTCTTCCTTTCTCCTTTCCCTTTCATCTTCCTCTCTTATCTTCCCCTGTTCTAGGTGATAGCTCCAGCCCCATATAAACCCATCATTCTCCCTTATCCTTCATCCTCTCATCTAAAACCTAGGGAAAAACCCTCAACTCTCAAGGCGACCCAAAGCCGAAGTCCTTAGCGCCAAATCATACCTCTGCTGGGCACTACAGATCTGAAACCAGACCTGCAATTGTTCTTACCGCCAGGATCGATTTCAGACCCTAAATCTAATATTTGATTTGCTGATCCTTTGTGTTTCTTCATGGCATTCAAGAGGTATATGAGTTGCGATCCTTCACTCGAAGTCTCAGATTGAAAGATGGTGTATTGAAGGAGATACTTCTCCTTTTCTTTAATCTGACTTCCGCCTCCTGCTACTGTCGAGAGCTTGAAGACAAGCTACGATTATTTGTGTTATTGTTTTAATTGTCATTCTCCCAAAATACCCTTGGCTTATACTTCTGATTCTGTTTTACCCTAAAGCTCTGTTTGGTTCTTTAGAGTTATTTTAGATTTCTGATTAATTACAAAACTGTCACTACTGGTTGAGTTTTGAGTTTATTTACAATTCTGCCACTGTTTATTGAATCAAGCTTTCATATTGTTTGGCGGGCCCATAGTGGATCTAATTAGGGTTTTCTCAATGGGGATCCCGCATCAGTCCAACCAAACTATTCCCATGTAACTCTTGAATGAGGTATTGGCATAGGGACGTGTTTGGAATGCATAGGCGTGTTCCCATAAACAAAAAGCCATCCTGTATTGAAAATTTTGGGTTGGTATCCCCTTGCTGTAGCTTCTGGAAAACCAGACCAAAATCTTCATCTGAGATATACTCCTTCTTGATGTGCTCAATACGTGTACCTTGGGCTACAGAAGTACTTAGGTTATTGACTTTGCAACTTAATGCATCTACAACCTGATTTTCTTTACCAGCTTTGTAGTTCAATGCAAAAGTAAATTCCAGCAAATAGGAAATCCACTTGGCATGGCAATGACTGATGGTGTGTTGAGAGTTCAAGAACTTGAGGGCTTCATGGTCAGAGTATAAGACGAACTCTTTCCCAATGAGGTAATGCCTCCAATGTTTTATCACCTGTACAACAGCATATGACTCTAAGTCATAGGTAGAGTACCTCTTCTTTGCATCATTTAATTTCTCACTGTAGAATAACACCAGGTGCTTCTCTTGCACAAGAGCACCTCCGATTCCCATATGAGACGCATTAGTAGCAACCTTAAACATTCGATGGAAATCGGGAAGATGTAGGACAAGTACCTTAGTCACGGACTTCTTGATAAGGTGGAAAGCTTTAGTAGCGGCTGGGGTGATGTAGATAGGTTCCAGCAAAAGTATTCACGTTGGAACGAGCATAAACCAAGCCAAAAGACTAGTCTAATGGGTTTATAAGTAGCCTATTGGGTTATATGGGCTATGGGTTAGGGTTTGTTATGTTTTCTTTTGTATTGGGCCTATTTTGAAAGCCCATATATGGGGGATAAGTGGTCCATAAGAATTTAGAAGTCTAAGAGTCATTAGTGAAGTCTAAGAGTCATTTTTAAAGTCTAGAGTCATTAGTAGAGTTAATTTCATTGAAAGTGGAGACCTTGAAAATGTAAACAGTAATCGTCTTGAAAACAATCCCAATGTAAGTCTTTGGAACTATTCAAATCATTAAGTCTATGAGAAGTTTTAATGAAGCTCTACAACCATCTCAGCCCCTCTATAAAAAAAAGCTACCTTGTAAGCATTTAAAAAAAAATAAAAATTAAAAATTAAAAAAATTAAAAAAAAGAGAGAAAATATTTGAATGAAATATTGGCTTTGCCTACATTTATCTGTGAGATTTAGATTACTATAAGAGACAGTTGAGTGAGACTCATGAGGTGAGAAACCTTCGGTAGTGAGAGACTACCAAGGCCTGAAGTGGGACACTAAAGGTCATATCCCCCTACCTTCCTTCATCCCTTCTTCCCTCCATTCATTGATTCTTTTATCCTATTTTGTTATATAAAAAGAAGAGAGAAATTTCGCTGCCAAAACACTGTTCACAGTTACCGTTTATGTGGTTATCTTGCTGGTCATTCAATGTGAGTTTTCAGCTGAAACCCATCTCCTAGTATCATTCTCACCCTTCATCCCTACCCTTCGATGTTAATTTGAGATTAATCAGATCTGTTGATTGGTAGATTAAGTAAAGGTATTTTCTGCTGCTCGCGTTCGGTTTTCCGTTGTCAGAGATAAGATTGTTAAGCATATCCGACTGCTGTAATGGACTGTTGAGCTACTTTATTTATTGATCCTAGTTTGGGATAACCCATTCCCCATCATTTGGTATCAGAGAAAACACGGAGAAGAGATTCCATTCTCCCAGTCTCCCTTATTTACCAGAAGTTCCTTACTTTGTTAGCCAAATGAACTCATACATATTCCTTGATTAGTTGGATTCTCTAAAGGAATATTTTGACCGTTACAACTTGACAGAGGATAGGAAACTTAGGCTACGTTTGGTAACTCTCCCAAAGAACAGTTCTTCTGTTCTTCCGTTCTGATAGAACAGAAAAACTGTTCAGAACAGCTAAAAACTGTTTGGCAAATCTGGTTTGTTCTTCTGTTCTCACAGAACGAACCGGATGAAAAGAACATCTAAGAACAAAAATTTCAGAACATGGTTTACCATGTTTTTACGTTCTAGAACAATTTTGAAAAGAACAAAAAACTAAGTTGTGCCTGATAAAACTTGACACCCTCATCTCTCTCCATGTCTCTCTCTCTCTCTCTCTCTCTCTCTCTCTCTCTCTCTCTCTCTCTCTCTCTCTCCCTCGTCTTTACTTCTCCTCCATCTCCATTTTTCTTGTCTGAATTTTTTTTAACATTTTTGTAGAAACTACTCCTTGTTCGAGTAGGTAAATCTACTACAGTTTCGTCTCCATCTCTGCAACTTGCTTGTTCTTTGTTTTAGGGATGGTCACCTCTCCTTTTCCCTCTTCCTCTCTCACACGGTACCAAGGGATTTCTATCTGAATTAGTACATCGGGTTTGCAGATTTGGATCTGAAACTAATGTGTAGATGGTTCTGTGATTTAAGAAATTAATGCTTTGTTGGTTCTGTGAAATTCACATCTATTTGGTTGTACTCACCAAAAGATAATCAAGTGGACTCCTGATTATTATTCTTGTGCTTAATTCTTTATCAAATATCGACTGAAAACGTCAATATTGACTTTATTTTGTTCTTTTATTTTCTGTTTCAAATTCCAGATATGAATTATTTGTGTTCTAAATTCTTTTGGCATGAACCCAAATGATAACTACAAATAAAAAATAAAAATAAAAAGGTTTGCGGCTCTAGATGCATGGAATTTTATTTTTATTTTTTGGAAAATTTTCTTGTTTAATTGATCAACTTATCTCCATCAACCCATAGGTACAATTTATAATTAAATGACATTAATATTAATTAATTTGGTAAGATATCTGTTTAATGGTAATTCTGTAATATTTGAATCCTTTGAAAAAAGTGTTCTAGAACAAATTTTACCAAACAGCAAACAAGTTAGAACAATGTTTTCAAACTAGTGCTGGAACATATTTGCCAAACAGTTTTAAGGCCAAAAGAACAGCCAAAGAACATTATTTCAAAACAGAACAGAAAAAGACCATCTCTTCCGGTTCAGAACAAGAACAAGCGAGAATGTTACCAAACGCAGCCTTAGATTTGCTTACTTCCGGTTGACTGGTTATGTTAGAGAATGGTGGAAATTCTGTAAAGGGAAGTTCAGAGTTCGAAGACGAGAGCCTAGAACTTGGGAAGATATGAAATACAAGTTGTCGAGCAAATATGTACCTGAATATATCCAAAGAAGGCTCTCTCATCAACAAGAGTACCACCAACTGGCATTTACAACTGAAACGAACTTGAAGCAACCGTATATAACATTCAGCTCACAAGTCAAAGAGTGGTGGAAGCCTAACGCTAACAATGTTAAGCCGAAGGTTGAACCCAAAGTTACACCACAAAAAGAGGATCCAATGCCTCATTTGCGGAAGACTTAGTGAATGAAGTCAACGTAAACATTAAGGAGCTTCCAACAACTCTTGATGACAAAGAAGGGCTTGCCCCTGATGTTCTTACTATAGAGGTTTACATTGAAGAGGTTGAAGTTGAAAACAATATCAATCACTAAGTGGATGATGTTACATCTTTAGAGCCTACCATCAAAGACTTTGTTAAAGAGGTAAAAGAGGACATGATTAAAGTGGTGACGACTAAAGAGATCAAGATTGAAGAAAACTTCACAACCGTTCCAGATAAGGTTGTGATTGTTTCCAATGCTATTCTTGGTGTAGATTGTAAAGTTGAGCACATTGAATTCGTAATCCTGCCAAAGTACCTTGAAGAGCGAGCTCCATGCTTACAAGACTACATTCCTGATGTTTGTGTGCTACTAGAATACTGTTATGGGTTGAAGTTGGATGTGCATTACATGCAATTGATTCTTCGCCTATACAAAACTCGAGGTCGAGTTTTTTCCGAGAAGAGGAGAGTTTATGTAGATCGGTTATAGCACAAGTATTCACGTTGGAATAATTCCAAACCAAGCCAAAAGCTTAGTCTAATGGGTTAATAAGTAGCATATTGGGTTATATGGGTTATGGGCTAGGATTTGTTATGTTTTCTTTTGTATTGGGCCTAGTATAAAAGCCCATAGATGGGTGATAAGTGGTCCATACAAATTTAGAAATCTAAGAGTCATTAGTAAAGTTTTAAGAGTCATTTTTGAGTATAGGAGTCAGTTTTGGAGTTAATTTCATTGAGAGTGGAGACCTTGAAAATGTAAAGAGTACTTGTCTTGCAAACAGTCCCAATGTAAGTCTTTGGAACTATTTAAATCATTAAGTCTAGGAGGAAGTTCCAATGAATATCTAGAACCATGTTAGCCCCTCTATAAAAAGAGCTACCTTTTAAGCATTAAAGAAAAAAAAAAAAAAAGGAGAATTTGAATGAAATATTGGTTTTGCCTACATTTGTCTATAAGATTCAGATTGTTGTGAAAGATAGCTGAGTGAGACTGATGAGGTGAGAAACCTTCGGTAGTGAGAGACTACCAACGCCTAAGTTGGGACATGAAAGATCATATCCCCCTACCTTCCTTCCATCCCTTCTTCCTTCCATTCATTGATTCTTTTCCCCTTTCTTGTTATATAAAAAAGAAGAGAGAAATTTCACTGCCAAAACACTGTTCACGGTTACCGTTCATGTGGTTATCTTGCTGGTCATTCAATGTGAGTTTACTCTTGATTCAACCATCAGCTGAAGCCCATCTCCTAGTATCATTCTCACTCTTGATCACTTACCCTTCGATGTTAATTTGAAACCAATCATACCCACTGATTGGTAGAACCAAGTGAAGGTATTTTCTGCTGTTAGCATACGGTTTTCTGTTGTCAGAGATAAGACTGTCAAGCATATCCGAACGCCGTAATGGACTGTTAAGCTATTTTATGTGTTGATCCTGGTTTGGGGTAGATCATTCCCCATCACGAGGTCCATTGAAACAAACCTTTCCTCGTCTTCATGTACTCAGTGAGAGGGGCCATGATGGAGCTAAACTCTCAGGCAAATCTCTGATAAAAGGATGCGAGGCTATGGAAGCTACGGACCTCAGTGAGGGTCTTTGGGAGTGGCCAGTTGGTGATGCTCTTGATCTTTGCTGGATCAGCTTCTATCCCTTTGGATGAGACAATGAAACCAAGGAAGACAACCTTGGGGAGCATAAAGGAACACTTCTTCAAATTTATATATAACTTCTCTGCCTGAAGAACTCTCATCACGCGTCACAAGTGATCAAGGTGGTCTTCATTGTCCTTGCTGTATATTAGTATATCATCAAAATTTACAACCATAAACTTACCGATAAATTGTTGGAGTACTTGAGTCATCACTCTCATGAAGGTGCTAGGGGCATTGATCAACCCGAAAGGCATGACCTTCCATTCATACAGTCCATCTTTCGTCTTGAAGACTGTTTTCCATTCATCGCCAGGACGAACACAGATTTGGTGGTAGCCACTCCTTATTTCAAGCTTTGAGATAGCACTTGTTAGCATGTCTAGCTTGTCATCAAGCCCAGGGATGGGGAACTTGTACTTGACGGTAATCTTGTTGATGGCTTTGCTATCAATACACATCTGCCAAGATCCATCTTTCTTCAGCATCAACAGTGCTAGTACAACACATGGGCTCATGCTCTCCACAATGAAACCTTCTTTAACAGCTCGACCACTTGTCTCTTGAGCTCAGCATGCTCGGTGGGACTGCGATAGTAAGTGGGAAGGTTTGGCAACATCGATCCGGACACAAGATCTATAGCATGTTGAGTGTCCCGCTTCAGAGGTAGCTCATATGGTAGCTTATCCGCCACAAGATCTGCAAAATCAAAGAGTAAAGTTCGAATGGGTGGGGGAAGGTAAAATTTCATGGGGAACAACTTCCCAAGCCATGAGGGTCAACATTAATCTGGTCTCTTCGCTTGTTTCTTCAAAGTCCTGTTGGTTGAGTACCAAAAGTGGATTATCAGCTTGCTGTGGTTTTTGTTCTTGCTTTTGGTGGTCGGCTGGTGCTTCTTTAGAGCTTGTAGGATCTACTTGCGCTTCAGTTGTGCAGCCCTCAACTTCCCCATTTCAGCGTGGGCATTGAGGGGCTTTAAGATCATCAGCTTTCCATCAACGTCAAAGTAGCACTGGTTCTTTGTACCATCCACCAAGACATCATTGTCATATAGCCATGGTCGTCCCATCAGTACATCAATTAGGATCATCGGAATTATATCGCACCACACGGCTCCATTGTAAGCTCCCATCTTCAGAGAAACAGAACACCGTTGACTCACCTTTAAAGTGTTGGCATTCAAAAGTGAGACTTTGTAGGGTTGAAGGTGTTTTTCTGCTTCCAACTTCGCATCATTTACAAAGGCCTCCAAAACAACATTTGTTGTTCACAATAATTTGCGCAAGACTTGAGCCACTAGTCATGCGGGAATTGTAAGTACAATGGTGGCACCAATCTTCGCCTTTGGATTCAGCCACAAGTATGCGACATACAACATGGACTCCATATGAGTCTTCATAATCATCATAGTCAAGATCGACGTCTACCTCATTAACTATGGCATTGTCTATGGTGTCATCACCTTAGGGGTCATACACTTGTGATTCAACATTGGCTTCAACAAAGGCAACAAGGGAATTTTCCTTCAACATTCGAGGACACTCTCGGCATAATGCCTATACGCATTACAATGATAACATTGAATGTTCGTACCTGTGGCCATGAGGGCTTTACCTTTGTCTGCAGCCAGAGTAGGGCGGGAGGGAGCCCCAGTGGGTTTGTTGACAAGCACAGAATGTTTCCCCTCTCCAAGGTGTGGGGTAAACCTCCGTGTAGTGGTCTTCAACAGATCTTCTGCTTGTAGGGCCTTTTCGAAACAATCATTGATGCTCACGATATCAACAACACCAATTTTTCTCAAATATGAGGACTTAGACCGAGATGAAATCGGGACACCAACTGATCGTCATTGTCATGCAAGCCTGTACGTGCACATAAATTATCAAATTAGAGCATATAGTCCTCAACAGAAAGTGTACCTCACCAAAGGGTATTCAGTTGATCATGGAGCCTCCTCTGGGAGGTTCTAGGTAGGTACTTCTCCTTGAGTTCTTCTTTCATCTCCTCCCATGTGGTAGGTTCCAACCGTTGTCGGATCAAGCTCCCTTCATAGTGCCTCCAGCATTTACGAGCGGCTCTCACTAGTTTGGATCTACCCAACTTCAATTTCCTGATCCCTCAAAGCTCGAACCAATCGAAATAATCTAGGGAATACATCAAATCATGGAATACTTGTGGGCCATGTTGATCATTGAACTCCTTCAATTCCAGCCTTACTTTATGTGTATTACAGAGTTGTGAGGTCCTCCATCATGCTCATGGTAGGGTGGATCTTGATGGTCAACAATAGGGACCTTTTGAGGAGTTCTAGGACGAATCCTAGGAAGATTATTGGGCATGAACTGCTGCTGTCTTTTAGTCATAGAATTCATCTTATTTTCCATACTAGTAGTTTGGGCTCGCATCTCCTCTAGTTGTTGGAGCACCAAAGTCATAGGGTCAATGGGCTGGTTAGCATAGTTAAAACCCTCCATTGTCTAAGCTCTGATACCAATTGATGCAAAGGCTAGGATTACATAATCAATTTATAATCCTAGCTATGCTATAGGACCGATTACACTAACCCACACAATAGGTTAAATACAAAACCAGGAAATCAGCAATGGAAAACTTATCTTATAGATCTGAGCATTGGTTGTCCAAGAGATTTGGAGGACTTGTAACTTGATGTCCTTGCAACAATAACCAAATTTGAGGTCAATCCACCCAAGAATAAGAGAATTATGAAACTTTTAGTTTGCTGTTGAAGGTAGGATTCTGCACAGGAACCAGTTGTAAAAACCGATAGGGGAGAGAGAGAGAGAGAGAGAGAGATGGAAGAAGGAAAGGGGGGATAACGTGGAGAAGTGAGAGGGGGGCAGGGGGTGTCGAGACCATCAAGAGGGGAAGGGATAAAGAAGACTTATAGAAGAATATAGAACAGGTATGTCGGCTGAGTCTCACAGCCTTGAGACTCAGCCAGAAATCACACAAGCTCTTTTCTGGATTTTTGTCTAACTTATTTCCTCCTCCTTTATTCATATATATAGAGAGAATAAAGGTTACACAATATGGAAGGAAGACCTGGTCAATCGTTCTATTGTTGAACAAAATCATAGAAGGAAAGTTCATTCTTTCATTGTTACAAAGTTTCCTAAAACTGGAAAAGGAAAAGAATTGGAAACTTTCCTAAACAAAAAATGGAGAGTTTCTAAAACAGAAATTCCTAACTTAAGCAATTCTCCAAATGGAAATAGCAAAATTTGGAAACATGCTTATATATTATATTTGATATTAGGAAAGTAGGAAATTAAGGAAGGAGAGAGGGGAGGAGAATCTCCCCCTTCTATGGCTGGCCAGCAGCCTTGCCTGGTCAATGGCTCAGCCACTAGCCATGGCTGGCTTGGTTCGGCTTGGCTGGCCGGGTTGGTTTGGCTGGCTTAGCTGGCTTGGTTGGCTTGGCTCTCCTTCTGTAACCTTGTACTGCATCAAGAGCACCTTGTAAGGTTTATTGACACATGTAAGTCAATCCACAAGAGATTAGAGGCATACCCCCTCTATTGATTAGCTCGAGTGAAGAGCTCCATTGTAAAGGTTTATTGACACCATGCTAGTCAATCCGATAGTGAATTTGCTGCAGTTGGTAACCAAGAGTGGATGTAGGATGGGTGACCATCCAAACCAGTATAAATCTTGGTGTATGGTTTTATCTTTCACTCTATCTTTTAATCTCTTGTATGTCTGCTTTCATCGACTTTTATTTAGCTATATTTAAGCTCCCGCATTTTGATTAAATCAATTTGATTGAATCCTCTGATTTAATTGAATTTATTTTGATACCCAAATCACCCCCCCCCCTTGGGTGTTGCACGATCCATCAGATGTCCTTTGAACCAAATGATATCATAATAGGGAACTCTGGAGG
This sequence comes from Protea cynaroides, assembly GCA_028583415.1. NCBI lineage: Eukaryota > Viridiplantae > Streptophyta > Magnoliopsida > Proteales > Proteaceae > Protea > Protea cynaroides. Next base: position 76,077,224 of record CM053267.1, read on the forward strand.
CACCCGATTTGATAAGATCCCAAGCTAAAGGAAGGGTGCCCGAAGTAGTTGCCATCCACAGAACATGGTCCCCACTTCCCATGGGTCTTCTAAGTTCTAACAACATTTGAAAGGTCCCCCTTGTCTTCAGTTGCCTTCAGAAAAGATATCAGCCACCATGGCTATTCTGTCACGACCGGAGGCGAGCCTAATGCTTTCTCCGTACCTGTTGATAATAACTCTGTGGGGGTACTAGTTGTCCAGCCATAAAAGGGTAGAGGATCCATCATCAATCTTAGAATCTATAGTATCATTAACAAGGTGCCTATGTTCTAGCATCTTCCTCCAGGCCCACAAGATGTCATTACTAAATAGAACTGTCCAGATGGAATCATGCTTGAGATATCCGGCAAAGATCCATTTCACCCAGAAGCTTCTTTTCCTAGCTACCACCTTCCAAATCAGCTTGATAGAACATGCTATGTTGACTTCTTTCACCCTTCTGATGCTAGGACCCCCTTTTTCCTTATGGAAGCAGACAGGTACCTAGGTGACAGTATAGAATTTGTTGTTGTCGGAACCCTTCCAAAGGAAAGTGCTCACCAAAAACTCTTGGATTGAGGAAGCCCAAAAACACCCACCCAATAGATGTGCAAGCTAAGCATGATGAACCTCCTTAGTTCCACGCAAACCTACATGCATGTAGTCTTTAACTATTATAAATAAAGTAGTCTCTTACGGTTGGGAGTACTTTGACTCCCACCAAGATCAATTTCTCTGCTTCTTTTCTTCTCTTTTGTTGGTTTTATTTATTTTGCTTTGTTACAATTTGAAACTTAATTTGAAACCTTTTCACATACCCTTTTGAGAGTAAAAGAATTCAAAAGTCAACAGATTTTGGTACAGGGAATATAGATATTATAAAAATAACAAAAACAAGATGCAATATTTCTCCAATTCAGTAAATGTTTAAAAGTTTAATGCTATATTGCGTGAATATTTTTTAAACTTTTAAATAATTTATATTGGAGCCCTCACTTGTGATGGTAAAATCACATGCTGCCAGCATGAAGAGTTCAAGTCTAAGGGCAGCCATATCATGGAAAAAAATTGCTGAAGGCTAGGACCAACTCCATTTTGCCCGTCCTAGGACCCTGTGAAATCAGGAATTGGATTGGATTATGTCCTCTTTTTTAAATTAATTGATTTGCAAATCAACATGGCTATTAAATATGCAGTAATATGCCAACTGATTGATCATCTTACTTGTGTTTACCACCTAATGATATAATCTCAACTACCTCTATTTACTGTAACATTAATAAAGTCATGTTTAGGGGTCACCAATAAGCTGATAATATTTCTAACACTACATCTACATCTTACAGTAAAGCAGTGAAAAACATATTGATGTCAATACTATGGACAGCTTCTAAGGTGATGTTCATCTTGATTTGCTAGATAACATCAGTTTTTACCGTGAAAGAAGACAATTGAAGAAGTTTCACATCAATAATATCATGTGATAGGTATATTTGTCAAAGTGAACCTTCATTCATTCAGAAAACAATCATGAGAAAAGTCAGGGAAAGAAAAGAAAGAACATTACTTGAATATGCGACACAGAGCTCGAACCTAAAAGTATAAACTGTCCTCCAAGCTCCACTGTCCTATATATTGCATGCCTAATAAGATGAACACCTTTCTGTGGTACCAGTCTCGTTATGCAACCAACCTAATCCAAAACAGATCCAGAGGTGAAAATAAGGACATACCGAATAATGTAAAGGGGATCAAATGACTATTTGTGATAAAGCATGTGAATATTAGGTATCAGAATAAATTTTGTATATTTATACACGTCCAATTTTAGACACAACAAACTTCAACATTAGTATGTTAAAAAGTTTAGCATGACCATAACCATCATAATATTATGTGCTGAATTCACTTTACCCAACTTTTTCTAAGAAAAATTATTCATATGAGAGGGGATTGACACAGGGTCTTTAAACACTAGAAGAAGAGCTTTATAATGAATTAGATTGGAGAGATAGGGTTTTAGAGATTAAGTTGGTCAGTTCAAAGGGTCCGAGTTATAGCAAACAGTATCTTCAGTGGGCTTAGGGATCAAGAAAAAGTATAAAAGCTGATTGTTGAAAGGTTTGGCTGATGGTCCATCATCCTGACCATTGTGGTCCGGTTGATGGACCATTTTCCACACCTTCAGTGGTGCGGATGGACAAGTGGTCCGGTTGATGGACCATCCATTGCACCAGCCATCTACCACATATAATAGTCTAGGTTCAATATATCCTATCTTACCTACCTCACCTACTTTCTTTCTATTTTTGTAAATCAGTCACTCTATAGATACAATATGACCTGTCTTTGTAGACAAGTCAAGTAACATTGACAACATCGTATCAAAGCTATGACGCTCTTAGGGTTCCAACCCTAGCCCGTCTCCCCTCTCTCTCTCTCTCGGCTTCCTCATTACCGCCACCATCTACCACCACCATTATTACCGCCACCATCACCATCCCTCTCGGCTCTCAATTACTGCCACCATCATACATCACCATCATCTACCGCCACCATCTCCTTCTTTCTCCACTCATCGTGGATTAGACAACCATCTACCGCCACCATCTCCTTCCTTCCTAAGGTCCTAAAGTTTGGTACCATCCCCTTTTTCTACATGATCTAAGGATCAGCTGTTACTTTTTCTTTGATGTGCGCCATGTTTCCCTATTCGTAAGGACATCTTCAAGGAGACACAAATAGCCATTCTCGATTCTTCCGTAATTTTATGAAGATCGAAACCTACTCAAGATGTGTAGCTCAATCACAAAAGACTGAAACACGGCATCCCAAGATAGTTGCAAGTGGAACTCAATAAGTCTCTATCTACCTCAATGACCACATTCTTTGGTTGGTTTTCTTTCTGGTATATCTTATTGCGACATCACTGGTACCAGGTATTTTTTTTATTATTTGTTGACAATGCCTGATTCGTCTGAAGTCGTTTCCTTCGTCACGAAGAACCCCAAAATTGAATTTACTGTAATTGCACCCAATCCACTCAAGTTGGATGGGACCAACTATTTAATGTGGTCCAAAACTGCTCATGTGGCAATTTCTGGCAAAGGATTATTAGGATATATTAATGGCTGAAAAAAGGCCCCTGATTCAGAGGACCGGCTCTATGAAAAATGGGCATCAAAAAATTCCATTGTGATGGCTTATCTTATTCGGTCTATGGACCCAAAAATTGGCTGGGGATGTGTGTTATTACTTGATGCTTCAGAATTTGGGACGTAGCTAAAGCAACCTATTATCAGGTGGGGAACTACTCATTAATCTATGATCTCCATGTAAAATTGAGTGTAACTAAGCAAAAAAATATTATTGTGTCTCAATATTACTCCGAACTCAGAAGTCTGTGGCAAGACTTAAACTATTATGACACATTTACAGCTGCTTGTTCTACTGATGCTACTACTGTGAAGCTAGCAAAAGATAAATTACGGGTGTACAATTTTTTGGCTGGTCTTAATGTTGAGATTGACCAAATAAGGGCTCAAATCCTAAGTCGAAAGCCCCTTCCATCTCTAGAATAGGCCTATGCCTTGGTCCAATCTAAAGATTTGAGACGTACGTCTATGATTCCTGCCCTGCCAGCTAAACGGTCCTCCCTTCAAACTACTCAGCAAGTTTCCAAGTATCCCTCTCCTAGGATACCTGTTCACTGTGAACAATGTGGAAAAGAAAGATATACCAAGGAAACTTGTTAGAAGATACATGGGAAACCAGCTGATTTTGAGACCAAGTGCCACAGGCTCATCAGACAGGTTTGCCCTCCTACTAGACCTCTTACTGGAATTTTACCAATGCTTTCTGCAGACGAACTTCAAGCTCTCTGCAACTAACTAAGGCCATCTAGTGCAGCTAATACCATTCTTCCATCAGGCTCCACCACAGTAGGTTCATATTTTGTTCATTCAGGTATTCCTCATGCTGGTCACTATGTTTCATCTATCCCTAGCCCAAGGGTCATGAACACTGGAGCCACTAACCACATGACTGGTTCCTCTAGCTCTTTTTACCTGTACTCTCCCTCTTTTGAGATAGATACAGTCCGAGTAGCTGATTGATCCCTCTCCCCTATATCTGGAAAGGGCTCCATCCGATGCTCTCACACCCTTACTTTACAATCCGTACTTCATGTTCCTAGTTTTTCTATGAATTTGCTTTCAATTTAGTCTTATTAAATCACTTAACTGCAAAGTAACTTTTTTTCCTTCCTCATGTGTGATTCAGGATCTAGTGAACAGGAAGACAATTAGACATGGTAGAATGCATGGTGGTCTCTACTTGCTTGATGATGGTCCTTCAGTATCCACATCAACCTATAAACCACCTTCACCTCCTACTACCCCACATCGCATTTACTCAGCCCTGAGCACTCTTTAACAATGGCACTGCCGTCTTGGTCATCCTTCCACAATTGTTTTATCTCAATTATTCCCTTTTTTTTATTTAAACATTGTAATAAGAACGAGTTATTATGCGAAGCCTGTATTTTGGCTAAGCCTGTATTTTTTATTTGGTACACTCTGATGTTTGAGAACTCGCTAGGACTACATCTATATCTGGGCATCGTTGATTTGTAACATTTATTGATTGTCACACTCGGACTACCTAGGTGTATCTGATGCATCTTAAAAGTGAGGTTTTTCAGTGCTTCCGCCTATTCATAATATGATCAAGACTCAGTTCCAAACTCAGCTGAAGGTGCTCCGCAGTGATAACGGTAAAGAATACCTCAAAGGTACATTTCAGCAATGCTTGTCCGATAATGGGATCCTACATTAAACAAGTTGTGTTGACACACCAACTCAAAATGGAGTTGCAGAGAGAAAAAATAATCATCTGCTTCAAACTGCATGAGCTCTACTGTTTAAGGGACATGTTCCAGCTCATTTTTGGAGTAATGATATCCTTACTGCAACTTCCCTTATCAATCGGCTCCCATCCAGAATCCTCAACAACAAAGCCACTCTGGACCTTTTACTAGGCAATACTTCCTTTGTCCTACCACCTAAGGTCTTTGGTTGCATTTGTCATGCTCGCAACCATCACTCTCCTAGAAAGCTTGATCCTAGAGCCCAGAGGGCTACGTTGAATCTTCCTCGGCTATCCTGCCACACAAGAAGGATACAAGTGTTATCATCCTCCCTCCCGGCGGACTTTTGTTACCAAGGATGTCCTATTTCCTGAGCGTCTTATGTATTACCCGTCCCATCTTCAGGGGGAGAAGGATGAAGCCCAAAGTGCTGAAAATGAAGATGTGCCTCTATTTTTACCAGAAGAAAGAGTCCAAGAACACGCCATCATGGATTAGGATCCGTATGCCCCAAACACAGATGCAATATCAGATCATGATAACAATACCACCTTCTACATCTACACCCATTCCCACAGTTAGTCCTAATCTCTAAACCTCTATAAGTCTACAGCCGTGCCAAAAGCAAGCAAGAAATGATGACCACTACCATCAACGCAACTTCACATGTCCCTTTGCTAGCCTTGGATCCAGAGACTGAGCCTCCTCCTGGTAAGGAACTTCCTTTCTCTGATTCTGATCTTCCTATTGCCATTAGGAAAGGTACTAAGCCTTATACTCTTCACCCTATCTTTAATTCTATTTCATATAACTCTCTTTCCCCTTCTTCCTATGCATTTGTGTCCTCTCTTTCCTCTATGTCTATTCCTCAGAAATGGCAAGATGCAATTACAAATGAACAGTGGAAAGCTGCAATGATGGAAGAGATGAGAGCCTTAAAAAAAATGATACATGGGACCTTGTTCCACTACCACCAGACAAGATGCCAGTAGGGTGCAAGTGGGTTTTCACAATGAAGCAAGAAATAGATGGGACTGTGGATCGATATAAGACAAAACTGGTTGCTCGTGGATTCACCTAGATATATGGGATTGATTATCAATAAACCTTTGCTCCGATGGCCAAAATGACAATAGTCAGAGTTCTTTTGGCATTTGTTGTACACCATAACTGGGATTTACAGCAACTAGACATGAAGAATGCCTTCCTCTATGGAGAACTTACCAAGGAAGTGTACATGGATTGTCCACATAGTTTTACAAATGATAGCACCAAAGGGAAGGTATGCAGATTAAAATGCTCTCTTTATGAACTAAAACAGTCCCTTAGAGCGTGGTTTGGGAGGTTTCACAAAGCCATGATAGCATTTGGGTATATTCAGAGTAATGCTGACCATACATAATTTATCAAGCATTCATTTGGAACTTTTATTGCTCTCCTTGTTTACGTTGATGACATCATTGTCAGTGGGAGTAATGATGATGAAATTAAGAAACTGAAGATGTTTCTGGGAAAGGAGTTTGAAATCAAAGACCTTGAAAAACTCATGTACTTTCTTGGGATTGAAGTTGCTCGATCTACCAAAGGCATCTTTCTCTCTCAAAAAAAATATGTCCTTGATCATCTCTCAGACACAAAACTGCTAGGATGCCGACCATGTGATACTCCACTAGATCCCAATACTAAGCTTAAGGAGAAAGAAGGAACACCAGTGGATAAAGGTAGGTACCAACGGTTAGTTGGAAGACTTATCTATCTCTTACACACCCGGCCAGATATTGCCTTTGCAGTGAGTTTGGTAAGTCAGTTTATGCATGATCCCTACTCCACATATATGAAGGCAGTCTATAGGATTCTACATTACCTAAAGGCAGCTCTAAAAAAATGGGATCTTACTCTCACCACATAATCATCTCAAAGTATAAGCCTATACCGATGCAGACTGAGCAGGCAGTCCAGACCGAAAGTGTACCTCTGGTTACTGCGCTATTGTGGGTGGAAATTTGGTGACATGGCACAGCAAGAAACAGAGTGTAGTGGCTCGTTCCAATGCAGATTCAGAGTTCAGGGCAATGGCCCAGGGAATATGCGAAGGAGGGAGGAGAGAGGGAGGCAAGAACCATGCTTTCAGAGAAGTGGCGGTCCGAATCTTCTCTGAACTGCGAGAATAACTGACTAAGCCGTGCCATAAGGGGGGCATTCTCCTAAGGCAAAGCGGCAGTGGTTCGTATGCCTACTTTACCTACTTGACGAAAGGGAACGAACAACGTTTCGTTTCCGGGTTTATGGATTGGATTCAGTCAGCGTCACGACATAATCAAAAGGTATCCCTGCTTCAGTCAACCAGATAGATTTTATGCAATGTCTGCCCAGGGAGCTCGCGAAAAGTGCCTCTGATGAACAACCGTGTGGGATGCGAAACTTCGGTTTGCGGGCTATAGTTGGAACTAAGGTAGAACATAACCAGGAGGATAAGGCTCACTATCAATGGAGGGAGGAAAAGGACGTTTGTAAACAAGATAGGGTTCTTTCTGAAACTACTCCTATTTTTGCATGAAAAAAAAAAGAAAGACCACTTCTGCTTAGGAAATAGGCCAAACAAAGATAAAAGAAATAGAACCTTCGTTAGAGTCTCGGTCGCCTTGACCAATCACAGATCAGCCCGACTAACGGTCGCTTTGATCCGTTACAGATCAGCTCGAAAGTACCCCTTTCTATTATGATAGGGGCGGATGGTAGGGCTAGAACAGGCATAATCGCTTGAACGGCTAGAAGTGGGCCGACTATCTTCCATTATAAATAAGAAATATATAAATAAGAAATATATAATATAATAAATAAGAAAATATATATATATAATAAATTTCTTAGGCTTTAGGCGGCGGATCGGTTGAAATAAAGATCGGGCTATTCGGGATCGGCTAGGTGATCGACTCCTTTCTTTCCATCCCCTCCCTCTGATGGCGAAACCGTGATATGTCGGCCAGCCATGGACTGCTGCCTGCCTTTATGATAGGTAGTAGGCATCGGATCAAAGGGGAATCGAACAGAGTATCGCTCTATCACATCGGGTGGATAGGTACGGATTAACAGCTGAACGTGGGGATCACGGCAAAGAAATGCCCTTCCCTGCCATCTCTGCCGGCCGAGTGCAGCGAAGGTTCATTCATCAGTAGTACTCTTATCGTTAAAGGGCTTACTCAGGGACTTAAAGGTCCAATGTTCTCAATCCATGACTCTGTTTTGTGACAATAAAGCATCCATCAGTATTGCTCATCATCCCGTCTAGCATGATTGCACAAAGCATGTTGAGATAAACCGTCATTTCATGAAAGAGAAGTTAAAAAGTGGTGAGATTCAGATTCCATTTGTCAGATCAGAGGATCAACTGGCAGACATCTTCACCAAGGGATTACCTAGGAAACCATTTCACATGATATTGTCCAAGTTATACATGCATGATATATACGCACCAACTTGAGGAAGAGTGTTGAAAGGTCCAGCTGATGGTCCATCATCCTGACCATTGTGGTCCGGTTGATGGACCATCCTCCACACCTTAAGTGGTGTGGATGGACAAGTGGTCCAGTTGATGGACCATCCACCGCACCACCCATCTACCAAACGTAATAGTCTAGGTTCAATGTATCCTATACCTACCTCACCTATTTTCTTTCTATTTTTGTAAATCAGTCACTCTATAAATACAATATGACCTTTATCTTTGTAGGCAAGTCAAGTAATATTGACAACACTGATAGAGGACAAAAAGAAACTAGGAGGGATACAAGGTGCATGGCTGCAAGATGATAGGCAATTTATTCTTCAATATGGAAATAGTAACTAAGGGCCCATTTGATAAAACTCCCAATCCCGGATTCCATTGATTCCAATTCCCACAGAGCCATTTGGGAGCAGAATACCATTTGGTAAAAAATGGTTTAATCTCATGCTCCTTGGATTGAACCACTCTCAAACAAGTTAGAAAATCACAAATTTGGGAGCTTCTTTTTTAAGCTCTCGACACTCCAGAGCTAATGATTGAGAGTTTATTTTGGGAAAAAGTGAGAAAACAACTTTCAATTGAGGCAAGTTGGTCCCCAAGTTTTCCCGACTTCTCCAACAAAGCTTTGATCCTTCTACCATTACTGCAAGCCAGCGATTCTTCGGTCCAAGCTTCAGTTCCTTCCACCATAGCTGCAAGCCCTACTTTCCTTCTCTAAAGCAAGAGTTCCTTCCACCATTGCTCCAAACCTTAAATTCCTTCTCCAAATCTTCAATTCCTTCTGCCATTGTTGCAAGCCCTAGTTTCTTCTCCAAAGCCTCGGTTCCTTTGGCCCTAACTGCAAGCCCTAGTTTCAAGTACAAGCAGTAAGCATATATATATATATATATATATATATATATATATATATATATATATATATATATATATATATATATATATATTCCCTTTTCTCTGTCTCTCTCTGATTCCTCTAGCTGTATCCACCAACAGAAGGTATTCGGTTGACACATACCTTTCACCAAAGTTATTTTGCTTTGACCCTTTGTGAGCTCTCTGTCCTGATGCTTTCTTTGGGTCTGTCTAGCAATGGGGAAAGTGTGGTTGGTTGTTGGTGTTTTGGTGATGTGTGCTGTGGCCGGAGTAGAATCCACACATGCACCGGCGCCCACCACCGACTGTTGTACTGAATATGTCAGATTGTCTCTCATTCGTGAGTAGTGGAAGCAAAGAATCAAAGCCGCAGAGCACTTGTTGTTCTAGCTTGAAGATGGTTTTGAAGACTAACGCCGAGTGTCTCAATGATGCTTTCCATTATAGTGCTCAGTTCGAGGTTGGATTCAACATGACTAAGGCTCTTACTCTGTCCACAGATTAATGACTGTTATCACCCTGCCAAGCATACTCTGTCCACAGATTTGGATTTGATTCAGTTGTGCAATAACTTCTGGCAGTATGACTATTGTCAGAAAAAGATTTTGATATTTCCTTGCTTTCTTACTTCTAAATTTTACATTCCTGAAGGTTTCAGACCACATTCTGTTGGAAACTAGATATATAAGTAAATGATTATTACTATTTCTCTATTCTTATTTGATTTGTTGTATACTAAAATTTAGAAGCACATACCTATCAGTTCCTTATGGTTTTTCCTTTTTTACATAGGGAGACTTTTCCTTTTTTTCACGTATTGCAATATTGCCACATCCTTCCAAGGTGACAATCATTGATCGAAATTTTGGTTTTCCACCTATTTTGTTGAAATAGAAATACATGCTTGTATGATTTTTAGAGAAGTGCCAAATTAATCAAGTGATTGCCATGCTTATATTATCTGAGTGGTAGAATTCCACTAAGGTAATCAAATGATTGTCTGTCATGGGCTCAAAAATATTATCAAGCCTCAAATTTGAGGAATTTTGGATTGCTTTCCATTGTAAGGAAACTGCAAAAAGTTTGGCCTCTTTCAGTTAAGTCTTATATAAATTTCACAGTGCTTTGACTAAACTATGAAGAAGGTTCAAGATTTGGTTTTATTTACTGGGCCAAGAATGATATCTAAACAAATGTTTAGAACTTTGATGTATATAGCTTTTTTTGTTTATATTGAAGTTGGTTTTAGATATCTCCATGGAGTTTCTCATATTCTTCGTTATACTTATCACTTATCACTTTAGTTCCTCGGAATGGTTCCACTGGTTTTTTCATGCATTATTGTTTCTCCCGATGGTTTCAGATTGAAGTCACCTTGACGATTTAAAGTAAATGCACCATACATCTGTGTTCCTATGATCCTATCCATTGGGAAAGATGTGAACTGAAAGTATTACTCATACTGCTTATCCCCCCCCCCCCCCCCCCCCCCCCCCAAAAAAAATTATACTTCACAAAAGGAGGGAAATTTTTTTAAGTTTATTTTTTTATTTTTTTTTTATTACAACTTTTCTTGCCAAGAGAATGAAGAGATTTTTTTTTCATCATTTCTAATTTATTTGTGCATATGTTGTGGCATTTGGAGGGTCTGGCTTTATCTCTATATCTCATTTTAGTTTTTGCAAAGCGTTTTGTGTTAGATAAAGCTATGTCTATTTTAATGTAGCTGGGTTGTGCTAATAACCCTTGGGCCACAAGATGGTTAGCTTTTCTCTGAGAAACATACAGATAATCAAATTTAAAAAAAATTTCTATTGAAAAGATAACGGGACAACAGATTTCCTAAATGTTGGGCCGAGGGTATAGATGAACTATCAACACTCTCAAGACACAACTTACATTCATGATCGAAGAAGGCAGAACTTGAGCATGGCACCTTGATTCAAAATTTCCTTCACTTTCTATTCATTAATTCTTGTTGATGTACTAATGGAATTGAATACAATTTGCTTCCTTCTCCTGAGATGTCTATTGTCAATCCTAATCTTGAGTCCAAGAATAACTTGGTTGCTTTCTTGTATGGAGTCTTTAGGAGTCTTTAGCTCAAATAGGTAGAGCATTTGGGGATCTCCCAAGAAATTATGGTTTGAATCCATCAAGACTCATTGAATTGTCTTGTTTTGTCTAGCAACATACCAGTGATTTGTTGTTATAGGTGAAAGCCTGAAATTAGATGGGTGACAAATGCAATTTTGTAATTACATGGGTTAAGTGTGGATAATGGCATTATTGTAAATAGTTGGTAATTGATCCTAGTAAAAAAAATGGGCATTCAGGTAATTATATGGGTTTAAGCATGGGTTAATGGCATCATCGTAATTATCTGTTCATTCTAAAAAGGTTGTTATGGAACTGATTTATCTAGCCAAGTCTAGTTCAATGAATGTAATAAGTTGCTAGCAAGATGGGTTTGAAAAGTTGCTAAGGTAAATCCATATATAAATGACATTCCTTGTAATATTTTTAGGAAGATTTAGTGATGAAGACATCATGGCTGACCCACCCTTTAGAGTGTACCAGCAGAGGAGGCATAGACTTCAGCCTTCCCCCCCCCCCCCTCCCTCTCTCTCTTGTGGTTCAATGATGAGTTTCGAGACTACCACTTAGCCAGGAGCAGCAACTAGTTTAGTAGCTTATTTACTGTTTTATTTATTTTCTGTTTCTACAAACTATTTGTTCCTATTTATAGTTTCTGTTTCTGTTTCTATGTTAGTTATTTTCTTTTCTTTTTTAATTATATAAGGGAATGTAAATCCCTTTCACATACTAGTTGGTGGCCCCCACCCCCACGTTTTATTTTATCATTTGTTTGTTAGCTGTTAGTGGGTTTCACCCCCACTTCTTTTATTTGTCTTTATTGTTGTAAATTGTTAGTGGGTTGTTATTAACTTAATACCCACATAACAAACTCATAATCGGTTAGGATTGTAAGCCTTTAAAAGGCTAGTAGGCTACTTTTCTCAATAATATGATTGATGATTATTGCTCAAAACAGAAAAGAAGAAAAGACTGCAGTATCTCTCTCCCTCTTTCCCTCTCAGTAATTTCTCTCACTCCTCACGGTAATCCCCTCCCCCTTCCCCCACAGTAATCCCTCCCCCTCCCCTCACTGTAACACTCTCTCTCTCTCTCCCTTTCAGAAATTCCCTTTCCCCTCCCCCCACTGTTACACTCTCTCTCTCTCCCTTTCGGTAATTCCCTTTCCCCCCCCCCCCCCCCCACCCCCCTCTTGGTAAGATTTCTTCCCCTCTTCTCTCTCAATATCTTTTATTTTTGTTCATTTTCTGTTTCCTTCTTTCCCATCGAGTTCTATCTTATACATATAGATTCTTTTTTTGTCGTCATTTTTTTTCTTGCTACTGATTATCCATAAGTCACAGTGTTGCTACTTTATTTTTTTTTTCTTTCTGTTTATAAATCCTGTTATTGCTAGATAGAATAATTCTGCTATTTAATAGTTCTGCTCTTCATATCTAACCTTGCTGAACAGTAAAGTTATATTGCTGTCCATTCTATTATCTATGCTATTTTTCTGGTTTTATGCCTCTGTTGGGCAGTAGTTTGACTTAGCTGAATTCTGGCCTATGTGGATCGTAGTCACATGTTACAAACCCCTATTCTGGTTAGTATTCCATTTACCTATATTGAATTGTCACTGATTCTCATTGAAGTTGGTTTCCCATGTACTAAAATATATCTGCTAATATTTTAAGGAAACTAAAATACCCTGCATAATAAATTGATAAATGCTACCATGTTGATGCAGCAGAATTCACATGTTAAGGTTGACCCCTATTTCACCTCTATTGAACATTGCTGAATTTGTAAATTTTTGCTAGGTATATACTGTTCATTGGTTAGTAAAATCAGCTCTAAAGTCTCTATTTGCATGTCATGTATGTTGCTGTTCCCCTGTCCTAACTAGCTAAACCTTAGGTAACCTAATACCTAACCTAGTTGTAAGTGTAGGAAACCTAACCCCTAGGCTGTCCTACATCATTTGGATTCTAGATTAGTGTTTATCAAACGTGATTCTGCTCTCAACAAGCTCAAGAATCAATTCCAAATTGGTATTTATCAAACGGGTATCTGCTCTCAATAAGCTCTGAAATTGATTCTAGAGCTGCATTATCAAACAATATTCTGCTCTCAAAAAAATGGGCATAACAAATATGCTCCAAATAAAGATTAAGGGACTGAGACCAAGATGGTTATCAAACGGGCCCTAATTGTACCAGGTAGTATAAAACAAATAAAAGAGGAGAGATGAGAATCAATATTCCATGGATCCACCTACATATCTCTAAGAATTCACCCACACACCATGAATCTATATAGATCAAGAATTTTGGATGTTCCAATCATAAAAGCAAGTGTATGCAACACCATCAACTTTTTACTTATTTAACCTCCTTTATGACTCCCCACAAAAACTTAAATAACCAAACATTAATACCATCCATTGTGCAGAGTATAAACAACCCACTTAAAAGACTAAAACACTAACAAATACCAAAATCCTGAACTTAAATTACATAGTGATAAAACTATCCCTGCAAAACATGCTTGCCGCCTTTTATGGGATATTTCAGATGGTCGAAATGATCAAGGAGCTGAAAGACTCAAACTTCCAGATGAGCGAACCAACTCGCTCAACTACATAACAGTTGTGGTGCATTGGATGACTTACTGCTTGGGAATGTGACTCTTATACCAATGGGTACAGACTCCCAATGGATGGTGAGTGCTTGAATGCAGATGGACAGCTGTGCAATATAGATATAAACCTGCTCCATTTTTTTTTATTTTAAGGTCCAATGGTTCTACCTTGTTACGAAGTTGGACCATAGGCCCATAGACCCATGGGACCCACTAGATATTGTTGGCGACATCTAGTGCTGGCTCCCCTTTCTCTTCCTTCATTAATTAATTACAGATTTATTTCATTTTATTTTATTATTGTAATCTTTTTTTATTGTCTCTTCCTAAAATAGAGACTTTCCTTGTAAATCTGTTTATCTTCTTTCTCTATAAATATAAGGTAGAGAGGAGAGCTATTTAACGATTTGGGCTACAGCACATTGCTGTGTCGAAATCTCTCTCTTTCTCTCTCTTTATCTCCTCAATCTTCTTCTCTTTTAATTTCTGATTGTATACTTGTGGGTTGTTTCTTTGAGAAATTGTTACATATCTCATATATGGTTCGACGGGGCAATCATGAGTAACTATAGCTGGAATACTAACTTGACATTCTTTTTTGAAACCGAAAGCCACTTCTTTCAACTATTGGGGAGCTTATAAGCCAGGCTGCAGAATGACAAGAGTGAATCAAATTTGGGATGGGTTAGGAAACAGCTGACAAGTGCCCTAACAGATTCCCCCCCACCCCCCAAACCCAAAAAGAGAGAGAGAGAGAGAGAGAGAGAGAGAGAGAGAGAAGTGCCCTAACTCCTAAGGTTCCATCAACGGTCTATGTCATACAAAATTTTGTAAAATGAATTACAAAACTGGAAACCACACTCTCAAACAAGGACTCCTGACAGACCAACTACTTCAGATATGTATCATAACCTACACTAACTTATAACTCCAAATAACAATAATATGAATAGATGCCAAAGACAGTGCTGGCTTTCTCTTTCACTTTGCATTTTCCAAAAACAAAAGCAATCTATAGCTTGTAATAGAAAATAACATAATTAGTCACTCACATTTCATCATAGATTTGCATATTATATGTTTTGGTTATTTACCAAATAGAAGCTTTTCACAATTCACAACCGTGTACCTATGTCTTTATTTTAATATATTATTTTTTATTATTTTCTTTCACACAACAAACTGTTTATGTGCTCCTAGCCTCCAACCTAGATCACAGCTCCCATGCACCTAAAACTCATTCTAGAAAACTATATTTGCCTTCTATATCATAGAATTTTACACGTTTCAGAGTTGAGAAATATTCACCAAAGAAGATATGTTAAAAGAGAGTGGGCAAGGGGGTGGGTGTCAGAAACAAACATGAAGAAGAAATTACTAAAATAAAAGTAATGATATCTTGCATTAGAACTGTAGTTCAACTAAGCTACAGGATAAATTCTTGGGATTTATACCAGTGGCTGTCTAGCTTCAGCAGAGGACAGTTTTAGGTACTTTCTTAAAGCTTCTTTATTTTCAGCTTTCCCTAGAAGATCATCAGCACCATACTGAACTGTAAGAAAAGTATCAGTCCTAGGATCCCAAGTATCAGTATCAATCCCATTAAGAATTCCGACAAACTTTCTAGATTGAGAATTTAAAGTAGCATGGAGACCATGTCCTCCCTGTAGACACGGAAAAAGACTTCATCAGAAATCAACTACTAGAAAAGCAAACTATATTTATAATAAAAAATCAGTTCAATTACTAAATCGATGAATATAACTTAAACACATCACAACTCATTCCAAATATCCATCCTGCTCTATTTAAAATGAAAGAATAAAGAATAAATTTCAGCTACCCCCCAAAATAGTTTCGAAACATCACCTACCACCCACACTTTCAAAAAACATCAACTACCACCCAAACGTTTACCACCGTTAATCAAATAGGTCCACTCCGTTAAACGAATTCCGTTAGTTGCTGATGTCACCCAAAATTGATTTTGAAATGGACAATAATGCCCTTAAAGAAATGTTAAAAGACGGTTTTACCCTCCTTCACTTAAGGAGGGTAAAACCCCAAAATAGAGCCATTGATTCTCAATCCCAGCCCCTTCAGCCTTTGAGACACCACAATTGGTGGCGCTCCCTGAACACAGTCCTCAGCAGCTTCCACCGGCGGCTTGGTCGGCATCTCAACAGCTCTGGCTGACGGGGTCTCCTTCCCCCTTTACAGAGATGCTTCGGTAGCATGGGCATTCCCAGAAACTTTCCTCCATTGTTGCATAGCAGGGAGGAATGGTCTAGAACGCGAACTCATAGCAGGACAGGTCGTGGTTTTGTGACCAAAAATATTGCAAACAGAGCGATTGGTTTCCAGTCCTATTTCACACATTGGATGAAGACATTACCTCTGTCATCTTCAATCTTAAGTTGCTCCTTCAACTCTTCTTCTGCGGAAAACTCTATGCATACCCGATCATATGCAAGATGAACCTTGGAACAAGTGGTCTTATCAGTACATAGGGGCCTTCCGATGACTGAACAGATCGTGCTCAAGGCTGGAAAACTCCAGAAATGCAGATGTTCGCCTGGGAGGGAGACCCACATCGGAACACACCTAACCCCATTCTGGTTCAGCGGCATATTTCGGTTCCAGGGTCTGAGAAACAGAAGTTTGTTGGCCACTCGTCACACCCCTCTCTGCTTCCGGTGCCATTCGTTTTTGTAGATTGAGCAATCAGTAGGATCACAGAGTTTATCCAGAAAAAAAAATCCTTTCGGAAGTTTTTCGATCTCATCTAGTTTTTCCCATTTTAATCTCCAAACGAATCTCCATTTGGGTAGGAGAAGATGAGGGAGGGAGAGAGGAAAGGAAAGAGAAGGGTAAAAATGTCTAATGCTGATTTCCATTTCCTCCGTCAGTTACTTGGGTGTAGTTGATGTTTTTTGAAAGGTGTGGGTGGTAGGTGATGTTTTGAAACTATAATGGGGGGTAGCTGAAATTAATCCTATATTGCAATAACAAATCAGTTAATAACAAATCAGTTAATCTTAGAAGCCAGATTCTTCAAGCTGAGGTCCAATAAAATTCTGATCCATGAATTCACCATGTCCGGGCTAGAGCTTGGCTTATAATAATTGTATCACAACAGGTTCTTCCTATTTTTTAGATTATCAACAAGCCACTGTCCTAGTGCTAGAATATATTTAAAGTTTTTTACGTAGTCCTGTATTTACACACTTTGCAGTGTTACTGACTCAGCCTGAAATGTCCAGTATTTAATGTGACATGAATCTCGTGATCAAAGTAAGAACTCACTAGAGACGACATATATAGTTCAATCAATTATTATCAAACACGAATCAATAAGATAGTTCTCACACACTGAAGTCAATTATGGCAACTTATTTTCACTAAAGATATATAATTCCATCCAATTACTATATCAAATGGCACTGTATGAACCACGGATAGTAGATCCTGGTCAACTAAAGCACACAGTGATTATTCCTGCAGGCATAACACGAATGAAGAAAAAAGCATGTACTCTAGATGCATTTTTTCAAAGTTTTATTACCAAAATACTGAAAATAGATTCTTCCTTTGACCTTGTTTGGCTCTAGAGACACTTGGTACTATATCATTCAGGATCTGCTCCCATGACCCAGTACCTAAGATTATGCTATTTCTGCAAACAAATAACTGTTTCTTAATGAAATACTTAAAAGAAAATAAAATGTAGATGTATGTAATTGCCGACAATAATTAGTCTTACATTGGCATAAAAACAAGGCAAATCTGATTGGAAGTTTTCACTTCTTGTTATCATCTACTGAAACAGATTTTGACATACGTTCTTGTGAATGGTATTATGGAATTAATGTGAAATGTGGTCATGGTCTTCAGCATGTTCTTTGCATAACACATTCACCTCTCTTCATGGTTAAACGTAGCCGTCTTCTCAACAATACAGTTCAAAAAGTATCTTCTTTCTAAGCCAACCAATACAATACAAACATGAAACCAGAAATTTCTTCTAGTATCCAACGGGATCAGAATAATCAGTAATATAGGTACCAAAAACTCCCATGTCTAAAATGGCATTTTTTCCACAGCATAATTCCTAAACAAATTGAATGCTTAAACAAGAAACTAGTATTCATTACAAACAATAGCAAAAGTAATAAAAGTTCCACAAGCAAATCATTCTTACCCCTGCCGTCCGCACCTCCTGAGCATAGGTGGGTGATACTGTTGTCACAGAATTAGAGAACACAATGGCACCCTGAAAATAGGTTACATGTAAAAGAGAGAACTACAGGAAATAAATATTTCCACTGCCCTCAACTACAATGAATTGTTGAATTCATTACCTTGACAGGATTGACTCTGTCATGGGCTGAGTTATCCTGCATCCTATCTGGTTTGTTTAGCTGGTGAACATCAAGGCCGCAGGATGCTAACTCCGAAGCAGATGCTATTCCTTGAAACTCAAAATTGTGGCATGTAAAGCATATTCTAGCTGAATCAAGACCTTTGTGAACATATATGTCCCAATAAAGTGGTGCCTGAAAAAACAAGATCGGATCATCATTTGGAACATCCAGGAAAAGATAAATTCACTAACATGTCATCTATGATTAAGATCTGAATGACTCTTGTCCATACAACAAAAGCTGTATGCCAATCATGGCAGTGGATTATGTCTGGCTTCTTGCCAGCTTGAAGAAGCAACTCAAGTGCCGCACGGCTGAAGAAAGAAAAACGTTTGAAATCATCATGCTCCCCATAAAATTGTCCCCTCCAGAAAAACTTAGCCGGATGATGAGGCTCAATGAAATAGACGGGCAAACCTGCAAATATCAGAAATTCAACTCAGCTTAGCTCTGCTTCTTTTTTTTTCTTCCTGGTAATATGTATACTAAATAACTGTATATAAAACAGAAAAAAATTTCATAACCTTCAACTGTTCCAACCCAAACTTTATTCTTGAATAGGTGGCCATCAAAATATGATTCCACTGCCACATCTAAGGCCTGCACAACTCATTTTGCTGAGAAAAAGCAGTACTAGAAAATTCGAGCTAAAAAACTTAATACCTCTTTGCACATACAATTTGATCATACCCTTAAGTCACCGATACGATCATGTTGCACGCAATCATACTTTGGAAGAATAATTTCCACAAGATGTCCTTTCTTCTGCAGTGCTTTACTTAGACCAGCCACAACATCCCCCAAACCACCAACCTTAGAAGCAATCAAATTATTAGGATTTAAACGTAAAATCCAAATGTAACATAAGAAAGAGTTTACTCAACAACAAATAGGGAAACAAATATGTAGTCCTAGAAAATAGCACGTTATATTTTTATTAATATAGAAAAATTACAATTTCAAGAGTAAATCCTTCAACATAACAAGCTCTGAAAATATATTTGTAAGACCTGCACCCGAAAACCCCTACTGACCCTGATTCCTATTGTGCCAGGTCTTCCCATGCCGACAGCTAACAAACCCGATGCGGACCCGATGGATATGTCCAGATCCTAGGTAAGGAATTCTATCTGGATTTTAATTATGGTAGGGGACTTGAGGTGGACCCAGTGTACGTCCCAACATGTGGGGCCTGAGGAACTAAAGCCATGGCCATCTTCTAGCCCTAGCGATGGCTCCGTGCCAACGGATGGACCAGCCTGTTTCCTGCTGCTGGCTTAGTCGCGGGAGTCACTCCCTCTCTCCTCATGGCCTATAAATAGAAGATCAAAACCCGCATTAAGGGTTTTGGCCATTTCGTGGGATTGAAGGAGAGTGCTACTGAGCCTTTGGGAGAAACTTGGAGAAGCTTTGGAGATTCAAAGCTCAAGCCCAATTGGACCTTCCATTTAATTCTAAGGTGAGTTCATCTTCCCCTTCTCATTAATGTGTGTACAAGACCACCATTAATGGTGGTTGTTGGCCACCATTAATGACGTTTACCAAAACCCTTGATTTTTGGTTAAGTTGCATACACCTCCAATGGAGGTGTTGCTTGACCCAAAATGACTCAAAGTGGTGGGGAGAATGTTCCCCACCATTAATTATGAAGGTGTGGAAGTAGGTGAATGTATTCCTCACCCTTTTACTTCGTCTTCCTCGGTTGAGTCTGGTTCTAGGACTTGACCGGCGGACCCGAGCCGGAGGATGGGGCAAAGTCTTTGCCCCCAGCACTGGGTGTTTGACCTAGGGGTTTTGTCTGGGGATGTAGCCAGCAGATTGGTCTACCGGGCTACCGTCCACCAACAGACCCATACTTAACCAATTATGAGCTGGGCTCAGTTGGCAGACACTAGCTGGGGACACCAATCCGCCAGGCTATTATCCACCGGCTAGCCCATGGGCCGGCTTAGTGCATTTGGCTAATGAGCAGGAGGCTAAACAAAGCCACAGACACATCGGCCGACTCCATCAGCCGGCTTACTCACAGAAAGCCTTTAAGGCATTTAGCCTAGCCGGTGGATGCCAAGTAGCGAACAGAACCACCTATGGGCTTCCGTCTGCCGCCTTAACACTTAAAGGCATTTAGCCTAGCAGGAGGATGCCAGCCGGTGGATACCACTGCCGGGGGCTCCTATCCGCCGCCATGACTGTAGTTGTCCAATTAATTGTTCAAATCCTTTGGGGACCAACCGTAGGGTTCTTGGCTTGTCTTAGGACCCGCAAACCAACGTTGTTGACTCGTCCACTCTGGTTTAAAAGCTATCTAACAAATGTATAAAAACTTATGCACATATTTAGGTAAATCGATGTGGGATCTTGAGGCGAAGTCTTCTGTCAACTGCCAGTACTACAACACTACTTGTGCCATCAGGTGAGAGGTTGGGTTTGTAGTTTAATAGGAAATTATATATGCTTACTTGTGTTTGAATTATAACATGCTATGTTTAACTGTAATTATCTGAGCATACATTTGCATACAAACAATAACTATCTATAATGTGTGATGAATGCGTTTGGTTAGTCTGTGTGGCTTGCGTGCACCAACGGAACTAGTGGTGTATGGCCACGTGTGATGCAGTAGCAGTGTCATGGATGGATCGACACGAACCAATTTGGCTAACCAAGCCAAACCTGAACCGGTTCAAACCCAAACCAGTCTTTTGGTCTGGAAAGGGTTGGTAGATGATTAATTAGAATAGGAAGTTTTAGTATTAGATTTCTTTATTCATTATTTCTGTTTTGAGCAAGGATTTCATTCCTTAGATACAACATATAGTTTCTAAACTTATGTCAATTAGTTTAGGAAAGTTTTACCTTTAAATAGAACATGTATTAGGTTTTTATTTTCATATTGGAAGATTTGAATCAAAGGAAGAATTGAGTTTTGGTAGTGAGCCTGCGGGCAAAATTGTGTGAAGCTCTCTCTCTCTCTCTCTCTGCGAACCAGAATAGGTCCTTTCCTTGGCCTGTTCCTCCCTTTTTCCTTTCCTGCTCCTTCTCTTCTTCTTCTTTATGCTCCCCTGTTTCTAGGCAGTAATCACAGTCCCTTAGAAAACCATTGAACTCCTCCATCTCATCTCCTCTCACCTTGAAAACCTGGGGATACCTTCCACACCCCTAGGCGACATCAATCCTTGAGCGTCAGCCCCAAACCATCACCCTACTGAGAGCTACAAACCAAGTTTCAGATCTGGTTTTATGCTTACCGCCAGATCCAGGTTCAGATCTGCAAGACCCTACATGCTTTGCTGTTTAGGGTCAAATAAAGGTTAGAACAGTAGTCCTAATTCATAAAATCTTTCATCTGAAATTTCAGGCCGATTGGATCCTTATCGACTGAGTTCTTTTGAGTAGAAGAAAGTCTGTTTCCGCCTCCAGCTTCTGTCGAGAGCTTGAAGACAACAAGCTACTGTCTATTTGTGTAGTTATTTTAATTGATATTTTCCCAAAACACCCCTGACTTATAATTCTGATTCTATTTATCCTTTCTTTAAGTTATCCACCAGAATTACCCTCCACTCTTTGCCTTTGTTTCAAATTCATCCTAAGGTCTTGTTTGGTTCTTTAGAGTTATTTCAAACTTCAGATTAATTACGAAATTGCAATCACTGGTTGAGTTTTGGACTTATTTACAGTTCTTCCATTGTTCATTGAATCAAGCTTGCTTATTATTTGGGTGGGCCTACTAGTGGATCCAATTAGGGTTTTCTCAACCCGGATCCCACACCAATTGGTATCAGAGCGAATATCCTGCAGTCATGGTGAGTAACAATGAGCTCCTAGCACGTGTTAATGCCGACAAAGAGGAAACTAACACGGTCATTGGTGGTATATCAAACCGACTTGATGGGATAGATGCTTCTATTTTAATTTTTCAGGATATGATGGCAAAAATGCAGACGTCCATTGACTTGTTGTCACAAGCTATAAAAGGTAAGAATCCCATACTTGGGGATTTTTCCAACTCCGTCTCATATGTTCCACCTCCCAATACATTTTCACCACCATCACCATCACGACACGTACCACCACCACCACCACCACCATATGGAGTTGGTCGACATGGAGAATTTTTTGGTGTTGACAAAGGAGCACGACTGGATGTGCCTGATTTTAATGGAGACAAAAATCCTGAGGAATATCTTGACTGGATCCATAGCTTGGAGATATTTTCCAAATGGTACGGATTGTCAGAGCCTAAAATATTGATGTTTGCAGAAGCTAAATTGAAGGGCACGGCACGAGTTTGGTGGATTAAATATCAGAAACAAAATCAAACTCGCGGCATTGGTGAGATAAATACTTGGGCTGAGATGTATGCGGCAATGAACCGACGATTCCTACCTCTTGATTACAAGCAACGGACGCATCTCAAGTTTACTCAATTACGGCAAGACAATATGACTGTTGAAGAATATGTGGCCCGATTCTATTATTTGGCTACCCAATCTGATTTTGATTGGTATGAAGATGTTTTGGTCGTACAGTTCCGTAATGGTTTGCACCCACAGATTAGTGCTTCCTTGGCTTCCAATAGGTTACATACAATGGAGGACGCTGTACAAGTGACATATCAGGTAGAGGAAAATTTAAAGCGGCCATACAACCGGAGAAGGCTTCCAGAGACGTTCTCTAAAGGTACCAATTTTGTTAAGCAAGCTCCACCACCAGAGAAGTCTTTTAGCAAGCCCCAAGAAAGTGGTTCTAGTATGGCATCTTCACGCCGACCCGTCCATATTCTCCGCCTCGGCGTAATTATGATAAACCTCCTTCAAAACCGAGGGCTGAGATCCAATGTTACACCTGTAAGGGTTTCGGTCACTTTGCTTCCCATTGCCCAAATCACTCCATTGCTTTTGCCGATAAAGAAGAACTCATGGTTACTGCCACAGAGGAGCAACGTAAGAATGAAATCGTATACTTGGCAGCCGAGCACGATAGTGATGATAGCGACAGTGATGTTGATCAGTTGCACCAGCCTTTTATGGTCCTTCGCCCTCTCTTGGCTACACAGATACCTGAAGAGGATGATTGGCGACGTGGCAATATTTTCTAGACACGGGTACGATGCAATGGTTCCCTATGCACCATGATTATTGACGGCGACAGTTGCACCAATGCAGTATCTGAAGATATGGTTAACAAGTTGGGTTTGAAGACAGAGCCCCATCCGCATCCCTACAAGGTTGGATGGATAAATAACAATAATCTTAAGGTTCATGAGTGGTGCTTGGTCAAGTATTCCATCGGCGGATTGATCGACACTGTTCGATGTGATGTTTTACCCCTCAAGATCTGTCACCTTCTCCTTGGTCGTCCTTGGATGTTTGACAAGAAGGTTCAGCATGATGGGTACGAGAATACGTACACCTTCAAATTCGGTGGGCTCGATATGCAACTTCTTCCGGCAAAATACCTTCCCGCCATCAAGCTTAAAAAGAATGCTAACTCGCATCTCCTCCAACGCATTCCATCTGATGGTATTCTTGGTCCTTATCCAGACTCGACGGAGTCGAGTTCTTTTGAGAAGCGGAGAGTTGATGCAGTAGCAGTGTCATGGATGGATCGACACGAACCAATTTGGCTACCCAAGCCAAACCTGAACCGGTTCAAACCCAAACCAGTCTTTTGGTCTGGAAAGGGTTGGTAGATGATTAATTAGAATAGGAAGTTTTAGTATTAGATTTCTTTATTTATTATTTCTGTTTTGAGCAAGGATTTCATTCCATAGATACAACATATAGTTTCTAAACTTATGTCAATTAGTTTAGGAAAGTTTTACCTTTAAATAGAACATGTATTAGGTTTTTATTTTCATATTGGAAGATTTGAATCAAAGGAAGAATTGAGTTTTGGTAGTGAGCCTGCGGGCAGAATTGTGTGAAGCTCTCTCTCTCTCTCTCTCTGCAAACCAGAATAGGTCCTTTCCTTGGCCTGTTCCTCCCTTTTTCCTTTCCTGCTCCTTCTCTTCTTCTTCTTTATGCTCCCCTGTTTCTGGGCAGTAATCACAGTCCCTTAGAAAACCATTGAACTCCTCCATCTCATCTCCTCTCACCTTGAAACCCTGGGGATACCTTCCACACCCCTAGGCGACATCAATCCTTGAGCGTCAGCCCCAAACCATCACCCTACCGAGAGCTACAAACCAAGTTTCAGATCTGGTTTTATGCTTACCGCCAGATCCAGGTTCAGATCTGCAAGACCCTACATGCTTTGCTGTTTAGGGTCAATAAAGGTTAGAACAGCAGTCCTAATTCATAAAATCTTTCATCTGAAATTTCAGGCTGATTGGATCCTTATCGACTGAGTTCTTTTGAGTAGAAGAAAGTCTGTTCCCGCCTCCAGCTTCTGTCGAGAGCTTGAAGACAACAAGCTACTGTCTATTTGTGTAATTATTTTAATTGATATTTTCCCAAAACACCCCTGATTTATAATTCTGATTCTATTTATCCTTTCTTTAAGTTATCCACCAGAATTACCCTCCACTCTTTGCCTTTGTTTCAAATTCATCCTAAGGTCTTGTTTGGTTCTTTAGAGTTATTTCAGACTTCAGATTAATTACGAAATTACCATCACTGGTTGAGTTTTGGACTTATTTACAGTTCTGCCATTGTTCATTGAATCAAGCTTGCTTATTATTTGGGTGGGCCTACTAGCGGATCCAATTAGGGTTTTCTCAACCCGGATCCCGCACCAACGTGGACCCTACTTTGCATAGCTAGCACTCCAGTGGGGACACGGCAGCCCGACTGGACTAGGACCAGGGATCTCTGTTGGGGTGCGACCCCATTATATATTGTGCACATATTTAGACATAGGAGGTTTATGCATCTCACTCCATGGTTACTGAGACCCTTTCAAGCAAGAGGTAGGTGCTCGCATAGGCTCTATTCCCTAGACACCAACGGTAGTGTGCAACGAAATTAGTCCGATGTGACTTAATGTCCCAGATGCCAAGATCAAAGGCCTATGGCCGGGGTGACGAGCCACTGGTTCATGTGCGAGTACCTGGGGTCAGTGGTGGGCACTCTTGGATGTGCGGGTAACCGCTCTATCCTTATGGTTCATGTGCGAGTACCTGGGGCCTTCGCGAGTATGGATGCTTTCAGAACCATTACACTACAATCTAATTAATGAACTACATTTTCATTCATTTGTATATGCATTTGATACTTCATTCCTCTCTGAGCTGGGATGGGAGCTCACCCTCCTGTATCAATATTATTTTCAGATTCTGATGCAGGTTCCTTCTCTGTTACCAATTTCATGGAGTCGCCTTTGGTGGAGGATGCCTTTACTGGCAAGGACCCCTTGGAGGATCATGGCGAGGGCTCGTCTGCAATGATTGTGTCTACGGGACCTGACGTGGCACACCTCTTTCTTTCTTGACTGTAGATCTGTAGATAGATTATGTATAGTCTATCTATGTTAGTTTTTGATATACAGATTTACTCCTTTTGGTATACATGTATATGGGATATGATATAGATATGTTTTTGGGAAACAATTTGATGTATTGAATAACAACAGTTAATTTATGTTATTGATATAAATTAGATGGCATCGAGTTGTTTATGATAGTATTGCTTCCGCTGATATTTATGTCTGATTGTTTACTTGATTATTTGGATTGTTGCATATGTAGACTATTTGGTGGTAGTTTGTAGATCACAGCAGATGTGTGATCCTAGGTTCGAGTCACCATTCGGGCAACTCAAGTATCATAACCGCATCCTGAAATGGGTCGTGACAATATTAATGAAAATTATTGGTATGGTGCATTTCCTCTCACAACCACATGGAAGTGTGATGCATCTAGATCTGCCAAAAGTGAACACAACCTCTCCAATCAACTGCAGTGCATTGGCATAGTTCATGAAGACACTACATTATGGCCAAGGAATGCAAGTCACACATTCCATGAATGATTTAAGTTGCATGAGGATTGTAAGACCCACACCCAAAATCCCGGACTAATTTGGATTTTGTCTAATGACAGGTCTTACCACTGCAGACACCATGGATTCTGAACCATCATAGTCCAGGGAGGTTCCCAAACTCCTAAATTATAAGTGCCCCTACTAATAGAGTGAGCTTAACCCACACGAGGACCCTTATGACCAAGAAGGTAAGTAAGACGATTAATGAAAAGTAGGGAAAAACCCTTCAGATTATGCCTACCAGCTGCAGCTACTGGATGCAGTCTGCAGCCAGCACCATGAGCCGGCAAGCAATCCGAGCACTAACCTGCTCCCTCCTGCTGTAGAACCCACTTAAGTCTTATGTGGATTTCGTGTGCAAATAATTATAATTAATTATCTTGGGCCTAATAACAAGAGCTGGCCCATTAGCATAGTGGTTTAATTGGGTTAGTTAAGTGTGGACCTAGTGGAGGTCTCATTAACAAATCTCTATAAACACAAAAGGGAAGACTTCCCATTCGATCTCTATCATATTAGGAACTCCACAATTCTAAAGGAAGAGAGAAAAGGAGAGTTGAGAGACCCAACTTCAGATCTGGAGAAAGGGAGATCAGGACACCATTACAGAAGGAGATTTTGGAAGAGGAACCACTGTTAAAGGACCTCCCATACCATAGAGAACCCTTGGAAAGCTTCGATTTTGATCCTAATGTGAGGTTCTAAACCTTCTTTTACTTTTACTAACAGTTGCTAATAGTTTAAGGAGATTTCCCACCTCATGAAGCCATTAATGGTCAGACAAGGTGAGAGAGAAAACTACAATGATCTACATGTCTAGATCTAGAATGTAGGAAGAGAATGGTGCAGAAGACCAACCTTAATGTCCTAAGGACATTAAGATTGTGCAATTGCTAACAAACATAACATGTTTAGGCAAACAACTAGGTATTTCACGGGGGAACTCACACACTATCAGAGTACTAATTGCAAGCACCATCAAGGTGAGTGGGTTTTGGCTTGATTTCCATTATGGAATGTTTATATAATTGTCATGTGTGAATATGCATGTTATGCCTATATCATTGCTTACATGTCATCCTAACTGCTATGCCACTGTCATGCATTGCATTATTATCTCTTGTTACAATTGATTGGTATTGTATGGTGGATGTTTACTTAGCTTGTGTAGATCCGGTGTGGCCGAGGTTGGTTCCGGTACCGTGACTGCCATGTAAGCCATGTTTACTCCTAAATCATACACTTGTGGGATTATACCGTGATCCCCACAAGTATACAACTTGTGGATTGTATTGGCATGTAGAACTGTCTATGGATAGGTGTATATTCGCATGTGACTACACCCCTCCCAACAGGGGGGTTACGTGTTGGCATGGGCCATTATACACGGTATGGACATGAGCGCGACACTTTGCTTCATGCCTAGGTTTCCACCGGAGTTGGAAGTATGTCGGACATGGTCTGGACATGGGCGCAATACCTCCCTTCATGCCAAGGCATCTTTTTTGGAGTTGGAAAATATCGGACATGGTCCCGTAGTACCGACTCCTTTGTGCCAAGATCTCTGTTTGGAGTTGGGATGATGTCCCGAATGATGCTGATTGCTGATGAATCCGTAACTGAGACTCCAGGAAAGAGCCTGGGTTGGGTCGGTGTCGCCCGAAGCGATACTAAATTCATCCCAACAGTGAGGGTTTCTGTCCGACGTGAGTGGGCAGTGCCCAAGATACTATTTGTGGAACACCATAACCTAACCTAATTTAATCTGTTCATACATCATTATTGCCTACTTGCATGTTCCCAATCCCATCACTGAGCTTCGTGAAGCTCACCCCATGGGCGTGTTTCTTTTCAGATTCTGATACATGTTATTTTGAACAATACAATAGTATCGCTAGCGATCGTCTAGCTCGTTGGTGGTAGTTTGGTTTTTAGGCTTTTAATATTATTTCTTTATATTTCCTTTACTCAGTCGCTTAAGGGTAGATCGGTCCTTATAGTTCCAGATTAGGTTTATTATATATAACCTTCTGTAATCTATTGTAATTGTTTTAGATTATTGAAGACTTACGAACAGAATCAATAAAGGCTATCGCCTCTTCTTCTTCTCTTCCTCTTCTTCTCAAATCTGACATGGTATCAAAACACTCACTTTGAATCAATCCAGAACTTCATTACAGATCTTACAGAAAGTATTAGCATCATTGTTCTTTCTTTTTGCAAGCCAGTATCGCAAGTTGCATCATCATTTCCTCTTCCTCTTTCCCTATCGCAAGTTGCTGAAATCTGCTCATCGAATCGCATTAGAAAGTAGTTGTATTCTAATTGCATGTGGCAACACTCTCTAGTAAGTACAAATGTTTTCTTTCTCATCAGCAAAGGAACCGCATTTCGTACTCACAATATTGCAATCCTTCTTTTGTGATAAGAATGTCGTCTGTTGAAAAGGAAAATCAACCCATTAACATCAGGTTAAATGGCAACAACTACTCTTATTGGTCGTCTGTAATGGAAATTTTTTTAATTGGCAAAGGCAGATGGGGTTATGTGACTGGTTCCACAGTCAAACCATCTGATCTTAAGGAAGAATCTTACGCCATAGGCCCACAGCCATAGTAAAATGGGAGATGGAAAATGCTCAGGTACTAACCTGGATTCACAACTCAGTTGATCCTAACATTGGCGTGAACTGTTCCAAGTATAAAACTGCAAATGATTTTTGGTCATATCTCAGTCAAATGCATCTGGAATCCAATTTTGCAAAACAGTATCAATTGGAGATGGAAATAAGGTGTGTAAAGCAGGATGGTAAATCAATTTAGGAATTCTACAACCAGGTGACGAACTATTGGGATCAATTAGCCCTCATGGAACCACAAGATCTTCCTCAGACAGTTATATTACCTACAGAGAGAGACAACAACTGGTACAATTTCTTATGGCTTTGCGAGATCAATTTGAACCACTTCGAGGATCAATTCTACATCGGACTCCTCTTTCCTCTATTCATGCTACCATTCGAGACCTGATCACGGAAGAAACTCAGTTTAAGGTTGCTCACGTCGGTTCCTCTTAACCATCTGTATTTGTAGCCTCATCCACACCTCTACTACCTATTCTTATGTCCAACCTTGTTCAGGTTACTAGGAAACCGAATACTCAGGTTGGAATTGATGAGTGCAGTTTTTGTCGATAGAAGGGGCATTAGAATTCTAGTAGTCCCAGACTCCAAAAGGGCCATTTCTCCAATCCGAACCAACAGTTTAAAGCATCACCTCGTCCTAGCTATCCGCAACTTCCACAAGGTCCTACTACACTTGCAACACCAGCATCCACTCCAGTGGCATCCAGTGATCATCTCCCAACTTCCATGGTTCAATTTATGATTGAGCAGCTATAGTCTATGCTACCTTTGTTTTATGCAAATCAGATGCATGTCTCTGCCATGACTATTAATCACTTAGGTTTGATCAGGTCACCCATTACTAGCCTAACCTCTAGTCATTGGATTTTTTATTCTGGTTCTTTTCATCATATGACTCCTAACATTTCTTCCCTTAGTAATTGTCACTCACTGTCTTCTTCTCTAAGTATCTTCACCGCCAATGTTTCGCCTATGCGTGTTATGCGTATTGACTCTGTTGGGTCTATTTGTTCTTTCATCTTATCCTAACCTGATGTCTTTCATGTTCCTCAGTTATCTCTTGGTTTACTTTTCATTAGTCAATTGGCTGACTCTAGATATGATATTCTTTTTTTGTCTTCTGGTTGTATTGTGCAAGATCGGAAGTCACAGAAGCTAGTTGGGACTGGACTGTATTGTGCAGGATCGGAAGTCACAAAAGCTGATTGGGACTGGGTATGGAGTTGAAAAACTTTATGTTTTGGACAAATTGCACATTCCTCTTTCTTCTTCCTCTGCTCTTTCTTCTTTTCATTTAAACTGTAACCCCTCTCCTTTTTATTTATGGCATTCCAGACTAAAAGATATGTCTGGTAATATTTTGAAACAATTAATTGTTACTGGTCATTTGGGAAAGATTTCTTTACATGGTAGTGATGTGTCATCTTGTAGTGGATGTAAACTTGCTAAAATGTCTGGTTTACCTTTTAATACTAGCACATCTTTATCTTCTTCACCTTTCTCTCTTGTTCATACTGATGTTTTGGGACCCCCTCTAGAGTTCCTACCAAAGGTGGATCAGTTTACTATATTTCATTTGTAGATGATTATAGCAGATATTGTTGGCTATTTCTTATGACTCGTAAATCTGATTTCTTCTCTTGCTATGGTTCATACACAGATCTCCACCACAATTAAAATTCTCTGTTCTGATTTGGGAGGTGAATACCTCTTAGGAGATTTTGAAAAACTTTCTTGCTTCCTGTGGTACTATTCATCAATCATCTTGTTTTGAAACACCACAACAAAATGGTGTTGCCGAACGGAAGCATCATCACATTATTGAAGCCACTTGTGCTCTTTTGTTGTCCGCATCTGTTCCTACTATCATTTGGGGTGAAGCTGCTCTCACTGTTGTCTTTATCATTAATCGTATGCACACATCTATCTTATTTGGTATTTCTCCTATGAAAAAATTGTTTGGTTGTGTACCTAATTACTTATCACTTTGTGTGTTTGGCTCTGCTTGCTTTGTTTTATTGCCAAAGCGTGAACGTAGCAAACTAACTGCTCGATCAGCTTTGTGTGTGTTCTTGGGATATGGGATTCATCAAAAAGGCTACAAGTGCCATGATCTTGTATCGAATAAACTATTTGTGTCCTGTCATGTGGTTTTTCTTGAACGTATTCCTTATTACACAATTCCTGCTCATGTTGCTCCTGTATCAAAGGAGGATCTTGTCTTACTTGACCCCTTTCCAAAGACTATTCCATCTAAAGAATTTTCCTCCACCCTTGACGTTCCCTTTCTACTATTGACTCTGCTCCCCCTCCCCTTATGGCACATTTTTCTCATGTTTACTCTCGCAGGTCGAAAGTGCTCTCCAGCTCTGATGCACCTGCATCCTACCCTCCTCTTATACCAACCGACACTGCAGTACCTAAACGAAGGTATACCTCTCGCATTTGTGTTGCCCCTAATTATCTTAGTCTATCCACCACCTATTTTTTCCCGTCTTATCATTCATTTATGGCATCTATTCACTCTTTTTTCATGAATTTATGTCTTATACAGAAGCATGCACTGACCCTCTTTGGATGAAGGTCATTCAAGATGAGTTATATGCTCTCCATTAGACTGGTACTTGGGATTTGGTTCTGATGGCCGCTGACAAAAATATCATTGGTTGCAAGTGGGTTTCCAAAATCAAGACCAATTCTGATGGCTCTCTTGAGCGTTACAAAGCTCACCTTGTTGCAAAAGGCTTCTCCTAGGAGTATGGTATTGATTATGAGGAGACTTTTGCCCCTATTGCTAAGATGACGACTGTTCGCACCTTGATCTCTGTTGCTTCCGTCCGTCAATGGCCTCTCTTTCAGATGGTTATCAAGAATGCGTTCCTACATGGGGATTTGACTGAAGAGGTTTATATGAAACCTCCCCTGGTCTCTCTCATCCCACTGGTCATGTTTGTCGTTTACACCAGGCTCTTTATGGTCTTAAGCAAGCACCTTGTGCATGGTTTAAACAGTTTCATCTGGCTGTCTCTAGCATCGGCTTCACTTCTAGTGCCCATGATCCTGAATTATTTTTCGCTTCTCACCCACTGGTCCTATTGTGCTCCTTTTATACGTTGATGATACAATCATTACTGGTGCTGATCCTTCTGGTATTGAAGAAGTTAAACAGGATCTTTTTAGTGAATTTCCTATGGACTTGGGCTCCCTTCGCTGTTTTTTGGGCATTAAGGTTGCTCATTCTCCTAAAGGTTACATCCTCTCTCAATCGAAGTATGCCTCTGATATTATTCGTCATGCACGGTTGTCTGATGAGCGTATTGCTGCTACCCCAGTTGAGTTAAATGTCCTCCTCTATACCGAGAGTTGGTTGGTTGCTTGGTTTATCTGACAGTGACCCGTCCAGATATTACCTTTGTTGTTCATGTAGTTAGCCAATTTGTTTCTACTCCTCGGTCGACTCATTGGGCCACACTTCTTTGCATTTTTTGTTATATCTGAGGTACTCTTTTTCATAGATTATTGTACTCTTCCACCTCCACTTTGGATCTCCGTGCCATGCTAATGTTGATTAGGCTGGGGATGTTAATGATCACAGATCCACATCCGGCCTCTGTTCTTGGGAGATATTTTGGTTTCTTGGCACAACAAGAAACAGCCTGTTATTGCCTGCTCTTCTGCTGAAGCTGAATATCGGGCTATGGCCCATGCCACTACTGAAATTATATAGCTTCGCTGGCTTCTCTTTGACTTGGGTGTTCCACAGTCTTCCCCTACACCATTATTCTGTGACAACAAGAGTGCTATCCAAATTACTCATAATTTCGTCTTTCATGAGCGCACAAAACACATTGAAATTGATTGCCACTTTGTTCGTCATCATTTTCAGGCTAGCTCTATTAGTTTACCCTTTGTTGCCTCAACTCTTCAGTTGGCGGATTTCTTTACCAAGGTTCATCCTACGGCTCGCTTTCAGTTTCTTCTTGGCAAACTCATGTTGATCTCTACCGCCTCATTATGAGTTTGAAATGGGGGTGAACGATACAATAGTATCGCTGGCAATAGTCTGGTTTTTAGGCTTTAATGTTATTTCTTTATATTTTTTTTATTCAGTCACTTAAGGGTAGCTTTTAGTTCCAAATTAGGTTTTATTATATATAACCTCTTGTAATATGTTGTGATTGTTTTAGATTATTGACTCGAGTTGAACACTGGGAGGCTGTTATGCAGATATTGCGATATTTGAAGAAGACACCGGGCCAGGGCCTTTTATACAAGGTGCATAAGAATCTAAGAATGGAAGGATTTGCCGATGCAGACTGGGCCGGGTCCCCTAGTGATCGAAGATCCACCTTAAGGTATTATTTGTTTGTGGATGGTAATCTCATTTCATGGAGAAGTAAGAAGCAGCCTTTAGTACTTTAAGGCTCGATTCGAGTTCGAGTGCGGAGGCTGAGTGCCGTGCCATGGGTCATGCTACGTGTGAACTGTTATGGTTCAGATCACTTTTATGCGAATTACGCGTGTGCAGATGTGGTGCTATGCCAACTTATGGACAGAATCAATAAAGGCTATCGCCTCTTCTTCTTCTCTTCCTCTTCTTCTTCTTCTTCTTCTCTTCCTCTTCTTCTTCTCTTCCTCTTCTTCTCAAATCTGACAGTTATACTTATACCATAGCCAATTATGTGGATGTTCCATACATTATAAAGGGCTACAGCGAGGATGTGGAGGATCCAGCTTCTAAGGCTCATGGTGCTGATTGCTCTTGTGATGCTTTGCTTACAGAGGCCAGGCTTGAGATTTAGTTACTTTATAGTTGGACTTGTTGTCCACTTGTCTTTACATATCTTTGATATACTACTGGAGGATTATTTATATTATGTTTTGAGTATCTTGGTTATATGGATAACACACAGCTATATTTATGCTTTATCGTTAGAACCATTAGTCTATAATACCCTTTGATTATATATTATTAAGCCTTCTGCTTATTATTGTTTGACTCTGATTATATGATGGATATGTGGTTGATGGTGTGATGTGGTGACAGTGTGTCGAGATCCTCGAGATAGGTTGGGATGGCGGTAAACATCCTAGTCATAGCCCCAGTGTTTCGGGAATGGGATGTGGTAAGGATATCTAAGAAAATCTAATAGTGTATTACGCTCTCTTTAAAGTCTTAAATATAATCTTTTTTTCTCATTAAATGAATAAATTGCTGCTTATCCAAAAAAAGAAAACAAAAGGCTCAACTTATATATTTTTTTTAAAACTTCTATAAAATCTATCAGCAACACATTTTGACCAGAACAGATCTGTAGTAGATTCTCTATATACATATTTAGACTAGATACCTTCAACTTCAGTGCTCTCAAAAGATTTTTTGCAGAGCTGCATGTGCTGTTCTTGTTCATTTGAAACTTTGAAAGGAAGGTATGGTAAGACAAGATCTAGAGAAGGATATATTAGCCCAATTTGGACAGAGCATCAGCTCCACAGTTCTTGTTGTACATAGGGAAAACGATGCAATCACTTGCCTAATTACTAGGAAATGGAAAAAAGGAAGTCAGAGAAAATAATGCAGGAAAAGCTTCCTCGGCTTCTGATAGAACCCCTCTCCATCAGTTTCTCACACTCAAAGATCAAGTTAAATGTAAATTAATACTATCTAGATTGCTTACATAACGAATTCTCCATGCCTCTTGATGATTGGTACCAAAATAGGCCTTGCCAATACAACAAACTATTATCAGTCTCGGAATTCCTTTTAACTCTTATTATGAAGTTGGAAGGTCCCACCAAATGACAAACTTCTTAGTTGATATAGACAGCTCATATATAGAATAAAAAGAAAACTGTGTAGGAACCTTGGCTAGTGTTGAGCAGATATAGACAGTTCATGGGAAGTTCCAAGTGTGTTTTCATTGTTGGCAACTATGGTAGTGTGTGTGCACAAAGCAATGGCAGTATGGGCAGTCTCCATGAAGACTAGTGCGTAATGGCAGTGTTTGTGGTAGTTTTCCAGCATGAAGAAAGCATCTGAAGAGGAGAGAAAGAGGAGAGAAAGAGGAGAGAGAAAGAAGAGAGAGAAGGAGGAGAGAGAAAGCGGGCCAAGTGGGCCCCACATGAAGTGGCTTGCTTGCAAGCCAGCAGCCCCACAAGGCCAGCGGCACCAGGCCAGCAGCAAGGCAGCATGGCCTGCTTGCAAGCCAGCAGCCCCACAAGGCCAGCCAGCAGCCAGCCCCGCAAGGCCAGCCAGCCGCAAGCAACACCATGCCGCATGCACAGCAGCAGCAAGCAACAGCATGCCGCACACGCACGCGTGCAAGGAGCTCGCACATGCACCCTCGCAACACTCCCAAGGTGTTCGACTCAATGCCTAAGAGAGCAGGGTCCTTAGGACCCAACTGGAAAAAATTTCTGAATCGGCTTTAACAAATGGTTACAGAGGCTATTCAGCCAAAGGAGAAGGGTGTTTCGGTCCTTTTGAAAAGCTCCAGATCCTAAAACAATGGCCCAGGTGAAGCCACATGGGAAGATACTCTTATGGCGGCTCATAGAAAGGCGGGATCCGGTGTCGCTGGATCCGCGTCAAGATCCATGCGCGAGCATTCCAATTGGTCGGTTGTAATTTAATTTGTTGCGCCACAATGCATGGGGATCGCGCCTTGATTCGGTGTGACGCATGTTCGATGCGCAGGAAGATGGATCCCGATTTCATGGACAGGAACTGAGCGGACTCAGCCTGTCGCGATTAAGGAAGATCGGACGGCTGTGGATAAATCCCGCTTTTATCTGTCGAATCCAACAGCCGCGAGAGAGAGATTCCATCTGTGCCAATCGATGCTCGACAACGCAGTACGATGTGTCAGCAAAGGCCGCGAAAGGTGTGGCGTGGCACACGGAATCAGCTTTAAAGATTCCATTTGTTTTGTTATGATTGACCGAACTTCAATTGGCCATATCTTGGCCTTCCGAGCTCCGATTCGAGTGATTCAAGTTCCCACCTTCTCCATTTTCAAAGAAGAATCGATTGGAAGAACTTTAAAGAGCTGTTGGTGTGTGAACGATGGGGTTTTGCCCTAAAATTTTTATTGAAGCTCTTTGGAGTTGGTTCTTGGATTCCATCTTCCTCATTTGGCCATTAATGCTTCAGTGAAGCTAAGGGAGAGTGTCGTGAGTGACTATTAAGCCTCCACAAAATCTGTGGTGAAAAGAAATGGCATGAATGGCCATTAGAAGTGGTGAACAAGCTCATTAGAGTGTTCCACAGAAGGCATGATTACGCCGGGAAGGTAATCACTCTCATAAACCCTCATTATGATGCATATGCTTAGTGGGAAGGGTTTGTAATCAAAACAAACATTATATCTTAGTCTATTGAGTCAGGGCTTCATAGATTTGTGGGTAGTAGCTCATATTTGAGTTGTAGCTTGTCTTATCCTTGGTGGTGTGGAACCTTGTTGTTGTAGCAGTTAAATTCCACCTATTACAGTTGCGTATTGGGTATAATACGAAACCCTGGTTAGGGTATTACCCCCATGGACTAGCCATCACAACGTGTGATTGGTGAACCACATTACATTTTGTGTTGTGGATGTACATGTAGATGATTTTGTATGTGGAATAGAAGTCTGTGTGTTGCAGGTCTGGGTGTACACACTTGGCAGGCCAAGCCCTTGGTATGGATAGTTGTTGGTGTGTGGTTGGTGTGTACACGAAATGTGTTTGGTAAACTGTTTATGAGAGAAATCTACTAGACAGCTCAAGGCAGCACACAGTGAACATTAGCTCTTGGTAGCAGTGACCCAAGCAGTAGGCTAGATCATCTTAATGGGATTGTTTTTAGTGGAAACTGATTCACCCCCCCTTTTCAGTGACTACCTGGGATTAACAATTGGTATCAGAGTTGCGTTCCCAAGGGAAGAAGTCTGACAGCTTCGGGTACAGATAGTGCAATAAGACAGAGAAATGGCTACAAATGATGAGCATCATGGGCACAGCAGGATTCCTATGTTTGACGGCTCCAACTATAGTATGTGGAAAGTCAGGATGGAGGCATACCTGATTGCACAAGGATATGGAGTGTGGCTAGCTATGAAAAATGGCTACAAGCACACAACTGGAGATATCAGTGATGCTGTTGAGACGACGATAAGAGAGAATGAAGCTAAGGCAGTCACAACCCTTCTAGCTACACTAGCAAGCAATGAGCTTACTACAGTGATCAGTTGTCCAACACCAAAGGAGATATGGGACAAGTTGCAGAGTGTACATGAAGGTGACAGTAAGATCAAGGAGGCCAAACTACAGATATTGAGATCACAGTTTGAAAGCTTGAGAATGAATGAAGGTGAGAATAGAGTTCTACCTCAACAGAGTGAACAAGGTCACCAATGTAATCAGAGCATTGGGTGAAGAACTGAAGGAGATTCACATGGTCAAGAAGGTGTTGAGGACACTTCCCAAATTGTACAATGCCAAGGTGTCAGCCCTTGAAGAAATCACTACCTTGGACACGATGACCATAAATAAACTACATGGCATATTGGTCACCTATGAGATGAGGATGATTGAGCCAGTGCCACTAGAGAAGGAAGCTGCTTTTGAGGCTTTTAAAAAACTGAAAATGAAAAAGCCAGTAGAGAGTGCAAAAATAGAAGTAAAGAATGACTCAGATGATTATGAGATGAGCTTATAGCCTATCTGGGTAACAGACTAAAGAAAAGAAGTGAGAAGTACAAAAGTAAATCTAAAATGACATGCTACAACTGTGGTAGCTTAGGACACTTTGCTTCTAAATGCCAGAAGAAAGGTAAAGTGTATGAGTCTGATGAAGAAGAGCCTAAAGTGAGTCAAGAGATGAAGGGAAAGAAGAAGTTCATCTCAAGAAAGAGAAGTTATCTGTCAAAGCAGGATAATCCTCTGATGAGTCTGAAGAAGAAAATGATGTTGATATTCTTTTCATGGCAAGACTTAAAGAAGCTTCTATAGGGATTGAAGCAATAAAGAAGAGAGGTGATAATTCCAAGAGGAAACAGGAAGATGATGACAACCCAGATCTTGAAGCAGAATTGCTTTTTGCACTCACAGAGCTCAAGTCAGAAAGAAAGAAGAACAAAAGCTTGAATGATCAGCTTAATCAAGCCAATGACATGCATGGAGAGATTATGGAAACACTCAGCAAAAAAATTGCTAAAGAGCTTGACAATGACCTTACACTGAAAATTCTGAATGTAAGAAGCTTGAGGAAATGGTTATGAGACTTGAGGTAGAATTGGCCAAGTCTACAAAGAAGAAAAGTTATGTTGAGGCTACTACAACAACCCCTCCTGTAACCATTCTAAAGTCAAAAGACAAGAATGTTAGGACACTGGAAGATGAGGACGCTAGCAGTTCTTAAGATGAAGACAAGGAGGAAGACAACATCCTTGATGAAATTCTGAGCTACCAGAGATCTTCTCACATTAAATCTGGGCTTGGATACACCAAGTAGTCATCTGAGAAGATGAAGGGTAAAAGGTCTGCAGATAACCCCATCGTGTTTGGGAAGGCAAAGCAAAAAGAACTACAAGCAGTGAGGGCCACAAAGAGCAAGACTAATGAAAAGGGTTTCAAGACAATCAGGCAAGGCAGACAGAAAAGGCAGAGTTAGTTTCAGATGAACAGTCAATTTCAGAGGAATAATTAGGTTTAGAAGAATAGACAGGTTCAAAGGGTACTGTTATAGTTGCAATGTCTATGGGCATAGAGTGGCAGAGTATAGAAGACAGGAGAGACCTCTAGTGTTTATAGACAGGAACAGATTTGCTCCTCTTGCTAATGAGAGAGTAAAGTGTTACAGATGTGAGAAATTTGGGCATATTGCTAGAAACTGCAAAACAGTTCTTCCATCTCAAAGGCAACCTATGAGGAAGGCAAGAAAGGATCCTCCAAGGAGATAAGCTAAGAGAGAAAAAAAAGGTGTAGAAGAAATAGAAGCAAGGGAGCTTATTACAGAAAAAGACAAGGCTATATGGGTTGAAAGACCACAGTTGAGAAAAAACAAGTCTTTGATGGTGTAAGCAGCACTCAAAGCAAACAAAAGTAAGCAATCTCCATGAATTCTTGATAGTGGATACTCTACACACATGACAGGCAACAAAGAAAAATTCACAAGTCTCAATGCTGCAGAAGGAGGAACAGTGAGATTTGGAAACAATGAAGGTGCTAGAGTTGAAGGAAGAGGTTCCGTGAACATTAACGACGGGAAGATAAAGTCCCACCAATGTCTTATTTGTTAATGGGTTGAAACATAATCTACCCAGTGTGAGTCAGATATGTGATCAAGGACATGAAATCACTTTCAACAATGAAGGATTTGTTATCCACAGGGTTAGAACAGGAAAGGCTGTGGCCATTGGTGAATGAACAGTTGGAAACCTCTATGTGCTGACAAATGCCATTAACAAGTACATGATGACTCAAGAAGATGAAAATTGGTCATAGATAATGGGGCACATCCATTTCAAGAACTTGACTAAAATTAGCAAGGAGCAAGCAGTTAGAGATCTTCCCAAGATGAAGACTCCGGAAAACCATGTGTGTGGTTTATGTCAGAAGGGTAAGCAAGCAAGGGATACTTACAAATCAAGGGAGTACCACTCAAGTAAGCCTCTTGACTTGATACACACAAACTTATGTGGACCTATGAGAACACAGGCCATAGGAGGTAAGAGATACTTCATCTTGTTCATAGATGAGTATTCTAGAATGACTTGGGTGATGTTTCTAAAGGACAAGACTGAAGCTTTTGACAAGTCCAAAGCATTCAAGAAGAGAGTGAAGAATGAGACAGGAAACACAATTAAGTATTTGAGGTCTGATCAAGGCAAAGAATTTACATGGAATGAATTTTTCAACTTTTGCAGTGAAAGTGGAATCAGGATTCAGCATTTAGCTGTCAGAACCCCTCAACAAAATGGAGTGGTTGAGAGAAAGAACAGAACAGTGCAGGAAATGGCTAGGACTATGATGGCAGAGAATAACACAGCAAATCATTTCTGGAGAGAAGGCATTTATACTGCAGTGCATATCACCAACAGATGTCTATTGAGGCCTCATGAGAACAAGACATCTTATGAGCTGTGATTTGGAGGAAAGCTACAGTGAAGAATTTCAGGGTCTTTGGTTCCAAGTGCTACATCAAGCGAAAGGAGGAGAACCTTGGCAAGTTCGGTGACAGAGCTGAAGAAGGCATATTTCTGGGCTATTCTTTCAAGAGTAAGGCATACAAGTGCTACAAGAAAAGACTTGGAAGAATTACGGAGAGTTCAGATGTGAAAATTGATGAAAAAAATAGGGGACTTAAAAGGGACTGAGCCAGAAAGTTCCATTCTTGAAGAGCTTGATGAAGATGAGGCAGTATCAGTTGACAAAGGGCAGCATGATGAAGAAGAATTTGAAATGCAAGAGATTCAGATTGAAGTGCAGAAAGATGGCAGACCGAAAGACAACAAGTGGTTGAGCATTCATCCTAATCATCAAATGATAAAAGATCCAAATGCAAGAATGTAAACCAGGAGGATGAAAGCACCTGCATATTCATTGCTGTCAGAGGTTGAGCCCAAGACTGTGTAGGCTAGCAAAGATGAATCTTGGTTGAAAGCTATGAATGATGAGCTTGACCAAATTGAGAAAAATAACGCTTGGGAGCTAGTTCTTAGACCAGCAGACAAAAATGTAATTGGCACAAAATGGGTCTTTAAGAACAAGCTGAATGAAAATAGGCAGGTTGTGAGAAAAACAAGGCCAGACTTCTATGCAAAGGCTATGCCTAAGTAGAAGGAATTGACTTTGATGAAACTTTTGCACCTGTGGCAAGGCTTGAGTCCATCAGAATGTTCTTGGCATTAGTCGTGCACAGAGGATTCAAGGTTTACCAAATGGACATGAAATCTGCATTTTTTAATGGTAATCTTGAAGAAGAAGTGTACATTGAGCAACTTGAAGGGTTCCAGCTCAGTGATGATGAAGACATGGTGTGCAAGTTGAAAAAGGCTCTGTATGAATTGAAGCAAGCTCCAAGAGCTTGGTATAAAAGGCTTAACACATATTTGCATCAGTTGGGTCTACGAAGAGGAGTAGTGGATAGCAATCTATGACAGAAGACAACAGTCAATTAGTTGTTGTGGTCTATGTGGATGACATCATATTTGGAGGACATTGTGAGAAGCTCTGCAAGTAGTTTAGTGAGAAGATGATGATAGAATTTGAGATGTCTATGCTTGGAGAGATGTCTTATTTTCTGGGGTTGCAGATTCATCAAAAGGACAATGGCATCTTCATCTCTCAAATGAAGTATATCAAAGAGATGTTGAAGAAGTTTGTGATGGAGGGCTGCAAGCCAATGGGGACACCAATGTAGTGAATGTCAAGTTGAGCTCTAAAGATGACTCACCAACAGTTGATCAGACACCGTATAGATCAATGATTGGTAATTTGTTGTACTTGACAGCTTCAAGACCTGACATATTGCAAGCAGTTTGCTTGGTGGCTAGATTTCAGGCATACCCAAAGGAAACTCACTTGATGGCAGTGAAGAGGATTCTAAGATACCTAAAAGGCACAGTGGACTATGGTCTGTGGTATCCTAGAACTAGGAAGTTCACATTGACTGCATATTCAGATGCAGATTGGGCAGGAAGTCTTAATGCCAGGAAGAGCACAAGTGGTGGTGCATTCTTTCCCGGGAAGAGCTTAGTTGCATGGCATAGCAAGAAGCAGGAGTCTGTCTCCTTGTCCACAGCAAAGGCAGAGTACATTGCAGCAGCAGCTACATGCACTCAGGTAATCTGGATGAAAAGGCAGATTTCAGATTTCAGTATTACCTGTGAGGAGCTAGTGGTTATCAAGTGTGACAACATGAACGCCATCAACATTTCCAAGAACCCTATGCAACATTCAAGAACAAAACATATTGTCATAAGGTACCATTTCTTGAAGGAGAAGGTGCTTGAAGGGGAAGTGACACTGGATTGTGTTCCTAGTGCAGAACAAGTAGCAGATATCTTCACAAGGGCCCTCCCTAAGGATTCTTTTGAGAAACTTAGGGATCATCTAGGAATAGTGACTCTTGGCACACTGTAGTGGCATGTGTGTAAGGGGAGTTGATGTCTGCATAGCATCATCTTTCACCAATAGGATTGGAAAGATGCGGTGGGCACTCCTATTGGTGAGGCTATGCAGGGGGAGCATATGTGAAGGGGGAGCTTTTCGCATGTCAGTATACCCTTTGGGCTTGTTGTCAAAGGGGGAGAAAGAATTGCATATGTGAGATAATGTAAGGGTTGCCAACAATTCCAAAGGGGGAGATTATTGGAACCTTGACTAGTGTTGAGCAGATATGGGTAGTTCATGGGCAATTCTAAGTGTGTTGTCATTGTTGGCAACCATGGTAGTGTGTGTGCGCAAAGCAGTGTCAGTATGGGCAGTCATAAAGACCAGTCCATAATGGCAATGTTTGTAGTAGTTTTCCAACATGAAGAAAGCATCTAAAGAGGAGAAAGAAAGAAGAGAGAGTAAGAGGATAGAGAAAGCGGGCCAAGTGGG
Source organism: Protea cynaroides (assembly GCA_028583415.1). Taxonomy (NCBI): domain Eukaryota; kingdom Viridiplantae; phylum Streptophyta; class Magnoliopsida; order Proteales; family Proteaceae; genus Protea; species Protea cynaroides. The sequence goes on from CM053267.1 coordinate 76,119,846, forward strand.
TCCCACATGATGTGGCTTGCCACCTTGGTACCAACCCAAGCCAGCATGGCCGAGGCCCATGGCACCAGGCCAGCAGCAAGGCAGCATGACCTGCCTGCAAGGCAGCAGCCAGCCCCGCAAGGCCAGCCAGCTGCAAGCAACACCATGCCGCCCGCACAGCAGCCGCAAGCAACAGCATGCCGCGCGAGCTCTCACATGCGCCCTCCCGCGAGGTGTTCCACTCAATGCCTAAGAGAGCAGGGTCCTTAGGACCCTACTGGAAAAAATCCTTGAATCAGCTTTAACAAACGGTTACAGAGGCCATTCGGCCAAAAGAGAAGGGTGTTTTGGTTTTTTTGAAAAGCTCCAGATCCTAAAACAATGGCCTAGGTGAAGCCACATGGGAAGATTCTCATCTAGAGGCATATAGAAAGGTGGGATTCAGTGTGACGCTGGATCTGCGTCAAGATCCATGCGCGAGCATTTCGATTGGCCGGTTGCAATTTAATTTGTTGCACCGCAATGCATGGGGATAGTGCCTTGATTCGGTGTGATGCATGTTCGATGCGCAGGCAGATGGATCCCAATCGCATGGACAGGAACTGAGCTGACTCAGCCTGACGTGATTAAGGAAGATCAGACGGCTGTAGATAAATCCCGCTTTTATCTGTCGAATCCAATGGCCGAGAAAGAGAGATTCCGTCTGTGCCAATCAATGCTCAACAACGCAGTACGACATGTCAGCAGAGGAGGCGATAAGGTATGGTGCGGTACACGGAATCAGCTCTAAAGATTCCATTTGTTCTGTTGTGATTGACCGAACTTCAATCGGCCATATCTTGGCCATCCGAGGTCCGATTCGAGTGATTCAAGTTCCCACCTTCTCCATTTTCAAAGAAGAATCGATTGGAAGAACTTTGAAGAGCTGTTGGTGCAAGAACAGTGGGGTTTTGCCCTAAAATCTTTGTTGAAGCTCTTTGGACTTGGTTATTGGCTTCCATCTTCCTCATTTAGCCATTAATGCTTCAGTAAAACTAAGGGAGAGTGTCGTGAGCGACTATTAAGCCTCCGCAGAAGCTATGGTGAGAAGAAATGATATGAGTAGCCATTAGAAGTGGTGAACAAGCTCATTAGAGTGTTCCACAGAAGGCACGACTATGTCGGGAAGGTAATCACTCTCGCACACCCTTATTTTGATGCATATGCTTAATAGGAAAAGTTTGTAATCGAAACAAATATTATATCTTAGTCTATTGAGTCGGGGCTTGATAGATTTGTGGGTAGTAGCTTATATTCAAGTTGTAGCTTGTCTTATCCTTGGTGGTGTGGAACCTTGTTGTTGTAGCAGTTGAATTCCACCTATTACAATTGCGTATTAGGTATAATACAAAACCCTGGTTAAGGTATTATCCCGTGGACTAGCCATCACAATGTGTGATTGGTGAATCACGTTACATTTTGTGTTGTGGATGTACATGTGGATGATTTTGTGTGTGGAATAGAAGTCTATGTGTTGCAGGTCTGAGTGTACACACTTGGCAGGCTAAGTCCCTGATATGGATACCTGTGGGTGTATGGTTGGTATGTAAAGAAATGTGTTTGGTAAACTGTTTGTGAGAGAAATCTACTAGACAGCTTAAGGCAGCACACAGTGAACATCAACTCTTGGCAGCAATGACCAAAGCAGTAGGCCAGATCATCTCAGTGGGATTGTTTTTAGTGGAAATTGATTCAACCCCCCCCCCCCTCCCCTCTCTCAATGACTACCTGGGATTAACAAATTGTAAACATAAAAAGGGGAAAAAGTACATAAAACTCGTCATATGTATATCCGAAATATTCATATAATAAATCTATAACTTACTTTTGCAACTGGTGCCATTTCTGCTGCAATATGGATGATATGCAATCGAGGACTACAATCACCAACAAAAAGAACAAGTCAAACACTAAAAATACACTAGTAAGAAGTAAAAATGTAAAAAAATAAAATAAAATAAAAAGTACCGTGTCATTGAAGCCGTCAGCCTGAGAAAAATAGATACAGCTTCATGTTCATTTTTGTCCTTGCATGCCAAGTATGCATCATGAATACGTCCATCTCTATTCCATGCCATTTCTCTTAAAAGTTCTGCATCCTTGGATGATATTTTCTTCTCAAGCAACCAACCATCTACAATGAGCAATAGCCGACTCCAAAATTCCCATGGCATATCATCCACAGGTCCTCCTTGTGCCTTTTTTTTGCTTTCTTCTTTCAGACTATTCAATGTATCTTGAAATTCCTTCACAGATTGTTGGTATAACTCAACATTAGAATGTATTTCCTGGTCAGAGCATTGAAGGCTCTCTTCCAAAAGTCTAATTTTCTGTTGCATAAGGTCATTATGTTGTTGTATTTTTTCTGACGATAATCGGTATGCATGTGCTTCTTCTACGGATTCTTCCAACCTGTCAACCTTCTTTTGTAGCTCATGGTTTTCCAATAATGTTAAAATAGCTTGATCTGCCTGTATAGTTGCCTTATCATGCAACCCCTGCAAACTTTCTATCTTCTCCCGCAGGTCCATACATTCAAATGGCAAATAAGAAAGCTTTGAAACATCTTCCTGAGCAACCACAAGTTTAGACTCCAAGTCCTTCAAAGAAGCCCCCAAAGAAGAGCACTCTTTCTCTAACAACAATACACGCTCATCTGCTTCCATGACATTCTTCAGTCCTGCCCTAAGTTCTCGCATATCCTCCTTCAGGGACATATTCTCATTCCTTAATGAACTAAGCTTCTCACTGAGAGACTGAACCTCGCCAAGAGAATAAAAGCTATTATAATGTAATAGATGACCTTCATTCAAAATTTTGTCTCGGTCATCATATGCATCATGACCACTTTCCCCAGTAGTCGTTCTTCCCACGAGCTCATTCTTCAAGTTCTCCAACTGCTCTTCAAGGGCTTCTACTTGTGTTTTTTCTTGAGCCGCAACTTCAATTCTTGCATCAGTTTCTTCCAGCCTCATCTCCAAGATGTTGATCTTTCCTTGCAAAGCCTCCTTATCATACAGAATATTTTCAAGATCTTCAAGTGCACGAATCCGAGCTTCATTCAGAAGCAATATATCTAATGAACATTCAACAAGAGGGGTGGGGAGGGAATTAAGTTAAGCAATGAAATATTATTAGAAAATCTAAGGAGCTATCGTAGAAGGCCAAAGCAAAGAAGCCATTAGACGTCATCGTAAACAGTGAAGTTGCATACCTTTTTCAGCATTCCTTATCATGCCTACCAAATCCTCAAGTCTAACATTAGGTAGCTTCTCTTCACTATTACCATTCTCTGTCTGTAAGATAAACAAAACATAATTCCTATACTGTTATCCTATTTATAGCTAAAAGAGAGAACGAAGAGACAGAGTTAAAAGGCACAATCAAATGGATATCAGAGGTAACTAGGGGAAATAAATGAATAAAATAAAACCCAGGTCTCTACAACAATTAACAATTTAGAAGTAGTATGGGGTTCTTCTTAAGAAACTGATGAAGAAGTACAGGACAAGGATCCACATAAAGTAGTTCATAATTTTCATAAATCTTTCATAATATGAACATACAGTGCTTAAGATCTAAATTTAGTTACCTAAGAGCATGGTAAGTTCTACGGTGGGTAAGGTTAAATCATATGAGCAATGCATAGAGTTTCCAGAAACCTACGTTTCTCCTTAATAGTCCATCTATTAGTTTGACAGTTATCCTCCATCAAAGCATATGAGTCTAACTAGTCAAGGTGTGTTCTTAGATTTAGATATCTTCATTGAATCAAACGACATAGACGTGCACCTCTCATTCTTACAAAAGATGTTTGGTGGTCCAGTGACTGCCACTCATGCTGCATCAAGGTAATTTGTTGTTAGTTTAAGAATCTTTCTTTCTGAAGAATCAAATAAGCAACTTCAATTGGTTCTTATTTATCTTCAGTTAATCCCTCATTGGCCATACTTCCCTATAAACCCACATGTGACCATGAAACTAAATCAAATTTTCAATAAAGTTACCAAAACAGCAGACACAGAAGTGGATTGATACAAAAGTAGGCATTTGGCTAAAGAATACCAGAGATTTTTCATCCACAAGAGTTGAATTGTCCATATTTGTCTCAGTATCTTTAACAGTAAATCTAGTATCAACTTTAGCACTGGATGATGTGGTCGTCTCAGGGGATTTTGACATGGCATCTGTAGTAGCACTTTGAACTTCACTGTATTCATCATCACTTATCTGAAAATTTTCATCCATTGGAAGCGGTTCTGGAGAAAATTTCCTGGCCTGTCTCTTTCGTTGGGAACTGAACAAATTACAATACATTGTCAATTCAGTAAACTAACCATTTGAGTGAGTTACAATGCAGTATTTATATTAAGGAATAAGTTCGAAAGGAAATTCAAGCAAGATAACGAATGGATGATGATTCTATTTTAGTTTATGAGGTGATTTCTATGACAGAAGGATATAAGAAGTTTGCATCAGTGTAGCTTTCCCCAAAGCTCCGTTTGTTTTGAGGTAAAATTTTACGTGTAACATTTTATATGTAAAAAAAAATTCAAAGTTTATTTCCAAGAGGTAAAATATAGTGATCTCTAAGGGGGATGGAAAATGAATTTTGTCTTTCTTTTACCAATTGGAAACAAACATTGAAATTTTTTTTTACATATAAAATGTTACACGTAAGATTTTACCAACAAACGGAGCACAAATGACGTTTGAGCACAGATTTGAACATTGGAATTTCAACACAAGTTTTTCCTTAAAGTAAATGCACTTCTAGCAATTGCAGTGGCTTATTTATCTATTTATGTTCAAGAAAACAGGGTTATCCACATCCAATAGAACCAAACCTATCCAATGCTTTCTGGTTCAGTTACTCTATTTGATAAGTGCACTTTTACAAAAGACTTAATTTTAGAAAACTTAAAAAATAATAATAATAAAGAGCTTAGTCCAGAAAAAAATCCTCTGCAAATTATTTTCTTCCCATCATTTAAGCTAATAAAAGTTTCAGACTTGCAAACTAGATTTAGCCCATTTCAAAAAGTGTGGTCTAATAGGACCAGGGTCCACGTAAGTTAAGAAGATAACTACAAACTAAGAGGTATGCAACGGCAAAACAAATAGCTCAGACATCTCATTCTTTATTGAAAGATTCTCCACATATGAAAGAACATCACAAAGCAAGTTTTTAGATATGAAGGGTGTTGATACCATATTCTACCAATCAATGACAGAGCGACATGTGTCCACATTATTGTGGGCATACATATCACAACACGTGTATAACACGTAGCGATAATCTAATGATATTGGTGGTTCCCCTAAATACAAGGAAACGGTTCAACAATTTGAACTTCTATTAGTCACTTCTCTAGAAACAGGGAGAAGCCTAAGGGGATATGGACCCATAACCGCATTTATCATAACCGTAGGATCGTCATCCAACGGCTTATACAATTAACTGCTGAGGACTTCAGTTATCAACGGTTCTACCACCAACAAAAAGAAGCAAGGGATAACATCCTCTCAACTCGTGTAGAACGCATGGCAAGATATTCAAATAAGCAGTTTCCTATTCTTAACGGGAAACCATTTCACATTCAGCAACCATCATCCATGTTTTGTGGACCACTACTCTACCAGACCGCACACACCAATCTCTCAAAGCGACCGTAAAATCTTCATCCTATGGTGAAATGCTAGGGGCACAGTTAACAACTACCCCCTATCATTCGGGTATTTTGGACCACTCCGACCAGTTGCTATTCAGTCTATATATACTCCAGAATACAAGGTACAAGGGATGCATGACGATATATCAAATCTCTCTCTAAACTCAAACCATACCCCACTCTCAAAGAAGTATTCCTTTTACTTCATATTGTTTGATCTGAAGACGAACTTAATCATCAGAGTGGCCACCGGACTATCTAGTCCACCCCTCTGGTTTTCTCTATCTTTTCCAGGATTTATCCTTGAAGTCGCCTAGAACGTGTGAACTCAGCTATAACGTGGACAACTCGTTTATAAGTGAATACAAGTCGTTTTATACAACTCATTTATAACGTCACCAACTCAGTTACTTCGCCCACAATTCGTTTGACGTGACATACAACTAGGCTAAACCAGTTTTCAGCATGAACAAAGGGTTCATTGGAAAGGACATCCACGAATTTTTTTTTTTCGTGAGTTCCAAGGGTTTCTGCTGAAGACCCCCCTCCCCCTCCCCTCCCAAATCCCCATTTGAAATTCTCAATAATTAATCAATAAGCTATGAGTAGATCAAATAGAAATCAAAGATTCTTATCAAAGAGGAGAAAGTTTTGCAATTAATTCACACAAAGGTCTATATAATGTTAAACATTATCCTAAAGGTCGAATTTTAACTCATCTTCAGCCCAAATTAGAAGGTTTATGCCAGAGTCAACAGCTCACTATCATAATACCCGCAAAATCCTAAATCAAAGGGGAAAGGACATTATATATAGCATGAGACAGGAAGAAAGCTGTATCAAGAACCAATCATGTTTTGAACATGAAATTTCTGAAACAAGCACAAAATAGAATTGACCATGGATTATATTACTGACTAAACAAATTCGAGTTAAACCCACATCGGATCATTGGCAAAACAATAGAAAGAATTAGAAAATAGAAGGATATGACGCTAAACAAACTTTCGATGAAATGGAAGCAGAGAGAACAGAAGACCTCAAGAACACTACCACGAATGGGAACACGAGTTGACAAAGTAACTATCCAAGAAGAATACCAACCCAAAAATAAAAAACCTACTATCCAGGAAGAACAAAATAACCGATGTTACAGTTCAAAACAGGATCTGAACAAGCCCGCATAATTCAAAAACGATTACAGAATAGCGAACGCATCATTTCATTAGTAAACTGAAGAACGGTCAGCACTTCGCAAAGTATAGATCAAAACAAAAAAGGGAAGTCAAATCGGTGATAGCTCGTCAAAATTTTGAAGTGAGCTAAACTTAGATATTGAAAGAGGTCAGAAAGCAAGAACCTGAAGATCCTATGACGCATCTTGCAGGAGATTGGTAGCAAGCGAGCAGGGGTTATAGGCAGCCGTGGATTCCAGTGATTGGATGCGCTAAAGCCATGCACGACGTAAAGGGTCGATAGCTTCGTCGCCATCAAAGTTCTGTAGAGAAACAAACGGATCGAGAGAGAGAAGAATGAGAAAGAAACGGTTTCACCGCAACGGACACTGCATGCGCAAAGCTCAGATTTATAGTGTCTGAGAAAAAGAAAACGAAAACGAAAGGAAAAAGGCAAAAATCCAATAGTGTTGTGGGACCTTGACTAGAAAACCGTTGGAAGAAAACTTTCAGTCTCATGGTCAACGGATTGGGAACTAATTACCAGAAAAAAAAATTAATAAAATAAAAAGGGATAAACCCAGAAAATTCAGTCACTTTTCTAAAATCCAAACAAGAAATTCACTTCAATATAAATTTAAGGCGTACGATAGTTTGTGTTTTTTTTTTTTAATCCATGGATTGTGAATAATTGTTGTCTGACTTGACTGTTACGCGTACAAATAAATAAGAAAAATTATATATATTATCCCTATAATTTAGATTAATTACATATATATCCATTAGTTTCTAACAATATCACATACCACCCTTAACATCCAAAACCTATAACATAAAGACTCAATCGATTAACAGATCTCTATTACATGACAATGTCAGTTAACATTAAAAACTTTAGTGACAAGAATACTTTTAATGAAAGTTGAAATGTTCTATTTACCTTTATCTTCTCTATTATTCTTACTTTTTTTAGTTTAAGGGAAGAGAAAGAATTGCTGGAACTCGAAATGGATCATATGTTCGGACTTCTCACCCCTAATTTTTTCCAAAACTTCTCGACTTCTTGGAGAAATGGAGACATCTCAATTCCTTACCCCTTTGGCATAGCAATACACTGTAACAGAGAGTCGGGGACTCAGGGTCTAGGTTTTAATTAGGGCCGGAAAGAAATTAGGAAGAGACCCATAATTTGCCATACTCATTAGAGATTGAAGAGAAACTCACAAAAATAAAAATAAAACACTAAAAGTAAGATAGAGAGGGAAAAAGGGCAACGGGCCTAAACTTCCTCCCACTTTCTGATTTGCTGTTTTCTTTAATCCCAGGATTACTTTTTTTAAACCAGAATAATCGCCACCGTCGTCGATTAAATTCTTGACTTTTCTTGGCCTATTTGGTAAAACTCGGCGATCCTATTCGGCTCAACTACCCTATATATTTTTAGAGAAGAGTTTTTTATTTTTTATTTTTGAAGGGACAGAACCCCAAAGGAATTGAATTCACGATTTCTTCATTTTAAGATGTTAGTCTTTTCACTCTCCACAACAAATAAAACCAGAAAACCTGAGACCATAAGGAAAAGAAACCGCCGTCTGGTTTTCTCTTTCCATCCTCTGTTCGTTAGTCTTGTGATCTCTTTGAACTCCTCTCTTTTAGCTCTCTCTTTCATGGCATCTCTCCTCTCTACGTTTCAGGTAATTCTTTGGACTTAAGATTTTATTTTTAGACTTCGCTTTTCTGTTTTCCGCATTACTGCGCCCTTTCCCCAACACACAAAAACCGAGTTGCATATGCAAATGAGCAGATAGATAGAGAGAGAGAGAGAAAGGGAGAGTAGGCATAAGTAGATGAACTATTCTGTTTTGTTTTTGAACTTTTCCGCTTTTATTATGTTTTCTCTCTTTGAACTTTTCTGTTTTGTTTGCCGCTGAAAAAGCTATAAAACCTGCAGAATCGAGACAGAGACTAGGCATAAGTGGATGAAGAGGAAGAGGAAGATATTTTGTTGCTTTTGTTGTCTACGTGCTTCGTCTGCTATTTATGGGTCGGCTTCAACCCTTCAAGCAAGAAAAAAATAAATAAATAAACAAATTGCTCTTGAAGAATCTATGCAATTCAAAACAATCTCTGCAACTCTCTCTCTCTCTCTCTCTGCTTGGTATTTCTACACTTTATAGAGGCAAGTACGAAATCATTCCGATGCGAGGCTTGTGTTAACAAGCTTGAGTATGATCTGATATGAGCCTTAGTTCACGAATTGCAGAAAGCTAAAACGCAGTAGGGGACCCGAAAAATCAGTCCGATCGAATGCCTGGCGAGGAGTTCCCGCCGTTGAAAAGTTCTTCAACTTGATTTCCAAACCTCCCACTTCATGGCTCAGGCCTGTTTCAATCTCGTAATTTTGATCTATAGTGAACGTAATTTCTACCCAAAAGCGATCTTACAATCCAAATTACATATGATTTGCTCGATAGAAGGTTAAAATAGTAATTTTATTTTTTTCAGTTTAAAACCTAAAAAAATATAATTGTCTTCCAATTTTTTGAGGTTTTATTGTTAATTAAATAAGAACGAATGTAATTGTCAGAAACTATTGAGTGAAAGGTAACATTAGTCCACTACATGGTAGTACATGTAATTTTCCCAAATAAATAAGTTTCATGACTATAAAAACATGTAATAATATTTGGTTTTATAAAAAAAGTAAGTGTACATTATGTGGACTTCCCCTGGACAATTCGTTACATACAAAGCATCGTCATCTGTTTTAAAAAATTACATTCAATTATTTTAAAGTTTAAAAAGATTGTGAAGAAAAGAAATGAACTGGCCAAATTACCCTTACACTTACTAATTTAAATTTTACTGATTTCTTTCCCTTCTCTTTGTTTTAGTGAAAGCAGAATCCCTTCTCCATTCCCGCAACCTGCAACTCGAACGTCTGCGCAATCTGCAACTCAACAATTTTCATGCTCTATTTTCTTGGTATTTCTTTGCATTATGTCAGTTGTTTTCCTTTGTTTTCTGTCACGAAAACTCTCTCTACAAAAAAGTTTACAAAATGTATATGAGTTCAATCAGTAATAGCTCTTAAACCAAGGTGAGAAAAACTAGGCTCTTGAGGAGGTAGGAGGACTGAAGAACTAATTTTTCCAGTCATTATCCTCATGGAGAGGGAGAAGTTAGAAATTAAAAGTCTGGTCAAAGTTTCTTTTTTGAGGAACCTCCAATGCTATCCGTCAATGAAGATTCTAATGTCATTGTACTTTCTAATTTTAAGTGGTATTTTCCCTAAACAAAAAGGGATGACAATTTAAGAATCTGAAGCTAAATCTGATGGAGGTTTCAATACCAGCTGAGTTTCCAGATTATGTTCTATCAGCAGGGGAAAGAGAATGTCCAGGGCAAGTGTGTAACACTAGAATAGAGAAGTAAGGAAAGGAAGAACAAAAGAAAGGAAGGATGAGAATACTTGAGATTGGAACAGGTGCATAGACAACAGCGGGGAAATATTACTGCGAATCCTTGGAAGGTGCTTTTTGATTACGATCTTTGATTTACCTCACGTCTACCTGTGATCGTAGGATTATAGAGCAGCCAGCTGCTGCTCATCCAGCAGTGGCTTGGCTTCCTCATGTCCAACAGGAAACATGAGAAGATTTAAATCCTTCTTTGAATGGTATTTGGGGTTTAGGTGAGACCCTTTCCTCAAAGATAATAAGAACAAAAATCATTTTGTTATCTCTTTCTATCCTTATTTTAAGAGCCCATGTTTCATCATGAATTGCAGAGGCAATTTTTCACTTGATTTCTTTAATATTTCTCTGGTAACAGTTTTCTTGTTGTTTTAAATGTTTAATACATTCTTCGAAGTAAAAGATTCTGGTACTTATTTGTGTTAAATCGATAGGAAAAACAGTAATAAAACAAGTATAAGACTAACATATATGCACATACTAACTCTATACATGTTAACACATAGACACTATTCATGTCAATATAAAGTAAATAAAATTTAATCACTTACAAATTAAAGAGCCGAATTAAGGATTGGGCTGAATGATGCCACATGTGGCACAGCCCATTTCTAGACACGGGCGTGATACTTGGGTCGACCCACAAGGTGACCCGAATTGACCCAGATCCACAAACCACATTGATCTACTAAACAATTTCCACAATTTATAAGAGAAATATCCATAGTAGTCAATAAAAAGAATCAGAGTAATAATAATGGAAGCGAGACAATATGTGAACAAATGCTAACTATCTGATAAGGTATCATAAGTAAAGTACTTGTTATGTCATTCAACCATTGTCTTCCTAAAATATTACATTGTATTAGATATATAAATACCCAAATCAAAAGAATAAATCTATGTTCATAAGAGTCTAGATAAACTCTACAAATCTATCTACAAAATAATTAGTGGATAGAGAGAGAGTAAGAGGGGAGCTATGTCAAGCATAGACGCAATCGCTGCATATGTAGCCCTTGCCATGCTCGCTAGAGTAATCCTCACCCGCTAAGGCATTGCCCGCGAGAGGAGACTCCATGAAGTCGGCAACAGAGAACTCCCCTACATCAGAATCTTATAAACATTTTGATACGAGGGGCGAGCTCCCATCTCAACTCAATGAGAAAATCAAGTATCACATGTCATGCACAAATGAGTATGATGCTATTCTGAAACTAGGTCAAAGGTAGTAGGTCTATAGGTGCCTTATAGATATGTCTACTGTAGCTTTCGGCTCTATCTACGGCTCAGCGAATTTCACCTCTTATGCACCGGGCTAGGGTAGAAGCAGGATGCCCAAGTCTCTTTTGCCAAATTGCTTGTACAGGTAGACCCCCTTTAGATTTTCGGTCCAAGGCATGCCATTTCCCATTTACTAGAACCTGGGATAATGTAATCATTTAATGCCTAACATATGCATAGCATGAAAAGTAACGAGGCCTCATCCCAATAGAGACCTCCGGTCCCCTGTCCCCTAGGTCACCGTGTCCCCGCTAAAATGCTAGCAATATAAACAGGGCCCTTGTGACCATGTGTCACTCTGGTATCCGCATGTCACACAAACTAAACACAACCACATCCATCAATAGCATACATAGTTGTTATTATGCAAATGCATGTTCAAATATAACAAATAAAGTATGGCGTGTTATCACATTTTAATATCCATAAACATACATAATGTTCTAGTTCTATGGACTCGACCCCTCCGCTGTAGACACCGGAGGTGCTATTGAACCTAGAAGCTAGCAATAGGCTTCGTCAATACCCGTATCGATTTACCTATTAGATATTGATGGGGGCCCCCTTGCTTTCCAAGATTTTCCTCAAAGCTCCGAGACTCACACCAACACTCTCCTCAATTTCAACAAGAGGAGTTATGAAGCCTTGGGTCTATATTTATAAACTCAAGGAGAGAGAAGGAATGGGCCACGAAGCTAACCCGTGGCAGGGAGCCGATTGGCTCATTTACTGGTTGTACCACCGACAGGACTTAAAGACAACCCCAAACTCAGTTTAGTGGGCCCCATTCATTGGGAACACTTGTGGGGGCCTACCTAAGGTCTACTAACCTAACACTCTCCATGTAAAACCCGCACTCTACTAGCCGGATCTTACCATGTTATATCAGGTTTTTCTATCATGGTCGAATAGAGTGGACTAAGTGCGTAAAGAAACAATAAGGCTAGGAATGTAAGTCAACCCAAAACCAATTGATTTGGAGTGTGTAGTTGCATACCTAAGTTGATATGGTCGACCACACCTTAGGAAAGTGAGACCACTCAATGATTCAACGTGTGGTCGCATATTTGGGATGTGTGGTCAACGGATTATGCGACCATACGTGCGACCACACGATGATATGACCGACTCTGAATTATGAAAACTTTCCTAATATTTGGGATCTCTTTCCTAGTTGAGGGAAAACCCTATATGGAGGTTTTTCCTCTATATAAAGGACATCCTTTAGCCTCTTTCACTCTTTTAGAACCCAAATTGTAACTTGAAACCTAAGTGAGAAAGAGAGAGAGAGAAATAGAAGGAGAAAGAGATCTGGGAAGGCAAGCTGAGAGGAAGGAAGGATTTAACTTGCTACAAAAGGCCAAGGTAAGAAAATCATCTATGTTGAAGTAGATTACATAGTATAGGGTTTTTCCCATTGTAAATCTAGATGTAGAATTTATGAGGAATATCAACCATGAGACCTCATGGACAAAAATTCAAGAGAGATCCATGGAGAGTAAGTTAAGGTGAATAACTATGTAAAAATTATGAATTAAAGGCCATAGATCGATCATAGGAAGGACCCTAATGATAAACTAAGGAATCGACTCATGAAGGAAGTAGATTGAGGATAAAAATCTATCGAACTTCGTGTGGTTGCAGCTATGGTCGACCACACAGTGAGCACATGATCGACCACACACTCTCGAGAAGATCCCAGAGAAGGTATAGTCGCATTTGTGGTTGCACATGTGACCACACGACTTATGGTCGCAAATACTATGACCACAGTTGCAGCCACACTTGCAATCACACAACCTCAGGAAGTCTGTTTAACTCCAGAATAGGCTTCCGACTACTATAACTTGATGAACTCGAACCCTAACTTAAATACCTTAATTTTTTATGTTCCTAATAAATTTAAAGTGACTTCCAAAGCTTTGGAGAAGAACGAGTATCATTACAAGGTAAGGGAACAAGACCTAAACTAATTGGATAATAACAAACTATTTTTATTTTATTGTGTCCAATGTCATGACTGATTCCATGCTTATGTGCTTGTAATGTGCATCTCACATGTCATCCAATATTGTTGCTATTTCTGCTCATGTATATTTATTTTTTTTCTATTTATAACATGATGATGATGAAGCTAGGAATAGGCATGTGATTGTATGCGTGGTTAGTGTGCTGGATGCAAGTGGAGCATTAGGGGGAGGACGTGGCATTGTGGTTCAACCTAGTCACCAGACTCTAGCTCTATCTTTACTCAAGTCTTACCCACTGATATCATCGTATCGCCATTACCTTAGCAGAACTATTACGTTGTAGGGCATCATGGGAGGTGATTTCGGACTGTATGGTCTTTGACTTTACCGGGGGGCCTTAGCTCTATCTCTATGGACGTATTGAGGGATGCTGGGGTGATGCCTTGGATAGATTGGATGGCATTCGGATTGGTTAGTTGCGAGACTAGCTTGCAAGTCCTCGCCAGTAGGGACTTATGTGTTGGTATGGATAGGGCATCAGGGGAAGTGTTAATGGTATGTGATCTAGACATTTTAACTCTATCTCTATTCCATGGTGGGGTGGATGTGGATGCCAATGGTGTTTGATCCATTGGGTAGGCTTACACACCCGTGCATATAGGTGCGGTGGCCGCTAAATCTTTCTATAGCACATTACAAACTTAAAACCAGACCAAATATATAAATTGAATGCATGCATATGTTTGCGCATTGTTTTGTTTGCTTACTGGGCCATGATGTGTGCTCACCCTTTCAACGTCGAATATTTTTAGTTGTCGACGTGGGTCCAACTGTAGAGGATTATATGAATGCGTCGATGTATGGACACGTAGCGGCTATGGACAGGGAACTGCTGGAGGAAGCACATGATCTATCATGCGAATGCAACCAATGTATTTTTTATTAGTGTAGCTATTTTGACTACTGAACCATGTAATTAGTTATTTTACCTTATGTCTTGAGTTACTTGGGAATAAATGGATTTAATTATTTATTATCACTATTAGATGCTCAATTCATTATTAATAAAAACTTCTGCTACTCTTTATTTACTCTGATTATCATTATGGAATGTACTTGGTTTAATCGGATGGGCACGTCCTATACGAGATCCTGGTTTGAACTGTTGATTTTCATGACAGTTTATCATACCACTGGTTAGTCCAGAATTAGGGTGTGACACTCCAAATGGGCGACCTTGAGTTATGACATGGGTACACCCATTGAGCCTCGTGTCCGGCATGTTAGGAATCGATGTGAAAATACCTTGCATAGTAGAAATCCGGGTTAGTGGGGTATTTCGGGTACGGGTCTTACAACATGTCACTATCCTTAAGATTGTATTCACCCCATATGGTGTAAAGGGTCACATGAATCAACCTCCAAGATTAAAACAGTCTCTTAAACCCTCTTAGCTAAGTGCACTCAAAAAGCTAGACTTCGTCAGAAAAACTGACAACTATGATCAACAGTCCAAAATAACAAATGGATGATGGATATCAATTAAACAAAGAGAAAGAGTTAAAGGGAGAGAGAGAGAGAGAGAGAGAGAGAGAGAGAGAGAGAGAGAGAGAAAAAAAAAGAATTCAACCCGAATTCTCAGTGTGTTTTGGACTCTGGCAGTTTCCTCTATTTATAGAGGATTAGTATCTATCCAAAAGGGCATAGCCAGAGCGCGCACCTTGCAGATGGACGGCCAAGATTCATCTTATCCAAGGGATGCTTACATCAATGGCTCAGATAGCCTCCCTTAAGTGGAAGCCTTTCTTTTAAGGGATCAATATGTAATAGGAAACCCTTAACATATATTTCTCAACTCAAACTAGTCCCAAAGCAATATGAGACTAAAACTCACATTAGCTCAACCAACTCAAAACAAATCCAAATTCAAAATTCCCTCTAAAATGAAAACAAAAAACTTTGCATTTTTGGTTTTTTACTTTTTGAAACTTTAAACTTGTAAAGAAATTTAAAACAACAAAATCTATTTTGCCTTTGTAGTTTTTTTGTTTGGTGGTTTTGACTAGTTACTAACAAAGAAAAGATTTGAGCTTTCTATTTCGTACTTTTTTTTTTTTTTTGAGTTTCTTCAATGGAGAAGTCTTTAATGAAACCCTCTTGTTCTGGTTCGAGTTACAGTTTTCTCCATTGAACGACTCAAAGGTTGCTATCATTCTGTTTCCTTACATTTCATGGTTGATGAAGAGAAGAATTTCAAAAGAAGGAAGTTCTAAGCCAACCCTTTAAGGCCATAGAGGGCAATTATGTAAGTTTACATGGCCATAAGGATAGTTTTGTTTTATAGAAGGTTAGGTCTTCATAATGTTAGCAACTAACATCCAAGTCTAATGGAGTGGACCTCACTATCACTAAAATCATGAGTTGACAAAGGATTTTTTTCAATTCTCAAAAATCAAGGTAGGACTTTGTACAAGGAAAGTTTATTGAAGCTGTAGACAAAAAATCTTTGGGACATTTTTTTTAGGTTGAAAATCTTTGAGTCATGAAGAGATGCTTACCATGCACTCAAAACAAAACTCGTAATAATCACCCTGACTCTTGACACCTCATGTCACACCCTAATTCTGGTCGAACCAGAAGTGTGAATGAACCATTAATGAACCAACGGCTTAAGCCAGGATCACTAATAAAACGTGCCAATAATCAAATGTGCCAATAATCAAACCATACACTTAACCAAAATCAGAATAAGTAATAGTAGCGAAAATCTTTATTAATAATGAACTAAGTGTTTAATGTGATAAATAATAAATAATAAGTTATTCAAATGTTGACCAAAACATAAATAATATTCATTACAAGTTCACAATCCCAAATACGAAAATAAATCCTACAAATAAACATAGTAGAGACACTCGCATGACAAGTCATACTCGTTCTCCACTGACTGCACTTCCATAGCTGCTACTCTTCCAACAGAAGGTGCATTGATATAGTCGTCCACTGTATAACCTACCTCATCAGAAACTAAAAAGAAAACGATATCATGGGGTGAGCTCGTAACTTAGCTCAGTGATAAACAAAATATGCAACAAGCAATATGCATGATCTAGCATTCAATCATTTGGTTTGGATTATAGTTTGCAATGTGCTATGGTAAGGATAGACTACAACTACACCTCCATACACGAGAGTGTGAGTACACCCAATGGTCAGGTTCAATGGCAAGCTACAACCAAACCATCAGCACCCCCTTGATACCATACTCTGTAGCAGTACATATGCCCCTACTGGCAAGGGCTTACAAATTGGGTTCATCACTAACCAATCCTAGATGTCAACAAAGAATATCCAAGGCCTTACCCTAGCATCCTTTAATATGGAACAGAGATAGAGCTAGAGCTTAACGGTAAGGCTATGACCAACACCGCTAGCACTCCCCCTGATACCTTGCGATGTATTAAGCACGCTAAGGTAACAACGATATGACAATGTCAATATGGTGAATAGTTTGAGGTCCAACCTCTCTCCATTCAACACACCAACCACACACAAAGACTTGCCTATCATCATCATCATCATCATAAAAGAGATAAATATAAATATGCATGAATAATATATAACAGATATTGGATGACATGTTGTATGCATAAACAAGCAGAACATCAACATGTAGAGTAGTTTGTTATTAACCAATTAGTTCGGGCTCTTGTCCCTCACCTGTTGAGTAATATTGATTCTTCTCAGGACTTTAGAACTAGATTTGGTTGCTTAGGAGTTCTAAACAATCAATAGGATTAGGTTAAGGTTCCGTTTCGATAATTTTACAGTGATCAGACTCACTATCCAGACTAGCAATTAGTCATGCCGGACATTGTCCGGTCGACTGTCCGGTATGGCATATTGCTGACACCATACCGGACAACCTTGAGACACTTCCTGAGAGTGTTCGGTGGCCTGTCCGGTCCCATACTAGGTGCTATCGGACAACCTTTAGGCCATCTCTCAGGTTGTCTTTCAGTCTGACTTTCTTTTGAGTCGATTATGTGGCTCATCCTAGGGTTCATCCTACACCATTCTATGGTAGTTATACACTAGGGTTTGGTCATTCATCATAACCCTAGTTTCTATAGTTTCGTACATTGGTGTCTCCCCAACGAATCATGGATTCATCTCGCAACGAAACGATGCCATTGATGTTGATCCTTAGCCAGTAGTGACTATGATCCTAACTCAGCTACAACTTAACCTTTACAGGGATGACAAGATTTATCGTCGGCTTCCAGGCAACGTTGGTTGCAAAGCCACGACGAGACTTCTTCTTCCTTCTTCTCCTTTCTAGCCTTTTTCTTCTCCATGCCTCCTTCTCAATTCTCTCTTACTTCTAGGGTTGGTGAATGATCCAAAGAGTGAGAAAGAGTGGAGAAACGCACCTTATATAGAGGAGAAATCTCCTAATTAGAGTCATCTCCCAATTAGGAGAGTAGTCTTACCAAACTAGAAAACTATCCTAAACTCAGAGTCTGTTTTTATGGTTGTCTGATTGCATGTCCGGTTGCATAATACGTAGACCTAAGAACTCTATTAGTCTGACCAGACAAGCTTAGAGTTGTCAGTTTTGTACCTTGCTTTGTAGTTCTATCATCTGGTTACCTCGTCTGACCCGGTTATGATAGGAAGACCTGTCACGACAAATTAACCTAGCTTAGACCAGGTTAGTGGAGTGTGGGTCTTACAACTCCCCCCTAAAAGAAATTTCGTCCATAAAATTTGAATGTACCTTCCGAGTTGAAAAGATGAGGGCATTGTTTTCACATTGTAGGTTCCTCTTCCCATGTCACCTCTTCCATGTCTTGACTTCTCCATGTTACTTTAACATAGAAAATTTCTTGATTTTAGAGTTTCTGTACTTTCGACTTGTGATCTTGGTTGGCACAACTTTGAACGTCAATTCCTCTATCAAGTTTGGAGGATCTGCAATCAATATGTGGGATGGATCACTAATGTACTTCTTTAGTAGGGAAACACGGAATACATCATGTATACCAGACATAGATTGTGGTAGCACAAACTGATATGCCACTTTTTCACGTCTCGCTATAATCTCATATGGCCCCACATATCTAGGGCATAACTTTTCTTTCTTGTCGAACAGCTTCAAGCTGCGCATTGACGATATCTTCAAGAACACCTTGTCACCAACAGTGAACTCAAGGTGTCGGCGTCTATTATCTACATAATTCTTCTGTCGAACTTAAGCAGTCTTCACCCTTTCCTTGATCTTATCTACCACTTGACAGGTTTCCGTAATAAATTCTAGCCCCATAATTCTCCGTTCACTAACTTCGTTATAGAACAACGGGGTCTGGCATTTTTTTATCATAAAATGCCTCATACGGTGACATCCGTATGGTAGCTTGGTAGCTGTTGTTGTAAGCAAACTCGATCAATGATAACTTTCATCCCAAGCTCCCTTGAAATCGATCGCACAAGCTCAAAGCATATCTTCTAAGATCTGAATAGTCCTCTTTAACTGACCATCCGTCTAAGGGTGAAACATTGTACTAAACTTCAGCTTCAGTCCCATAGCTATCTGTAGTCCCTGTAGTCCTTGCCAAAACTTAGAAGTGAAGCGAGGATCTCGATTTGACACTATGCTCACAGGTATACCATGGAGTCTGACAATATTGTCCACATACAGTTTGGCTAGTCTCTCTAAAGTATATTAAGGTCTGATCGTAATGAAACGGGTAGTCTTTGTAAGGCGATCTACAATCACCCAAACTGTGTCGACAGATCTGGGAGTCAATGGTAATCCAGTGACGAAGTCCATATTGATGCAATCCTATTTCCATGCTAGTTTAGGCAATGGTTGTAGTAAACTTGCTAGTCTATATCTTTCGTATATAGGTGTCTTCCCAATGAATTATGGATTCATCTCGCAACCAAACCATGCCATTGACATTGATCCTTAAGTAGTAGTGATTATAATCCCAACTCAGTTACAACCTAACCATTACAGGGACGAGAAGACTTATCGTCGGCTTCTAGGCAACATTGGTTGCAAACCCACAACGAGTATACAACCTTCTTCTTTCTTCTTCTTGAAGCCTCGTTTTCAATTCTCTTTCACTTCTAGGGTTGGTAAATGATCCAAAGAGTGAGAAAGAATGGAGAAATGCACCTTATATAGAGGAGAAATCTCCTAATTGGAGTCCTCTCCCGATTAGGAGAGTAGTTTCACCAAGCTAGGAAACTTTCCTAAACTCGGAGTTGTCCGGTCTCATGTCCGATCGCATAATACACAGACCGGACAACTCTATTAGTCCAACCAGACAAGCTTAGAGTTGTCAATTTTGTACCTTGCTTTGTGGTTGTCACAGCCCATTCTGGAGAATCGGACGTGATATCCGGGTCAACCCTTGTGGCACCCGAATATATCCAAGATCGCTACCACCATGATTACAAAATAAATCCCATAGTCTACACATATAATATCCATAATAATCAAGAAGTAATAACAATATAGTGAAAGCATTTAAATACTGATAGATGCACTAATGATAACATATCCCATACTATGTATCATATTATCCAATTACAAACCATTTGTACCTTCTCAAAATACTACCATATTCATATACAAATACCCGAATCAAAAAGAGAATCTGTTACATTGTTCTTGATAGATATCTTCATCTACCAACAAAAAAAATCATAATATCCAGAGTACATATCAGGGAAGGGAGAAAGTAAGGGGAGGGCTACGTCATGGGTAGACATAGTCGCTGCGGGTATAGCCCTCACCGTGCTCTCCACCAATATCCTCGATACTAGCAACCACATTAGCCAGAGGTGACTCCATAAACTCAGCAATAGAGAAATCACTTGTAGAATGATCTAAAAAATAGTGTCGACACGAGGGTAAGCTTACATCCCAGCTCAGTGAGAAATTTAGTATCACATGCAATGCACATACAACATTCAATGATATGAAATATAATTTATTTTATATTAGGTCTCAGGTTTATGTTTCTACATCCTGGGCGAAGATAGAAGTTGAATAAAAGACCCCAGGCTACTAAACGACTTCTATAGGTAAACGCCCCTCCTGGGGACACCCATCCTTACAGGGTTCATCAGCTCCCACCATAGACCCTACATATGCCAGCTATTGTACACTCATACGTCACTGACTCCCCCTAAGGTCGTCCAACCTTCGGAAGTGCAAAGCTATGCCAGTATCTTTACCCCTACTAGAGGGGCGTAGTAAACAGAGAATGACACCACCTATGTCTATTATATTCATTCATTTTACTTGACTGCCCGCTAATAGAAACCCCTGAATCACCACTCCCATGGATTACGGTGCCCCCACTAGCATGTTGACATAACCATCGTGTTATCAACCAGCAAAGAACCCCGGCTCTACTCCTATGGATCACCGTATTTACCACTAAAGTGTTTACATTTCAACGTGATCCATGTGCCTGCACTCCCATGCATCACACGAACCACCATACATAGTTGCAATCCAACATGAATCATGTATCTGCACTCCTATGCGTAACACAAGCCACCATACATGGTTGCATAAATTTATAAATAAAAATTATACTCTAACAGTAAACCTCAACTCCACTCCCATGGATCACCGTGCTCCCTGTAGAGCCTAGCATCTACGACGTGGCTCATGTATTGTACTCCCATACTCCAGACGTCCACCATATCTAAACAATCATACAAATATTCATAGTTGTTATAATGCAAATGCATGTTTATACATAGCAATCATGGAAAACATACAATTAAATAACAACCTAAGCATGCTACTAGTAAAGTAGACATGTTATTAGGATGCCCTACATCTAAGGACTAAACCCCTTACCTGATTGCACCAAGAGTGCAACAGTAATTTGAAGCCAAACAGAAGGCTTCACAATCAACTGAGTCAATTACCTATTTTAAACACATAAAGCTTAATTAGATTGGTTGCATATCTTTTAATTAACCTGGACATGCCTTATATGTCCATACATGGATCCCACGGAAGGTTGGGAACCAAAATGATGGTCTTCCTAATCTTTACTAAGGCTTAAATGCCAATACAGACTGAACCGGCAAATGGAACCAGTAAAGGGTTCCAACGGTACATTCAACCGGTAAACACTTAGAGTATTTTCTAAGTAGGTGGCACCGGAAGGATGAGCGGATGCTCGACCATCTGGTTGGTCATCTGGTTTGTATACTGATATAAACCTTGGGATTCCAATAGCTTTTTCAGAATCTAGGCCAGGTGATCTGTCATCCAGCAATGGCTCCACTTAACATTTAGCTTAAATGGAGAATTCTAACCAATGGATCCATTGAAAACTGGTCGAACGATTGGGGTTAATTTGGAGCATCGTGCCACCAGAACGAGACTCTGGTTAGTTCATTAATAATAAGCCAAGGCATTTGCCTTGGTGGAATCACGATTCAAGCCAAGCAGTCGAATGGACATGTCCTTGGATCCGGTATGTGGCACCAGTTCAGACCCAGAAACCAGGTCACGAACCGAGCTTGGTTTCCAAGCTTGGGAGTTTTGTTCTCCACTTCAATGTATCCATTTTAGTTGGTGGGGAACTCATTCCCACCATTAATATGCACAATGAGAGCCATTTATGGCTCCAATAACTCTGTCAATGGAGTTGGTGAACTAACCCTAGGTTTTCTAGGTCATTATGCAATCTCTTTTAATGGAGCTTCAACAACCAAGCATCCTTGCATTTATTTCCCCAAGGGAAAAGGAAGAAAGGAAACCCTACCTTTAATAACTCCCTCAATGGAGTTGGGTAAACCTAAACCTAGGTTTCTCTAGGTCATTATGGTGGCCACCATTAATGGTGCTCAACCACCATGGTTGCTAGCCATTAACATAAGGAAGAAGGAGGAAGCTCATGGTTCATACCTCTAAGGAAAGGCTAGGGCTTGAGTTCCTTGAGCTCCAAGCTTTCCCCTTCACTTCTTCTTCTCTACTCTCTCTCAATCACCCATGGTTTAAGAAGAGTGAAAGGAGGGCTTAGTCCCCCTTTTATAGGAAATCAAGGAGAGAGAGTAACTGGCTCAAGCTCAATTGGATGAATGTTACACCGGTATGATCCACCGGTTGGGTTAAAATACAGCTTATTGGCCAACTCCTTGGCCCAAATGTTTTGGTATGCGTGTCCCTTCCACCATAGGTCTACTAGGATATCCTATACTACCAAGTATACATAGTAAAGACTCACCTAAGGTTCGGATACCATCATTGGATCCGCATCAAGTGCTCCATTAGTCAATGTATTGAGACCTGGCACAGGAGGAATCCGAGTTAGTAAAGGGATTCTGGGTGAGGGTCTCACAGTGGTTCCGTTATTTGGTTGCCTCGTCCGACCCAGTTATGATAGGAAGACATGCCACGACACATTAACCCAGGTTAGACTGGATTAGTAGAGTACGGATCTTACACCTCAATTACCAATTTGCCATGCTCTCTGTAATTCCCAGGTTGACACTGAGAGGGGGGGGGGTGAATCAGTGGCCACTAAAAATTCCTTTCCACTATTCAGATATGGCCTGATGCTATGCAAGTGGCTGCCAAGAGCTGATGATCACTTTGTGCTGTGCTGCCTTGAGCTGACTACTTGAGGTTCTCACAGACAATCTGTCAAACATATTTCGTGCACACACCAACCACACACCCACATGTATCCATACCAGGGGCTTGGCCTGCCAAGTGTGTGCACCCAGACCTGCAGCATACAAACTTCTAATGCACACACAATATCATCCAAATGACACACAATATAACGTGGTTCACCAATCACACACTGTGATGGCTACTCCACGGGGCAATACCCTAACCAGGGTTTCGTATATACCCAATACACAACAGAATACTATGGTTGCACCCACAACCCTGATGCTACAACATCACCCGCATTCACAGCCACAACTGTATCCTAGGCACCAACCCAATTCCAGTCAAGCACCCACTTGATAGGCTACACAATAGTTATATCAAATATTCATACAAACCCTTCCCATATAGCACTGATACAAGAAATAAGATTTGCGTGCGAGTATACCTTCCGGTGTTGCTCACTACTGATGCAAGCCTCTATGTGCAAACATCTCGGCCTCCTCTTGGGCTCCACAGCTCATTCTTCAACACACCGACTCCATAGGACGCTCACAGCTGGTCCTCACATTCTCTTCAAGTTTCAACAAAGCTTTCATGGCCTCACACTGCCAGTAGGAGTCTCTCTCTCTCTTGGAGAAGCTTCAATGGAGGGTTCTCACAAAAATCGCCATTAGAGGCTTTTTTTTCGAGCTCAAATCGCTGCCAAAGTGTTCTACTTGGAAAGAGAAGCTCGTAGGCTTTTGAATCACCTCGATCGGAGCTCGGACGGCCGAGATATCATCAAAACAAGTTCGATGAATGAAATTATTCCAAATGGAATATTTTCTCTTGATTCCGTGTGCCGCAATGCACCATAACACTTCCGCATCTGACGCAACGTACGACGTTGTCGTCCATTGATTGGCGGAGATGGAATCTTCAAATACAGACCGCTGGATCGATCAGAGTATGGCGGGATCTCCTATGATCCATCCGATTGGCTTCATCTCGTCAGGCGCAGTCGCAAGCCGCCACAACCTTCAGATGCGCATCTCATGCGCATGCGCATCATGTGAGCGCTCCACCGAATCAGAAGGTCTCTTCTATGTGGCGCGGATCATCTTTTTAAACTGCTTCCAGCCAATCGGAAGCCACGCGATGGGATCTGGGCGCGATTCTGAAGCTACACCGAATCCCGCCTTTTTGTGAGCCTTCCATTTGGAATCTAGCTGACGTGGCTAGATCCGAGCCTCCCATATGGCATATACTCCTCGGTAAATTGTCCATAATGCCCCTGTCAATATTACAAATGGCCTCTGTAACCGGAGTATCACCTGCAGGGTTTTCGATTCCAGTAGGGTCCGAAAACCCTGCTTCATTGCGGCAAACCGTCGAGCACCTTGCGTGCATGCCGACTTGTCCTCGTGCCGCGGGCATCCGCCCTTCGGCTGGGCTGGCTGCCATGCTGACCTGGCCACCCAAGGTGGGACCCACCTGGTCCCCACCCATTCTCTCTCCTCTTTCTCTCTCCTCTATTTTCTCTCTCTTCTTTCTCTCTCTTCTTTCTTTCTCTTCAGCTGGATTTTCTCATCAACTGGGCTTCATTAGCTGAACTGCATTCTCTTCAATCTTTGCATCAACCGGGCCACCCCTGTCTTGACCGCTTGGCCACCCTGTCTATCGGAGAGTCCTACAAACATCTCTCTCTCTTCTTTCTTTCTCGAGATAGGAGCTGTCCACCTGTCTAACCATGCTTCGTCTTTGTCCGGACTGTCTCGCGTGTGCGTTGAGCTGTCCACTCAGTTTGCTGTGCCTTCTGAGCTGTCTAGAGGTTGCCAACAATAACAACACATACAATACAAAGTTGCTGACAACATCACAACTTGGCCAAGGGTCCAACACTCTCACAAATAGAGTTCAAGCTTTCAGTATCGGTATCAGTATCGATATCAAAATCAAATCAATCAGATTGGTTAGCGATTTGTATTAGTTTCCACAATCTTTGATTTTGATTATATTCCCAATATCTCTCCTATCTTCACCTAATGGTTTAAAGCAACCAATGAGGTTGATACAAGATTTTTTTCCCGATAGGCAATTGCTTTGCATAATTTGTCCTACCAATTGAGTTTTTGGCACCCAAGCGGTCATGGATTCGATTCTCCTACCTCATATTATGTCTTGATGCACTCTTTCCCTCTTTCCTTGGCTCCTCCCCCTAATAATGTCAATGGATCAATTAGATCAGGTTTCAGTCTGGGCTGATTTGATTTTGGTCCTATACACTCAAAACAAATTACTAGCCAATAAGAAAATTTTGGTTTTGGCCTGGTTTGGGTTTCAAGGTCTTTTTGTTTTGGGTTTTATCCAGTTAACTTAATGGGTTATTATCAATCCGTTATCGGTCTGGTTTTAGTTTCCTATATGTATATTTAGTAACAAGTTGACTTAATGGACTTTATCGGCCTAGTATTAGGCTAGTTTGGTTCTAGTTTCGGCTCCCTATATGTATATTTAGCAAAAAAAAAAAAAAAGGTTTAATGGGTTCTTATTAGTCCATTATAGGATTGGTTTGATTTTGATTTCAGTTTAAGCTCATAGGGTCAATTTAGTTTGAACTAATCAATTGGTCAGATTCGGTTTCGATTTTTCATTGGGCTCAAAAGACACAACCCACTTACAATCCAATATCATCCAGATTTGTCTCTTTCAGTTTGGTCTAGACTGAATCGGGCTGGTTCAATTTTGGTTTACAGTTTGAACCCAATTTTGAAACCCCTACCTCCCTCTCTCCTTTGTAACTCTAAGTAGCTATACTCAAAATCCCGTTTTGATCTAGATCTGATCCAA
Source organism: Protea cynaroides (assembly GCA_028583415.1). NCBI lineage: Eukaryota > Viridiplantae > Streptophyta > Magnoliopsida > Proteales > Proteaceae > Protea > Protea cynaroides. The sequence continues at coordinate 76,145,934 of CM053267.1, forward strand.
AAAAATGAGGTAATTGATCCAATCCAAGCTCATCCCGACCAATCCGGATCAGGATCAGAAAGGTATCAACTGGGACCAATCCTGAGACCATTACCGATTATTAAAACTATAAATGAGAAGTTGGTAGACTTGATTTGACTTTGAAAGAGGCTCCTGTGTTAAATAACTGAAAGGGTTGAGTACATTATCCTTGGTGGATTTAATTTTTTTTTTTTTTTGGTTCTTTGCATGTAATGTGATTAACTAAAAATATTGGAGAGCATAACTCACCCAACACAAGAATTTATAATGGTTTGGATGGAATATCCAGCCTACACCACTTGTTCTCAAGCAAATTTGAGTTCAACTAATTTCCTTTTAATACAATAGGTGAGAAGAACACCTTTACAAATCTTTTTGAGGATAAAAGTATCCTTTACACAATCTCTTTCAAGAATGATAGTGTCATTTAATCTCTTAAAGTTGAGAGGGTTCTTAAGCTAAGTATGATCTAGTTTATGCAACTCTTTTATGGTTAAGAAAATCCTTGTATTTGCCAGATAAGTTAGGCTAATACAATACAAATTATAATATGAAAGAAGGTAAGATTTTACCTAGCAAGGAGTGTGACATTTACTCCTTGCAATGTGCAATGAATGATGTAGATGAAGAATGAGGTTGCAGAATGTAATCATCTATTTGGATATGAAGCTGAGAGAAGTAGGATGGGGAGCTTGAGCTTGAGAGATCACATGTCGAAGTAGTAAGATTAATCTCTCTTGAGTTGAAGGATTGCTTCGGAAATTTGGATCTTAGTAATTCTCTCTTAGATTGTATGATGGTAACTTACTATTCCTTACTAGAGAGGTGTAGTTATAAGGCTATTGTGTAAAACCCATATCCCAAAATTTCAGACTGATTTGGATTTTGACTCGTGATAGGTCTTCTTACCCTAAATGCTATGAAATGTGTACCAGAATAGACACACCAGTCCAAACATGGTATGTCACATTTGTCCTTTAATTATGATGTGTCATCATGTAGAAGCAGTAAAGTAAATAACAATCTGAAGCACAAGAAGATTATGCCAAAAGAAGCAGGAACTAGCCTGTCCGAATAAACTGCAGCCGGACAGGGCATGCACAACCTGGGTTAAATAGTAGCCTGGTGGACCCTTGGGTAGACCCATGGTCGACACTTGGCTTGCTTTGGATAGGAGCCTTGATGATCTGGTCATGGGATCCACATTATGGACATAGGTTATTAATTTAATAATTTAAATAATAATATCCATTGATAAACATGGGTGGGACCCACTCTCTCCCACAAAGGGATGCATGAGTGGGTGTCTGATTGGGAAAGGAGAGGCAGTTGGGGTCGGGGTCAAGATACTGGACAGGTGGCACATTTACATTGGTCCATCCCCACAGCCAAGGATTGGGGACCACTTAATCCTCTTTAGTCTACAATTGGATGAGTGACATGTGATGCCCACCCATAAGGGACTACTACATGTCTCATAGGATAACCACTTCCCACGTATGGGAGGGAAGTTCTCCCTCCTTGGGCACACTAAGAGGATAGGTTGCAGCAAGTGGGGCCCTAGGTTGCAGCAAGTGGGGCCCTTCTCCCATGAGAAGGGGAGTTGTGTTTGGAGATATGTCACATCTCATTTTCGATGTATCGGTACTACAGAATGCAACGAGATTTTTCTATTCTATCAGGGCATAAGAAATCTCCTTCTAAGATCGTACATCATGGTATTCCACCAATCAATCCAGATAAAGAAATATTAGAGTAAATTTACAATCTTATTTTAAACAAATTATCCAAATAAAGAAGGTAAATTAGTGGAAGACTTAAAACTTAAATCCAGTTATTCAAGAGCTAACATATTACTAATCTAATTTAATATTAAGTTTCAAATCTATAAATAAATCAACTGTCTAAATAACCAAAATAAATACTCCAATGTAAAGTAAAGACATTGTTCAAAGTTTATTCCATCGTAAACCCAAAATAAAATAATTAATCCCAAATAAAGAAAGAAAACATGGGCACAGCCTAAACCCATGCACAACACTACGAATTGCATCAAGAATTAGAGACATCTTCCTCAGGTTCATAGTCCTCATCCTCCACACCAGATGGACTACAACCCGAAGCGTCAACCAAAGAACCTGCAACATCTAAAAATAGTTTATGCGCACAAGGTAAGCTCAACCACCGAGCTTAGCAAGAAAACTAAACGTGCAACAAGAAAAATTCATGCAACTATCAACTACAGTTAGGTATGATAACTATAAGTGCCAGCTCAGGACAACCCACGCACGGAGCCTCCAGGCTGCATGGATCTTTTCCCATTAGATGATGCCTCACTCGGCGTACAGCATCACCCCCAAGTATTGGTACGTCGTTATTGAACAAGCCCATATTATGCTGGCCACTAGCTCACAACTCATCCCAAGCCTGTATTAACCAGCCACTTGAGGAGATGGTAATCCGACTAGTTGATTCGCCAGCCCATCCACACTATGTCGGGTATGGAGAACATCACAGCTATGCTCATATCATATTTTTATTGCACCCATGCCATTACATAACCCCCTAATGGCTAGGAGTGCAATTATCCTGGTAATTATGTTTAACTAGCCTTGTCCACCTAATTAATCATATTATTGGACCGTAACGTCGCCAAGCTTCCGACCTTGTCCGTGCCCCCACATAGGACATCATGACTTGGCTAAATTACATATGGTCAATGCAAAGCAGTGTCAGTAAGAAGTGGTGCAAACGTCCCATACCACCCACATTCTTCCTTACCGACTTAACCAGACATCATGGATCAATCATGGGTCAGTCGCCTTCGTGGAAAGGTAGCGAGTATCCCATACCACTCACTCTCCAATCCCTACATGGCACTGCTGACTCCAAATGCAAGGATGCATATGCATGATCATACAAAATAATTTATTGGATGACATGTTATCAATCGCACACCATCATACAACATAATAAAATAAGAGAAAACATATGCATCCAAAGGTTTAGTTTCCTTAGCAAAAGATAGAGAGTAAACTACTGCAACTCCGATCAGGTAGTCACCTATCAGAGCCCTTGTATCTCTATCAAAATCATAAGCAATATATCTTCATTAACGTATTATCCAATAGTTTATTTTAGTTTCTCTTTAGCTTATTATCTGGTGTTCACAGCGTTAGTAACTTATCTGATAATCCATGCCTAATATTTATTGTATGTTTGTCATGTCATAGCACTTAGGGTTCATTATTAATTCTATTTGTTACTATTCATGGACTAGGGATAACTTCCAACATATAACAATTATGCTGTCCATACGAGGTAGGTGCAATGTGGGTAACACACCATGAAATAGCACACCCATTAGTCAGAAATCACCCTCCATCAATCTTAATACTAAGAAGGACTTCTTCTAACAAAGTCAAGAGTTCTAGCATCGTACAAGAGTCAGGTTACTAGTTTTCTAAGGTTCCACACTTACTGTCCAGGGGCTCTAGCATTTCAATGTAACGAATAGCAAGCAAACTAATAGGCTATAAGGTATCTAATCAAAGCAACGTAAAGAACGTTCATAGAAATTTGACCTCGAAAATCCAAACCCATAAATAGGTTTCTAAAAATTTAGAAAGCCACTGACCAAAGATGGTCAACAACAGGGGTCAAAATTCCATGCGGCACGTGGCATCGATCGCACGGTCTAGCCACCAGGCGTGCGGCACGTGTCTTCTACCACAAGTTAAAACGTGGTCGATTGATAGTGCCGGCACACCAGAAGGGTTGTCTAGCTCCTGTAGGTTGGGTTTATGGTCTCACATCACAGAGGCAATCCATGCTTGGTCGTTTCATAGTGTAAAACAAAACCTACCTCTGGTATACATGATGCATAAGGGATTTCGATTTAAAGAAGTACTATTTTTGGATTCTAAGGCCTTAATAAATTCAAATAAATTATAGAGAGTCAGTGGCCAAGTTTGGCCAGATTTTCACTTTGAAATGACGTGCGACTGATGGCATCGATAGCATGTCTTGACGGCTAGGTCGTGCGGCACATCCTGTCAACCTCATGTCAAAATGTGGTCCGATGGCCACCAAACTTCACCGACGTGTTTCTTATATTTTTCTTAGTCTGAATAAGGAGTTTGAGCTCCAAATTTGATTTCTACACTAGGTTTTGGATACCTTTTCGATTGTCTATTGAACCGAGATAATAGATATGCTTTTAAACTCCAGATCCGATCTCCAACATTTAATCCAACTTCATTTTAGGTATATTGGGTCCTCTACAGTCTTCTTAAAATCTTCAACAGTTTATAATAGTTTATCTATATTTTCAATGATTCGATCCCACTATTTTGTTGCTCCATGCATGCTACTGTCCATGATCCATCCTCGTGAACAATGGCCTACGTGAATCATGGCTCTGCCATGGATGGGTTATTCTTTCTCTATAGTCCATAGATCATTTATTCATGTTTATTTGATTCATTATCATCTCTTCTTTGCGGAAAATGTACTTCTGTTCATGATCCTTCTCTAAATAGCAGTTTCACGCTTGCATCCCATCATTAATGGTGGATGCAAATAAGAGGTAAGGCCTCTTATAAGCTTCATCAGCTTGGCCCCTCCTTCCCATACAACCGTACCAACTACTATCCATCATACTATCGAGAGGGCAGTAGCTTTTGTGTTCATGATCACACCCTTAATGGTAGTTTCGGTTCTACTTCTGATTTACTTACACACTGACGTTATGTATGTTCACTAAGCCTCAGGGAGAAGGACTTACCTATGACGAATTCCTCTCGTTGCAACTTTCCAACGAGTTCGTGGCGTCAGGTACAGATCTCACCTTTGTTCCTCTCTTCCTCTTCTTCCTTTCGTGTGTCTTCTTTTCCTTCTTGCTGGGCGGTATCCAGAGGAACTCTTCCTCTATTCTTTTTTTCTCCTCTCTTTCGCTCTTCTTCTCTTTACGTTTCTGGATTGGTAGACTAATGAGATGGAGATCTCTTTCCAATGCCAAAACCGACAAGGTAGAGTATCCATATGGCATGGAGGAGATTTTCCTCTCATTCTTTCCATTCCCAGACATGTGAAGGATTGGGTTGCCTTAATTAACCCATTGGCGATAAACCTTCCCTGCAGGGAGAAGATTTTAAATCCAATCGGTGGGACTTGTAGTCAGAAAATCACTAATTGATTTCGTACCTAGAGGTGGGGCGGTACAGGGTGTGGCTAGTGTGCGACCGCACCACCTTGGTCACAAGACGGACCTCCTTTTGGGTCGGCTAGCTTAGGTGAGCGCATGCTATGCTCTTGGGGGTCACATAGGTGTAAGCATCCCCATTTTTGCTACCCCCAACATAGGTGAATCCATATGACAAGTTTTCGGTTTTTAACCCAAAGGTTTGTGATTCTTTAATGAACCCCACAACAGGTTCATAGGCTATTACCTACTTGGATGAATAGGTCGTGAAATTATCTTCACAATGAGACTAGAATCATCAAATTCTAACATCAAACAAGGAAGGTATCACAGTTTGAAAGTGCAGGGGAATTTATGAAATTATCGTATGATGCATGCATTATCATTTAAACTTCAAATCATCATATCTTGGTCATCTGATATCGGAATCAGATGATTCAAAAGCCAATATTCCTTATTTCCAGTCATTTTCAAAGTGAACGTGAAAATTCCAGGCAAAAGTCATCGGTGGGCCCCATGCAAGATTTCATGCAAAATTATCAATAGAATTTCAATGCTTCATATCTTTGCCGTTCTACGTCCGATTCAGATGATTCAAAGGCCATTATTCTTCATTTGTGATGTTCTACAAAGTGGACATGGAAAATCTAGGGTAGAAGTTTTCGAAGGGTCCCATGCAAAATTACACATGGAAATGGTCATTTAATCTTTGAAAATTCATATTTTGGTCACCCCACATCCAAATCAGGTGATTTCAGTTTCAATATATTCCATTTTTAGTACTTTATAAAGTGGACGTAAAGTATTTTCGATAGAAGTCTCCGAAGGATCCCATGCAGAATGGTTAGCTAAATTATCGATAATTGGCCTGCTTAAACTTCAAAAATTCATAAGTTGGCCATTTTATTTCCAAATGAGGTGATTAAAGTTCCAATATTCTTCATTTTTAGTGTTCTACAAAGTGAACGTAAAAAATTTGGAATAGAGGCTATCAGAAAATTCCATGTGGAACAGTGGCAGAAATGGACTATGAGATGATAGAAAAAAATCAACCATGGTCCAAACCAGCTCAACCCAATTTAGTCCAACTCAGTCTGGCCCAATTCAGACCAATCTGGACCAAGTCACGTCGACCCATATGCATGTATTTCTTATATATATATATATATATATATATATATATATATATATATATATATATATATATATATATATATATATATATGAATATAATGTATAATATATTATCATATATAATATATATGTCTTATATATATGTCTTATATTATATATATTAATATATTCATATATATATATATATATATGAATATAATGTATAATATATTATCATATATAATATATATGTCTTATATATATGTCTTATATTATATATATTAATATATTCATATATATATATATATATATATATATATATATATATATATATATATATATATATATATATATATATATATATATAGGAAAAGAAGAAAGCCGAAAGAAGGGAAGCCGTGAGAATGAAGAGGTTTTCTAGAAGGAGCCGTGAGAAAGAGAGGAAGGAAATAAGAAGAAAAAAAGGAAAGAAGAAGAAAAAAGGAAAGAAGAGAAAAGGAAAAAAATGTGAGAAGGAGGGGAGGATTTTCTAGAAAAAAACGTGAAAAGGGAGAAGGAAAAAGGTAAAAAGGAAAAAAGGAAAGAAGAGAAGAAGGAAAGAAGAAGAAAAAGGAAGGAAAAGAGATGAAGGGAAGCCGTGAGAAGGAGGGTTTCTAGAAAAAAAAATGTGAAAAGAGAGAGGGAGAAGGAAAAAAGGAAAGAAAGGAGAGAAGAGAAGGGAAAAAGGAAAGAAGAGAAGAAGGAAAGAAGAAGAAAAAGAAGGAAGAGAGAAGAAAGAAAGAGAGAAAAGGAAGAGAGGAAAAAACATGAGCAAGGAGGAGGGTTTTTCTAGAAGAGAAAAAAAGGAAGGGAGAGAAGAAACACAGGAGCAAGAGAGAGAAGAGAGGGTTTTCTGGCCAAGAGAAAGAGAGAAAAAGAGAAAAGAAGAAAGAAAAAAAATGTGAAGGAGAGAGGAGAAAGAGAGAGAGGGGATTTTTTCTCTAGAAGAGGGAAAAAAACATGAAAGGGAGAGAAGCCAAGAGAAGGAGAGAAGAAGAAAAAGATAAAAGAAAGAAAAGAGAAAACGTGAAAGAGAGAAAGAGAAGAGAGAAAGGAGCAGAGAAGAGGAGAATGAGGATTCACCTTTAAAAAGCTTGATACAATATTCAAAAATCCTACATCGAAGGTTTCGCTCCATTTGAGCACAAGGTTGGTACCCTAAAACGAATTTAGTGGTCTTTAGAAGGTTTGAGTGTTGATTTTGGTTGAAAAGGCTTATTTTCATTAAATCTCGATCAGGAATGCCCTATTGCATGCATGTTGATGTTAGGATGCTCATGTATAACATTTTTTATGTATGATAATTTGTTTAAACTGTTTAATGATGAAAATTTGAGTGCTATATGATATGTTTGATATTTTTGATAAATTCTACAAAGTGGATTTCTAATATGAAATTTCTAGATTTAGGATCCAAATTTGGGATGCGCATCTCATGTGGTTTTGTTTAGATTTTGAAGCCCAAATTTTTATGGGATTCTCTCTGATATGTTAGAAGATTTCTCTAGAAATTTCATTTCATTTGGAATTGGAAAAGTCCATCAAAAAAAATTCTCCATTGGCATTGCTGCCCTACTCGGGTATAATGCAAACCCCTATTAGAAAGTCTCTAGAAAAGGATTTTATGGCCATAATCAGAAAAGAAACTTCATGTGAATTCTTTAGATATGGAAGGCTTCTAAAAAATGGCACTGGTTTTGGATTTTTTCAATTTTTTATTGAATTGATATTGATTTTGAAGTGCATGGTGCTCTGTTTTTTAATCTGTTAGGATATACTGATTGGCATGATTGAAAAGTATCTTTTTCACAATGAGAATATTCTGTTTTCATTTGTTTTTCTTGATCAAATTTTAGATCTATCAATTATCTACATAGACATATGTCTGGATTTAATTTTCATTAAGTATGAGATTTTATAATGAATTTATGGTGCAACTGGTCAAAAATCTGGAACAGATTTGACCAGTGCACATATCCGGTCTTGGGGCATTCATTTGACCTGATTTCGTCCTCTGTTGGGATTCAACCCCTTCAGATGAAATGTAGCATGTCAATTCATCTTTCTGTGAAAAAAAAATAGAGCTTAATTTGAGTTATAAAAGACCTACTTATGGTTATTTTGGTGTAATGTGACAGAAACTGAAATCAGTTCTTAGTTTGTGCAATACTTGAAACTTTATGTCACAATGTTTGACATTTTTTGTGTCATTATTCATTTCAAATATCTTCATAAAAGTTACTATATTTTCAAAGAACTTCTTGTTTCTAGAGAAACTAGAGATTTTTCATATCAGAAGATTGTTTGTACTAACAAATAAATTTCTTTTTCACCAAAAAAATAAAAATTAATTAATTATTTATAGTTAGAAATCCAATGGTTGAGAACCAAGCTACTACTCTTCTCATGCAGCCAGATATAATTCTTTTAACCCTTAATTTAATTCTCCCCCCCTTTTAGCCTAGAACCACAAGGATTCACCTTTTATTTATTTATTATTATTATTATTTCTCCATCGAAATCCTCTCTTTCCACCAAAATTCTGTCCTGCGAACTAGTCACATCCCATTGTTACAACTAGGGACACCCTAATTTTGGATGTGTGGCCTATAGGGGTAATGGGTTTGAAATGATTAACTTGAAGTTTGTCTTTTGGAATAGCAGGTCATAGGGCTTAACCCTTGCATGTTGCATTTATAAAGTAGGTACACAACGGATTTAGAAGGGATAAAAAAAATTAAAAAGAAAAGATGTTGGCGGAGGGGAAAATGTAAAAAAGTGAAATGAAGGAAAAATGTAAATTAATATTGGGAGAAGGAAGGACACTCTTTCACCCATTCTTTCTCTCCCCTCTTTGAAATAGAGATCCCTCTCACCTTCAAGTGATCAGCTACTAATCCTTGTGCCAAGTCTATCGGGCCAGATTCAATAGGGCCATTGTACTCCCATTTTTCCATTAACATAACATAACCTAAAACTTTGAGTTTGGTAGAACAATTCTGATTTCCTAAACTAATTGTAAGTCAAGGTAGAAGAAGAACAAGAAAAAAATTGATGGATTTATCGCCTAAGTGATAACTCCGCAGTGTTATGCTATTGGTCTCAAGCCTGGATAAAGGAGGAGGGTTGGTATGTCAGGTCGGCAGCTGGTACCACCAAAAACATAGCCGAACCCTTAACATAGATTTCACAAACAAAATATAATCAGCGTAATATTAGGGCGTTCTCTGTAAATGACGTATTACACTTGGTCCTTGGTGTAGCAAAAAATGGTCAAGGGCAGCCACATCGCTCGAATGCAGTGAAAAATTGGCTAGGGGAGCCGCATTGGTGCCTAAATGCGGTGATAAATTGGGAAGGGTTCTCGTACCGTGGACGAGTGCAGGCAAATAAGCTAATCCATAAGCGTAAGATTAAAATAATATCTTGGAACATAGGATCTTTAATGGGTAAAAGTCTAGAATTGATAGATGTTATGAGGAGAAGAAGGATTAACATAACCTCCATACAAGAGGCTAGATGGAAAGTAAAAAAATCTAAGGAGTTGGATGGCTTTAAACTTTGGTGTACAAGGGATAAAAATAATAACAACGGAGTGAGTATAATAGTGGATAAAGATTTAAAGAATGATATGGTGGATGTGAAAAGATTTGGTGATAGGATTATAGCAATCAAGTTAGTAATGGGAAAAGAGATAGTTAATATAATTAGAGCATACACATCCCAAGTAGGATTAGATGGGAATAGTAAGATACAATTTTGGGAACACATGGATGGATAAGTGCAAGGTTTATGACAAGGAAAAAAGATTATAATAGTGGGTGATCTAAATAGACATGTAAAGGGAGATCATAGAGGTTATGAAGATGTGCATGAGAGATATGGTTTTGGAGTGAAGAATGAGGAGGGTTGTCACACCCCAATTCTGAACCAACCAGAATGGTGTGAGTGAACCGTCACTGAACCAACGGTTCACACTAGGATCTCTATAAGACCGTGTCCACTCATACAAACCATTGCACATAACCACAATCAGAATAATAGTAAATACAGCGGAAGTCTTTAAATAAATGAATTGAGTAATCTATTGATAAATTTAATAAAATATCCAATTATTCAATGACCAAAACTTAAATAAATATTTTTACATCAACTGTATCCCAACAGAAAAATAACCTTTATAATTAAAGTAAAACCCTAAAGGTACATGATGCGTGTCGAACGCTCAAATTAAATTACCTTACTTTGAAACGTAGATAGTAGCAAGTAAGGGTCGAACCCACAAGGATTATATGATCAAGATTAAAATGTTTAATTAACCTAAAGAGAGAAAAAAAATAAATGAAAATAAAATAAGACTCAGAAAGTAACCAATTGTTGTACTAAAATAGATTATGATTAATCTTATTAGCACAACTTCATTGGCTATTCTATGTATGGAGGGGGGTATGTTTGCAGTAGAAAAGAACAGTAATTAATTATCTAAAATACAAGAATAAAGAGCAAGGTAATACAAATATCAAAGATTAAACCAATAAGAGAAAACTTCGGTCAAAAGGATACTTACACCATCTTCATAAACTTGTTCATCGACATAAAGGATAATCAATTCCAATTGAATAATCAATCAAGAAAATTAGGACTAGGCCTAAAATCCTTAGTCTTTCCTTAAGATTGGTCTATTAAAAGATAGCTTATTAATAGCACCCTTACTCTTAAATCAATCTCAAGACTAGGCTCTCGATTTGATTCAGGAATAACAATAACAATTGGAAAGACGATTGAAATTAAACGTTAAGCACACACCAATGTGGTTTAATTATTTTAATCTGATTTCTCCTAGGAATATAACATTAACTTGTCCATTAACATCAATCCCCATTGCCACTGACATAGAATCAATTGATAGCAATTCAATTCTAATATAATAATTGATTAAATAAATAAATCAATTAGAAGTACTCCTAATCAACCCATTCATCAATCATTATACACATAAATTGGAAGAAAAACAAATATTCAATTAAAAATCAATAAATAAAAACAAGTCTCACAAGTTTACAATGATGGCTTCAGCTCCGTCTAACCAAAGATAAGAAAGTTAGCCACAGATGACTTCTTCAAGAAGACAAAAGAAAGAGAGTTGTTCTTCAGCCATTGTCTTCTTTCTCAATCACTCTTGAATGCTCTTTACATAGGCTTTACATTGTTTAAATAGTCAAAATACAAGACTAAAATTGGTATGCCTAGATTTGACAACCTTATTACATGAAAATAAAAATTAAACAAAACCTTCATTCCTAGATTAGATGAAAATCATTCTATTATTAAACAATTGTCACCCCCAAATCTACCAAATTTTGTAAGATTCCATAGTTATGTATATTCTCCTCAAGATTTTCAATAATCAATCAAGGCCTTCCAATAGTGAACCTTCCGTGTGTAGCAACCTTCCTTCTCTGGTTTAGATTTGGATCAATTTTCCAGATTAGATTTTAAAACCACATTTGGAAGCCCAAACGAACTCTTTCCATGTCAGAATCCTACATGAAATTCAAAACGTTATTATTAAGAGTGCTAGAATTTTCGATTTTTATTAATTAATTAACAAGATTTCTAAAATATACCAAACTCATAAAATAAATTCTATTAAGCTCAATAAGGTATAAAACACCCTAAAAATCATAATGCAAAAGGAATAAAAAAATATAAAATTATACACTTATCAAATTCCCCTATACTTAGCCTTTGCACGTCCTCGGGCAAAATAAAATAAAAAAAATCATAAACTATTCCACTTTCGTAGAAACCACGATTGCACTTAGCATGTACAACAAGCCATTGAACCCCTAGGTTACCCCTAGTGGACGAGTGGTGTCTTGTGAGGGTTTGCAATGAATCTACCCATAAAATTCAAAGAAAAATATTTTTAGATTTAACAAATTATAAGAATTAAATAAAATCTTAAGTACTTCACAATTATAATCATAAACATAATTAAACTCAATAGAAAACTTAAATCTTATCAAAGATACAATAACTTTATTTTAGTCACCATCTTCAACAAATTCATATTAATATGCATCTATAGTGTGAAGTGTGAAGTGATGTAACTCAATTAGTAAGGGGCTTTACAATATACTTCAAGAAAAATAACACCATTTTTTTTTATTGACTTGTGCAATGTCCATTTTCTTAGGCTTTCTAAGTTACCCATGTAGCAAGTGTTGGGTCAGTGACTCCCAAACCAGTTGGCTTTAGGGCACTAGGTGTAGAGACACCCCTAGGACTTAATAACTCAAGTAACAAAGGCCACAAAATCAGACTTAGTCAATTAAACTGCTTATAACCATCATCTCAATTTTTCTTTTTCTTTTTTTATCGACTTGTGCAATGTCCGTTTTCTTAGGCTTTCTAAGTTACCCATGTAGCAAGTATTGGGTCAGTGACTCCCAAACCAGTTGGTTTTAGGGCACTAGGTGTAGAGACACCCTTAGGACTTAATAACTCAAGTAACAAAGGCCACAAAATCAGACTTAGTCAATTAAACTGCTAATAACCATCATCTTAATTTTTCTTTTGTTTTTGAGGTATTTTGGACATCGAAGCAGTTATTTATTCTTTTTCAAGTTTTATTGTTTTTTTTTTTTTTTTGTAATTGTCATTTCTCAAATTTACCGTTTATTCCCCACAACTAAGAGTTGGTGCAAACATGAAATACAAAGACACATAACAATAAAACTTTATCTCAGATGGTGATTCAAATTTAGTTGCATATCTAATCTAAGGTTCAAGAATCTCAATAATTTAATCGTATTTATAAAGTTTCAACATGGTCACTTTAGAGAATTAATCCAAACTTGTAACTGGTCAAAATTTTTTTTTTTTTTTGAAAGAAATTTGAAGTCAATTTTTTTTTCAGTTACTATATACAACCAATATATACTAACAACATGTAAAAATAAAAACAAAACACATCGTAGAATTCCCCCACACTTAAAACTTACATTGTTCCCAATGTAAGGCTAAATGCAAAGAAAAAGACAAATACAAACATAATATCTATGAAAATAAATAAATAAAAAGAGAAAGGGTTAAGCAAGCAAATCTAATTTCTTGGGTTGCCTCCCAAGTAGCGCTTTTGTTTAACGTCGTTCGCTCGACTTTGCAGCTTTTCTCAATCTGAATAAAGTGGATCTTCTAAGTCCATAGCTTTCTCAACCAACGAGTTAACTTGAAAACCTTCATGGTAAGGTTTAAGTCTATATCTATTGACCTTGAAAATCTTTTGAGTGTCCAAACTTTGAATCTCAACCGTACCATGTGGAAAGACATTAATAACAATAAAAGGACCAATCCAGTGAGATTGCAACTTACCAGGAAATAATCGAAGCCTTGAATTATAAAGGAGCACTTTTTGTCCAACAACAAATTGCTTCTTAGAAATCATTTTATCATGAAAGGCCTTTGTCTTTTCCTTATAAATCCGAGAGTTCTCATAACCTTCATTGCGAATCTCCTCTAACTCCTGCAATTGCAACTTTCGTTGCTCCCCCGCCTTATCCGTCTCCATGTTACACAACTTAATTGCCCAGAATGCCTTGTGCTCTAATTCTACTGGTAGATGACATGCTTTTCCATAAACCAACCGATATGGAGACATCCCTATAGGTGTCTTATAAGCAGTCCTATAAGCCCATAGTGCATCGTCAAGTCTTGTACTCCAGTCTTTCCTATTTGGATTAACTGTTTTTTCTAAAATTGACTTCACCTCTCTATTAGATACCTCGGCTTGCCCATTAGTTTGTGGATCGTAGGCAGTTGAAATCTTATGGGTCACAAAGATACCTCTTAAGCGGCTGCTACAAAGTGCGGTTACAAAAGTGAGTCCCTCTATCACTGATCATTGCCCGTGGGATCCCAAATCTAACAAAAATATGAGACTTGACAAAATCTGCAACCACTTTAGAATCATCAGTTCGGGTGGCTTTTGCTTCCACCCACTTTGACACATAATCAACAACAAGTAAAATATAAACATTGCCAAAAGAATTAGGAAAAGGACCCATAATGTCAATGCCCCAAACATAAAAAATTTCACAAATAAGTATGGGGGTTTGTGGCATTTGATCCCTACGGGCCACATTACCTGAGTATTGGCAACGAGTGCATGACTTACAAAATATATATGCATCATGAAATAAAGATGGCCAAAAGAAGCCACATTCAAGCACTTTTCTTGCTGTTCTTTTAGGACCGAAATGTCCACCACATGCATATGAATGACAAAAGATAAGAATGGATTCAAATTCAGTTTCGGTACGCACCTTCTTACCATTTGGTCCGAACATTGTTTCCAAAGATAAGGGTCATCCCAAATGTAGTACCGAGCATCACTCTTGATTTTCTCTCTTCGTACTCTAGGTAGCTCGGTGGTAAGGTTTTGGTAGCCAAATAATTGACTAAATCTGCATACCGGGGGCACTATATTTGTCACCTTAAGTAGTTGTTCATCTGGGAAGAAATCTTGTAATGGTATCGCATCACCCTCCTTAACCACCCGACTAAGATGGTCTGCAACTAAATTCTCAGCTCCCTTCTTGTCCTTAATCTCCAAATCAAATTCTTGAAGAAGAAGGATCCATCTGATCAATCTTGGCTTAGATTCCTTTTTCGCTAGCAAATGCCTAATAGCTGCATGATCAGAATAAACAATAACTTTAGTTCCCAATAAATAAGATCTAAATTTTTCCAAAGCAAAAACTATAGCCAATAGCTCTTTCTCCGTTGTGGAGTAGTTACACTGTGCTTCAGTTAGTGTCCGAGAGGCATAATAGATAGCATGAGCAACTTTCCCAACACGTTGACCCAAAACAGCCCCAAGAGCATAATTTCTAGCATCACACATGATCTCAAATGGGAGTTTCCAGTTCGGTGATTGAATCACGGGGGCTGTTGTTAGCAGTTCTTTGAGCTTGTCAAAAGCTCTTTTGCACTCATCATTAAAGTCAAACACCACTTCCTTTTGTAAGAGCTTGCATAAGGGCAATGAAATTTTTGAGAAATCCTTGATGATGCGCCGATAAAAGCCTGCATGTCCAAGAAAGAAATGCACTTCCCGCACGGTTGTGGGGTAAGGTAAAGATTGAACAAGATCTATCTTTGCTTTGTCAACTTCTATACCTCTAGAAGATATCACATGACCTAAAACTACTCCTTGTGTTACCATAAAATGACATTTCTCAGAATTCAAGATAAGGTTAGTTTCTATACACCTCTTAAGAACAAGTGTAAGGTTATCCAAGCATGTATCAAAAGAGTCTCCATAAACAGTAAAATCATCCATGAAAACTTCTATAATGTTCTCTACATAATCAGAAAAAATGCTAACCATACACCTCTGGAATGTGGTTGGGGCGGTGCAAAGACCAAACGGCATTCGTCGGTAAGCAATGGTACCAAATGGGCAGGTGAATGTCTTTTCTCCTGATCTTCAGGTGCAATCACAATTTGATAGTAACCTGAGTAACCATCAAGAAAACAATAGTGCGAACGACCTGCTAACCTCTCCAACATTTGATCGATAAATGGAAGAGGAAAGTGGTCTTTACGAGTTGAAACATTCAATTTCCTATAATCAATACAAACACGCCACCCATTTTGTATCCTAGTAGGGATTAACTCATTATTTTGATTCTTAACAACAGTTATGCCCGTCTTTTTAGGTACCACCTGAACCGGACTTACCCACTTACTATCAGAGATAGGATAGATAATTCCAACATCAATGAGCTTTAATATCTCATTCTTCACAACTTCCATCATAGGAGGGTTGAGTCTATGTTGTGCTTCTCTAATCGGTTTGGCTCCCTCCTCAAGAAGTATGCGATGCATGCACATGGCCGGGCTGATTCCCTTAATGTCGGCTATTGTCCACCCAATGGCTGTCTTATGGTCTCTCGAAATTCGAATGAGTTTCTCCTCTTGTAGCTTGGTCAAGTCCCTTGCTATTATCATAGGTAACATCTCATTGTCTCCTAAGTAGACATATTTGAGATGGTCTGGAAGTGGTTTCAGCTCAATGATAGGTGCCTGCACAATGGAAGGTAACAATCTTGTATGAGATATAGGCAACTCAATGTGAGCAACATCATATCTTTTTGGAATTGGGGGTAAGGCCTGCAATGCCATCAACATCTTCTCTAATTCAGCATTTAACACAAATTCTGAATTGAAATCCATGCTATTCAAATGTTTGCTAATGGCTACCATCAACTCATCTTCACCATTTAATTCAAAAACTTGTTGTACCATAGAATCAATTATATCAAAATCAAAAACAGAATTTATATCACTAGGATACCTCATAGCCTCAAAAATATTAAAGCGAACTATCTCGCCATCAAATTCCATAGATAAGGTACCATCATGAACATCTATTTTTGTTTTAGCAGTCTTTAAAAATGGTCTACCCAACAAAAGAGGTGTAGAATTATGAGATGAGTCATCCTCCATTTTTAATACATAAAAATCAGCAGAAAATACCAATTCATTAACTTGAACTAACACATCCTCAATCACACCTTCAGGATATACATTTGATCTATCAGCTAATTGAATAGTTACACCAGTTTCTTTTAAAGGTTCTAAATTTATTGAAGCATATATTGAATAAGGCATGACATTAATTGATGCTCCTAAATCTAACATAGCTCTATTGAAATTGGTGTTACCTATTTTGCATGGGATAGTGAATGTACCTGGGTCTTTACACTTAGGGGGAAGCTTCCGTTGAATAACGGCTGAGACATTTTCACCCATACTTACCTTTTCATCTCCTTTCAATTTTCTCTTGGATGTGCACAATTCCTTAAGAAATTTAGCATACCGTGGCACTTGTTTAATTGCTTCAATAAGAGGTATATTTATCTCTACCTTTCAAAAAATCTCCAACATCTCCTTTTCTTTTTCTTCCTTTCTAGATTGAGCAAACCTGCTAGGAAAAGGAGGTTGAATAAGAATAGAGGAAATAGAAGGTTTAGAGTTTACCCCAGATGAGAAAATAGATGTCGGAGCTGATTTTGAGGTCTCTTTCTCTTTTTCCTTTTCTATATTCTCCACTTCTTTTCCACTTCTCAAGATTATGGCATTTGCATTTTCCTTCGGATTCACCATCGTTTGCGAAGGTAGCTTTCCCGAGCCTCGAGCCTCTAGTCTACTCATTGAAGTGGCCAGTTGGCTTATTTGAGTCTCCAAGTTCTTTATACCTGCCCTTGTTTCCTGTTTAAATTGTAATGAATCATTGGCAAGTGTTTTAACAATATCTTCCAAGGTCATACCTGAACTTGAAGGTGCTTGTTGTCTGGATTGAAAAGGTTGTTGGCCTTGTTGATACCCATACTGACGATTGGGGCCATCTTGATTACCATAGCTGAGATTTGCGTGATTCCTCCATCTCGGATTGTAAGTATTTGAGTATGGATCGTACTTACGTTGAGGTTGTCCTGAAAATCCACCCATAACATTTGCTTGCTCTGTAGATTCCTTTTGAAGCGTGGGACACATATCAGTTGGGTGTCCCGCGATGTAGCAAATTTCACAAGTTTGAATCTGTCGTACCTTATCCACAGCCAATTGACGAACAAGTGAAGACAATTCTATAATTTTTAATTCAAGAGAAGAAGTGCTTACCTCATTAACCTTGTTCGATGGAGGGTCATTTCTTACACCAAATTGCTGAGAGTTAGCAGCCATATTTGCAATCAAATTACGGGCTGCCCTTGGAGTTTTATCCACTAATGCTCCTCCACTCGCTGCATCAATCATACCCCTATCAGTATGAGAAAGCCCTTCGTAGAAGTATTGAATGAGTAATTGCTCGCTAATTTGGTGATGAGGGCAGCTGGCGCAAAGCTTCTTGAATCGCTCCCAGTATTCATAAAGTGTTTCTCCATTATATTGCCTAATACCGCAGATTTCCTTTCGAATATTGGCTGCCCTTGAAGCTGGAAAATACTTTTCCAAGAAAAGCTGCCTCATCTCATTCCATGTGGCAATAGATCCGGATGGTAATTGATAATGCCAATCTTTTGCATTGTCCGCTAATGAGAATGGAAACGCCCTCAGCTTGATTTGCTCCTCAGAAATTCCGATTGGTTTCATGCTCGAACATACCACATGGAATTCTTTTAGATGCTTGTGTGGGTCATCACCTACAAGACCACAAAAAGTAGGAAGGAGATGGATTAGACCAGATTTAAGTCCAAAGGCAACATCGAGATTAGGATACTCGATGCAGAGTGGTTGTTGGTTCAGATTAGGAGCCGCTAACTCCTTAAGAGTGCGATTGTTGTTGTCTGTCATTTCTTCAAAGTCCGAATTACTAGTCTTTGTCGAAGCTAAATCAATGGCTACGTTGTTGCCCGGTGAAGAATTTTTGCTGTCTTTTTACTTTCTCTCCTTAGCTTGTGCGAAGTTCTTTCTATTTCGGATCAAATTGCAACTCTCCCAAATGAGAAGATCGGGTCATTCACTTAAGAGAACAAGCAGATAATAAAAAATAAAAAAAATCAATTAAATAACCAAACAAATCAATTTAATCAAAACAATCCCCGGTAACGGCGCCAAAATTTGATGTGTGTCGAGCGCTCAAATTAAATTACCTTA
This sequence comes from Protea cynaroides, assembly GCA_028583415.1. NCBI lineage: Eukaryota > Viridiplantae > Streptophyta > Magnoliopsida > Proteales > Proteaceae > Protea > Protea cynaroides. The sequence continues at coordinate 76,164,976 of CM053267.1, forward strand.
CTTTGAAACGTAGATAGTAGCAAGTAAGGGTTGAACCCACAAGGATTGTATGATCAAGATTAAAATGTTTAATTAACCTAAAGAGAGAAAAAAAAAAACAAATGAAAATAAAATAAGACTCGGAAGTAACAAATTGTTGTACTAAAAGCAGATTCTGATTAATCTTATTAGCACAACTTCATTGGCTATTCTATGTATGGAGGGGGGTATGTTTGCAGTAGAAAAGAACAGTAATTAATTATCTAAAATACAAGAATAAAGAGCAAGGTAATACAAATATCAAAGATTAAACCAATAAGAGAAAACTTCGGTCAAAAGGATACTTACACCATCTTCATAAACTTGTTCATTGACATAAAGGATAATCAATTCCAATTGAATAATCAATCAAGAAAATTAGGACTAGGCCTAAAATCCTTAGTCTTTCCTTAAGATTGGTCTATTAAAAGATAGCTTATTAATAGCACCCTTACTCTTAAATCAATCTCAAGACTAGGCTCTCGATTTGATTCAGGAATAACAATAACAATTGGAAAGACGATTGAAATTAAACGTTAAGCACACACCAACGTGGTTTAATTATTTTAATCTGATTTCTCCTAGGAATATAACATTAACTTGTCCATTAACATCAATCCCCATTGCCACTGACATAGAATCAATTGATAGCAATTCAATTCTAATATAACAATTGATTAAATAAATAAATCAATTAGTAGTACTCCTAATCAACCAATTCATCAATCATTATACACATAAATTAGAAGAAAAACAAATATTCAATTAAAAATCAATAAATAAAAACAAGTCTCACAAGTTTACAATGATGGCTTCAGCTCCGTCTAACCAAAGATAAGAAAGTTAGCCACACATGACTTCTTCAAGAACACAAAATAAAGAGAGTTGTTTTTCAGCCATTATCTTCTTTCTCAATCACTCTTGAATGCTCTTTACATAGGCTTTACATTGTTTAAATAGTCAAAATACAAGACTAAAATTGGTATGCCTAGATTTGACAACCTTATTACATGGAAATAAAAATTAAACAAAATCTTCATTCCTAGATTAGATGAAAATCATTCCATTATTAAACAATTGTCACCCCCAAATCTATCAAATTTTGTAAGATTCCATAGTTGTATATATTCTCCTCAAGATTTCCAATAATCAATCAAGGCATTCCAATAGTGAACCTTCCGTGTGTAGCAACCTTCCTTCACTGGTTTAGATTTGGATCAATTTTCTAAATTAAATTTTAAAACCACATTTGGAAGCCCAAACGAACTCTTTCAATGTCAGAATCCTATTGAAATTCAAAACGTTATTATTAAGAGTGCTAGAATTTTCGTCTTTTATTAATTAATTAACAAGATTTCTAAAATATACCAAACTCATAAAATAAATTCTATTAAGCTCAATAAGGTATAAAATACCCTAAAAATCATAATGCAAAAGGAATAAAAAAATATAAAATTATACACTTATCAGTACACGCAGAAAGGGCACTCGCATGAAGCGTCATGCTCGTCCTCTCCTAATTGCACATCCAGAGCAGCAACACCTCCATACGCCGAAGCGTTCACGTAGTCGTCCACCGTTTAACCTGCATCAACATCTAAAAATGGTGTTTACACAAAGGGTGAGCTCACAACTTAGCTCAGTAAGACAATCAAACAGTGTATCAATATCATATGCATGAGTAACAATCATTTTATGCTGTGGTCTGGTTTAAGTTTGCAATGTGCTATAGAAAGGATTGACGGCCACCGCACCTCTATACACGAGTGTGTAGCATCACACAGTAGATCACACCGCTGTCGATCCACATGCACCCATCATGGAATAGAGATAGAGCTAAGGCATCCACTACCTCCCCTGATACTCTACCCATACCAATACATAAGCCCTTACTAGCTAGGGCTTGCAAACTGGGCTCGCAACTAACCAATCCTATATGTCATCACTGTAGGCTCTATCCCAGTACAACTCCCTACGACATAGAGATAGAGCTAGAGAGTGGTGGCCAGGCCAGAGACCACAGTGCCACGACCTCCCCCTGATGCCCTACCTGCACCAAGCATACTAAGACAGAACAATACGCAAGTAGACTCTATCCCAACATAACTCCCTACAACATAGAGATAGAGCTAGAGCGTGGTGGCCAGGCCGGAGACCATAGTGCCACAACCTCCCCCTGATGCTCTACCTGCACCAAGCATGCTAAGATAGAACTACAAAAAGGTTCTAGTGTGAGGAATGATCCCAGACCCCAAGCCCTTCCCATTCCACACACCAACGAAAACAATCACATGCCTAGCAATCACATCCTAGCATAGCGAGTATGCATGAACAATAATAATAGCTGAAAGTAAAGGATGACATGCAATATGCACAAACACCAATCCGTACATTCATTGTTATTAACAACAGTTTACTGTCCATTAAATTTTAGGGTTTAGGTCCGATTCCCTTACCTGACGCTCGTTTGATAGCTTGCTCCACGTCGCAAGATCCAAACGTGCTATCACAAAGTCCAATACAGTATTAGGGTTTAATTAGAATAGATTTACGTTGGTTGGAAAACTAATGAGGTTACAAAATACACCTCACAGAGCTGATCGGTCGTAGGTACGGTCGCAGCTCTGTGGGGAAAATTGGTGCATGGAATGGTCAGCCGGTCCCCACATGCCACTCCCGGAGAGGTATCGATCGCGGTACCGGTCGCATGACCTGCGACCGGTATGGTCGACCGATATGTCTCCAAAAGACCATACACTTGGTTTTTCGACTACCGTCGATCATTCTCTATTGATTCTAGGGTTCCCCCTACACATTCTAAGTTTGAGCTTTGAGTTAGAGTTGTTTCAAACTCCATTCAAGTCTAGCTTTGATGGTATTCATCCAAGAACTCGAATCTAGGGTTTAACGATTAAATTAGGGTTTGACGGCAAAGTAGGGTTTAGGTCAATACTTACTTTGCATGGTATTGATCCAAGCAACCCAACCACCCTAGAGTCATAATGTGAGAGAGGAAGGGTTTAAACACTTACCGTTGACTGGTGTAAGGTGTGCGTCATCGAACGGAAACTACTCTTCCTTCTTCTTTCTAGCTCCTTCTCCTTCTCCAATCTCCTTCTCCTCTCTAGGGTTTGTGAGGATCAATGGAAGGGATTCTAGGAGGTTTAAAGGAGTTTAAATAGGCTAAAAATTAGGTTTAGGAAGCCTCTTAGGATTAGGAAAGTCTTAGGATTCGGAATTAGGAAAGTAGGACCCGTAGAGATCCAATTCCGGATCTTGGTAGTCTGCTACGCAGACCACACCGGTCGACCGGTACCAAGACCGGTTCCATCGACCGATATGAGTAAAATCATACTTATTTGGTCTGTTTGGTCCGATTTCGTACCTGATTTTCATCCGCTTCATCCCGTTTGGCTCGTTGATGATCGGAAGACCTGTTACGACATGAAATCAAGTTTTAGACTGAGTTCACGGAGTGCGGGTCTTACAACTCCCCCACCCTTAAAAGAAATTTCATCCCCGAAATTTGCATGTAGGTCTCACAACTCCCCCACCCTTAAAAGAAATTTCAACCTCAAAATTTAAACGTACCTTGATCGTCGAAAAGGTTAGGGTACTCCTTTCTCATCGCGTTCTCTTCCTCCCAAGTAATTTCTTCGACATCTTGGCTTTTCCAATGCACTTTCACATAATGGATATCCTTGCTTCGAAGTTACTGTACCTTTCGGCTTGAGAGCATCACATGTACCGCTTCAAATGTTAAGTCCTCTATCAAGTCTCGTGGGTCTGCTGTCAAGATGTGCGATGGATCCCTGACATACTTCTTCAATAAAGATACATGGAACACGTCATGAACGCTTGACATGGATGGTGGTAGGGCCAGTTGATATGCCACATTACCACGTCTGGTTAATATCTCATATGGTCCCACGTACCTGGGGCATAGCTTCCCCTTCTTACCAAACCGTTTCAGCCCTCGCACAGGTGATATCTTCAAGACTACCTCGTCACCTACTGCAAACTCCAGATCTCGACGTCGGTTATCCGCATAGTGCTTTTGTCGAACTTGAGCTGTCTTCACTCTTTCCTTGATTTAATCAATCACTCGACAAGTTTCTTCAACAAACTCTGGTCCTACAATTCTTCTTTCTCCCACCTCATTCCATAACAGAGGTGTACGACACTTCTTCCCATAGAGTGCTTCATATGGAGCCATTTGGATTGTAGCCTGGTAGCTGTTGTTATAAGCAAACTCGATAAGCGATAGCTTCTCGTCCCAAGCTCCTTTGAAATCTAATGCACAAGCTCGGAGCATATCTTCTAAAATTTGAATAGTCCTTTCTGACTGCCCGTCCGTCTGAGGGTGAAAAGCTGTACTAAACTTCAACTTGGTTTCCATAGCTTTCTATAAACCTTTCCAAAACTTTGATGTAAAACGGGGATCTCTGTTAGATACTATACTTTCTGGGACGCCATGAAGTCTGACTATATTATCAACATATAGCTTGGCCAGCTTGTCCATGGTATACTGAGGTCTGACCGCTATGAATCGAGCTGTCCTGGTAAGTCGATCGACTATAACCCAAACTGCATCCACCGACCTTGGTGTCAAAGGTAGGCCAGTGAAGAAATCCATTGTGATACAATCCCACTTCCATACAGGTTGTGGTAATGGTTGTAGTAAACCTGCGGGTCTCTGTCTTTCCACTTTATCTTGCTGGCAATTCAAACATTGGAACATGAAATGAGCTATATCTTCTTTCATACCCCTCCACCAATATAATCTTCTTAAATCATGGTACATTTTGGTGCTTCCTGGATGTACCGAGTATGGAGTGTAATGAGCTTCTGTCATAACTCGATCTCTGATATTTAAGTTCTCACTCTCAGGTAGACATAATCGTCCACGATACCTGAGTACCTTGTTTGAATCCAAGATAAAGTCAGGATTGCTGTTATCCTTCTCTAGGTCTTCTTGTACCGTCTTGAGGTGTGGATCCTGTAAGATTGCTACTTTGACCTCATCTATGAGATCCGATGAGATCTTCAAGGCTACGAACATCAATGTAAACTTATGAATTAAGCCCTGTTCCACTGGATCTCTTGCAGTATCTATTATATACTCTTCATCATTCTCTATTGAGCTCGAGGCTGCAGCACATAATGCAACATTTGTACTTGGTCCCACCTCAAGTTTCAATACCCACTTTCTGCTTAAGGCATTAGCCACGACATTTGCCTTACCCGGATGGTACTGAATGTCACAATCATAATCTTTTAATAACTCCAGCCATCTCCTCTGTCCCATGTTCAGGTCCTTCTGAGTGAAAAGATATGTTAAGCTCTTGTGATCTGACTTAATCTGAAACTTCTCACCGTAAAAGTAGTGTCTCCAAGTCTTGATTGCATGTATTAAAGCTGCTAACTCCAAATCATGTGTAGGATAATTCTTCTCATGCTCTTTCAATTGTCTTGATGCGTAGGCAATCACCTGTTCTCCTTGCATCAATACACATCCAAGACCCAACCCTGAGGCATCCGTATATAGGGTAAACGGTAAGCCTGGCGCTAGGATGGTCAAGATAGGTGCAGAGACTAGTCTTGACTTCAAAGTCCAAAAGCATTTCTCGCACTCATCTGACCATATAAATTTCTCTCCCTTCTTGGTTAGTCTGGTAAGTGGAACGGCGATCCTTGAGTAGTCTTCCATGAATCTTCTATAGTAACCAGCCAATCCAAGGAAACTACCAATCTCCACAACTGATTTTGGTGCTTCTCATCCTACTATAGCAGCTATCTTACTTAGATCTACCTTGATACGGTCTTCAGATACTACGTGGCCCAAGAAAACCACCTCCTTCAGCCAAAAATTCACACTTCTTGAACTTGGCATAAAGCTTCTCCCTCCTTAGCCGTTGTAGGGCTGCTCTCAAATGTGTTGCATGAGCCTCCCTGTCCTTTGAGTAGACCAATATGTCATCGATGAATACGATGACCGAAGTGTCGAACATGTCATGAAACACTCGGTTCATCAGTTCCATGAACGATGCTGGGGCATTGATCAACCCGAACGACATAACTAGAAACTCATAGTGCCCATACCTTGTCCTGAAAGCAGTCTTTGGAATATCTCCGGCCTTGATCTTCAATTGGTGATACCCTGATCTGAGATCAATCTTCGAGAAAACCTTTGCACCCTGTAACTGATCGAACAGATCATCGATCCTAGGCAAAGGATATCGATTCTTGATGGTTAACTTGTTCAGCTCTCGGTAGTCGATACGTAGCCGTACACTACCGTCCTTCTTCTTGACGAACAATACAGGTGCTCCCCATGGTGATATTCTTGGTCGTATGAAACCCTTATCTAGCAATTCTTGTAACTAGGTCTTCAACTCCTTTAGTTCGGTAGGGGCCATCCTGTACGGTGCTTTAGACATTGGCGCCGATCCTGGCATCAGGTCTATCACGAACTTTGTAGCCCTGTCTGGAGGTAAACCTGGGAGATCTTCTGGAAATACATCTAGAAACTCTCGCACCACATCTAGATCTTCCATCTTTGGCACCTCAGCAATGATGTCGACCACAGACACTAGGTACCCCACTCCCCCCTTCTCTAAGCATCTCTTAGCTTTTAGGGCAGATAGGATCAGCTTCCGCTTCGTGGGTAACTTGGTCCCGGTGAAGCTAAACTCTTTTCCTTTTTTGTTTTTAAGCACAAGCTTCTTTTCACCACATAATAAGCTGGCTGAATGCTGGCCTAACCAATCCATTCCCAAGATGACGTCAAAGTCTACCATCTCGAGTTGAACCATATTACCTTCTAGATCTTGGCTGTCAATGCTAACTGTACATGGTCCAAAATATTTGTTCAACGCCACTTGGACTCCTAATGGGGAGCAAACTATCAAGCTTGGGTTTAGATGCTTGATAGGTAATTCCATTCGCTTCTCGAAAGAAATAGAAACAAAGGAGTGCGTGGCCCCAGAGTCAAAGAGTACTCTGGCAAGTATACCAGCTATATTTACAGTTCCTAAAATTAATTATCCCTTAGTTCTACATGTTCACACATAATAAAATAGTAAGCTAAATAGGAAGGGATATAATCATACCAGTGACCACATCAGGTGATGCGGCTGCCTCTTCAGTGGTGACTACAAATACCTTTCCTTGTTGTGGAGGTTGTTTCTTAGGTAGAGTGCATGTCTTTGCAATATGACCCAGTTGCTGACAATTAAAACATTTAATGTTCGGGTTTTGTCCAGCGAACTGTGACGGTGGTGGTGCGATAGTGTTTCTTATAGGCACCATGGTGGACTGAGCCCTGTATGGGCGGAAGGATCTATTATTACCGCCCCCTGAAGTCTCAGTAGCCGGTCTCTTCAGTCCCCTGTTCTGAGCAAAGAAACTGTCCTTTTGACTTGATTCAATCACTCTGGCAACCTGTACAGCCTCATTGTATACCTTTTTCTCCAGACCCAAGATGTGCTCTCTAATGCTTCCACGCAGTCCCATGGTGAACCTGCGGGTCTTTGTTTCTTCTTCTTGCATACTTGCCGGTGCAAAGAAAAATAGCTCTTCGTACCTTTGCTGGTAAGCATCCACAGTAGACTGAGACTGCTGTAGGTTGAGGAATTCTTTCTCCATCTGATCTTTAAAGCTCTTCGGAAAATATTTATCGAAGAAGGCTCCCTTGAACACTGCCCAATCAATCTGAGTGTGCTTTGTCTCTAAATATGCCCGTGTAGAATTCCACCAGGCGTTTGCATCCTCCTTGAGCATATGTGTGGCAAACAGTACCTTCTCATCCTCAGAACTTGTCATCAGGCGGAAATTCTTCTCCATCTCTGCAACCCACTGTGCAGGCCACAATGGTTTCCCTGGCTTCCCTGTAAATGTAGGGGGTTTCAATTTAAAGAATCTATCCACTGCTCAACTCAGATCGTGCTGCCCCTGTGTATTTATTCCGTACCATGGTGGTGGGTACGGGTAGGCTCCCTGGTAAGCAGACGACGATGGAAACTGATGCGGTGGTTGTAAATTCTGTCCTTGGCCCATCGGCCCTGGGCTACCATCCGTTGGCAGTGTAGTATTATTTCTTCCAGACTCAGGCGTACCTTCAGTGGGAACATAACCCGGTGGCCTGAACATCTTCAACATCTCATTCAGGAATGTCTTCTACTGAGCTTCCATCTGGTAAACCAGATTCGTCACTATCGTTTCAGAATTCGTGTGAGGAGGGCCGGGAAAATTGGTGGGTGCCCTGGGAACCTGCCCTTCTCCACTCTCTGGATTCTGGTTTTGCTCTTCAACATATCCAGTTTCCACATTTTCCTCAGTTTGGCGCACCCTGGAGTGGTGGCGCTTTCGTGTGCCTCTATGACCGTTTCCGCCTACCATCTCAGATTATTCTATTTGGATCTGAGACAAAGACATAACACATAAGGTACAGTCGAATAATCATAATAGTGTTAGTCTTTAACAATACAAGGCAGAAAGTCGAAATGGAAACTTAATTTGCTAATAATTAAAATTTTTTTTTTCAAAAAAACATTTTCTGGCCTTTTTCCAGTTGACCAGTCGCGCCTCTGTAGAGGATTGGGCGACCGGTATAGTTGACCGGTCAGAATTTTATTCTGACCGAGACATAGCGGTCGCAGTCCCCTAGGGGTACCGGTCGACCGGTATGGGCAAACCGTCGACCGGTATGCCCAAAACTGCCCTTTAAGTCGCGAAAAGTGAGAATTTTTCTCACTTTTCTCTTCTTCTTCTCTCCGGTGGTGATTTCTCTCTGGCTCCTGAGTTACTACAGTCTGACCCCTAAAAGTCATTTTCTTCCGATCAAGACTTAGAATATCGCCTCCAAGTAAGTTCTCTCCTTCCATTCATCATTTTCATATCGTTTTTTCATGGTTTTAAGCTTAAAAACTATGGTTTTCATTGATTGGAAGATTCTAACCGTAGGAACTCTTTTCCTTCGGTTTAGAAAGGGTTTAGGGACCCCTAAGAGCAAAAGTCATCAACTAATTTGAGGTTCCACCGAAAGGTTTTAGGAAAAATCAAAAATTTCTAGTTTTGACAAAAAAATCGATTTTTCTTAAATTTTCTAAATTTCTTGTTGTTTGTTCTATGTTTGGTTTCCATGAAGTGTGTGGGGGTTACGTAAGTCCTCCTCCCCATGTTTTTGGGTGAGTTCGAGGCTTTTTCTTAATTTTCAATCGTTATGCTGTCGAAATTTTGACAATTTTAACCATTTCTCCTCGTTTTTCCTTGTTTTGCAGCTCTAATGGCTCCACGCAGAGGTGCTGGCAAGCGCTCCTATGGTCTAGGCATGCACCTTCCCCACCCGCCTGTACCACAGCTTGATGAGCATTGGTTTCGATCTTAGGAGGCACAAGCCCGCTTCCCTTGGTTCGAAGGGAAGAATATCGAGTCTGGATGGTGTGCCAATTTGGAGCAGTTGCAGCGGTTCAATGTAGAAGCCGCTTTTGGTAGGCTTGGTTGGTTGCCGGTCATTACATACACGACGACTACCCGTCCCAACCTCGTCAAACGCTTTTATGCCAACCTGGAAATAGATGGGGACGTCAACAACTTCAATCAATGTCGAGCGCTCCGCATCACCAGTTACGTCATGGGTGTCCCCATCTCCTTCGACACCCACCAACTTGCTGATCTTATGGGGATTCCCAACGATGGGGACTTAGTCTACTGTGCCCCTAAGATAAAGGGCTTTCTCACTGACGATCTGCGTCAGGAGATCTTAGAGCAACTTCTCAACCCTGGGGCGCCCATGAAGGCTACTAGTTTGAAGCCCCTGCCTCGAGTTTATAGCCGCATCATCCAGCACAACATTGTGCCCCAGAGCGGCCATTATAGTGAGTTATCTCAGCTCACTCAGTACCTGACTTACTGCGTTTGCACTAGGGAGCGGGTTTGCCTTCCCTATATCATCATCAGGACCATGCATCAGGCTACACTACCCGGTCAGGCCAGTAACCTTCCTTATGGCCGGCTCATCACTACTCTCCTACAGCGACTATGAGTAAACATGAGGGGTGAGACCGCAATGGAGGACACTATGACCTCTGACATCGACTGGGATGCCATCCTGTGGATGCAGATGGATAACCTGCCTATCAGAGATAAGGATTTGGAGGCTCGTCCTCACCCACTCAGGAGGGTAGCAGCCATGGTAGCGGCAGCAACAGCAGCCAATGTTGCTCATGCAGCAGAGGCAGCGGGTGATGACGAGGGTGGCGATGATCATATGGAGGATGTTCTAGCACCAGCACCACAGCCCACATATGCAGCGGGACCATCTCAGCCTCCTCCCAAAACCGTGATGGATATGTTCATGGAGCTCAGGGACGCTCAGCGTGAGATGAGCCGTGACTTGGGGCACTTGGCTTGCAGCCTCAGAGTCACTCAGGATTAGGTGCACTGGCTTAGGGTCGCTTATGAGCGGGATTATGATATTGCCGACCCCATTCCTCCTAGGCCCCCTACCCCATAATAGTCCTCTTATTTTTCTCTCTCTTCACAGTATTGTTATATAACAGGGTAACTGTCCGACTTGTGGACCGTACCCTGTAGCACTTTTAACTTATCACTCTTGAATATTTTTAATAGTAATTTATGGTTTTTGCCTATCTAGAGCATGTGCACTTATTAATTCCATATTTAATATAGTATGTTATGCTCTTTCTTATATAGTCTCAGGTATCAAACAATGCTTAAGGTGTGTTCTTATTAAAGCTTTTAATTTTTCCTATCTTAGTTCATCGACTTAGTTAAGTGCAATATGGTCTGTTGGACAGAGCCTGAGATCCCCGATACCAAGTTGTCACACCCTAATTCTGAACCAACCAGAACGGTGTGAGTGAACCGTCACTGAACCAACGGTTCACACCAGGATCTCTATAAGACCGTGTCCACTCATACAAACCATTGCACATAACCACAATCAGAATAATAGTAAATAAAGCGAAAGTCTTTAAATAAATGAACTGAGTAATCTATTGATAAATTTAATAAAATATCCAATTATTCAATGACCAAAACTTAAATAAATATTTTTACAACAACTGTATCCCAACAGAAAAATAATTGAAATAAATAAAGTAAAACCCTAAGGTACACGTAGAAAGGGCACTCGCATGAAGCGTCATGCTCGTCCTCTCCTACTTGCACATCCAGAGCAACAACACCTCCATACGTCGAAGCGTTCACGTAGTCGTCCACCGTGTAACCTGCATCAACATCTAAAAATGGTGTGTACACAAAGGGTGAGCTCACAACTTAGCTCAGTAAGACAATTAGACAATGTATCAATATCATATGCATGAGTAACTATCATTTTATGCTGTGGTCTGGTTTAAGTTTGCAATGTGCTATAGAAAGGATTGGTGGCCACCGCACCTCTATACACGAGTGTGTAGCATCGCACAGTAGATCACACCACTGCCAACCCACATGCATCCATCATGGAATAGAGATAGAGTTAAGGCATCCACTACCTCCCCTGATACTCTACCCATACCAATACATAAGCCCCTACTGGCTAGGGCTTACAAACTGGGCTCGTAACTAACCAATCCTATATGTCATCACTGTAGGCTCTATTCCAGTACAGCTCCCTACGGCATAGAGATAGAGCTAGATTGTGGTGGCCAGGCCGGAGACCACAGTGCCACGACCTCCCCCTGATGCCCTACCCGCACCAAGCATACTAAGACAGAACAATACGCAAGTAGACTCTATCCCAACATAACTCCCTACGGCATAGAGATAGAGCTAGAGCGTGGTGGCCAGGTCGGAGACCGCTATGCCACAACCTCCCCCTGATGCCCTACCCGCACCAAGCATGCTAAGATAGAACTACAAAAATGCGCCAGTGTGAGGAATGATCCCAGACCCCAGGCCCTTCCCATTCCACACACCAACGAAAATAATCACATGCCTAGCAATCACATCCTAGCATAGCGAGTATGCATGAACAATAATAATAGCTGAAAGTAAAGGATGACATGCAATATGCACAAACACCAATACGCACATTCATTGTTATTAACAACAGTTTACTGTCTATTAACTTTTAGGGTTTAGGTCCGATTCCCTTACCTGATGCTAGTTTGATAGCTTGCTCCACGTCGCAATATCCAAACATGCTATCACAAAGTCCTATACAATATTAGGGTTTAATTAGAATAGGTTTACGTTGGTCGGAAAACCAATGAGGTTACAAAATACACCTCACAGAGCTGACCGACCGTAGGTACCGGTCGTAGCTCTGTGGGGAAAACTGACGACCGGTATGGTCAGCCGGTCCCCACATGCCACTCCCCGAGAGGTACCGATCGCGGTACCGGTCGCATGACCTGCGACCGGTATGGTTGACCGGTATGTCTCCGGAAGACCATACACTTGGTTTTTCGACTGTCGTCGATCATTCTCTATTAATTCCAGGGTTCCTCCTATACATTCTAAGTCTGAGCTTTGAGTTAGAGTTGTTTCAAACTCCATTCAAGTCTAGCTTTGATGGTATTCATCCTAGAACTCGAATCTAGGGTTTAACGATTAAATTAGGGTTTGACGGCAAAGTAGGGTTTAGGTCAATACCTGCTTTGCATGGTATTGATCCAAGCAACCCAACCATCCTAGAGTCATAATGTGAGAGAGGAAGGGTTTAAACACTTACCGTCGACTGGTGTAAGGTGTGCGTCGTCGAACGGCAATGGCGGCTCTTCCTTCTTCTTCCTAGCTCCTTCTCCTTCTCCAATCTCCTTCTCCTTTCTAGGGTTTGTGAGGATCAATGGAAGGGATTCTAGGAGGTTTAAAGGGGTTTAAATAGGCTATAAATTAGGTTTAGGAAGCCTCTTAGGATTAGGAAAGTTTTAGGATTTGGAATTAGGAAAGTGGGACCCGCAGAGATCCAATTCTGGATCTTGGTAGTCTGCTACGCAGACCATACCGATCGACCGATACCATTGACCGGTATGAGTAAAATCATACTTATTTGGTCTGTTTGGTCCGATTTCATATCTGATTGTCATCCGCTCATCCCGTCTAGCCCGGTGATGATAGAAAGACCTGTTACGACATGAAATCAAGGTTTAGATCGGGTTCACGAAGTGCGGGTCTTACAAGGGTACCTCAATTTTAGATTTTGCTATGGCTTATGATTTATCCATCGTAAACACATACTTTGAAAAGAGAGAGGTGCATCTAGTCACCTTCAAAAGTGGGCATCATAAAGTCAAATAGATTTCTTTCTAACTAGAAGGTCCGATAGATTGTTATGTAAGGATTGTAAAGTTATTCCCAGGGAGAGCCTAACCACTCAGCATAGATTATTGGTCATGGATATATGTCTCACTATGCCAAGTAGTAGGAAATGTCAAGTTTTTTGTCCTAGGATAAGGTGGTGGTGCTTAAAAGAAAATACCTTGAAAGCTTTTATTGACAATGTGGTCAAACAAGGAATGTGAAACTTTGAGGGAGACACTAATACAATGCAAAGATGACTGTTTGTATTAAAAAAGTTGTAAAAGAGATTCTAGGTATATCAAAAGGAAAATGTCATTCTCTTAGAGAATCTTGATGGTGGGATGATGAGGTTCAAGTAGCCATTAAAGTTAAGAAATATATTTTTTTAAGGCATGGCAAAAAACTAAGGATATAGAGGATCCAAAAAGATATATACTTGCTAGAAATGAATCCAAAAAGATTGTGGAAAAAATAAGGGTGAAGAAATATGAAGATCTTTATAACAATCTGAGCACAAAGGAAGGAAAAAAAGCTATCTATAAAATAGCTAAGATAAGGGAAAGGAAGTGTAGAGATTTAGACAATGTTAGATGTATTAAAAGTACAAATAGTAGATTTCTAGTAAGGAATGAGGACATTAAAGAGAGATGGTACAATTATTTCTACAGCCTACTAAATGAAGACATCTCAAGAAATAATGCACCAGATTGCTATATTACCCACCATGACACTACATGTAATAGGTATATAGGAAAAATTAGGGTAACAGAAGTGAAAGAAGCTTTAAGGAGGATGAATGTAGGCAAAGCAGCAGGCCCAAATGAAGTCCCAATAGAAGTTTGAAACAGCCTAGGAATGTATGGAGTATCTTGGTTAACTAAGTTGCTTAATAAAATTATGAGCTCAAGAAAAATACCAAATGAATAGAGGAGAAGTATTATGGTTCTGATCTACAAAAATAAAAGTGATATTCAGAGCTGCAATAACTACAGAGGCATAAAACTAATGAGTCATACTGTGAAACTGTGAGAGAGGGTTATTGAAAACTGCTTGAGAAAAAAAACTACCATTACGAAGAACTAGTTTGGTTTTATGTCAAGTAGATCTATGACATAGGTTATTTACTTGCTTAGGAGACTCATGGAAAGATGTAGAGAATGCAAGAAGGACCTCCATATAGTTTTTATCGATCTCGAAAAGGCTTATGATAGAGTCCCTAGGCAGTTAATCTGAAAAGTATTAGAGAAGAGATGCGTTTCAAACAAATATGTAGACATAGTTAAGGATATGTACAATAATGTGGTGACTAATGTGAAAATCATAGGGGGTCAAGATCGTGAATTCCCAATTACCATGGGGTTACATAAAGGATCAGCTTTAAGCCCTTATTTGTTTACCCTCATTATGGATGATCTAACCAGAGACATTCAAGATAAAATTCCTTAGTGTATGTTTTTCGTTGATGATCTTGTTTTGGTAGATGAGACAAAAGTAGAGATTAATACAAAGTTGAGGCTATGAATATCATCATTGGAAACAAAAGGTTTTAAGATAAGTAAGACGAAGACGAAGTATATGCTGTGTAACTTTAGTTATACAAGGATGGATAGTGAAGTAGTGAACATTATTGAGAAGGAAATACAGTAAATTGATCATTTTAGGTATCTTGGTTTTATCATAAACAAAGAAGATGATATAGACGATGATGTTTCACAGATGATTAAAAAAGGATGGATAAAGTAGAGAAGTATGTTTGGAGTGTTGTGTAATCAGTGTATTCCTTTAAAACTTAAAGGAAAATTCTATAGGATAGTCATTCGACCGGCTATGATGTATGGTGCAGAATGTTAAGCAATTAAGAAACATCATATTGATAAACTTAATGTAGCTGATATGAGGATGTTAAAATGGATGTGTGGCAAAACTAAGAAGGATAAGGTAAGAAATGATCGTATTAGAGCTGATTTGGGAGTAGCACCAATACCTGATAAGCTACGAGAAAGTCATTTGATATGATATGGTTATGTTCAATGGAGGCCATTAGATGCTCTTGTATAGAGGAGTGATTTGATTCAGATTGAAAGGTCTAAAAGAACTAAGGTCAGACCTAAGATGACTTTAGGAGAGGTGGTAGAAAAAGACATGTATAGCTTAGGCCTTGCTTCTAGTATGACATTGAACATAGCTTATTGGTAGATAAGAATCCATGTAGCCGATTACATTTAGTTGGGATAAGGCTTTGTTATTGTTGTTGTTATCGCCTAAGTGATCATAATGCAATGACTATTTTTTCACGAGCCTCCATGTAATTTCTCTCTCTAAACAAAAATGGTGAAGTTGAAGTGGGTTTCAATAAAAAGACAGGTCAAGACGCTTTTGAGGACTTTAGTTGGCGTCATGAAGAAAGAGAAGGTTCTTTTCCTCACCCACGCATGGGTAACCTTTCTTTCTTTGGATTTGACATGGTACTAGTCTAGTGGGGCCTGCATTCCAAAGTTGGGTCCCACATCCATGGACGGTCTGAGACCCAATAGAGGTACACATGGGTATGGGTAAAGGGACCTAAATCATCTCTTGTCGCCCAGCCATGCCAACAGCCATGCCAACCGTCAATCAGATAGGCTAGGGTGTCGGCACGTATGCCGATGCACAGGAGATAATTTTTACCTTGGGTTAAAATCGTCTCCTATTTGAGTATCAATATGAAGTTGTCTAGTTACGTTCGATGAGAGGCAATTGGCACTCAAGGCATCTAGTGGTCCAAACCTTTTGAGGGTAAGATAAACATTTTAAACGGTAACACACGGAGACCTCAATTTCTCCCATTTCTGCAACCTGAACCACAGCTCTACCGAAGCTCTCTGAATACAACGACAAAAGAATAGTAGTGAACATCTGTTGGGAGAGAATAATTCCCGATTTAATCAGACAGTTGATGAGAGACCCCGGATGCAGACCTTTGACAAGGTCTCAATAAAAGCGGGTACACATGGCACACATCTAAGCTAAGAGCGTACGGACAAGGGAGAATCTGCTCTAACAACAATCCGGGGATGAGATCAAGTGCGACCCCCCTGAGCAAAAGAACGGTGATTAGACAGATTGATGGAGGTAGCCGAGCTTTAATTTCTCTGTCATTAATGTTCATAAACGCCGACAACAACCATAAATACCATATGGGCGAATTTCACCTGCCAGGTCACTGCGTCATAGACCGAATCAACAAAAAGTATAATCTATGCTCGATAAGTGAGCATTGACAACCACTGTTGTCAGAGGAAGTGGATGAGGTGGATAAAAAGGGGACAAAAAGGGGTTGAAGAGGGCCGAATGGGGGTCGTAGACGACTGATAAGACATTTATGCACCACCCTAGAGGGTCGTAGCTACCTAATCCTACTGTTATATGTTTGCCATGCGATGGAGATGGGGGTAGGTGGAGACAAGCTTGTCCAAGAAGCTTCAATATGGTTCTATAAATACTGGAAGATGGCCAATGGCAAGGGATTCGAGATTTTTCACCTTGTGGTATTGTCACTTTCCCCCATTTCCCTCTAAAATATCTAACCTTTTTATTGTTCATCTTCCAAATTGGGAGGAGGAAAGCTTAGTGAAACTCCCATATTTCAGGAAACCCCCTCTAAAAGGAGCTCTAGTGTTTTATGAAGAGTTCCATTTTGTTTGTCTATGGAACCTACTGACTTTGGCATTGGAGTGGTCACGGGGAAATTTCTGCCCACTTGATAGTTTGTTTTTATCCTACAGCTATGTGGCATCATCTTGTGCACTGAGCGGAATCCATCGACAACAGATTGGCGCCCACCGTGGGGCCCAACATACTTTGCTTTTTGAGACTTTTCTTCTTCCCCACTTCTTACTCAAGATCATATTTAGGTCCTACATTCCATCCTTTTATCCCCTTTACCTTTTTGAAGCTTTTTCATCAAACCTACTCATGGATCTAGCAAGAAGAGCCGAGAGTACTTATAACCTCCGAGAGACACATACCCGTCGAGCCAGGGCAGATGTAGGACAAGAGCGTGTTGACATTCCTATAGGTCCAAACCCACCTGACATCCCCCTTGAAGGTCAATCCTAAGAGGGAATAAATGGTCATAATCCTGATCCCTCTCAATATGTTACCAGAGCCCAGTTTGATCAACTTGCCCAATAATTAGCAACCCTGATGGATTTGTTACTGCAATGACTCGCTGGTGTACCAATAACCTCTGCTCCAGTAGTAGATATTCCAGAAGTCCCTCAAAGATCTTGGCATTCTAGGCTTTTGCCCCTCGAGTAGCATCACCAAGCCCTATGCGGGCCAACCCTTCAGTCTATTCATATCCTAGTAGGGGTCGAAATGACTTTTATCGAGAGCCAAGTTTGAAGTATGCTCCAACGTACGAACCTACAGAAGTGATAGCGAGTAGTCACGAGTCTCCGACTACCTCGAGAAGATCATATATCCACGACCGTCTAGGGTGGAGATAACAAGCCGGAGGAGCCCGTAGACGGATGTACATGGAACGTGATGTGGCTCATGAGGCCCATCGGAGGGTAGATGAGACGAGACATGCCAGAGAAGATGCCCAAGCCAGGGTCAACGAAGCGAGGCGTGCCTTTGAAGAAGCCCAGGAGTAGGTCAATATTGCCCGATAGGAAAGAGCTACTGCGGTTCCCCTTGTCGTAGCAGTACCACCAGCCATACCAGTTACAATTATACCATCTGCCAGCAACCACTGATGCAAATATGGCTAGGTAGAATGTTTGGTGAGGATTTGATGAACTGAGTATAGCACGTGGAGAGGGGGTTTGATTCTGAAGCCCTCCAAGACTATGACACGGAGACAGCATTGACAGATGAAGTTATGAATCACCCATTTCCCCTTTGTCTTCCCTAACGTGGGGTGGTACGATGGAAAGACAGACCCGGAGAAGCATCTGGACAACTTCAAGTTGGGGATGGTCATCTGCGGCCACCATGATGCCCTTTGCTGCAGGACATTTTCATCTACGCTGAGAAAAGTGGGAAGGACTTGATTCAACAATCTACCCCCTAAATCTGTGGGGACATTTCAGGAGCTGAGTAGCCTGTTCCTCTCCCACTTCCAGGGGAGTTGAACCCAAAAAAAATCTGTCCCACCTGATGGGGATCAAGCAGGGCTAGAAGGAGCCCCTTCGACCATTTATAACTCATTTTCTTGGGATGGCCAGAGAAATCAAGGATCTGTAGCCTAACGTAGTGGTGTTGACCCTGTCGAAGGCTTGCCTCGACCCCCAGTTAGTATTCTTTCTTAACAAGAAGCATCTCAGAACACAAGCTGAAATCTTCAGTAGATGTGATCAATATGCATCAGGAACAGAAGCTGTGGTAGCGCTGCCTGGGTGTATGAACAATGCCCCTATAAGCGAGGAAAAGAAAAAGAGTGAAACCTCAGAGAAAGCTTCTAAGGAAAGAGAAACAAGTAAGAAATCAAAGGTGACCATAGAACTGTACCCGGTGCGATATGCACCAGAATACAATCCACTCAATCGCACCATGGTTGAAATCATGAACATTAAGAGGGGAGATAACCTTCTGGTCCCTCCACCCAAAATGATATCTAAGCCGGAGAAGCACAACCGTTGACTGTACTGTGCGCACCACCAGGACCACAGGTACGACACCAACTCCTATCGACACCTTTAGGGGTTGGTCGAAGATCTTATTCAGCACGACCGATGGACAGAGTTCGTGGGACCATGGCAAGCACCACCTCCTCCTCCACAACCTGCCGTAGCAATTCTACCACCCCTTGTAGTAATTACAGCAAGGAATGAGAGGGTCAATAATCAGCCTCTTCCACCACCAAGATCACCCTAGAGGGCGTTTATGGGACAAATCAATCTCCTTCCTTGGGGCGACTAGGAGATGATAAGGAGACGAGATGATGGCGGAATGAGAACGGTTCGAGAAAAGAGTCCACCCAGGAAACTGTTGGGCAAAGCTGGACCAGAGAAACATTTAGGCTTGGGTGATGATGAGTATGTCAGCTTAAGCAACTTGGAGTTCATGATGGTGACTGTATGGCCAGAGCACATGTGCCGAGAGGTGCTTCCAATCTTGGTCAAACCAGTCGATGAAGAGCCGACAAAAGGAAAGAAAGTCAGAGGGAGAAATAAAGAAGTGGTGGAACCTTCCTCTAAGAAAATCAAGTATGAGGGGTAAATTTATTTTGGTGATGATGATCTCATCGATGTGGTTACTCTTCACAAAGATCCACTGATGATCAAGATGACTATCGAAAAAGAGTGGGAGGTGAGTCATATACTGGTTGATACTGGCAGTTCTTATGAGATTCTCTACTACGATACCTTACAGAGGTTGGGGTATAATAATGAACAACTGAAGCCTATCCGGTACTCATTGGTGGGTTTTAATGGCGAAGGGGTGCGAGTGAAGGGGGCGATTCAACTAGACACCCGTCTAGGGGTCTACCCTGCCCGAGTATGTGTCACCATGAAGTATATGGTAGTGGAGACCCGGTCCATCCATAATGCAATCCTTGGTTGATCCGAACTCAACAAACTACGGGCCTACTTGTCGACGTATTACCTTTGATGAAGTTCCCTACTAAGTAGGGGGTTGGATATTGCAAGGCCGACCAGTCTGTATCGAAGAGATGCCATGCGGCTACCTTGGTCACCCTTAATGAAGATCAGTTGGTACAAATAATCCAACTGGACGAGTACCGTGATGATTTTCTAGTAGAGCATACCACATCAGTTGAGGACCTCATCCCCATTCCATCCTCTGACAACCATTGGAAGAATAACTTCCTGATCGGATCAGCCCTTCCTGAGGAGCAAAAGAAAGAGCTTATCGAGTTCCTGAAGGCGAATGCTGACGTGTTTGCCTGGACTCCTGAAGGCATGCCAGGTATTCCTCGATCAACCATGGAGCACCATCTAAAGATTGACCCCACCACTGCCCAATCCGATAAAAGAAAAGAGCTGTGGCACCTGAAAAGAAAGTAATCATCAATCGTGAGGTCAAAAAGTTGTTGAGAGCCAGATTTATCCAGGAAGTGTACTACCCAGACTAGTTGGCCAATGTTGTATTGGTCCCTAAGTCTGACGACCACTGACATGTTTGTACTGACTTTACAGATCTTAATAAAGCATGCCGAAAAGGTTCCTACCCCTTGCCTCGAATAGATCAGCTCATAGATGCCACTCTGGGCATGAGCTACTATCTTTTTTAGATGCTTACTCCGGATACAACCAAATAAAAATGTCAAAGGAAGATGAAGAAAGTACTACCTTCATCACCAGCAAAGGCACGTACTATTATACTGTTATGCCCTTCGGGCTCAAGAACGCAGGGGCGACTTACCAGAGACTAGTTAACAAAGTGTTCGAGAAGCAGATTGGGCGAAACATAGAAGTGTATATAGATGATTTATTGGTTAAGAAAATGATGGCATCCGATCACTTGAAAGATATCCAGGAGGTATTCGAAGTGGTTCGATGAAATTCCATACGACTCAACCCTTCGAAGTTCATGTTTGGTGTACAATCTGGGAAGTTCCTTGGTTTTATGGTCTCCCAAAGGGGAATCGAGGCCAATCTAGCTAAGATCGATGCCATCCAAAGCCTGAAGTCTCCTACAATTCCAAAGCAAGTGCAAGTATTGACCAGGGGGGGGTTGCGACATTGGGAAGATTCATGTCAAGGTCTACTGATTGATGCCTCCCATTCCTCAAGACACTTAAGGGATCCAAAACTTTTGAATGGACAGCAGAATGTGAAGAAGCATTTCAAGGTTTAAAGAGGTATTTATCTTCTCCTCCGTTGTTGGTGAAGCTAGAGATAGGGGACAACCTGCTGCTCTACTTGGCGGTTTCTCTTTGCGCAGCCGGTGGGGTATTGATCAAGGAGATAGAAAAGGTGCAGCATCCTATTTATTACATCAGCAACGTATTACTCAACGCGGAGACCAGGTATCAATCTATAAAGAAGTTGGCCTTAGCTATGGTCACCGCTGCCAGAAAACTTCAACTTTATTTCCAATATCACTCCATCACCATCTTGACACTTAAGCTAGCTAGGAAGCTTGCAGTAAAGCGCTTGCTGGTTCTTGGAGACTCTCAGGTAGTCATGTGACAAGTAACGGGTCTATAAAGCACGGTAGGAGCATCTGGCCAAGTACTTAGCCTTGGTGAAATAACTAATCGAGCCCCTTGAAAAGTTCAAGATGATCAGCATACCTAAAGACCAGAACAGGGAAGCGGATGCCCTTTCCCACTTAGGGTCGAACGGCCTAAGCAATTTCGACATACCATATATGTGGA
This sequence comes from Protea cynaroides, assembly GCA_028583415.1. Lineage (NCBI taxonomy): Eukaryota > Viridiplantae > Streptophyta > Magnoliopsida > Proteales > Proteaceae > Protea > Protea cynaroides. The sequence continues at coordinate 76,186,595 of CM053267.1, forward strand.
GTATTTGCCACAACAAAGCACTAACCCAGTGGTTAAAGTAATGCTCGTGGATATTGAGCCTTGTTGGATGGATCCCCTTCTCACTTATTTGAGGGAGAATGTGTTGCCGAAAGACAGGAAGGACGCTCGACGCATACAGGCCCAGGAGAGGTCGTACGTCATTAATGATGAGGTACTCTACAAAAAAATCTCACACTTTGCCTTTAATCCGATGCATCCCTCTTCGAAGGCAGAATATGTCATGGCGGAGGTACATGAGGAGATCTGTGGGGCCCATCAGTGCAGACACACCATGTATTTCAATCATTAGAATGGGTTATCACTGACCCCATATGATGAAGGACTGTGAGAGCTATGCCAAGACCTCTGAACCATGCTAGAAGCATGCTACCATGTCCCAGCGCATGTGTTCTCAACTGCAGCCCATCCTAACATCGATTCCCTTTGCAGTCTAGGGAATGGATATTCTGAGACCATTTCCGCAAGCAAAAGGACAACTCCAATATATCTTAATAGCGATCGATTACTTCATCAAATGGATCAAAGTGAAGGCAATGGCAAGGGTTACAGCCCCTAAAGGAGTGGAATTTTTTTCACTCGATGTGCTTTATCGATATCAGATTTTGCAACTATTGGTCACTGACAATGGCCCTGTCTCACCCCAATTCTGGCTGAACCAGAAGTATGAGTAAATCGTCACTGTACCAACGGTTCACACCAGGATCTCAATAAAACCGTGTCCATTCATACAAACCATTGCACATTACCATAATCAGAATATAATTAAATACAGTAAATGTCTTAAATTAAATGAACTGAGTTCTCTATTGATAATTTAAATAAAATATTTAATTATTCAAAACACTAGAATGTAAATAATTATCCTTACATCACATATAAATCCAACTGAAAATAAATAAAATAAACAAATCCAATATCCTAGAAGTACACGCAGAAAGGGCACTCGCATGAAGCGTCATGCTCGTCCTCCCCTGCTTGTACTTCCAGGGCAGCAACTCTTCCATATATTGGAGCATCCACATAGTCCTCCACAGTGTAACCTGCATCAACATCTAAAAATAGTGTGTACATAAGGGTGAGCTCACAACTTAGCTCAGTAAGAAAATCAGACAATGCAACACACATCATGCATGAGTAACATTCATATTATGGTCTGGTTTTAAGTTTATAATGTTCTATAGAAAGGATTGGAGGCCACTGCACCTTTATACACGAGTGTGTGAATTCGCCCAATGGATCAAACACCACTGTTGTTCCATATGCACCTATCATGGAATAGAGATAGAGCTAAAGTGTCCAGATCAAACACTGCCAATACTTCCCCTGATGCCTTACCCATACCAACACGTAAGCCCCTATTGGCGAGGGCTTGCAAATTGGGCTCGCAACTAACCAATCCTATATGTCATCACAATAGGCCCTATCCCAGCATAGCTCCCTACGGCATAGAGATAGGGCTAGAGTCTAGTGGCCAGGCCAGAGACCACAGTGCCACTTCCTCCCCCTGATACCCTACCCGCACCAAGCATGCTAAGACATAAGCGATACGAAAAGGTGCTAGTGTGAGAAATGATCCCAGACCCTAGGCCCTTCTCATTCCACATATCAACGAAAACAATCACATGCCTAACAATCACATCCTAGCATAGCGAGTATGCATGAATAATATAATAACTGAAAGTAAAGATGACATGGGAGTATGCACAAACACCATTCCATAGAATCATAATTATTAACAACATTTTACTGTTATTAAGTTATTAGGGTTTAGGTTTGATTCCCTTACCTGACGCTTGATTGCTAGGTTGCTCTGCGTCACAGAATCCAAAATCACTATCATAAGGTCCTACATGATGTTAGGGTTGAATTAGAATTAGTTTCTTAGGGTTTACGTTGGTTGGAAAACCAACTGGGTAAAAAACACTCCTCACAGTGCATACCGATCACAGTACAGGTCGCAAGCACCGGTCACGACACTGTGGGGAAAGGTGCGACCAGTATGGTGGACCAGTCCCCCACAGACCAGTCTCCGAGAGGTACCGATCGTAGTACCGGTCGCATATGGTGTGACCGGTATGGTCGATCGGTATGCCTCCGGAAGACCATCAACTCGGTGTTCGCCTTCCGTCGGTCACCCCCTATTGGTTCTAGGGTTTCTCCTATACATTCTAGGCCGGAGCAACGAGTTAGAGTTGTTTCATGTTCCATTCAAGTTTTAATTTCGATGATCCTTAACCTAGAATGCGAATCTGGGGTTCATCGACTGTATTAGGGTTTGACGGTAAATTTAAGAGTTTTAGATCAATACTTCGCGTTGCATGGTATTAATCAATTCATGACTAATCATCTGTAATGCATAACTTAGAGGAAGGTTCAAGCACTTACCGTTGATTCACAAGTATGGTGTTCTTCGTCCAACGGAAAACGACAAACTCTCCCTCCTTCCTTAGCTCTTTCTCCTTCTTCGATCTCTTTCTCTTCTCTAGGGTTTGTGAGGCTCAATGAAAGAGTTCTAAGGAGGTTTAAGGGTCCTTAAATAGACTAGGATAGAGTTTAGAAAGTTTTCTTACATTAGGAAAGTCCTTAGGCTTGAGATTTAGAAAGTGGGACCCACAGAGATTTATTTCCTTATCTAACCAGTCTGCCCGCGCAGACATACCGGTTGACCGGTACCATCGATCGGTACCATAGACCGGTATGAAAAATATCATACTTTATGGTCCGTTTTCATACCTGGTTGTCATATGCTCATCCCGTCTAGCTCGGTGATGATTGAAAGACCTGTTATGACATGAATTAAAGGTTTAGGTCGGGTTCATGGAGTGCGGGTCTTACAACTCCCCCACCCTTAAAAGAAATTTTGTCCCCAAAATTTGCATGTAGGTTTCACAACTCCCCCACCCTTAAAATAAATTTTGGCCTCGAAATTTATACGTACCTTGTTCGTCGAAAAGGTTAGGGTATTCCTTTCACATCGCGTTCTCTTCCTCCCAAGTGATTTCTTCTACATCTTGGCTTTTTCAATGCACTTTGACGTAATGGATATTCTTTCTTTGGAGATGTTGTACCTTTCAGCTTGTGAGCATCACAGGTATTACTTCAAATGTCAAGTCCTCTGTCAAGTTTGGTGGGTCTGCTGTCAAGATGTGTGATGGATCCCTAACATACTTCTTCAATAAAGAAACATGGGACACATCATGAACGCTTGATATGGATGGTGATAGAGCCAGTTGATATGCCACATTACCACGTCTGGTCAAAATCTCGTATGGTCCCACATACCTGGGCATAGCTTTCCCTTCTTACCAAACTATTTCAGACCTTGCATAGGTGATATCTTCAAGAACACCTTATTACCCACTGCAAACTAGATCTCGACGTTGGTTATCTGCATAGTGCTTTTGTTGAACTTGAGCTATCTTTACTCTTTCCTTGATTTGATCAATCGCTCGACAAGTTTCTTCTACGAACTTCGGTCCTACAATCCTTCTTTCTCCCACCTCATTCCATAATAGAGGTGTACGAGATTTCTTACCATAGAGCACCTCATATGGAGCCATCTGAATCGTAGCCTGGTAACTATTATTATAAGCAAACTCGATAAGCGATAGCTTCTCGTCCCAAGTTCCTTTGAAATCTAGGGCACACGTTCGGAGCATATCCTCTAAGATTTGAATAATTCTCTCTGACTGTCCGTCTGTCTGAGGATGAAAAGCTGTGCTAAACTTTAACTTGGATCCCATGGCTTTCCATAATCCTTCCCAGAACTTTGATGTAAAACGAGGATCTCTGTCAGATACTATACTCTCTGGGACGCCATGAAGTCTGACTATATTATCCACATATAGCTTGGCCAGTTTGTCCATGGTATACTGAGGTCTAACAGAGATGAAGCGAGCTATCTTGGTAAGTCGATCGACTATAACCCGTACTGCATCCACTGACCTTGGTGTCAAGGGTAGGCCAGTGACGAAATCCATTGTGATACAATCCCACTTCCATGCTGGCTCCGATAGTAGTTGTAGCAAACCTGCGGGTCTCTGCCTTTCTGCTTTAACTTGCTGACAATTCAGACATTAGAATATGAATCGAGCTACATCCGCTTTCATACCCCTCCACCAATATAGTCTTCTTAAATCATGATACATTTTGGTGCTTCCTGGATGTACCGAATATGGGGTATAATGAGCTTCTATCATAATTCTATCTCTGATATTTGAGTTTCTCACTCTCAGGTATACATAATCGTCCACAATACCTGAGTACCTTGTCTGAATCCAAGGTAAAGTCAGGGATGCTTTTACCTTTCTCTAGATCTTCTTGCACAATCTTGAGGTGTGGATCCTGTAGGATTACTACTTTGACCTCATCTATTAGATCCGATGAGATCTTCAAAGCTGCGAACATCAATGTGAACTTATGAATTAAGCCCTGTTCCACTGGATCTCCTGCAGTCTCTAATATATGCTCTTCATCATTCTCTATTGAGCCCGAGGCTGCAGCACACAGTGCAACATTTGTACTAGGTCCTTCCTTAGGTTTCAATGCCCATTTTCTGCTTAAGGCATCAGCCATGACATTTGCCTTACCGAGATGGTACTGGATGTCACAATCATAATCTTTTAATAGCTCCAGCCATCTCCTCTGTCTCATATTCAGGTCCTTCTGAGTAAAAAGGTAAGTCAAACACTTGTGATCCGACTTGATCTGAAACTTTTCACCATAGAGATAGTGCCTCCAAGTCTTGATTGTGTGAATGACCGCTGCTAACTCCAGATCATGCGTAGGATAGTTCTTCTCATGCTCTTTCCACTGTCTTGATGCGTAGGCAATCAATTATTCTCCTTGCATCAACACACATCCAAGACCCAACCCTGAGGCATCCGTATATAGGGTGAACGGCAAGCCTGGTGTTGGGATGGTCAAGATAGGTGCAGAGACTAGTCTTGACTTCAGAGTCTGAAAGCACTTCTCACACTTATCTGTCCATATGAACTTTTCTCCTTTCTTGGTTAGTCTGGTAAGTGGAACGACGATTCTTGAGTAGTCTTCCACGAATCTTCTATAGTAACCAGCCAATCCAAGGAAACTACGAATCTCTGCAACTGATTTCGGTGCATCCCATCTTACTATAGCTGTGATCTTGCTTGAATCTACCTTGATACCGTCTGCAGATACTACGTGACCCAAGAAGGCCACTTCCTTCAGCCAAAATTTGTATTTCTTGAACTTGGCGTAAAGCTTCTCCCTTCTCAGTCGTTGTAGGGCTGCTCTCAAATGTGTTGCATGAGCCTCCCTGTCCTTTGAGTGGACCAAGATGTCTCAATGAATACGATGACCGAAGTATCCAACATGTCATGAAACACTCGGTTCATTAGTTCCATGAACGACGCTGGAGCATTAGTCAACCCGAATGACATTACATGGAACTCAGAATGCCCATACCTTGTTCTGAAAGCAATCTTTGGAATATCTCCTGCCTTGATCTTCAATTGGTGATACCCTGATCTAAGATCAATCTTTGAGAAAACCTTTGCACCCTACAACTGATCAAATAGATCATCGATCCTAGGAAAAGGGTATCGATTCTTGATGGTTAACTTGTTCAACTCTTGGTAGTCGATACATACTCGTACGTTACCGTCCTTCTTCTTTACGAACAATACAGGTGCTCCCCACGGTGATATGCTTGGCTGTATGAAACCCTTATCTAGTAGTTCTTGTAACTAGGTCTTCAACTCTTTTAATTCTGTAGGGGCCATCCTGTAAGGTGCCTTAGACACCCGTGCTCGACCCTGGCATAAGGTCTATCATGAACTCTGTAACCCTGTCTGGAGGTAGTCCTGGTAGATCCTCTAGAAATACATCTGGAAACTCTAGTACCACATCTAGATCTTCCATCTTTGGCACCTCTACAGCGATGTCGACCACAAACACTAAGTACCCCACTCCTCCCTTCTCTAAGTATCTCTTTGTCTTTTTTGTAGAGAGGATGAGCTTTCGCTTCCTAAGTAATATGCTTCCAATAAAACCAAATTATGTGCCATCTTTGTTCTTAAATGATAACCTCTTCTATGCACATAATCACTTGTAGAGTGTTGAGACAACCAGTTTATTCCCAAGATGACGTCAAAGTCTGCCATCTCAAGTCGATTTAGGTTGCATCCAAATTTTGTCCATCCATATGATTTAGACAATGTTCATAACACTTACCCACTACAACATCTAGTCCAAAAGAGCTTGAACTAGCAAAATCTGGTATAAAGGTCTTAAGAGCTTGTCTAGTTCCTTCATCTCTTATGATTTTTCAAAGATATCGTCAAAAATCTCATACTCAGTAGCTTACATCTCTTTTATCACTGATGTTCTACCCTGATCTCTCTTTCGTATATCTTGAAAAGCATCTTCTGACTATTTACTCATTACATATCCCAAGTCTATCTATAAGCATTAGGGTATATGCTTATAAATTCATTAATTCAGCCAAACTCTTTTGGTCTTTACTTAATCATCTCACTCGACATTGGGCGTAACTCAGTATTACTTGTACTAATTCAAATACTATCAATGCCATAATTTTTTGACTTCATCCTTGTATCCACTCTTAGATCTGCCTTTAAAAATCTTCTGTTTTGTCAAAATTCATACCAATATAGCCGTCTTTAACTCTACTTGAGTGCTATCTATCGCTTTACTAGCTACTCTTGATAGTTCTCACTTTTTGCTCATGCACTCTTTTATAGACATGACTCATATCCATCCATTCAGAAATCTCGAAACAAATCCTCCATTACCTCATCTGAGGTTCCTTGGCTATAGAATCTAATCTAAATTTAATCATCTTCCTTCCAATAATTCCCTTATTAACTAAACATCTTATCAATGGATGTCGAGAATGTAAGAATCATAATGCTTATCCAACAGTGATTCATTTTCTTCTTTCAAATTTAGTATAATGACGAACACTTGTTTTATCTAGTGAACTTAGGTTTAAAGGATCAGCAGTAAATCTATGGTAATCCAACCATCATCCAAAAGTCGCTAAGTTGTACGGTGGTCCAAATATATAAAAATAGAGGTTTTACAGTTCTTAACCTCATGGTTACAGGTTCTATTGAGTATATAGTTCCATTGGTCAAGGCACTACAGGAGTAAATCTAGAGAAATTTTGGTACATCAATAAATCAGGTATAAAATCGAAAAGATGTACATTCAGAATGATTAAACCTTTAAATGTTCATTCGGTTCATATCTCTATTCATGGTGTTGATCATGGGAGTAGCTTAGATTGGTATAATCAAGACTAATTCTAAGGAAATAACATCTATAACTCCAATTGACAGGTTGAATCAAGAAGGTATTATGTCAAGGTACGAGAATTAGAATCAGGTATGTACATCCTCTATAATTATAAGAGTAGTCAATAATGTACCACATCCTATATAAACCTATCTAGTTATAAGGCCACAATAGATTTGAACCTTTGCTGAAACGTTTGAGGCTTCATCTTCAGAAAATATTCCTCAACCCTTGTTAGATCATTTTGCCATGATGCAGCTATTCCATACATCGGTGGCTGATAAGGATAACCACCTTGATACACTGCTTGTTGTGCACCAAGCTTCTACATTAGGGTGTGCATTACTGGGACCTATGGTATGGTAGGCACTATGTTACGGCTAACATATGCTGGCGGTATAGTATTACTACCAATCGGTATCGTACTTGGTTTGATCCGATGGTGTTGGTATAGCATTGGCAACTTGGATGGTGATTTCCATGGCAACTCACATAGCCGGTATCATCTGTTATTGTTTTTGTATTTTGTCAGGCCAAGTTTATTACAACCGTAACCAAGGCACTTGGTAGTCCAGGTAGATTGGCTGGAGTGGCCTGGTTGTTCAACTCCTTTGATTTGCTCCAATCTGATTATCATTATTTAACATCTACTCAGATGAATTTTCACTACTCGTTCTCGACCCAAATAGTGGTGGGGTCAAGTTGCAACCTCTTCTTAATGCTTAGCGGACAATGGATCAACGTGTGATGGATCTCACTTTGAGTCTCCACATCACCCAAGAGTATAGCTTTATCTTCTTTTATAGTTGCTCTCATTTTTGGTGTATAGCCATTGTTCTTTTATCTCTGTTGTATTCAACCCGAGATCTTTCCCTTTTACCTTTGTAGGGATTTAGGCGTTACTAGTCATTTTCCTTTTTTCCCAATCATACATTGAGTTTCACATCTTGTGAGTACCAATTCGGTATTCTAATTTTTTTGCTTTACAGATGCTTCCTTCTTGTTACTGTACTATAGCCTTTGTATACTCAGGCAACTATCCAACTTGTAGACCGTACCATATGTTATTTATTTATCGGGATACATTTAGATTATCTTTTTCTTTAGTCTATATATACATATGGTTCCACCTCTTATATGTACATTATTGTCTTGTTTAAGTTCTGTTTCAACCAACACAGGTGCTTATGGTGTGTTTGTATTAAGGCTTTTAATTTTTCTTATCTCAGTTCATTGATTCAGTCAAGTGCATGTATGGTCTATTGGACAGAGCCTAAGAGCTCTAATACCAAGTTGTCACACCTCAATTCTGACTGAAACAGAAGTGTGAGTGAACCGTCACTGAACCAATGGTTCACACCAGGATCTCAATAAGACCGTGTCCACTCATACAAACCATTGCACATAACCATAATCAGAAAATAATTAAATACAGTGGAAGTCTTAAATTAAATGAACTGAGTTCTCTATTGATAATTTAAATCAAATATCCAATTATTCAAAACACTAGAACGTAAATAATTATCCTTACATCACTTATAAATCCAACTGAAAATAAATAAAATAAACAAATCCAATATCCTAGAGGTACATTCAGAAAGGGCACTCACATGAAGCGTCATGCTTGTCCTCCCCTGCTTGCACTTCCAGGGCAGCAACTCTTTCATATATTGGAGCATCCACATAGTCCTCCATAGTGTAACATGCATCAACATCTAAAAATAGTGTGTACACAAGGATGAGCTCACAACTTAGCTCAGTAATAAAATCAGACAATGCAACACACATTATGCATGAGTAACATTCATATTATGGTCTGGTTTTAAGTTTGTAATGTGCTATAGAAAGGATTGGCGACCACTGCACCTCTATACATGAGTGTGTGAATCCGTCCAATGGATCAAACACCGTCCCACATGCACCCACCATGGAATAGAGATAGAGCTAAAGTGTCCAGATCAAACACCGCCAACACTTCCCCTGATGCCCTACCCATACCAACACGTAAGCCCCTATTGGCGAGGGCTTGCAAACTGGGCTCGCAACTAACCAATCCTATATGTCATTACAATAGGCCCTATCCCAGCATAGCTCCCTACGGCATAGAGATAGGGCTAGAGTCTAGTGGCCAGGCCAGAGACCACAGTGCCACTTCCTCCCCTGATACCCTACCCGCACCAAGCATGCTAAGACATAAGCGATACGAAAAGGTGCTAGTGTGAGAAATGATCCCAGACCCTAGGCCCTTCTCATTCCACATACCAACGAAAACAATCACATGCCTAACAATCACATCCTAGCATAGCGAGTATGCATGAATAATATAATAACTGAAAGTAAAGATGACATGGGAGTATGCACAAACACCATTCCATAGAATCATAATTATTAACAACGTTTTACTGTTATTAAGTTATTAGGGTTTAGGTTTGATTCCCTTACCTGACGCTTGATTGCTAGGTTGCTCTGCGTCACAGAATCCAAAATCACTATCACAAGGTCCTACATGATGTTAGGGTTGAATTAGAATTAGTTTCTTAGGGTTTACGTTGGTCGGAAAACCAAATGGGTCAAAAACACTCCTCACAGTGCATACCGATCGCAGTACAGGTCGCAAGCACCGGTCACGACACTGTGGGGAAAGGTGCGACCAGTATGGTGGACCAGTCCCCCACAGACCAGTCTCTGAGAGGTACCGATCGCAGTACCGGTTGCATATGGTTCAACCGGTATGGTCGATCGGTATGCCTCCGGAAGACCATCAACTCGGTGTTCGCCTTCCGTCGGTCACCCCCTATTGGTTCTAGGGTTTCTCCTATACATTCTAGGCCGGAGCAACGAGTTAGAGTTGTTTCATGTTCCATTCATGTCTTAATTTCAATGATCCTTAACCTACAATTCGAATCTGGGGTTCATCGATTGTATTAGGGTTTGACGACAAATTTAAGGGTTTTAGAACAATACCTCCCCTTGCATGGTATTGATCAATTCATGATTAATCATCTATAATGCTTAACTTAGAGGAAGGTTGAAGCACTTACCGTTGGTTCGCAAGTATGGTGTTCTTCGTCCAACGGCAAGCGGCGGCTCCTCTCCCTCCTTCCTTAGCTCTTTCTCCTTCTTCGATCTCTTTCTCCTCTCTAGGTTTTGTGAGGTTCAATGAAAAAGTTCTAAGGATGTTTAAGGATCCTTAAATAGACTAGGATAGAGTTTAGGAAGTTTTCTTACGTTAGAAAAGTCATTAGGCTCGAGATTTGGAAAGTGAGACCCACAGAGATCCATTTTTGGATATAACCAGTCTGCCCACACAGACATACCGGTCGACCGGTACCATTGATCGGTACCATAGACCGGTATGAAAAATATCATACTTTTAGGTCCGTTTTCGTACCTGGTTGTCATCCGCTCGTTCCTTCTAGCCCGGTGATGATTGGAAGACCTGTTACGACATGAATTAATGGTTTAGATCGGGTTCATGGAGTGCGGGTCTTATAGGCCCCCAATTTTCTAGTAGGGTCTTCAGGAAGTTCTGTCGAGATCACTGTATTGACCATAGATTTGCATCAGTGGTGCATCCAGAGGCTAATGTGCAGACGGAGATCACCAACAACACCTTGTTACATGGCCTAGCTCAACAGGTGGAAGAGAAGAGGAAGTTATGGGCCCAAGAGTTGCCCAGTGTAGTCTGATCGTATCGAACAACAGAGAGAACCGCCACCGGAGCCATTCTTTTCAATCTTGCCTTCGGGTCAAAAGCTGTTATTCCAGTTGAAGTGGTAAAGAAAAGCTATCGAGTCATGAACTTCAATGAAGATACGAACAAGGACATCCTGCTCATGGACCTCGATCTTCTAGAGGATGTTTGTGAGACGGCTCGACTACACATGGCATCATATCAACAAAAAATAGCTAAGTATTATAACTCCAGAGTTAAGGAGAATTTATTTCAAGTGGGTGACTTGGTTCTGCACTAGACGGCCATAACGAAGCCCACTCTTCAAGGCAAGCTAACTCCAAACTGGGAAGGGCCATATTAGGTTGCAAAGGCTACTAGATGGGGGTCGTACCACCTGGAGACAATAGGTGGGTCGGCCATACCATGCACGTAGCATTCCAAGAATCTCAGAAGATATTACGTGTAAGGCCTTTTCCTTATTCAATGAAAAACTCTTTCCTATCTAGAGTCATCTCCATTCGAGCAAGTAGATAGCCTTAGTCGAAGACTACGCCCATCGGCTTAAGGGGTCATCTTGACTTTAGCTCAAAAAGAAAAGGCCTATGGGTCTTGAAAAAAAAAGGCCTACGGGTCTCGAAAAGAAAAAGGCTTATGGGCCCTGAAAAGAAAAGACCTACGAGTCTCGAAAAGAAAAGGCCTACGGGCCCTGAAAAGAAAAGGCTTAAGGGTCTCAAAAAGAAAAGGCCTAAGGGCCTCAAAAATAAGAAAGTCTAAGGACCCTCAAAGGCTGGCCTACGGGCTCGAAATGAATAAATAGATAATCTTAGTCAAAGACTAAGCCCATTGACTTAAGGGGTAGTCTTTAACTTTGGCTCAAAAAGAAAAGGCCTAAGGTCTCGAAAAGATATGACCTAAGGGTCTCAAAAAAAAAAAAAAAAAACCCTTGTTCCTCTGGATCTATATAACTTCTTCTGTTATGTTAGACTTGTCAAAGTTCTTTGGTTCTGTCTAATAGTTATAGGCAGAGCCTAGTATTATCAGACAGAGGGGTAGTAGTATTGTGATTACAAAGTATAGATAACACAAAATATAGAGGGAAAAATACTACTTATTTATTTAATAAATAAATAAATAAAATAACAGATAAAGAGTGCCCAAGGGGCTTGCAAAAAGAAAAAAAGGAAGAAAAAGAAAAGAGAGAAGAAAGAGACAAATTGTTCACATCAGCAAAATAAGAAAAAAATATTTAAAGTCCTTCTGGGGGGCATGTTCCTCTGAGGGGACTTTTAGAGCATCTGCTGGAGAGGTATCTTCTATCGGAGGAGTATCATCTGAAGGGGTGTCACTTGTCGGAGTTGACCCGAAAGTCTTGAAAGGCTGGATGTCACACCCCAATTCTGCACTATTCAGAATGGTGTGATGAACCGTCAATAAACCAACGGTTCAACCAGGATCTCAAAATAGAATATCCCACATATGATAAACCAAAACACATTCCACATTAATCAGAGGTAAATAAGTAAATAGCGGAAGTCTTACAGATAATGAACTGAGGTATAATCATGATAAATAACTAATATTCTATTTATTTCCATGTAACCAAAACATAATTTAATACATATTACAATATCCAAATACGAAAACTAAACACTAGACGTATCCACCATTGAAACGCTCGCTTAACGAACCATGTTCGTCCTCCACAACTTGCTCATCATAGCCACTACATGTTCATATGTTGGCGTGTCGACATAATCTTCAATCATAGTACCTGCAACATTAGAAACTAAAAAGAATTGCGCGCACGAGGGTCAGCTCTCTAACTTGAGCTCAGTGAGAAAACAAAACAATACAACAATACATATGCATGCATTCAATTCATATCTTTGGTCTGGTATATAAGTTTGCAATGTGCTATAGAAAGGAAAGGTGGCCGCCGCACCTCTATACACGAGTGTGTGGAAACGCCCAATGAAAATGGCACTGTCGCCCCACATGCACCCACCATGGACAATATACACCCCATGAAAATGGCATGGCTGTACCGGTTGCCCATACCAACACGTAAGCCCCTGTTGGCGAGGGCTTGCAAACTGGGCTCACAACTAACCAACCCTAATGTCAAACAATGTATCCAAGGCCTCACCCCAGCATCCCTCAATACATCCATAGAGATAGAGCTAGGGTCTGGTGACCAGGCTGAACCACAATGCCACGTCCCCCCCTGATACCCTACGACATATTAGTTCCGCTAAGGTAATGGCGTCCGACGATGTTAGTGGACAAGACTTGAGTAGAGATAGAGCTAGAGTCCGGTGACCAGGCTGAACCACAATGCCACGTCCTCCCCCGATGCTCTCCTCGCATCAACACACTAACACTTGCTTAGTGGACATGACTTGAATAGACCATGGCACAATATACACCCCATGAAGAACGGTCATGGCTGTACGGTTGATACCATCCCTACCCCACCATATACACTAGCCAAACGCAAACATTCACATGCCTATTCCTATCATCATCATCATCATCATGTTATAAACAATAAAATAAATATGCATGAACAAATAATATAAATATTGGATGACATGTTAAATGCACATACAAGCATACACGCATAGAATCAATATGTCATTGGACTCAAGAAATAATACAGTTTATTCTTAACCAGTTAGTTTAGGTCTTGTTCCCTCACCTTAGCTTGTTAATAGATCATCTTCCAAGCTTTAGAATCACCTTTATAATGTTATTATATTGCTAGAAGACCTAACAAAGTCGATAGAATTTAATTAGAATTAATTCTGAATTTAAAAACCATCCTGTTAACTGAGGGTCGGAGGTAGGGTCAGAGTCATGATCGACCCTGGGTGCGACCCTCACCCTAATCTGAACTTCCCGAACACTGAGGGTCGATGCTAGGGTCGGATCTGCCATCGACCCTAGGTGCGACCCTCCATGGTTTGAGTCAAAAATATCAGATTTCGTTCTCTCTTTCATGGTTGGGTCCTATGGCTTACTTCCACAATCCATTCTATACATGTTCTATGGCTTAGAACTATACTTTATTCACCTACATGGTTTCAATGAATTCCTCCATGGTTTTCCATGAAAACCTAACCATGGATGGATGATTTGGGTTTCTTCTAAGTCATATCCTCTTCATAAACCATTCTAAAGTCTTAAATAAATCATGGGGGAATGTATCCATACCTTAGGTTTCTTGAGATTCGAGTTCCTCGAATTTCCTCTTCTTCCTTAGCCTTTTCTTCAAGTTTTCCTTCTCTTCTTCTCTTCCTTCTCTTCTCTTTCTCTCAATCCAATTAGGGTTGTAAAAGGAGTGAAAGAGGCTTAGGAACATCCTATTTATAGGGCAAAACCTCCCAAAATAAGTCTCATTGAGTTTAGGAAAGGTTCCAATTGAAATTAGGAAGGTTTCTCAATTTTCGGTTCGTGCGGTTTTTCCCGAATGCCGAGGGTCGATGGGAGGGTCGGACAACTCATAGACCCTGCGACCCATGGTTAGGTCGATGGTGAGGGTCGATGGGAGGGTCGGACCTGCCTGTTAAAACATGCGACCCTACCCCTCATTTTGACTGTTTTTGGGTAAATTTTCATATTGGGTCTTGGGTTTCTTCACACACTTGGTCCACTTGGCTCGACCATGATATGTAGACGGGTCCCGACACGAAATGTAAGGTTAGGCCGGGTTCGTGGCGTGCGGGTCTTACAACTCCACCACCCTTAAAAGAAATTTCGTCCTCAAAATTTGAAAGTACAGATCTTACAACTCCCCCATCCTTAAATTAATTTTGTCCTCAAAATTTGAACGAATCTTACAACTCCCCCATCCTTAAAATAAATTTTGTCCTCAAAATTTTGAATTTACTTCAGAGTCAATAGGTGGGAATTCTATTTCCGCATTGCATCTTCTTCCTCCTATGCACTCTTCTCCACGTATTGTCTTCGTCAGATTATCTTCGTATAATTGATACCAAGCTTTTAAGGTGTTGTACCTTTCAACTAGTGAACTAGGCTGGTACCACCTCAATAATTAAATCTCCTATTTAATCAAGTGATTTCGTGGTCAATAATTTTGATATGGATCTCCAATGTACTTCTTCAATAGAGACACACGAAATACATCATGCATACTAGATATGGATAGCGGTAACGCTAATTGATATGCAACTTTTCTATGTCTCTCCAGAGTTTATAAGATTCGACGCATATATAAATAATGACTTTCCCTTCTTATATAATTGTTTCAAACTACGCATAAATGATATCTTCAAAAACACTTTGTCACTTATGGAGAACTCAAGGTCTTGGTGTCTCTTCTGACATCTTAAGCGATCCTGCCCCTTTTCTTTGATCTTGTTTGCCACTCGATAGTTTTCTTCATTAGCCTTAGGTCTCAAAATTCTTCATTCATCGTCTTTATTCCAAAATAAAGGATTTTGACATTTCTACCATACCATGCTTCATAGGTAACATTTACATGGTAGCTTAGTAGCAACTTTAATTCACAGTAACTTCTCAACTCAAGTTCTTTGGAATGAATTTTATAAGCTCGGAGCATATCACTTAGGATCTGTATAGTCCGCTCCGACTGTCCGTCGGTTTGAGGTAAAATGCGGTACTAAACTTCAACTTTGTCCCCATTGTTTTCTGTAGATCCTCCCAAAACTTCAAAATAAAGCATGAGTTTCTAACCGTTACTAGGCTCTTATACATACCATTCAATCTGACAATACTATCCATATATAGCTTAGTTAGCCGCTCCAAAGCATACCGAGGTCGTATAGCAATGGAATGAGCTATCTTCATAAGGCGATCAACAATCACCCATACTGCGTCAACCGATCTAGGAGTCAGTGGTAAATCAGTGACATAGTTCATTGTAATGCAGTTTCACTTCCAGACTGGCTTTGATAGTTATTGTTGTAGCCATGTTAGTCTTTGTCTTTTCAGCCTTTACTTGCTGATAATTCAATTACTGAAACATGCATCTATCCACAACCACTTCCATTCCCTTTCTGCCAAAATAATCTCTTCATGTCATGATACATATTGGTACTCTAGTATGTACTGAATATTGAGTACAATGGACTCTTATCATTATCCTCTTCATAGTATCTAAGTCTTTATCTTCATGTATTCAGAATCTGCCTCTGTATCTGAGTACCATCTCCGCATCCAAAGTAAGTCAGGGGTAGGTTTTTCTTTCTCTAAATCTCCTGACATTATTCTTATATACAGATTTAACAAAATTGCTACTTTTATTTCATCCACCAATTCAGAGATGATTTTTAATGCCATAAACGCAACCGAACTATTGTTTGATAATTCATCCATAAGTTCTCGCTCGATTGGATCATCACTAGCTTCTATTATATGTTACTCTTTTTCAAATCTGAATTTGTTGCTGCAGAACATAAGGCAACATTTATACTCGGTCCTTCTTCAGACCTCATAATCCCTTTTTGCTTAAGGCTTAGCTACTACATTAGCCTTGCTCAGTGACCTTGAATATCACGGTCTTAATCCTTCAATGTTCAAACCATTTTCCTATCCTCATGTTCAACTCTTTCTGATGAAAAGATAAATAGGACTCTTAACCTAAAATTATTCTCCGTTTAGATAATGTCTCCAAGTCTTGATTGCATAATTCATCATCGGTAACTCCAAGTCATGAGTAGGGTAACGCTTCTCATGCTCCTTTAGTTTTCTTGAAACGTATGCAATCGCTTATTTACCTTGCATCAACCCGCATCCTTGATCCAATCCGAAAGCTCTGATGGATAGGGTAAAAGGTTCCCTTGGTACCGAAATGATCAAGATGGGAGTTGATATCAACCTTACCTTAGAATCTAGAAACATTCTTCACACTTGTAGGTTCAAATAAATTCCTCTCCCTTCCTGGTTAGCTTGGTAAGAGGTTTTGCGATCTTAGGGTGGTCCTCCAAGCATCGTCTGTAATAATCAGCTAAAACCAAGAAACTTCTTATCTTCGCAATATTCCATACAATTGCTTCTATCTGAATAGGGTCCACTTTAATCCCTTTATATGATGCTACATGATCTAAGAAGATCATTTTGTTTTATCGTGTCTCATGTTTCTTGGACTTGACATGAAGCTTTTCACTTCTCAGCTGTTGTGAAGCTGTTCTAAGATCCGTTGTATGAGTTGCTTCATTCTTGGAATAAACCAAATATCATCTATGAAAACTATAACCGACGTGTCCAACATGTCATGAAACACCCAGTTCATCAGCTCCATAAAAGATGTAAGGGCATTGGTTAATCCAAACGTCATAATCGAGAATTCATAATGTCCAATCCCGATTCTAAAAGTTATCTTTGAGATATTTCTGTCCAAAATTCTTCAGCTGATGATATCTTGACTGAAGAAAATACCTTTGCTCCTTGCAACTGTTTAAATAAGTCATCGATCTAAGGTAGTAGATATCAATTCTTAACTGTGAGATTGTTTAGTTCCCGATAGTCTATGCAAACAACACTACCATCCTTCTTCTTCATGAATTGCATTGGCACTTCCCATGATGCAATACTTATCCAATTAGAACCCTTGTCTAATAACTGTTGTAGTTGCGTCTCAATCCCTTTAACTCCATAGAAGCTACTCTACAGGTGCCTTTGACACGAGTATCGTCCTTGGTAACAAGTCGATGACGAACTCGGTCGCACGATCAGGTGATAACCCGGTAAGTCTCCTGAAAATGCTTCAGGGAATTTATGCATCACCTCAATATCTTTCATCTGTGGTACCTCTTTGGTAACGTATACCACAGATACCATATATCCAACTCATTTCTCTTCAGAGCATCTCTTTGCCTTTAGCATAGAGCAGATCAGCTTTCACTTCCTAGGCAACATACTCCCAATGATACTAAATCATATTCCGTTTTTTTTCTTGAATGATAACCTCTTTTATGCACATAATCACTTGTAGAGTATTGAGGCAACCAGTCTATTCCCAAGATGACGTCAAAGTCTGCCATCTCAAGTTTATTTAGGTTGCGCCCAAATTTCATCCATCCATACTATTTGGACATTATTCATAACACTCATCTAATACAACATTTAGTCCAGAAGTGCTTGAACTAGCAAAATCTGATGTAAAGGTCTTAAGAGCTTGTCTAGTTCCTTCATCTCTTTTGATTTTTCAAAGACTATCATCAAAATCTCATATTGCACTCATTAGCTTGTATTTCTTTTATCCTTGAAGTTCTACCTTGCTCTCTCTTCCATATACCTCGTAAAATCTTATGATTGTTACTTCATATCCCAAGTCTATCTATAAGTATTAGGGTATATGCTTATAAATTCATTAATTCAGCCAAACTATTTGGTCTTTACTTAATCATATCCCTCAACATTGGGCATAACTCAATTATCATTGTATTAAATCGAGTACTACTTATGCCATGACTTATCCGTGTATCCATTCTTAAATTTGCCGTTAGGAATCTTCTACCTTGTCAAAATTCATACTGATATAACCCTCTTTAACTCTACTTGAGTGCTATCTATTTCCTTACTGGCTACTCTTGATAGTTCTCATTTTTGCTCATGCACTCTTTTATAGACATGACTCATATCCATCCATTTAGCAATCTCAAAATAGATTCTCCATTTCATCTGAGGTTCATTGGCTATAGTATTTAATCTGAATCCAATCATCTTTCTTCCAATAATTCCATTATCATTAATCATCTTTATCATCAAAGGTCAGGGAGTATATGAATCAAAATGTTCATCCAAAAGTGATTCACTTCCTTCTGTCGATTTAGCATAATGAAAAACACTTGCTTTATCTAGTGAACCTAGGTTTAAGAATCATGAGTAAATTTGTGGTAATCCAATCGGCATCAAAAGATCGTTAAGTTGCACGGTGGTCCAAATACATGCAATAGAGGTTTTTCAGTTCTTAATCTCATGGTTATAGGTTCTATCGAATATATAATGCCATTGGTCAATGCACTACAAGAGTAAATCTAGAAAAGCTTTCATACATCAGTAAATCAGGTATAAATCTGGAGAAAGATTTCGTACATCAATAAATCAGGTATAAATCAGAAGATGAACACTCAACATGATTAAACATTTAACTATTCGTTCAGTTCACATCTCTGTTCATGTGGTCGATCATGAGAGTTGCTAAGATTGGTATAATCAGGACTATTACTAAAGAAACAATATCTATGACTTCAATTGACTGGTTAAATCAAGAAGGTGCCCTATCAAGGTACGAGAATTAAAATCAAGTATGTGCATCCTCTATAATCATAAGAGTAAATCAATAATGCACCGCATCCTATATAAACCTACCTACTTATATGGCCATTATTCTCTTATCTCTGTGTGGATTTAGCCCGAGATTTTTTTCTTTATCTCTACAGGGGTTTTGGCATTACTAGCCATTTTCCTTCTTCCTCTGTCTTACATCGAGTTTCACATCTTGTGAGTACTAACTCGATATTCAGTTTTCTGCTTTACAGAAGCTCCCTTCTTGCTACAGTACTATATCCTTTGTATACTCGGATAACTACCCAACTTATAGATAATACCCTAAATTGTTTGTTTATTAGGATAATTTATTTTTTTGGTCTTCTCTTTTTGTGTGAGTGTATATATACGGTTCCACATTTTATATGTACATTATCGTCTTGTTTAATTTCTGTCTCAACCAACACAGGTGCTTATGGTTTGTTTGTATTAAAGCTTTTAATTTATCCTAACTCAGTTCATGGACTCCAGTGGAAGTATTCAGGTTTAATGGGTAAGGCCTACGAGAGCTCTGATACCAAGTTGTCACACCCCAATTCTGCACTATTCGGAATGGTGTGATGAACCGTCAATAAACCAACGGTTCAACCAGGATCTCAAAATAGAATATCCCACATATGATAAACCAAAACACATTCCACATTAATCAGAGGTAAATAAGTAAATAGCGGAAGTCTTACAGATAATGAACTGAGGTATAATCATGATAAATAACTAATATTCCATTTATTTCCATGTAACCAAAACATAATTTAATACATATTACAATATCCAAATACGAAAACTAAACACTAAACGAATCCACCATTGAAATGCTCGCTTAACGAACCATGTTCGTCCTCCACAACTTGCTCATCATAGCCACTACATGTTCATATGTTGGCGTGTCGACATAATCTTCAATCATAGTACCTGCAACATCAGAAACTAAAAAGAATTACGTGCGCGAGGGTCAGCTCTCTAACTTGAGCTCAGTGAGAAAACAAAACAATACAACAATACATATGCATGCATTCAATTCATATCTTTGGTCTGGTATATAAGTTTGCAATGTGCTATAGAAAGGATAGGTGGCGCCGCATCTATAACGACGTGTGGAAACGTCCAATGAAAACGGCTTGTCGCCCCACATGCACCCACCATGGACAATATACACCCCATGAAAATGGCATGGCTGTACGGTTGCCCATACCAACACGTAAGCCCCCGTTGGCGAGGGCTTGCAAACCGGGCTCACAACTAACCAACCCTAATGTCAAACAATGTATCCAAGGCCTCACCCCCAAGATCCCTCAATACATCCATAGAGATAGAGCTAGGTCCGGTGACCGGGCTGAACCACAATGCCACGTCCCCCCCCTAATACCCTACGACATATTAGTTCCGCTAAGGTAATGGCGATACGAAGATGTTAGTGGACAAGACTTGAGTAGAAATAGAGCTAGAGTCTGGTGACCAGGCTGAACCACAATGCCACGTCCTCCCCCTGATGCTCTCCTCGCATCAAGCACACTAACACTTGCTTAGTGGACATGACTTGAATAGACCATGGCACAATGTACACCCCATGAAGAACGATCATGGCTGTACCGGTTGATACCATCCCTACCCGCACCATATACACTAGCCAAACGCAAACATTCACATGCCTATTCCTATCATCATCATCATCATCATGTTATAAACAATAAAATAAATATGCATGAACAAATAATATAAATATTGGATGACATGTTAAATGCACATACAAGCATACACGCATAGAATCAATATGGCATTGGACTCAAGAAATAAAATAGTTTATTCTTAACCAGTTAGTTTAGGTCTTGTTCCCTCACCTTAGCTTGTTAATAGATCCTCTTCCAAGCTTTAGAATCACCTTTATAATGTTATTATATTGCTAGAAGACCTAACAAAGTCGATAGAATTTAATTAGAATTAATTCTGAATTTAAAAACCATCATGTTAACTGAGGGTCGGAGGTAGGGTCGGAGTCATGATCGACCCTGGGTGCGACCCTCCTCCTAATCTGAACTTCCCGAACACTGAGGGTCGATGCTAGGGTCGGATCTGCCATCGACCCTAGGTGCGACCCTCCATAGTTTGAGTCAAAAATATCAGATTTCGTTCTCTCTTACATGGTTGGGTCCTATGGCTTACTTCCACAATCCATTCTATACATGTTCTATGGCTTAGAACTATACTTTATTCACCTACATGGTTTCAATGAATTCCTCCATGGTTTTCCATGAAAACCTAACCATAGATGGATGATTTGGGTTTCTTCTAAGTCATATCCTCTTCATAAACCATTCTAAAGTCTTAAATAAATCATGGGGAATGTATTCATACCTTAGGTTTGCTGAGATTCAGAGTTCCTCTGAATTTCCTCTTCTTCCTTAGCCTTTTCTTCAAGTTTTCCTTCTCTTCTTCTCTTCCTTCTCTTCTCTTTCTCTCAATCCAATTAGGGTTGTAAAAGGAGTGAAAGAGGCTTAGGAACGTCCTATTTATAGGGCAAAACCTCCCAAAATAAGTCCCATTGAGTTTAGGAAAGGTTCCAATTGAAATTAGGAAGGTTTCTCAATTTTTGGTTTATGCTGTTTTTCCCGAATGCCGAGGGTCGATGGGAGGGTCGATGGGAGGGTCAGACAACTCATAGACCCTGCGACCCATGGTTGAGGGTCGATGGTGAGGGTCGATGGGAGGGTCGGACCTGCCTGTTAAAACATGCGACCCTACCCTCATTTTGACTATTTTTGGGTAAATTTTCATATTGGGTCTTGGGTTTCTTCACACACTTGGTCCACTTGGTTCGACCATGATATGTGGACGGGTCCCGACACGAAATGTAAGGTTAGGCCGGGTTCATGGTGTGCGGGTCTTACACTGGATGTCTGGAGGAGGGAGCGAGGATGGACCTGGAAACACTGATATAAGGGGAACTTCTCGAGGGGAGACTACAACTGTTGACAAGTCTGAAGAAGGAACAGTTATAGGTGGAGGAGTAACCATCGGAGCAAGCTTGTCTCGGATTACTTTGTGCATGAAGGGGTCTGCAGGAGAAGTCAAAGGCTGGCAAATAGGTGGACAACTCCGAAAGGACCAAGATGAGGGCTTCTCGGATCGCTCGAGCCCTTTCTTTCCTGAAGAGACTCTCCATATCCTCGGACTCAGGGTCTTCTCTTTATCCTAGGCCATAGAAGTTTGGGCCTGGGCCAGTTCCTCAGTTAGATGAGCTATTGTAGACTGCAACTCGACACCTTGATTCTTCATGATAGCCATCTCCACCTTGAAGGTGTTTTCCCTCGCCAAAGATTGGGCCAGTTCAGCTTGCAGCCTCTCATTCTCCACTGACAGATTTATCTTCTCCCCCACCAATCCGTCACGAGCTTCCTAAAGATCTTTTATCTCCTTTTATAATTGATTATTGAGGGTGATTGTTGCCTCAACCTGATCCAACATGACCTTATTGGATAACTGCAATTCAGCCACTTCTTTTTGGGCTGCTTCAAACACTTTGGCACGGGTGGTGAAATGTTCATCGAGCCTTCGGTACTTTCTCATCTCGTCAGAAAGCCACCTTCGATTCAATTCCAAATATGTTTCTACTGATGGCCGTCTTATCTCAGCATCGTTGGCACGGGCCTCTGCCTCGTCCCTCTCTTGTTTGACAATCTCCAATTCAGATGCAAGAGTGTCCCTCTCCTTGGCCCAAGTCTACTCAGCCTCAGTTCGAGCTTGTCACACCCCAATTCTGAACTAACCAGAATGGTGTGATGAATCGTCAATAAACCAATGGTTTAACCAAGATCTCCGTTAGGTAGTACCCACCATATTAACCACACACACATTCCACAGTAATAATCAGAGATAATAAACAAATAAGCAGAAGTCTTTATAAAATGAACTGAGCATAACCATGATAAATAATTATTTAATCCAATTATCTCTAAAACTCAAGACATAAAAGTAACTAACCCATTACATGTTTCAATAATCAAATATAGCTAAACTAATAAAAAAATGCACTGATTGCACTATCATGAAGGATCATGTGTATCTTCTACAGCTTTAACATCCATGGCCGCAACGTGTCCGTACATTGGCGCATTTACATAATCTTCAACAGTAAGACATGCATCATCAACTAAAATATTCGACGTCGAAAGGGTGAGCACACATCATGGCTCAGTAAGCAAACAAAACAATGCAACAAACATATGCATGCATTCAATTCAATATCTTTGGTCTGGTTTTTAAGTTTGCAATATGCTATAGAAAGGTTTGGTGGCCCCTGTACCTCTATACACAAGTGCGTGAATCCACCCAATGGATCAAACACCATTGCCGTCCCACATGCACCCACCATGGAATAGAGATAGAGCTAAAGTGTTCGGATCAAACACTGTCAATACTTCCCCTGATGCCCTACCCATACCAACAGGTAAGCCCCTATTGGCGAGGGCTTAAAAACTGGGCACGCAACTAACCAATCCTAATTCCATCCAATGTATCTAAGGCCTCACCCTAGCATCCCTCAATACGTCCATAGAGATAGAGCTAAGGCCCCCCAACAGAGTTAGAGACTACATGATCCGAGACCACCTCCCCTGATGCCCTACGACGTAATAGTTCTGCTAAGGTAATGGCGATACGACGATGTCAGTGGACAAGACTTGAGTAGAGATAGAGCTAGAGTCTAGTGACCAGGTCAAAGACCACCATGCCACGTCCTCCCCCTGATGCCCCATTCGCATCCAACACACTAACCACACATACACAATCACATGCCTATTTTTATCATCATCAATCAACATGATAGTAAATAGACAGAAG
This sequence comes from Protea cynaroides, assembly GCA_028583415.1. Classification (NCBI taxonomy): domain Eukaryota; kingdom Viridiplantae; phylum Streptophyta; class Magnoliopsida; order Proteales; family Proteaceae; genus Protea; species Protea cynaroides. The sequence goes on from CM053267.1 coordinate 76,210,740, forward strand.
TAAATATGCATGAGCAATAATAACAAGAATATTAGATGACATGTGAGATGCACATTACAAGCATACAAACATAGCATCATTCATGGCATTGGACACAATAAAGTAAACAGTTTGTTATTAAACAATTAGTTTAGGTCTTATTCCCTCACCTGTTAGCAAAACTCGATCTCCATCTAAGCCTTGTAATTCTCTTTGAATCGATTTAATAACCTAAAAGTTATATGAATTTAAGTTAGGGTTCATATGTAACATGTTATAGTAGTCAAAAATCGAAACAGAGCACTGATAGGTGTCTGATTGATCTTATGGTCTCATACTGTATCGGCCTTACTGCCTACGGTCGATACCCTACGATCGCACCATATGCGACCGTACTTGCGACCATATGGTTTCTGAATTCTTCCCGAATGCCTATGGTCGATACTTTGATCATGCTGGTCATGCTATGGTCGACCGTAGCTGCGACCTTAAGATTTCTGGTCACAAACTACATTCAATTCGAGTTCTTCTTGGGTTAAGTCTTCGGCTTTTCTCTTGGGTTCATACTAAGGTTATCCCATGGTCATCATTAGTATTTTGTCATCAACCATTATCACCAAACTCACCCCTCATGGTTAGCCTTGGGATTTACTCAAGGAAACACATGGATCATAATAGTTTGACATCTCCAATCCTCCATAGAAGCCTTATTCCATAGAATTTATATTTTCAGAGATTAGGTTCATACCTTAGCCTATGGTAGAGAGCTAAAATCTTCTCAGAAAAACCTTCTCCTTAGTCTTCTCTTCTTTTCCTTCTTTTCCTTCTCTTTCCTTCTCTTTCTCTAGGGTTTACTAATGTTCTAAAAGAGTAAAAAAGGTTGAGGGCCGTCCTTTATATAGAGAAAAATTCACCATATAGAGTTCTCCAACATTGGGAAAGAAATCCCCCTTGAATTAGGAAAGTTTCCAACTCGGAGTCTAATTTGGGGTCTCATGTCGATGGCCTACAGTCGCAGAATCTGTCGACCATAGGGTCGAAAACATCGATCGTAGGGTCCTAGATCAGTGACCTTATTTTCCTACCTTATGGTCGACCATACCTACTCAGGTATTCGACCATACGCATACTTTTGAGCATTTTTAACTCGATTCATACCTGGTTTTGTGATCCATCTTCACACGATTGGTCCACTTGGTCCAGAAATGATGGGAAGACCTGACACGACACAGTTAGACCAAGTTAATGGAGTGCAGGTCTTACAGAGCTAGTATGGCTGCATCTTGGCCTATTCACACTCTGCCAAGGCCATAACAAGGTGGTCTCGACCCTATTATGTGAGGGCCTACAACTCCTTTAGCTTGCTTATCAAGCCGACTGTTGTCCTCCAATAGTAATTGGTGCCGCACATCAACTGTAACAGGCATCAAAGACAACGTCAATCAGATTTAAAGAAGAAGAATGGTAGAATATAGAAGGAATAAGAACATGCTTACCTGGTACAGGGCCGCGTATTGACTCTGGTCTATGTTGTCAAGCGTAACATGCCTGAAAGTGTCCATGTCTGAAGATAAGCAGGCGTGGTGAACTATCTCTTGAGCCACCGAGTAATTGAGGAGGCCCGTGTCTATGTCAAGTGTTGGAACCTTGGTCAGTGTTGAGCAGTCTTTTGGCAAATTCATGGGTTGTTCCAAGTGAGTTGTCAGTGTTGGTAACCATGGTTTGCATATGTATAATCCAGTTGCAGTATTGGAAGTCTGGTAATTTTCTAGTTCTCTAACATGAAGACAGCACTTGAAGAGGAGAGAGAAAGAAAAAAGAGAAGAAGGAGAGAGAAAGTAGGCCATGTGGGTCCCACATGGCGTGGCTTGCCACCTTGGCACTAGCCTAGGCCAACATGGCCGAAGCACGCGGCACCAAGCTAGCAGCAAGGCAGCATGGCCTGCTAGCCACTAGCCAACCCCACAAGGCCAACCAGCAGCAAGCCTCGCAAGGCCAGCCAGCAGCCAGCCCCATAAGGCCAGGCAGCAGCCAGCATAAGGCCAATATGTAGCCAGCCTAGCAAGGCCAGCACGCAGTCGGCCTCGCAAGACCACCGCGCAGCAGCAGCAGCTGGCTCCAGCAAGCCAGCAAGGCTCGCAGGGCCTAGCCGCGCACACGGACCGCACGCCTCCGCAAGGCTCGAACAGCATGCACTCAAGCTGTTTGACGATTTGCCATAAAGAAGTCTAAAATGAAAACTCTCCGGAAAAAATTGGATTTACAAGGCAATCTCACTCATTCTCAGGGGCATTTTTATCCATCTGAAAAGAGGAGATTCGAGATCAAAGGATAATATGAAGCCACGTATGCGAGATCCAAATCCAACGGCGAAGGAAGATGCGGGCTATGGTGCATCTCATTGGTGGCGTTAAGATGCTTGTGCGAAGCCTGTGATTGCCCAAAAGCACCTTATAACGGTGCATTCCGACGAAAAGAGATAACTCAGTGTTTCACTGTGGCACGCATGTGGTACACTGCGGCGCTCGATGCCTATTTAACGGCTACGAGAATTGCCGATCGTGCCTAACATGATGGATCCAGATCAAACGGCCAAGAGTCTTTCCCGCCTCCATCTGACAGATCCACCGGCCTAAGATGAAAGATGCCATCTGTGCCAATTACAGTTCGATAACGCTGTACGGTGGGACAATGGCGGCGGCACTACAGTGCATCGCGCCTCATGAAATCAACTCTGCAGATTCCATTTGGAATGATCTGAGCGGTCGAACTTTGATCGGCCATATCTCGACCATCCGAGCTCAGATCGAGATGATTCAAATTTCCTTGGTCTCCATTTTCAAAGCTGAATCTAAAGGAGCAATTTTGAAGAACTGGTTGTGTGAAAAAAAACTAGGGTTTGGTTGAAAAACTCTTGTTAAAGCATCTCCAGGTTGATTTTTGGATTCCAGATTGTTCCTACTATCATCTATACCTCCATAAGGTACAAGAAAGGTTCCATTGAACTTCTATTGAGCTTTCATGGAAGTTGGTGTGGAAGAAATGGCATGAGTGGTCATTAGAAGTGGTGAACAAGCTCGTTAGAGTGTTCCACAGAAGGAGTGATTACGTCGGGAAGGTAATCTCTCTCTCAAACCCTCAGTATGATGTTTGTGCTTAGTGGAAAGGGTTTGTAATCAATATATTCATGTTTTTAGTCTCCTGGGTTGGGGCTTAGCAGACTTGTGGGTTGTAGCTCATATTCGAGTTGTAGCTCGTCTTACCCTGGTGGTGTGGCACATCACTGTTGTAACAACTGAACTCCACTTATTATAGTTTTGTATTGGGTATAATACGAAACCCTGGTTAGGGTATTACCCCGTGGAGTAGCCATCACAGTGCGTGTTTGGTAAACCATGTTATATTCTGTGTTGTGGTTGTAAATGTGGATGTCTGTGTATATGGAATAAAAGTCTATGTGTTGTAAGTTTGGGTGTACACACTTGGCAGGCCAAGCCCCTGGTATGGATACCTATGGGTGTGTGGTTGGTTTGTGCATGAAATGTATTTGACAAATTGACAGTGAGAAAAGTCCATTTGACAGCTCAAGGCAGCATACAGTGAACAACAGCTCTTGGCAGCAGTTTGCAAAGCAGTAGGCCAGATCATCTCAGTGGGATTATTTTTTAGGGTACTAATTCACCCTCCCTTCTTAGTGACTACTTGGGATCAAAAATTGGTATCAGAGCTGCGTTCCCAAGGGAAGAAGTTTAATAGCTTCGGGTAGAGATTGTGCATTGAAACAGAGATATGGCTACAAATGATGAGCATCATGGGCACAATAGGAATCCTATGTTTGACGGCTCCAACTACAGTGTGTGAAAAGTCAGGATGGAAGCATACTTGATAGCACAAGGATATGAAGTATGGCTAGCTGTGAAGAATGGGTATAAGCACACACAACTGAAGATATCATTGATGCAATTGAGATAAAGAAAAGAGAGAATGAAGCTAAGGCAGTCACAGCTCTTCTAGCTGCACTAGCAAGCAATGAGCTTACTAGAGTGATCAGTTGTCTAACATCAAAGGAGATATGGGACAAGTTGCAGAGTGTACATGAAGGTGACAGTAAAATTAAGGAGGCCAAATTACAAATATTGAGATCTCAATTTGAGAGCTTGAGAATGAGTGAAGGTGAGACAATTGAGTTCTACCTGAACAGAGTAAACAAGGTCACCAATGCAATCAGAGCATTGGGTGAAGAACTGAATGAGATTCATGTGGTCATGAAGGTATTGAGGACACTTCCAAAACTGTACAATGTCATGGTGTTAGCCCTTGAAGAAATCACTACTTTGGATACATTGACCATAGATGAACTGCATGGTACTTTGGTTAGCTATGAGATGAGGATGATTGAGCCAGTGCCAATTGAGAAGGAAGCCGCTTTTGAGGTTTTTAAAGAATTAAAAATGAAAAAACCAGTGGAGAATGTAAAAGCTGATGCAGAGGATGACTCAGATGATTCTGATGATGAGCTTATAGCCTATCTGGCTAACAGACTCAAGAAGAGATCTGAGAAGTTCAAAAACAAGTCTTCAATGAGATGCTTCAACTGTGGTGGCTTAGGAAACTTTGCTTTCTAAGTGTCAGAAAAAGGGTAAGTGTATGACTCTGATGAAGAAGAGCCTAAAGGGAGTCAAGAGAAGAAAGGAAAGAAGAAATTCATTCCAAGAAAGAGAAGTTATCTGTCAAAGCATGATAACCCCTCTGATGAGTCTGAGGAAGAAAATGATGTTGATATTCTTTTCATGGCAAGACTTGAAGAAACTCCTACAGGGATTAAAGCAACAAAGAAGAGAAGTGATAATTTCAAGAGGAGAGTAGAAGATAATGACAACCCAGATCTTGAAGCAGAGTTGCTTTCTGCACTCACAGAGCTCAAGTTAGAAAGAAAGAAAAATAAAAGTTTAAATGATCAGCTCAACCAAGCCAATGACATAAATGCTGAGCTCAAGAATGCAAAGATAATTGCTGATGAGCTTGACAATGATCTTACACTAAAAACTTCTGAGTGTAAGAAGCTTGAGGAAGTCGTTGTAAGACTTGAGACAGAATTTGCTAAGTCTACAAAGAAGAGAAATTATGTTGAGGCTACTGCAAAAATCCCTTCTGTAACCATTCTAAAGTCAAGAGATAAGAATGTTAGGTTACAAGAAGATGAAGAAACTAGCAATTCTGAAGATGAAGACAAGGAGGAAGACAACATCCTTGATGAGATTCTGAGTTACCAGAGATCTTCTCACATTAAATCTGCACTTGGATACACCGAGAAGCCATCTGAGAAGATAAAGGGTAAAGGGTCTACAGATAATCCCATTGAGTTTGTAAAGACAAAGCAAAAAGAATCACAAGCAGTGAGGGCTACAAAAAATAAGAATGATGAAGAGGGTTTCAAGACAGTCAGGCAAGGCAAATAGATAAGACAGAGTCAGTTTTAGAGGAATAATTAGTTTTAGAGAAACAGACAGGTCCAGAGAAACAGTTTCAGAGGATACTGCTATGGCTGTAATGTTTATGGGCATAGAGTGGCAGAGTGTAGAAGACAAGAGAGACCTCCAGTATTCATTGATAGGAACAAATTTGCTCCTCTTGCTGATGAGAGGGTAATGTGCTACAGATGTGAGAGACTTGGGCATATTGTCAGAAACTGCAAAACAATTTTTCCATCTCAAAGGTAAGCGAAGAGGAAAGCAAGAAAAGATCCTCCAAGAAAACAAGTTCAGAGAGAAGAAAGAAATGAAATGGAAAGAAAAGCAAGGGAGCCTATTACAGTAAAAGACAAGGTTATATGGGTGGAAAGACCACAGTTGAAAAGAAACAAGTCTCTGATGGTGCAAGCAGCACTTAAAGCAAACAAAAGTAAGCAATCTCCATGGATTCTTGATAGTGGATGCAGGCAACAAAGAAAAATTCACAAGTCTCAATGCTACAGAAGGAGGAACAATGAGATTTGAAAATAATGAATGTGCTAGAGTTAAAGGAAGAGGTTCTGTGAACATTAATAATGTGAAGATAAAGTCTCACAATGTCTTATTTGTTAATGGGTTGAAACATAATCTACTCAGTATGAGTCAGATATGTGATCAAGGACATGAGATCACTTTCAACAATGAAGGATTTGTTGTCCACAGAGTTGTAACAGGAAAGGCAGTGACCATTGGTGAAAGAATAGTTGAAAATCTTTATGTGCTGACAGATGCCATCAACAAGTGCATGATAACTCAAGAAGATGAAAATTGGCTGTGGTATAGAAGAATGGGACACATTCATTTCAAAAACTTAACTAAAATTAGCAAGGAGCAAGAAGTTAAAGATCTTCCCAAGATGAAAACTCCAGAGAACCATGTGTGTGGTTCATGTCAGAAGGGTAAACAAGCAAGGGCCACTTATAAATCAGAGGAGTACCATTCAAGTAAGCCTCTTGACTTGATACACACAGACTTGTGTGGACCTATAAGAACACAGGCCATAGGAGGTGAGAGATACTTCATCCTGTTCATAGATGAGTATTCTAGATTGACCTAGGTGATGTTTCTGAAGGACAAAACTGAAGCTCTTGACAAGTTCAAAGCATTCAAGAAGAGAGTGGAAAATGAGACAGGAAACACAATTAAGTGTTTGAGGTCTGATCAAGGCAAAGAATTTACATAGAATGAATTCTCAAATTTTTGCACTGAAAGTGGAATCAGAATTCAACATTCAGCTGCTAGAACCCCTCAGCAAAATGAAGTGGTTGAAAGAAAGAATAGAACAATGCAAGAAATGGCTAGAACTATGATGGTAGAAAATAACACAGCAAAGCATTTCTGGAGAAAAAGACATCTATACTGCAATGCATATCACCAACAGATGTCTACTAAGGCCTCATGAGAACAAGACACCTTATGAATTGTGGTTAGGGAGGAAAGCCACAGTGAAGTACTTCAAGGCCTTTGGTTCCAAGTGCTACATCAAGTGAAAGGAGGATAACCTTGGCAAGTTTAATGACAGAGCAGATGAAGGCATATTTCTGGGCTATTCTTTCAAAAGTAAGGCATACAGGTGCTACAACAAAAGACTAGGAAGAATTGTGGAGAGTTCAGATGTGAAAATTGATGAGAAAATAGGGAACCTAAAAGGGGCTGAACCAGAAGGTTCCATTCTTGAAGAATTTGATGAAGATGACACAGTATCAGTTGACAAAGGGCAGTAAGATGAAGAAGAATCTGAAATGCAAGAGATTCAAATTGAAGTGCAGAAAGATGGCAGACCGAAAGACAACAAATGGTTGAGAATTTATCCTAATCATCAAATGATAGGAGATCTAAATGCAGGAATGCAAACCAGAAGGATGAAAGCTACTGCTTATTCATTAGTGTCTGAGGTAGAGCCTAAAACTATGCATGAGGCTAACAAAGATGAATTTTGGTTAAAAGCTATGAATGATGAGCTTGACCAAATTGAGAAGAACAATACTTGGGAGCTAGTTCCTAGACTAGCAGACAAAAATGTGATTTGCACAAAGTGGGTTTTCAGGAACAAACTAAATGAAGATGGCTAAGTTGTGAGAAATAAGGTCAAACCTGTATGCAAAGGTTATGCCCAAGTAGAAGGAATTTATTTTGATGAGACTTTTGCACCTGTGGCAAGGCTTGAGTCTATCAGAATGTTCTTAGCATTAGTTGTGCACAGAGGATTCAAGGTTTATCAAATGGATGTAAAATCTATATTTTTGAATGGTAACCTGGAAGAGGAGATGTACATTGAGCAACCTGAAGGGTTTCAACTCAGTGATGATGAAGACGTGGTACGCAAGTTGAAGAAGGCTCTATATGGGTTGAAGCAAGCTCCAAGAGCTTGGTATGAAAGGCTTGACACATATCTACATCAATTGGGTCTACGAAGAGGAGTAGTGGATAGCAATCTATATGTCATGACAGAAGATAGTAGTCAACTAGTTGTTGTGGTCTATGTAGATGACATCATATTTGGGGGACACTGTGAGAAGCTCTAAGTAGTTTGCTGAGAAGATGAGGACAGAGTTTGAGATGTCTATGCTTGGAGAGATGTCCTATTTTTAGGGTTGTAGATTCATCAGAAAGACAATGGAATCTTCATCTCTCAAATGAAGTATACCAAAGAGATGTTGAAGATATTTGTGATGGAAGACTGTAAACCAGTGGGGACACCAACGACAGTGAATATCAAGTTGAGCTTGGAAGATGATTCACCAACAGTTGATCAGAAACTATATAGATCAATGATTTGCAGCTTATTGTTCTTGACAGCTTTTAGACCTGACATACTGCAGGCAGTTTGTTTAGTGGTTAGGTTTCAGGCTTGCCCAAAGGAGACTCACTTGATGGCAGTGAAGAGGATCTTGAAATACCTAAAAGGCACAGTGGACCATGGTCTGTGGTATCCTAGAACTGGGAAGTTCACTTTGATTGCATATTCAAATGCAGATTGGGTAGGAAGTCTTGATGATAGGAAGAGTACAAGTGGTGGTGCATTCTTTCTAGGGAAGAGCTTAGTTGCATAGCATAGCAAGAAGCAAGAGTTTGTCTCTTTGTCCATAGCAAAGGCAGAATACATTGCAGCAACAGCTACATGCACCCAGGTAATTTGGATGAAAAGATAGATTTTAGATTTCAGTATTACCTGTGAGGAGCCAGTGATCATCAAGTGTGACAACATGAGTGCCATCAACATCTCCAAGAATCCTGTGCAACATTCAAGAACAAAGCATATTGACATAAGATATCATTTCTTGAAGGAGAAGGTGCTTGAAGGAGAGGTGAAACTGGATTTTGTTCCTACTGCAGACCAAGTGACAGATATCTTCACAAAGTCACTCCCTAAGGACTCTTTTGAGAAACTGAGGGATCAGCTAGGAGTAGTACCTCTTGGCACACTATAGTGGCATGTATGTAGGGGGAGATGTTGTCTCCATAGCATCAACTTTCACTAATAGGATTGGAAAGATGCGGTGGGCACTCCTATTAGTGAGGCTATATAGGGGGATCATATGTGAAGGGGGAGCACACATCATGGCTCAATGACCAAACAAAACAATGCAACAAACATATGCATGCATTCAATTCAATATCTTTGGTCTGGTTTTTAAGTTTGCAATATGCTATAGAAAGGTCTGGTGGCCCCCGAACCTCTATACACAAGAGTGTGAATCTGCCCAATGTATCAAACACTATTGCCGTTCCACATGCACCCGCCATGGAATAGAGATAGAGCTAAAGTGTTCGGTTCAAACACTGCCAACACTTTCCCTGATGCCCTACCCATACCAACACGTAAGCCCCTATTGGCGAGGGCTTGCAAACTGGACTCGCAACTAACCATTCCTAATGCCATCCAATGTATCCAAGGCCTCATCCCAACATCCCTCAATATGACCATATAGAGCTAAGGCCCCCCGACAGAGTCAAAGACTACACGGTCCGAGACCACCTCCCTTGATGCCCTATGACTTAATAGTTCTGCTAAGGTTATGGTGATACGACAATGTCAGTGGGCAAGACTTGAGTAGAGATAGAGCCAGAGTCTGGCGACCAGATCAAAGACCACCATGCCACGTCCTCCCCTTGATGCCCCACTTGCATCCAACACACTAACCACACACACATAATCACATGCCTATTCCTATCATCATCAATCAATATTGTAGTAAATAGATAGAAGTAAATATGCATCAGCAGTAATAACAATAATATTGGATGACATGTGAGATGCACATTACAAGCATACAAACATAGCATCATTCATGACATTGGACATAATAAAGTAGACAGTTTGTAAGACTCGTGTCAATCTAACCCGGTCTTACCACCTTGAACCAGGTTTACCCGTCATGGTCGAGTCAAATGGACCAAGGACGTGAAGGAGATCGAGATCCCAGGTATCAAATCGACCCAAAAACACTTAAAATAGGGGAAGGGTCGCATACCCAGCTAAGCAGGGTCGGACCTCCCAAAACAGAAAGTCAGACCCTCAGTTTTGAAGGGAGGGTCGGACAGCTTAGAACCCTAGGGTCAACGGGATCATCGACCCTCGGTTACCGTAGGAAATAGAATTAGGAAATTTCCTAATTTTCGATTGGGATTCTTTCCTAATCTCAAAGGGACTTATTTTAGGATGTTCCTACTCTATTTAAAGGACGTCCCTAAGCCACTTTCACTCCTTTCACAACCCTAATTGAATTGAGAGAAAGAGAAGACAAGGAAAAGAAGAAGAAGAGAAACAAGGAAGAGAATTAAGCCAAAAGAGAAGAGTTGCAGAGAAGGATTATTCTTCTCAGGTATGGATACTAATTCCATGAGTTTCTACAGACCTTAGGTTAGTTATTGGTGAGAGTGTGATCTCGGAGAAACCCAAACCATCAATCTATGGTTAGGTTTTCATGGGAAACCATGGGGGATTACATGAAAGCTATCTAGGTGGATTATACATGGTTTCAGACCATGGAATGTAGGAGCAAGCCATAGGATCCCAAGTACGAAGAATGGACTAAAAGAGGGAACTGGACCAAAGTGCACCGAGGGTCGCACCAAGGGTCGATGACCATCCGACCCTAGGTGATTCTGACCATCGACCCTCAGTGTTCGGGAAGTTTAGAGTTAAGGGAGGGTCGCACCCAGGGTCGATCAGGACTCCGACCCTACCTCCGACCCTCAGTTAACAAAGTGGTTTTTAAATCTGGAATTAATTCTAATTAAATTCTATCGACTTTGTTAGGTCTTCTAGCAATATAATAACATTGTAAAGGTGATTCTAAAGCTTGGAAAAGTATCTTTTAGCAAGCTAAGGTGAGGAACCAGAACTCCAAACTAATTGATTAATAACAAAATTGTTTTCTATTTTCTTGAGTCCTATGCCATGCTTGATTCTATGCGAATATGTTTGTAATGTGCATACAACATGCCATCCAATATTTCTATTACTTGTTCATGCATATTTACTTTATTGTTTATAACATGATGATGATGATGATGATAGGAATAGGCATGTGCTTGTATGTGTGTGGTTGATGTACTTGATGCGAGCGAGTATCAGGGGGGGTGTGATGAGAACGTCAATAAACGTTAACCTTTGGCGGGTCTCAGCACTTTAGCTTTATCTCTAACTCAAGTCTTGTGCATTGGCATCGTCGTATCGCCATTACTTTAGCAGAACTATTATGTCGTAGAGTATCAGGGGAGGTGGTCTCGGTCCTTGTAGTCTCTAACTCTACCGGGGGGCCTTAGCTCTATCTCTATGGACATTCTAAGGGATGCTGGGGTGAGGCCTTGGATACACTTTTGGCATTAGGATTGGTTAGTTGCGAGCCCAATTTGCTAGCCCTCGCCAACAGGGGCTTACGTGTTGGTATGGCAATATATATCAATAAACGTTAACCTTTGTTATATAATTTTCATGGTTGGGTGCATGTGAGTCGACGATAAACGTGATATTCGGGTGATGTCACACACTTGTGTATAGAGGCGGGGTCAATAAACGCGACCTTTGACTACCTAAACCTTTCTATTGCATACTGTAAACTTTAAACCGGACCAAAGATATAAATTGATTGCATGCATATGTATTGTTGCATTGTTTTGGCTACTCACTGAGCCGTGATGTGTGCTCACCCCTCGACGTCGAATATTTTTAGTTGATGATGCAGGTTATACCGTTGAAGATTATATGAATGCGTCTGCGTACGGGAACGTGGCAGCAATGGAAGCTGAAGCTGAAGTGGATACACACGACTCCTCTTGCGAGTGCAACTCGTGTGTATTTGATTAGATATTTTATAGGTTTCTTTATTTGGATTTATTAAGACATGTATTTGGTATTTAAATATTTATGTCTCAGTTGAAACAGAATAAATTGTTATTTAAATTTTAATATCACATAGATTCTCAGTTCTTCTTATTATAAGACTTCCGCTATTGTGTATTTACTCTGATTATGATTATGGATGTATGGGGTTCAGATAAAATGGGGATAGCCTATTTGAGATCCTGGTTGAACCGTTGGTTTATTAGCGGTTCATCACACCATTCTGAATAGTGCAGAATTGGGGTGTGACAACTTGGTATCAGAGCATCTCAGGCCTTGTCCGCTGAACTAACATACATTCAAGACAAATGTGAACTGAGATAGGATAAAATTAAAAACAGTAATATTAACACACTATAAGCACAAGTGATGGTTGAAACCAAATTTAAAAAAAAGAATAATGCATCTATAAAAAAAGGGGAAACAAGTTACATACAATGAGAGAGAAACAAACTGTATATACATAACTAAAGCAGAGTACAGTCCACAACCCGGACAGTTACTCTGTAGTACAAGGAAAATAAAGTACACTCAGGAAGCTGGAGGCGAAGGAGGAGGCGGCGCCTCACGGTCTCTGTCGTAGTCCTCGGCATAGACTCTAGTCAACCATGCCACCTGAGTCTGAGTCGCCTGCAGACTAGCTGTGAGATCAGCCACCCGATGATCAGTCCAACGCTGGGCATCTAGAAGCTCCCCTATCCTCAGATCCGATGCGCGCTGAGCCTCTCTAATCTCGTAAAACATACTCAGCACGTCATCAGCAGGTGGGCGTGAAGTACCAGCCGCATGAGAAGGACCGGTCTCTGGTACAGGATCCACCGCAGAAGAAGTACCAACACCAGCCGCATGCGTAGGTGAAGGCGGTGGTATCGCGTCAACATACATATACATACGGTCATCATCGTCGACGGGATCCACATGAGCTCTAGCAGCGGCAACAGCAACCTCAGCATCAGCTATCTCGATACAAGTGTGAGGGCGCACCATCGCGTTCCTCTCCTCATCACTGACTTGGGCATCCCGCATACCCATCTTGTAGATAGCCTCCCAATCTAGAGGCGACGAGAAGATCTTCTCCTGGATCTTCTCATCTACCAGGTCAACCCCCAGACGGGTCAGTAGAACTGTAATCATGCGTCCATAGGGTAGATTACCCTATGATCGGACAATGTAGCACTAATCTTGGTCCGCATGATGATGTAAGAAAGGTAGACCGGCTGTCTGGTGCAGATACTGTATATCAAAAACTGGGTCAGCTGAGAAACCCTCTCATAGTGCCCACTATGCGGGATCAGATTATGCTGGATAATCTTACAGAAGACCCATGGAGCTGGACGCAGGTAATAGGCTCTCATCTGCCAGCGATCAGGTCGTAACAACTGGTTGTCGATCTCTGCCCTCATCTCCATAGAAACAAACTGTGGCTCTCCAGGTGCATAGTACACCATGGGGCCGTCATAAGGCACCACCAATCACAGAAAGAAATTATGTCTGGATGTAGAGTAACCCGACAGTCCTGGAATGCAGTTTCAGCACCACCACCCGTGGAGGAGACCAGTCAGGAAAACGATTATGCACCGGGTAATCCAGAACCGGCAAACCCTACAAATTTGCCACCTCCACCACCAGAGCTAGCAACCGTGGTGATAAATCTGGCACAACAGCTGCAGCAGATACAACACGCACAGGCTCAGATGCAAGTTGCCATGGGCATTATGTTTCAAGCCACTCAGGCTGCACCCATGCACACAGGACAAGCCAGTGTAGCACCGGTGGGTAACCACCCAGCTCCTCAGACACCTCAACAACCTGCTGCATAGATTCTAGTGCAGGTTCTGGAAGCAGCTCAGGGTAATTACCAGTATCCACCCCATATGTTTGGGGTAAACCCCCAAAATCAGTTGGACCACTCTCGACTAGTGGAGAGATTCTTGAAGATGAAACCCAAGGAATTCAACGGCAAACCGTCTGATCCGTTGTGGCCAGCACACTGGATAGACGAGATGGAGAGAAATTTCCTCATGATGACTATCACAGAGGAAGAGAAAGTATTATGTGCCACCTTCATGCTCAAGGGCGACGCACATCATTGGTGGAAATCCACGAAGGCGTATCTACTGACCAAGCACACCCTACTGACTTGGGCTATATATAAATAAGCCTTCTTTGAGAAATATTTTCCACGGAGCTTCAGAGATTCTATGGAAAAAGAGTTCCTGAGTTTATATCGGGGACAGATGACTGTGGACGCATATCAACAGCGCTACGAAGAGCTGTTTTTCTTTGCACCAATTAGCATGCAAGAAGAAGACACCAAAACCCATAGGTTCGTCATGGGACTGAGAGGAAACATCAGAGAACATGTTCTGGGCTTAGAAAAGAAAATTTATAATGAAGCTGTCCAGATTGCTCGAGTTATTGAATCGAGCCAGAAGGAGAGTTATTTTACTCAGAACAGAGGCATCAAAAGGCCAGCCGGAAATTCTTACAACGGAGACAATATCAGGACATATAAGCATTTCCGTCCTCAGAATTTTACTGCTGCAACCAAGACTACTTCAGCAGCTCAACCTCAGCCAAAGCTAAACTCTGAAGGCCCGAAGTGTTTTAACTGCAACCAAGCGGGACATATGGCAAGGGAGTGCCCAAATCCCAAGAAGCAATTACATCAGGGACGGGTATATGCTGTTACATCCGAGGATGCTGCCGCATCACCCGATGTGGTCACAGGTATGACTGAAACTTTTTAAGTTGTATTTATATTGTATGAGCATGTAGACTAAGTAAAAATAAATCACAGGTATTGTACCTATAAATGGCATGCCCGCTAGAGTACTCTTTGATTCCGGAGCTACTCATTCCTTTATATCTGTGGCATTTGGAAAGAAGATAAATTTACCCATCAAAACATTAGACTACAAATTACTTGTACGATCACCGATGGGGTTAGAAGTGGAATTAGAGAAAGGTTATAGACCATGTCCAGTTCTCATTGGAGAGAAGACCTTAGATGCAACCTTGATACAACTTGAGATGGCAGACTTTGACGTCATCTTGGGAATGGACTGGTTAGCTCGGCATTCTGCAAATCTGTTATGCGCCGAAGAAGCTAAAGTTCAAAGACAAAGAAGGAGCAGAATTCAGTTTCTCGGGAACCAAACTTCCCCAGAGACGCAAGCTCATACTTTCAGCACTAAAGGCTAAGAAGTGCCTTGAGAAGGGGGAAATCGGGTATCTAGTATCAGTGGTCAACCTAACCAAGGAAGCACCACGAATGGAAGACATTGACGTCGTGCGAGACTACCCTGACGTATTTCCAGAGGAACTACCCGGATTACCACCCGACCGAGCCACAGAGTTTGTGATAGACCTTATACCTGGAGCCGCACCAGTGTCAAAAGCACCTTATAGAATGGCTCCTACTGAGCTGAAGGAATTAAAAGTGCAACTATAAGAACTGCTGGACAAGGGTTATATTCGACCTAGTATATCTCCATGGGGGGCACCGGTGTTGTTCGTAAAGAAGAAGGATGGTAGCGTTCAATTATGCATCGACTATCGGGAGTTGAATAAACTGACAATCAAGAATCGATATCCACTACCTCGGATCGATGACTTGTTCGATCAGTTACAAGGAGCAAAAGTATTTTCTAAGATCGACCTTCGATCAGGCTATCATCAGCTGAAGATTAATGAAGGTGATATTCCGAAGACAGCATTCAGGACCAGATATGGACATTATGAATTTTTGGTTATGTCTTTCGGATTAACTAATGCACCGGCAACGTTCATGAAACTAATGAACCGAGTTTTCCACGATATGTTGGATACGTCGGTTATAGTATTTATTAATGATATATTGGTATACTCCAAGGACAAGGAAACCCATATCAAGAACCTAAACGCAGCCCTACAGCGTTTAAGGAAAGAGAAGTTATATGCCAAATTTTCAAAGTATGAGTTTTGGCTAAGTGAAGTGGCCTTCCTAGGCCATGTAGTATCCGCTGAAGGAATCAAAGTGGACCCCAGCAAGATCGAGGCTATTGTGAAGTGGGAAGCACCAAAGAGCGTTTCAGAAATTAGAAGTTTTCTGGGTCTAGCTGGTTATTATCGGAGATTCGTAGAAGACTATTCTCGGATTGCCGTACCTCTCACCAGTTTGACTAAGAAAGGTGAAAAGTTTGTGTGGACGGATAAATGTGAGAAGAGCTTCCAGACATTGAAGTCCAGATTGATATCCACCCTAATTTTGACTATTCCTATTCTAGGACAGACGTTTACCTTATACACTGATGCGTCGGGATTGGGATTAGGATGTGTGCTTATACAAGGAGAGCAAGTAATTGCATATGCCTCGAGACAGTTGAAGGTACATGAGAAAAATTACCCCACTCATGATTTGAAGTTAGCGGCAGTAGTACATGCTGTCAAGATATGGAGAAATTACTTATACGGAGAGTAATTCCAGATTAAGTCGGACCATAAAAGTCTTACTTATCTATTTAATCAGAAGGAGTTGAATATAAGACAAAGAAGATGGCTGAAACTATTGAAAGACTATGATTGTGATATCCAGTATCATCGGGGAAAAGCGAACGTAGTAGCGGATGCATTAAGCAGAAAGGAAATGATAAAATTGCAAGGAGAAGTTAGCACGACTGCAGCAATGTGTACTACCGGAAGAGTATTCAATCACGGCAACGAGCAGTATGTGATAGATACAACGGATGGATCATCCAACCAAGGGTTTATTCATCGGTTTTCGAATATGTTCGCGGCATTGAAGATTATACCGGATATAGTGGATGAAGTGAAGACAGCTATCAAAGCAGATCCTTATTTGAGAACAGTACAAGAAGATATCGAGAAAGGTAGGACTAACTATGAGTTCACCTTGGATGATGAGAAAGTACTGAAATACAAAAGAAGAATATGTGTACCTGAAACAGAAAGTGTAGACATTAAACACCGACTGATGAAGGAAGCCCACACCACCATCTATTCGATACATCCTGGAAGTACAAAAATGTATCATGATCTAAAGAAACTATATTGGTGGAGGGGAATGAAAGCAGATGTAGCTAAGTTCGTGTCCCAATGCCTAAATTGTCAGAAGGTAAAGGCTAAGCGACAAAGACCCGCAGGACTGTTGCAGCCATTACCGGAACCAGCATGGAAATGGGACTGCATCACTATGGACTTCGTCACAGGGCTACCATTGACTCCTCGAGTAGTTGATGCAGTTTGGCTGATTGTGGATCGTCTGACTAAAACAGCTCGCTTCATACCTATACGAACTCAGTATACACTGGAAAGGTTAGCGAAGCTGTATGTGGATAATATTGTTCGGTTACACGGTGTATCAGAAAGCATTGTGTCTGATAGAGATCCACGATTTACTTCCAAGTTTTGGGAGGGATTGCAAAAGGCTATGGGTACAACATTGAAGTTCAGTACTGCATTCCACCCACAGACAGATGGACAGTCGGAGCATACAATCCAGATTCTAGAAGATATGCTACGAGCATGTGTAATTGATTTCAAAGGATCATGGGACGAAAAGTTACCATTGATCGAGTTCGCTTATAACAATAGCTATCAGGCTACTATACAGATGTCACCTTATGAAGCACTGTATGGCAGGAAGTGTCGAACTCCCTTGTTTTGGAATGAAGTTGGAGAACGTAGTATTGTTGGGCCGAAATTTGTTGAAAAGACTTGCCGAGTGGTCGACATCATCAAGGAAAGAGTGAAAACAGCTTAGAACCGTCAGAAGCAATATGCAGACACTCGTCGAAGAGATCTGGAGTTCGCCGTAGGTGATAAAGTATTTTTGAAGGTATCGCCTATGCGAAGATTGAAGAGGTTCGGACAGAAAGGAAAACTAAGTCCAAGATATGTCGGGCCATATGAAATTCTAGCTAAGGGTGGAAAAGTGGCTTATCAGTTAGCACTACCACCATCTATGTCAAGTGTGCATGATGTATTTCACATTTCCCTATTGAAGACGTATGTCAAAGACCCAACGCATGTTTTGACAGTGGATTTACTGGAATTGACTGATGATTTGACATTTGAAGTAACACCAACAAAAATCACTAGTCGAAAGGTTCAACGTCTACGCAACAGAGATATCTACTATGTTAAGGTCACCTGGAAAAGTAGAGACATGGAAGAGATTACATGGGAAGAAGAAAATGCTATGCGGAAGCAATACCCTCACTTGTTTGATTCAGAAGGTACGTACAATTTCGAGGACAAAATTTTTATAAGTTGGGGGGGAGTTGTAAGACCCGTGTCAATCTAACCCGGTTTTACCACCTTGAACCAGGTTCACCTGTCATGGTCGAGTCAAATGGACCAAGGGCGTGAAGGAGATCGAGATCCCAGGTATCAAATCGACCCAAAAACACATAAAATAGGGGAAGGGTCGCATACCCAGCTAAGCAGGGTCGGACCTCCCAAAACAGAAAGTCAGACCCTCAGTTTTGAAGGGAGGGTCAGACAGCTTAGAACCCTAGGGTCGACGGGATCATCGACCCTCGGTTACCGTAGGAAATAGAATTAGGAAATTTCCTAATTTTCGATTGGGATTCTTTCCTAATCTCAAAGGGACTTATTTTAGGATGTTCCTACTCTATTTAAAGGACGTCCCTAAGCCACTTTCACTCCTTTCACAACCCTAATTGAATTGAGAGAAAGAGAAGAGAAGGAAAAGAAGAAGAAGAGAAACAAGGAAGAGAATTAAGCCAAAAGAGAAGAGTTGCAGAGAAGGATTATTCTTCTCAGGTATGGATACTAATTCCATGAGTTTCTACAGACCTTAGGTTAGTTATTGGTGAGAGTGTGATCTCGGAGAAACCCAAACCATCAATCTATGGTTAGGTTTTCATGGGAAACCATGGGGGATTACATGAAAGCTATCTAGGTGGATTATACATGGTTCGGACCATGGAATGAATGTAGAATGGAATATAGAAGCAAGCCATAGGATCCCAAGCACGAAGAATGGACTAAAAGAGGGAACTGGACCAAAGTTCACCGAGGGTCGCACCAAGGGTCGATGACCATCCGACCCTAGGTGATTCTGACCATCGACCCTCAGTGTTCGGGAAGTTCAGAGTTAAGGGAGGGTCGCACCCAGGGTCGATCAGGACTCCGACCCTACCTCCGACCCTCAGTTAACAGAGTGGTTTTTAAATCTGGAATTAATTCTAATTAAATTCTATCGACTTTGTTAGGTCTTCTAGCAATATAATAACATTGTAAAGGTGATTCTAAAGCTTGGAAAAGTATCTTTTAGCAAGCTAAGGTGAGGAACCAGAACTCTAAACTAATTGATTAATAACAAAACTGTTTTCTATTTTCTTGAGTCCTATGCCATGCTTGATTCTATGCGAATATATTTGTAATGTGCATACAGCATGCCATCCAATATTTCTATTACTTGTTCATGCATATTTACTTTATTGTTTATAACATGATGATGATGATGATGATAGGAATAGGCATGTGCTTGAATGTGTGTGGTTGATGTACTTGATGCGAGCGAGTATCAGGGGGGGTGTGATGAGAACGTCAATAAACGTTAACCTTTGGCGGGTCTCAGCACTTTAGCTCTATCTCTAACTCAAGTCTTGTGCATTGGCATCGTCGTATCGCCATTATTTTAGCAGAACTATTATGTCGTAGAGTATCAGGGGAGGTGGTATCGGTCCTTGTAGTCTCTGACTCTACCGGGGGGCCTTAGCTCTATCTCTATGGACATTCTGAGGGATGCTGGGGTGAGGCCTTGGATACACTTTTGGCATTAGGATTGGTTAGTTGCGAGCCCAGTTTGCAGCCCTCACCAACAGGGGCTTACGT
The DNA here is from genome assembly GCA_028583415.1 of Protea cynaroides. Taxonomy (NCBI): domain Eukaryota; kingdom Viridiplantae; phylum Streptophyta; class Magnoliopsida; order Proteales; family Proteaceae; genus Protea; species Protea cynaroides. The sequence goes on from CM053267.1 coordinate 76,230,444, forward strand.
GTTGGTATGGCAATATATAGCAATAAACGTTAACCTTTGTTATATAATGTTCATGGTTGGGTGCATGTGAGTCGACGATAAACGTGATATTCGGGTGACATCACACACTTGTGTATAGAGGGGGGGTCAATAAACGTGACCTTTGACTACCTAAACCTTTCTATTGCATACTGCAAACTTTAAACCGGACCAAAGATATAAATTGATTGCATGCATATGTATTGTTGCATTGTTTTGGCTACTCACTGAACCGTGATGTGTGCTCACCCCTCGACGTCGAATATTTTTAGTTGATGATGCAGGTTATACCGTTGAAGATTATATGAATGCGTCTGCGTACGGGAACGTGGCAGCAATGGAAGCTGGAGCTGAAGTGGATACACACGACTCCTCTTGCGAGTGCAACTCGTGTGTATTTGATTAGATATTTTATAGGTTTCTTTATTTGGATTTATTAAGACATGTATTTGGTATTTAAATATTTATGTCTCAGTTGAAACAGAATAAATTGTTATTTAAATTTTAATATCACATAGATTCTCAGTTCTTCTTATTATATGACTTATGCTATTGTGTATTTACTCTGATTATGATTATGGATGTATGGGTTTAGATAAAATGGGGATAGCCTATTTGAGATCCTGGTTGAACCGTTGGTTTATTAGCGGTTCATCACACCATTCTGAATAGTACAGAATTGGGGTGTGACACAGTTTATTATTAACAAATTAGTTTAGGCCTTGTTCCCTCACCTGTTAGCAAAACTTGATCCCCTTATAAGCCTTGTAATTCCCTTTGAATCGATTTAATAACCTAAAAGTTATATGAATTTTAGATAGGGTTCATATGTAACATGTTACAGTAGTCGAAAATCGAAACAGAGCATTGATAGGTGTCTGATTGGTTCTATGGTCTCATACTGTGTCGGCCTTACTGCCTACGGTCGATACCCTACGATCGCACCATATGCGACCGTACCTACAACCATATGGTTTCTGAATTCTTCCCAAATGCCTATGGTCGATACTTTGATCATGTTGGTCATGCTATGGTCGACTAGCTACGACCTTAAGATTTCTAGTCACAAACTACATTCAATTCGAGTTCTTCTTGGGTCAAGTCTTCAGCTTTTCTCTTGGATTCATACTAAGGTTATCCCATGGCCATCATTAGTAGTTTGTCATCAACCATTATCACCAAACTCACCCCTCATGGTTAGCCTTGGGATTTATTCAAGGAATCACATGGATCATAATAGTTTGACATCTCCAATCCTCCATAGAAGCCTTATTCCATAGAATTTATATCTTCAGAGATTAGGTTCATACCTTTGCCTATGGTAGAGAGCTAAAATCTTCTCAGCAAAACCTTCTCCTTAGTCTTCTCTTCTTCTCCTTCTTTTCCTTCTCTTTCCTTCTCTTTCTCTAGGTTTACTAATGTTCTAAAAGAGTGAAAAAGGTTGAGGGACATCCTTTATATAGAGAAAAATTCCCCATATAGAGTTCGCCAACATTAGGAAAGAAATCCCCCTTGAATTAGGAAAGTTTCCAACTCGGAGTCTAATTTGGGGTCTTACGGTCAATGGCCCACGGTCGCAGAATCCGTCGACCATATGGTCGAAAACATCGATCGTAGGGTCCTAGATCAGTGACCTTAGTTTCTCACCTTATGGTCAACCGTACCTACTCAGGTATTCGACCATACGCATACTTTTGAGCATTTTTAACTCGATTTATACCTGGTTTTGTGATCCATCTTCACACGGTTGGTCCACTTGGTTCAGAAATGATGGAAAGACCTGGCACGACACGGTTAGACCAAGTTAGTAGAGTGCAGGTTTTTCAGAGCCAGTACGGCTGCATCTCTATTGCGAATGGCCTATTCACACTCTACCAAGGCCGCGACAAGGTAGTCTCGGCCCTATTATCTGAGGGCCTGGAACTCCTTTAGCTTGCTTTTCAAGCCGACTGTTGTCCTCCGATAGTAATTGGTGTCACACATCAACTGTAACAGGCATCAAAGACAACGTCAATCAGTTCAAGTTAAAGAAGAAGAATTGGAGAATATAGAACGAATAAGAACATGCTTACATGGTACAGGGTCTCGTATTGGCTCTGGTTTATGTTGTCAAGCATAACATGCCTGAAAGTGTCCATGTCTGAAGATAAGCAGGCGTGGTGAACTATCTCCTGAGCCACCGAGTGATTAAAGAGGCCCATGTCCGTGTCAAGTGTTGGCACCTTGGCCAGTGTTGAGCAGTCTTTTGGCAAATTCATGGGTCATTCCAAGTGAGTTGTCATTGTTGGCAACCATGGTTTGCATATGTGTAATCCAGTTGCAATATTGGCAGTCTGGTAATTTTCCAGTTCTCTAACATGAAGACAGCACTTGAAGAGGAAAGAAGAGGAGAGAAAAAGAAGAGAGAGAAAGAAGAGAGAGAAGGAGGAGAGAGAAAGTGGGCCATGTGGGTCCCACATGGCGTGGCTTGCCACCTTGGCACCAGCCCTGGCCAGCATGGTCGAAGCCCACGGCACCAAGCCAGCAGCAAGGCAACATGGCCTGCTAGCCACCAGCCAGCCCCACAAGGCCAGCCAGCAGCAAGCCTCGCAAGGCCAGCCAGCAGCCAGCCCCACAAGGCCAGCCAACAGCTAGCCTCACAAGGCTAGCAAGCAGTCAGCCTCACAAGACCATCGCGCAGCAGCAGCAGTAGGCTCCCGCAAGCTAGCAAGGTTTTCAGGGCCTAGCCACGCGCGCGGACCGCAAGGCTCGAACAGCATGCACTCAAGTTGTTCGACGTGTTGCCGCAAAGAAGATGAAAACTCTCTGGAAAAAATTGGATTTACAGGGCAATCTCACTCATTATTAGGGTCATTTTTGTGCATCTGAAAAGAGGAGATTCGAGATCAAAGGATAAGATGAAGCCACGTATGCGAGATCCAAATCCAACGGCGAACAAAGATGCGGGCTATGGTGCATCTCATTGGTCACGTCAAGATGCTTGCATGAAGCCTGTGGTTGGCCAAAAACACCTTATAATGGTGTGTCGCGACGAAAGGAGATAACTCTGTGTTTCGCTGTGGCGCACGTGTGGTACGCTGCAATGCTCGATGCCTATCCAGCGGCTACGAGAATTGCCGATTGTGCCTGACACAATGGATCCAGATGGAACGGCCAAGAGTCTTTCCCACCTCCATCTGACAGATCCACTGGCCTAAGACGAAAGATGCCATCTGCGCCAATCGTAGTTCGACAACGTTGTATGGTGGGACAGTGGTGGCGGCGCTACAGTGCATCGTGCTTCATGAAATCAACTCTGCAGATTCCATTTGGAATGATCTGAGCGGCCAAACTTTGATCGGCCATATCTAAGCCATCTAAGCTCAGATCGAGAAGATTCAAATTTCCCTGGTCTCTATTTTCGAAGCTGAATCTGAAGGAACAATTTTGAAGGACTGATTGTGTGAAAAAAACTAGGGTTTGGTTGAAAAACTCTTGTTGAGGCATCTCCGGGTTAATTTTTGGATTCCAGACTGTTCCTACTGTCATCTATTCCTCCGTAAGGTACAAGAAAGGTTCCATTGAGCTTCTATTGATCTTTCATAGGAGTTAGTGTGGAAGAAATGGCATGAGTGGCCATTAAAAGTGGTGAACAAGCTCGTTAGATTGTTCCACAAAAGGAGTGATTACGTCAGGAAGGTAATCTCTCTCTGAAACCCTCAGTATGATGTTTGTGCTTAGTGGGAAGGGTTTGTAATCAAGATATTCATGTTTTAGTCTACTGGGTTGGGGCTTATCAGACTTGTGGGTTGTAGCTCATATTCGAGTTGTAGCTCGTCTTACCCTGGTGGTGTGGCACATCGCTATTGTAACAGCCGAACTCTACTTATTATAGTTTTGTATTGGGTATAATACGAAACCCTAGTTAGGGTATTACCCGTGGACTAGCCATCACAGTGCATGTTTGGTGAACCACGTTATATTCTGTGTTGTGGTTGTAAATGTGGATTTTAGTGTATATGGAATAGATGTCTGTGTGTTGCAGGTCTGGGTGTACACACTTGGTAGGCCAAGCCCCTGGTATGGATACATGTGGGTTTGTGGTTGGTGTTTGCACGAAATGTGTTTGACAAATTGGCAGTGAGAAAATTCCATTTGACAGCTCAAGGCAGCACACAGTGAACAACAGCTCTTGGCAGCAGTTTGCAAAGCAGTAGGCCAGATCATCTCAGTGGGATTGTTTTTTAGGGTACTGATTCACCCCCCCCTCTCAGTGACTACCTGGGATCAACATCAAGGACTCTCCACGAGGAGTACAACGGGCTGGTCCTAAAGAGGGGGTCGAACTGGCAAGTGTAGGCCCATCGACCGGGACTGAACTTTGACCAACGGCAAAAGCTAGAGGAGATGAAAGGGCAGGACCCTTTCTTTTGGAAGCTGTGTCCACTGGAATGGTTGAAGGAGACAACTGCACTGGTATGGATCTGGTGGATATCTGTGGAAAGGTAGAGGGGGCTAGCGGGGTTAGGCTCCCTGAAATTGGGCAGAAGGTGGTTACAACCATCGAATCTATAGGGATAGACAGTGAAGCTGACGGAAAAATTGTGGAAGATTGGATTGTTGTTGCTGCTATACTTGTTGAGACTAGCATGGTGCCAGAGGATGGAAAGCTGTCAACTGTTGAACTTATATCTATAGCCTCTGAAGGGGCAACAGGAACATCTGGAATATTGGTTGAAGACGAGCTGAGAGAAGCACTGCTCGAAAGACTGTGGGAAGCAAAACTAACGATCGATTCCGATGGAGAGATCAACTGCAATGGTTAAGGCCCTATTGGGATCTTCTGGAGGATGTCTTGGGGAGTGTCTTCAGGATAGATCATCTTCGGGCCCTCAGGAATAATCTTCCTCCTTTTCTATCGGCGCAATGCCTTTGTGACTGTAGCTTGGTCATCATCCTCTGAAAAAATGGGAAACACAAGTGCTCAGAAATATATTCGTTAAGGGTATAAGAAGAATGAAACTAGAAAAATAGTAAGATAGTTTAGGACTTACTGTCATCGACAATATCAATGGTAGGGAGATCGAATACCGGTCAACTTCTGGCTCTAGCCCAAGGGGAGGGGAATTCATAGGCTTGGGCTCAAAGGGAAGGATGATCTCCTATTCGGGCTCAAGAGGGGGAGCCATTGAAGTGGCACCTTCAGAGGACAGAGGTGGAATCTCCGAGGGGAGAGCCGAAGCAACATCAGTAGCCCTGTCAAGGGTCTTCAGTTTCTTGGCCACTGTAGCGATTATCTCTTCCCTCTCTCTTTCCTGGTGATGGAACGGGTCCACCCCCATCAGATCCTCCCACATGCTATCATCAAGATCCTCCACTACACAAAGAACAAAAAGTTTGATATCAAGGGTTGAAACGAAACACAATTGCATAATACCGAATGATGTGTCAGCATTAGTAGGGGTCAAAAGGGTACTTACTCAACCCATACACGTACAGGAACTTGTTGTCACTCAGATCCTTGTACTGGACTATTCTCCCTTTTTCTTTTACCCTCTGAAGAGTCTTCTTTTCAAGTGGTGTTAAGACAGGAGCGACCCCCATTGTTGAGGGGTCGATGAATTGCCATTTGTTACCAATGGAAAAAGCGGACATGTCCATAATATTGTGCCCTCGTTTTACTATGGCCCTAAAAAACCTCTCCTTCTAATGGGGGACAGAGGAAGGAGTGGATTCGATCATTGGGGGAACCTCCTTTAAGAACCTACGATGAAAATAATAGGTACCACTAGGCTTGAGCTTGTTATTTCGAGGGTTATTCCCGTTGATGACACCAATGTCAAATAGGTATTGGAAGAACCTCAAGGTGGGAGGCTCTCGATAGCAGAGAAAGAAGATGATAAAGGAGTGAATGTGAGCCTAGGAATTGGGCAAAAGTTGAGTTGGGGCAAGACCGTAATAGCCCAAGATCTCGAACACCAGGGGGTGGCAAGGGAAACGGAAGCCAGAAAGATGTTATAGTTCACCACCATCTTATGAGAATAGGGGTGGCTAGCCCAATCTCCTTTGTTTGGAGTTATCAACTTGACGAAATCAGGAATGAGATAGCAAACCCTAAGTTCCTGAATTTTAGCCTCAGTCATTTTGGGCTTCAAGGAAGAAGCAACACAGTGAGGGCCAGCTGTGCTAGAAGTATCGGAAGGGGGTATATCAAGGTTAGTCCTTGAGCTACTTGCGCTTTGGGTGGATTGTCTGAGAGCTGATCGATTAAGAGTCAGCTCGAATGGGCGATGAGCAACAGCTTTATCGCAAGCCATGATTGGTTAGGGTTAGAATGTTGAGAATCTAAAAGAAGAAAGCTCAGGACTTACTTTGAAAGTAGGAATGTCACCGGAAACTCTTCGCAAAGGAGAAGAAGCACCCTGAAGCAGGAACAAATACACCAAGCTGAGAATCTAAGACGGAGAAAAGTTAAAAAAAAGAACTGTAGATGATAAAGCGCAAGGAAGAAGAAGAGAGGAGAAAACAGGGTTTTACAAGTTCCAAAAAGGCAGGTCCCCTTAACTGTCATGATGGATCTCAAGCGGTGCAACTGTCAATTAAGCTACAGATGTGACATCCTTTCAGGGAAACGACATGTGGATGGATGTGATGGATGGGAAAATGGCAGGATTTGTGCCACTCTTCTTAAAAGCAACGGTAGATCAAGTGTGAAGCTTTACTACAAGTATTTAATAGACATTACAAGGGGAACATGTACGTTCAAGTCATCAATGAGTGAAAGAAATGATGGTGACAAGTCATCGTAATGTCCCAGATTATAATAGGATATGCACACATGGGGGACAGAAGCATTTTCCCAATAAAGGTTGTCTCCTCGAGTCAAATCGACACAGAGGAGGCAAAGGGGTTTTGTTGGGGGAAAATAATTCTCGATTTAAATCATACCATTGATGAGAGACCCTGGATGCAGACCGTTGATAAGGTATAAAAAACGGCGGGTACACGTGGCACAATCTAAGCTAAGAGCGTAAGGACAAGGAAGAATCTGCTCTAACAGCAATCGGGTGATGAGATCAAGTGCGACCCCCCTGAGCAATAAGACGGTGATTAGACAGATTGATGGAGGTAGCCGAACATTAATTGCTCTGTTATTAATGTTCATAAATGTCGACAACAACCATAAATGCCATATAAGCGAATTTGACCTGCCAGGTCACTGCATCATAGACCGAATCAGAAAATATGATTTATGCTCGATAAGTGAGCATTGATAGCCACAGTTGTCAGAGGAAGTAGATGAGGTGGATAAAAAGGGGACAAAAAGGGGTCGAAGAGGGACGAATGGGGGTCGTAGACTCCTAATAAGACATCTAGGTGTCACCCTAGAGGGTCATAGCTACCTAATCCTACTGTTATTATCTGTCTGTCGTGCGATGGAGATGGGGGTAGGTGGAGAGAAGCTCGTCCAAGAAGCTTCAATATGGTTCTATAAATACTAGAAGATGGCTAATGGCGAGGGATTCGAGATTTTTCACCTTGTGGTATTGTCACTTTCCCCCATTTTCCTCTAAAATATCCAACATTTTTATTGTTCATCTTCCTTACTGGGAGGAGGAAAGCTTAGTGAAACTCCTGTATCTCAGGAAACCCCCTCTAAAAGGAGCTCTAGTGTTTCACAAAGAGTTCCATTCTGTTTGTCTATGGAACCTACTGACTTTGGCATCGGAGTGGTCCTGGGGAAATTCCCACACACTTGATAGTTTGTTTTTGTCCTATAGCAATGTGGCATCATCTTGTCCACTGAGCGGAATCCATCGACAACAACATCCATGATTCAAGCCCATAAAAGCATTTCTACAAACAAGTAGCAAGCACAGAGAAACCTCTAGATCAATGAAGAAAATCTCCAATACAGAGGAACTATCAACCTTAGAGCATAGAGAGAACAAGGCTTCTATTCTTCTTCCCCACTTGATCTTCCCTGGAGGTCTAGAATGCTGGTGTGAGGATAAGGGAAAAAATTTGAAAATTTTGAATTTATCCTCATTTTTAAAATTGAGTTTTCATGTAGTTAAAGTTGTCTACCCTCATTACACTCAAACTGAAATCTGAAAAATTCTCACCTTCAGATCCCATCCACTCATGCCAGTGGAGGGTAAGAAGACTCGAGTCGCCACCTATAATGAATCTGTATTTGATTAACAAAAAATCTACTTTTGTTGTTTCTTGATTTTTTAATTGAGATCTTGTTTGGAACAGGTTGGGTTTCAAATAAAATATGTATATATATATATATATATATATATATATATATACATGGGTGGTTCACTATGAAGATCAAGCTGGTGGGAGGTGACTCTGGGGGAGTTGTGACAGCCTATTATGTAAGTTGAATTTGTTCCAGATTCACATAAACCAAGAAACCAAATCGAAAATAAAGACGGAGATGTAAATATGGTTTTGCTGATGTGCTCAGATTTGGGAGCAGGGCCGACGAGGGACGAGCTAGATTTCGAGTTCTTGGGGAATTCAACTGGAAAGCCCTACTTAGTATAGACGAACGTGTTCAAAGATGGAGTGGGAAACCGTGAGATGAGGCACTCACTCTGGTTCGATCCCACAGAAAATTTCCACAACTATTCCATCCTCTGGAACACCCAACAGATTGTGTAAGTTTCGATTACTCTGTTTCAAGATTGTGTTAACAGCGGTGTTCCGGTGTACTTCATGGAACCCAGCATAGTCGGTGGCCGTCAGTGATTCTCCTTTCTTCTTCCTTCTCAATCAATGATTTTTAGATTTAGGGTTAAGAGTAATAAAATGCAGGGTAAAATGGTCTTTTATTCTTACACTAAGGACAGTATTGTCCATTAAAAGTTCGATTTCAACTAACATCGTCATCTAATGGGACTCTCTTAACGGGATGGATCTCTATGATTTACAGTGTTAATTTTTTGGATGATAGTTCATGATGTCAAAAACCTATGGGTGGTAGTTGATGTTTCAGATACCTTTTGGGTATTATATAAAATTTTTCCGAAATAATAACCATTTGATACTACTAGATATAAAATAGTAATATAGATTATCACAATAATGATAAACACTTTCTAATCTATTTTTAGATTTTAGATTACGTCAACTTATTTTAAATACAAATAAGTATCATAAATCATATCAAAAAATTACATATATCATAATGTATACTATAATTAATTCTATAATATATACCTCAGAGAGCTTTAGACATAATCAAATTTCAACACTAAGTTTTGTTTGAACTAGGAATGACACCAAGACAACTGAAAGATTTGGGTAAGTTTAGATAAAAACCTAAAACCATGACGGAAGATGTAACCTATAATCTTGTCATATACACCAGATACTATGCAGAGCACAAATCCCACTAACAACATTCCATTCAATGATTTTGTATAGGCAACATGGGCATGATTGCTTGATCCCCCTGATGCTTAAGAAAAGAGCAGATAGATCCAATCAGAGGCAACCGCAGGTATTGGTGATTTTTCCTTCAAAAAACAATCAGACAGATAAAACAGTAAACAAAAATAAATAAATAAATAAATAAATCTAGTCACTGATGAAGAAAACATGGGATCTAAAAAATACAAGCTTAGTCAATATCACAGTCTGAACCATTCAATTGAGTTACATGGCCAGTATCATTTGACCAATGATTTTGTTCGACTCTGGTGGTCCTTGGGGTCATACAACAGAAGGCCATCTCAGGACACAGATCCAGAAGGAATAACCAAGGTATCCGGGAAATGGACAAACTCTCTCAAAATACAACTGTGTCAAGCATGGTCCCTAGAGTCTGGACTATGTTTGATGACATCAAGTTGGACACGTGCTCTTCCAAGTGCTTCTTCGCATCCTGTCTGCCCACATTTGCAATGGCAAGCTTTTCAGGGGGCAGCTCATCCTCTTCCTGAACTGCCTTGTTGTACTTGATGGCCAGGTTCAGCATCTCCTGAACATTCAAAAACACAACCAACCACATAAGTTGCTTATCAAGATAAAGATGGAGAAGGAATTTTCAAGATGATAGGCATAAGAGACTTGAGAATTTTAAAATAAAGGCAGAATGAATAGCACAGTTGAACATTTAGAGTTGCAAGAACAATAGTACAACCAGGAAATTTATAACCAACTGTTACTAAAAGTTGAAATGGATGTCATATTTAAAGCTGAAAATTTGATTGGAAAAGATAAAATACAAATTCGAAGTCGTAACTCCACAAATACCTGCACAGTCTGCTCATTGGTTTTGGAGTGGGCATCAAACCGTTGTAATGTCAAGCCATCAGTCCATTTCTTTTTGTGTAGATTCAGTAACATTTTTTCCTCAAGCTCATTCTTCCTGTAGTTAATAGCAATTGAGTAGTAATGCCGGTTTAACCCATGGATCAAGGCCTGATATGGTCATAATAGGAAATAGTTAAATTTGGGACAAAGAATAACTTGAAGGAGGTAATTCACTAGTCACCAGTGACACCCTTACCTGAATAGACGGCTTGTTTAAATGGCCAAGGTTGGAAGTTGTCTGGCGAGGTTCTTGACCAAGCATCATGGTCTGTGGGTTGATCAAGCGGAAGGCATCAATGACCACTTTCCCTTTAACACTCTGAATTGGATCTACCACTACCGCAACAGCTCTTTGATTTAGAGCTTCAAAGCTCTGTAACACACAAGCAAAGTCAGCATGAGGAAAACGAAAAAGATTTGTTTCAGGAGATTAAGGTAAAACCTCAGACATCCGAGAAACTTGGCCTACAACTCTACAAGATGGACAAAAGTACACAGTAGAGTCAGGAATAAACAAACAGTATATATACAAAAGCAAATATGAAGATATTGACATCCAGTCACAAAGTTCAATCAGTTTTCTTACGAGTCCAGCAAAACTGGCTGATTAGCCAACAGGCAATGGAAGCAAACAGCATAATTCTGTATCATCGTTTACATACCTTCCAAATATTTGAATACCGTAACTAATATGTGAAACACCAATAACTTGTAACTTAATGAGTTTTTCCTTGTCATGTATTTTAATATTAACATAAGTAGAAACAATGAAACAGCCATGAATGATGGTAAGAGACACCTAAAGCCACTACTTTTGCCAGAAGAACAAAATGGTGCGGTAGTTGAAGGCTAAAAGGGAAGGCCAAAAAAAGGTCTTGGGTCAAGGTAACGAAGAAATGATCTAAGTATCTAACAAAAGAAAATAGCCTTGAATAGAGTAAGATGAGCAAACATGACTTGTAAAGCCCGCAATTATGAGTTCTTATGCAATACAGAACAGTGGAGATTATGATACTTTAACCCTAATTCACAATGAACAGCCTCATTTGTTCTACCATCTAATTTTTAGACTTCAGTTATTTTTGTTTCTCTTTTTCTTTAATAAATTTATTGTCATTGATCAAAATGTTGTAATAAAACCATGTACAGCTGATTAGCATTTCAGTGTATAAGCATATGTAGGTGAAAGCAAGTATGTACTACATGTGGAATAAGCTCTTTAAGTAAAGTTCAAATCCTTAGCTGCAGTCAAGAAAGGAGAATCGATTCAGGTTCTATAATGATGAGGAATAGATGGATCATTAAAGTTATAAAAATTATTCTGAACATAAACATACCAAATCTATTTCTTATTCTACAATCTATTTTTTATTGTAGCTACCAAACAACTTTTTATTTTTGACAAAAAATAATTTTTAAAATGATTTTTGATAAATAGATAAAAAAAAAACAGAAATAAAAATGGATCCAAACTAAGCCTTAGATAATGGTATGATATTATCTGAAATTCTAAATTGAAATGCAAGTTAACTTCATTGTTCAGCTTACCTAAAAATCAACCATGACAATGGAGATGATATAACCATGACTTCTTCATCTTCGTAATCATGGTTGGCATATTTGGTGTATCCCTCATCTAAGATCTTTAAGTTACAAAAACACTTGCTTTTTTCGGAAGTCAATTCTACTTCCACTGATTTCTTTGGAGCAGCCCATATCATATCAAAGAGAGTACAACTCATTTGACTAAATATAAACAATGATTTTCTAACCAGCAAATTCTACAATACCAAAGTGATAATTTCCAACACTCCGTCCTAATTCATTACAAATTATAAAGAGGAACCAGAAAGGAAGATGATATGGATGCTGTAGCCTGGCAAGCTTTATCCATCTTCGATAAGGCAAGTGTGTTCTACTGCCTAGAAGAAAAACTACTCGAGTCGAACCAGATCAGAGCAGAACAAGTACAACAACTCATTTGACTAAATATAAACAATAACAATGACTGCAGAAAGACATACATCTGACCCAACAGCCACTCCTGCGTTTCCCTAAGACCTTGACCCAATCCCTTTATGATGCAGGAGCAATTGACTGGCTGGACTGGTTTGACCCAAGCTGGAAACCCAGTCTCCGAAGAATCAGGACCAAACCATCCAGGTTTTGGTCCACCAAGGGTAGTTTGGGAATTTAATTCTTTAGTAGGGTTATTTATGTAACTTGGGTTTTAATTTATTATGTTGCAGATGTAATGCCCCGAGCCGTAGGGTCAGGGCGCCTCAAGGGGTAAAATGGTCATTTGATACCCGGATTGACAAGGTCCAACGAATACTTAAGCTAATCTTGGCATTTTTTTTTTCTTTTACTGAAACTGACTCTCAAGCGTGTAAGGGAGTCCAATCACAAACACCTCAACTGGGAAATAATATAAAGGTGTGTCAAAACATAAACACACTCATAAAAACATTCACACTGGAAACTTAGATAAACACAGGCGTCTGGTTACAAGGTTATATACACATCACAAAATATCCCTTGCATCTCACTACAGAAACTATACATAACTGTTTCCACATAACTGGTCCCCTTTTTTTAACCATGAGATACACACATGCTGTAATACATCCATACTTGTGGTTCATTTCAACCACTGCATATAGCATATTTGCCGTTCATTTCAAACCTCTATCAATCTTCTTCAAGTCCTTTTAAAAAAAATATTTGTATCCTGGCATGAGGCCAATATATGCATTCATCATTTCATTTAATTTCATTCCTTGCTCAGAACATCTTGCTAGTCCAGTCTTTTTAATTATATCTTTCTAGGTAATGCTCTGTAATTCATCCATTACATTAGGTTCATTTAGAGGCCATAAATCACAGCACTTTGCTGTCCACCATTAAACCATATCATTGCATTATTATTATTATTATTATTATTATTTTTTAAACAACCACAAAACTGGTCTGGTTCGGTCCCTACCTCTGGTTCTTCTTGCAGCTGTTCCTCAAAGGTCTGGTAAAGTGCATCTTGGTGCAGCTCTGCTGCTCCACATCCCCAAGGTATACATCAATTACAGCTCCAGCTCTTACCCTTTGTGTTGACAAAAAACCCAGCAGCTCTTGCAGCTTCTTCTTCACCTTCAACTGAAAACACGTATGCTCTTTCCTTGCTAACTTTTCTTCTTAATTACTTCCTCTGTTTCAGGTTCTTCTTTCCTCACACAGCAGCCCAGCTCCTTGCTGCCTTGCCTCAAATCTCACTCTCTCACCGCCCAATCTTTCCTTCTTTGCTGTTCTTGCTAGAACCGAACACAGCCTGCTGTGTTTATCCTCCTCCAACTTCTGGTTCTCTTCTTCCCTTCCTGCTATTCTCCTTGCTGATCTTCTTTTTTGCTGTTTCTTTAGACACTTTTCATTCATAGCCCTCACAACCATATAAAGAAGACAGCAAAGAACTGATTTCATACCTTGAGACTTAGCAGTAGCTTCTGCTACTATTCTCTTCCATCCTACTGCTACCAAACTGTACTTCCTCAATTACTACTTCCTCACCTTCCAACTTGAGAGCAGGTAATTTTTCCCTCCTTCACTAATTCACCTGATGGCAAAGAGGGTTCAACACCTTCAAATCAACGATCCCTCTTAACTACAGGATCTTTATCCAGTCCAACCCCAAAACAGATTTAATAATCAATAAAAGAATCAATTTATCTGAAAATCCAACCCTTGAAATCACTTGAAATTGGTAGGAGATACTCTTGACAGCGATTATGAACACTAGCAGAAGTTGGGAGTTGATCAGAAAAAGGTTGAAGTAGCTACAGGCCCTGCAGAGTTCCTGCAGTGACTACCGCCCAGCTTAGAAGTGTCTCAGATTGGAATTGGTGATATCACTATTAAATCAGCAACAAATTATCCTCAATAGAAAGATTCCAAGTCATCCAGCAGGGATGGAGAATAGTCGATAAAATAGCAGTGTGCAGAACAGTAGCAAGAAGAACACAAAACTGTCGGTTGAGTCTCACAACCATGGGAGACTCAACCAGAAAAAAAAAACTGATTTCTTTTTTTTTTTTTTTCCTCTGAAAGTCCGCCAGCCTTCTAATATTTCTTATTTATAACTTTTGGAAGATTACAAAAAAAAATAGGAAGGTTTCAAAAATAGAGACTCCAAACTAAATCAGAAACTTCCTTTATAGAGTAAGAAAGTTTCTAAAACAGAAATTAGGAAACTAAGGAAATTTCTAACAATAAAACTTCTAAATAACTGATTACAATATTTTAGGAAACTACTGACATTCTCAATCAAAAGAATCCTAATATCAAAAGAATCCTGACATCTGTCAAATACTAACACTATATTTTAGGAAAGGAAATAAGAAAAGAGTGAAACAAAATACTTCAAAAATTTGTTGGTACTGTTCACGTGAAGAGTACCACGTGAACAGTGTCAGCTAGCTAACTTCTTGGCTTTGGGGCTTGGCCTTACGCTGGTTCCATGGACCAATGTCGGCTGGTCCTTATATTGGTTCTTGGACTGGTTCACAGCTGGTCCTTGGACTGCATCATCACCTTTTTTTTTTCCTAACATTCTTACACTCTCTAACACTCTACCAACGTGAGCATGGTTTAAAATCTCACTGAGATCTCGGTTTTATCGAAGTTCTTAAACTGGTTGAGACGAGTTGGACCACGAGACTAGGTCTCAACTAGTTTCGACCAGTTCTCGACCTAGTCTAGACTGGTCTCGACCAGTCTCGACCAGTCTCAACTAGTCTCGACCAGATTTGGTCTAAACTGTCTTATAAATAGACAGTCTGTCATATTGCATCTTCTTCCTCTTTTTTTGCATCAAACCTTCAAATCTTCCATTTAAACCTTCATGACTTGAGATTTTTGATAAATCTTTCCAACAGATTGTCAGGGGAACTTGGTATGAGGGCGGAGATCGCCTATTCATCGTTGGTTCTCCTATTTAAAGGTAAGAATTTTTGCAAAAATTAAATTTTCACAGAAACATGATCATTACATGGTAAAAGACGTTAAAATTTTATATTTGAAACACGTGAGCCCGATCTACAAGTGCACGGTTTCAAAAATTTTCTATATATATTTTTTTTTCTGGTTCAAAAATTCTATTTTTCAGCAATAAAAAATTAAAATAAATATGATAAATATGAATCAGTTGATGTTGAAAATTGTATATGATGAACGGGCCGATCTATGCAGTCAAGGTTTCAATTTTTATTTTACATGTTGAAAATTACATTTCGAATTTTCTTCATTTTTCAAATGAAAACAAAATATTTTTCCCTATTTTCTCCTATTTTTCAGAATTATTTACATATTATTCTTAATTTCGGATATTACATAATAATATTTTTTCCCAAAAAAAAAAATCTGACCCCATGGAACCGTAACTCAGCCAATGGTGTTACACAAAATTTCGAACACCAACAGATTAAGTATTTATCATATGTATTTTAATTTTTTATTGCTGGAATATACCTTTTTTAAACAGAAACTAAAGAGAGAGAGAGAGAGAGAGAGAGAGAGAGAGAGAAAGAATTGAAACCATGACCACGTAGATCGGTCAACGATGTTCAACGTATAAAACTTTCAACATCTGCTTAGTAATATTTATCATATTTATTTTAATTTTTTATTATTGGAAAATATATTTTTTTACCAGAAAATTAAAAAAATTATAAATATTTACAAAAAAAAATTTCAAAACCGTGAGCTTGTAGATCGAGCTCACATCTCACATAAAAATTTCAACATCATCTACCATGATCATGTTTAAGTAAAAATTTAATTTTTGCAAAAATTCTTACCTTAAACAGTAAAACCGATGATGAATGGATGATCTCCACTCTCGTACCAAGCACCAAACAATCTCGTGGAAAGATTTGTCAAAAATCCCAAGATATGAAGATTTTAAATGGAAGATTCGAAGGTTTGATGCAAAAAAGAGGAAGAAGATGCAATATGACAGTCTATTTATAAGACAGTTTAGACCGAGACTGTCTATTTATAGGACAATTCAGACCAAATTTAGTCGAGACTAGGCCGAGAACTGGTCGAGACGAGTCAAGGCCTAGTCTCGTGATCCAACTCGTTTTAGCCAATTTGAGAACTTCGATAAAACCAAGATCTCAGCGAGATCCATAGTTCAAAATCTCGGATCTCGAGGGTGTCTCGACCCTTGAGAAAATCGAGATTACCGAGATCTCGACCGGCGAGAACCTGCCGAAACTCCCAAAAGGTAAAAATGAGAGTTTCGATAGATTTTTTTTATGGTTTAAGCCATTTTTTGATGTTTTAAGGCCATTTTAAAGCCATTTTAAGGCTATATATTGCAGGAAAATACTTATTTAACACATACAAACACATTTGAAGCATAAAAAGTAATCACATTGTCGGAAAATCATACATTCATAAATCATAAATCCCACAAAATGACATAACTCACAAGTGTTCATTATATGAAAGACTTAAATACACTAAATGAAATAATACATTCCCATCAGTCCATCCCAATGTCTAATCATATGTAAAGTGGCACGCAGGTTCCATCTGATCAGATTGACTTTGCTGAAGATCTGGTAGTCTTCCACATATTTCTCATACACATGATCCGGGAAGTTTCTAAAAATACCTAACCTTGGATACAATTCACTATAATGTGGAGTAAAGTGAGCATATATTGGCTGATGTGAGGGCTTGTTCTCTGCAAATTTGGGACTGAAAAGAGACAATCCACAAAGTTTGAGTCAGTCTGTGATGTAACATTACTAGTATTAGCAGAATAATTATATGCACTTCCCATTATGCGGTCATCATCACCAAAATAAGAACCGTATGCCGAAGTGGTGCCAAATCCATGAGCACTCCACTGCTCCTGCTCCCGTCCACTGCTACCCTCAATGCTCAGTCCTCCAAAGCTTGTGGACATGCTATCAATTTCAACATCAGGCATAATATCAGGATCAGGAACAATGTCAAAGAAACGATCTTCTTCTTCTTCCATTGGTTACAAGGGCGTTCCCGTTGACGAGACCTACGTGTATACCCAGTCGTAGACCGTGATAAACATGCACATCTATCATGATCTGGATCCTGTGTAGCGTGTGTATACTAACTCTCGCTGGTCCATCTAATAATGGGTACAGTCGGTCTAGGATCACCACCACCACCCTTATCACCACCACCACTACCATCATCACCAATACTATCAGAAACTGACCAGCCACATTGATCCATTGTATCATCATTGCCTTCTAGGTCACTACCAGCTGGGGGGTCAAACGGTCTAGACGACTGTGAGTGTACACGACCCTCATCCGAGGACATAAACCGCTTGAGATTAGAACCCTTCAGAGCAGACACAGTAGGGTCGGGCATCCCACCAGGCTCATCCATCACTGGGACTGTTGTCTCTCACCCATTCCACATAGGGATCCTCTTCATCTGAAGATAGTTGGAAGACGTCGGCTAACTCGATCAGCTCTTGTTCATTTATTTGTTCAAATTTCAAGCACTATACCCTCAATCTCATGTTATAATAGATGTACACCAAGTCATTTAGAGGTTGAGAACCCAATTTATTCCGTCTCTTTGAATGGATAAAGGAGAAAGTACTCCAATTTCGCTCACGCCAAATACGGAACATGTCTGAGATAGGACTTTGATTGCTATTCTCCTTAACTCAACTGCATGCTCGCCATACAACCACCACTCAGCTACACAAGATGAAGAACACATTTTAATACACATATTAAATAAGATATGTTACTTGAAAATTTCAATTTTCATAATTTCATACCAGGATCGGTCTTATCTCGTCCAACCACTGCGGCGAGAGTTCCAAAACTCCCAAGACCATCTCTAAATGTTTTAATCTATACTCATTTCAAAATTTATATTAGCCATTGTAATATATAGATATTCAAATAATTCAACACTCAAACCATACAACTCACTTCTAGATTGACCAGTGCTTATACAATATAATCTGGCATCAATTTTGCCACAACATCTTTTACCGCACCGATAAGGTCAGAATTGAGCCCAAGCACATGTGAATATTGATACTTGGGGTTCAAATAGTATATTGCAAAATATGAGTCGCCAGATTATAATAGAGTACTAACTATTAAGTGGAACTAAATTAAAAACATTATTAAATATACTCACCAGCCTTATGCAATGGGTGCATCAGCTGACTCTCCCATCGATCTTTGATAATCTTCACAAAATATTTGTTTCCACGTGGAAGCACAGTTTTTATACGGTCCTTCAACATATCCATGGCAACATATAAATGTGGCATGGTGGGCTGGAATGTTGTATCCACTAATCTCAGCACTTTACTGGCTCCAGAATTTTAACTACATCCTTCAGTGTTCTCCAAAATTCCTCTGAAGCTATAGTAGTCTGTGCTTGAACCCCAACAGGAGAGCTGGACTCCCTCCACCCAAACCAGTCCTCAGATGCAAACATCGATCTGAGGCCTACCATCTTTGCCTGAAAGTTCTTTAGTGCTATGTAGTTGGTAGCATATCTGATAATGTCGGGTCTTATCAAGTCCCCTCCACATCTCTCCCTCAGCAAGTTCAAAGAATAGCCATGGTTGTATACAAATGTTGTCACCTGACGTGCTTATTCAACTATTTGCTTTACTTTTTGGATCTTGCCCATGTCTTTCAACATCAAGCCAATGCAATGGGAAGCACATTGAGACCCAAAAAGGTTATAGTTAGTCATCATCATCTCTCCTGCCTTATTATAGTTGCTGTCATTGTCTGTCATAATTTGCACCACATTTATAGTACCAAATTTATCCACCATTGTCTGTAGCAATCCATAGATGTAGTTAGCATGCAGATGCATCCACAGACTTCAAGAATGATGTCTTCCCATCACCGTAGACCATGAAGTTGATGGACTTTCTAGTGGGACTAGTCCAACCATCACACATAATAATGACCCCATATGTACCCCAGTTATTCCTTAACCCTTCTATCCATACTTCTAGCTCTTTTTTAATTCTTGGGAGATAGACATTCATCACTTCACATGGAGTGGGGGCTTTAACACCAGGACCAGCCTAAGCAACTGCATCAAAGAAAGACTGATAGTATGGGACACCACTGGCATTTGTTGGGATACTATTATAGATAGACCACCTAGCAAAGGCATCCCCAATAAATTCTTTGTACCCTTCTAGTTCCACATATTCTTCAATCTCTTCTGTTTGGCGCCAGTCTTTCTAAAAACTGTTGGATCCTACTGTAGAATCTCAACATAATCCTCATCCCTAGCAGTAGGTGGTGGTGCCTAGGGTTGTGCTCTAATACTTTTTTATCTTCTAAACATAGAAGCCAACACTCCCTTACTCCGTGTTTGTGGTTCTTTAGGCTGCTGAAATGATCTACTACCACCTGCCCCTAAGGCTCTTTGCCTCAACCTTTCCATTTCCATCTCATGGCTGAATTTACTAGCCATTGTTGCCCGTCTCAGATCTCTGGCCTTTTCCTCAGTTAAACCCCAAGTATCTAGACCATCATCATCTGAACTATCATCATCCAAGCTATGCACTGTGCCTCGGATTGCTTCCTTAAATTGTTGTTTACTTTTTTCTTTCTCTGCCATTCTCTGCTGGCCTCCCTTCATCTGTACAGCTATGACCCTGGTAATATCCACAGGAACTATAACACACTTTGCCACGTTTGTAGAAGTCTCACTCAAGTGTTGCTTAAGTCTGGTAATCCCACCAGACATAAGCTTCTTCCCACAGAATTTGCATTGGGTCTTCTTTCTATTACTGTCAATGGCAGTACAATACTGTCAAGCCATGTCAGAACGACCAGCATCACCACTTCCCTCACGAGAACCCAAAGCAGCCATAATATTTAGAACGAGACACTGTTACATAAGATGATAAATAGAGAAATTTAAATCAATAGATTTACATTAATAAAACTTAAAATTGAAAAACATTAAAGCATCAAATATGCAAATATAACTCAAAACACATTGAAATTACTTTTCAAAATTTTAAAACTATGTTATAAGAAAACAGAATATTTTTCTTAATTTTTCATAATTATTTAGATATTATTAATAATTTTGGATATTAAATTTTTTCCAAAAATATAATCCGACAACATGGAACCGTAGATTAGCCAATGGTGTTCAACATATATTATTTTGAACACCAATAGATAAGTATTAATATTTTTTATTAATTTTTTATTGTTGAAAAATAGGATTTATTAATAAAAAATTTATAAAAATAAAAATATGTACAGAAAAAAACTGAAACTGTGACCGCGTAGATCGGCCAACAGTGTTCCACATATATTATTTTGAATACCAATAGATAAGTATTAATATTTTTTTATTAATTTTTTATTACTGAAAAATAGGATTTATTAATAAAAAAGTTTATAAAAATAAAAATATGTATAGAAAAAAAAACTTGAAACCGTGACCGCGTAGATCGGCCAACAGTGTTCAACATATATCATTTTGAAAGTAAACCGATTAATATTTAAGAAATGTATTTTTTCTTTTTTTAAACAAAAAATAATATATATATATATATATATATATATATATATATATATATATATATATATATATATATATATATATATAGGAAAAAAAAATGAAACTGTGGCCGTATAGATCGGCCAACGGTATTCATCATATAATATTTTCAACACCATCTAATTAATATTTATCATATTTTTTTAATTTTTAATTGCTGAAAAGTACATTTTTTTTTAACAGAAAATCAAAATAAAAAATATATATATGCAAGAAAATAATTTCGAAAGGAAGCGGTTGTAAATCGGCCTAATGACTCCCACATATATAAATTTCAGGATGAACCAATATGTATTGAACATATTCATGTAAAAAAATAAGTTTTAGGGAAAAAAACCATACCTCAAACCTTAGATTTGCCAAGAAAAGATCAAAATGCTCCAACAACACTTTGATAGAGAGATTTGCAAAGAACAGAGGTTTTTCGAACCTTAGATGCAAGATTGAAGAAGAAGGAATGGAGGAGAAGAAGAAAACAGAAAGAAGTTTAGAGAAAAAATGAGTCTCGGTCGAGATTTATAACTTAAACCGGTCAAAACTGGTTCAATAAAATCGAGTTGGGTTGAGATTTGTCGAGACCAGTTCGAAACTGCTCGAGATCCAGTCGAGAACTGGTCGAAACTGGTCGAGACCCAGTTTCGAACCTAATTCTTGTCTCGACCCAGTTTCGAACCTAATTCTCGTCTCGACCCAATCGAGACTATCGAGAAGGTCGAGATCTCGACCCATCTCGGTCGAGTTTTAAAACCATGGCAAGATCTGGCCGAGATTTTAAACCATTTCAAACTTTTTAGAGTACTCCACAGAAAAATTCCAATCACTTAACCACAGCCCTTATGTTCTTAAACCAGGCAATATATCATTTAAAAGTTATAAACTTAATAAGAAAATTGCAAGAATATTCTCTAAGAAAAGGAAAATAAATATAGTAATATTATTCCATGAGAAAAAGAAAGCAACTTGAAGAGTAATACCTGCTGGGTGTTTATGTCCACCCCAGAAAGCCAGCAGCCAAAACCCGGATGAGAATGGTACCAGCCTACAACCATCTCTGGTCTGCAACATGTTGAAGAAAAATAAGCAGAAATCATTAATGATCATATGCAGATTAACCAAGACGATGTTTAATAGCAAACACCCAGACCTCTGTCAGGAAACTGGAAAATCAGTTATCCAGGGGAAAAATATTACCAAAGAGAAACATAACTAAAACCAGCATTATAAAAATGGCGTTAGTATAAACAGATGCTCTCAGAACAAAATGCAGCCCCCCGTTCATAGATGATTTAGATAATTAAAAACTAAAAAATCATTTATGATAATACTAAAACATGTACCTGATAGTACTTTCAGTACTTCAATATCAACATTGACAAATATGGGGAAACTGGAGGGTTTTACTGTGCTTATTAAGATTTCAGGTATCATCTGATGCAGAGGCAACATCACAAGGCAATGACCTGAACAACCTCAGCTGACAAGCAACTGGCTAGACCAACCAGCCCAGCCAAGAAAGAATTTATTGGCCTGACATCAGCCAAAAAGAGGCAACTAGTCTCAATTTGATATCTTTTCTAATACTAGAATACAAGCAGTAGTTTGATTTTTATATTTAGTAGAATTAAGAGTTAGTCCTATGTCAAGTAGGAATTTAGCTTCTACTTATTTCTTTGTTTTGTATTGTTTAGTTGAGGTTTTATTGAAGGTGAACAGAAGTAGGAGTCTCTTATTCAAGGTAAAAGTAGATATTTACGAAATCCTTGAATAAACAAGTAAGCCAGATACTAAGGCTATTAAATATTACCAGTTGCAGCAATAAAGCATTGGTTTTCTCTCAGCATGTAGATTCATGGTACATTAAATAGATTTCCAGCAGTGATAGGGTGGCTTCTAGTCAATTCTCTTTCCCTCCTTCCATTCTTCTGTTAATCTCTTATGGTTTCTCTGTCCTTGCAAGATCAATCAGCAGCTGTTTCCATCAACGACCAGGTCCAATTGATTTTATTCACAATTCTAAAGTTCTGTTGTTATGATTTACTGATTTCCTGCATGTCTAGCATGGAGCAGTCATCTGAATCTAGTATACTCTTGAACTGGAATTCTTCAAAGTTGTGCAATCAACTGAGGTATGATTCAATGTTATAATATTTTATTCATATTCGCTATCTACCCATTCTGTTCTGCACCAGCACTGACCAGAACAGTATTCTGGCCACGTCACACCTTTCAAACCACAGGAAATTTTTATCATAATTGTGCTTCTAACTTAGGCAATAGTTGAAGCGAAGGCCTCCACTCAACTTTGATACCTAGCAGATATCTGATTAATGAGATACCAATTTTCTCCAGATTTACAGAGCGGTTTTCTGAAATTTCCTTTGGATATACCACTTCTATTTCCAATCCTTCTGCTTTTATTCTAATCCTAGTTCAATTACTAATTTCTATTATTATCGTTAGATTAGATCCCAATTCTACATGATCATCACTAGATCCATAAAATGAAATTCGTGGCACAAATGTAACACTTCTAAATGATTTAGGGGAAAAAAATAAACAAGTAACAATGAAATAAGTATTAATAAAGACAAAAGGGTGACTGAAAATAGCTATGTAATTACAAGGATTTTCAATATACACCATTTTCAGCCAATGGATGGCAATCCAATTTGCAATATTAATTGTAAGACGAAAAAAGAAAATGATTCTGAAAGAAAACGCTGGTGGCATGTAAACTGATTACATAAGATGAAAAATGGATTAACAATTCTCAAGCTTTTCACTCAGATCCAGCTTACATACTCAAAAGTTTTAGACTTCTTGCAAAAACACAAGTCGAGAAATACTGGCAATTTAACAGAGAAGAAATGCTGGTGGAGTGTAAACTGATTACATAAGATGAAAAATGGAATAACAATTCTCAAGCTTTTCACTCAGCTCTAAGCTCGCATACTGAAAAATCTTAGACATCTTG
The DNA here is from genome assembly GCA_028583415.1 of Protea cynaroides. Lineage (NCBI taxonomy): Eukaryota > Viridiplantae > Streptophyta > Magnoliopsida > Proteales > Proteaceae > Protea > Protea cynaroides. The sequence continues at coordinate 76,254,370 of CM053267.1, forward strand.
CACAAACACCCAAGTCGAGAAATACTGCCAAATTTATCGGAGAAGAAGCAAAGTATGACAGAAATCCATGCTTTCAGTCAGGAAGAGTGGTCGTCAATTGTTTGTCAGTACAATCTCTCTTTTGGGATGTTCAAAATGTACATAATCAAGCGATATAACATAACACCATAGGCATGCAATTGGAACATAAAAGGAAAAAAATGCTTTCATGTTTTTATATACACAGTTTTCAAAGAAAATATTCAAATGCTAAAGAGCAAGTCCAGAAAGCAAACACCTGCCAGTTTGCTTGAGCATATCGAGCATGTTGGTTTGGAAGACATGATCAACAGCCTCAACACTAACACCAGTACCACTCTGCGGCATGGCAAAAACATCCACAACACGGACAGTGTACTCATCTACAAACTCCCCAAGCATCAAACCCATGACTTCCATCGGAACTCCGGCTCTCCCTGTCATATCATCAACCACAAGGTTATATAGACCATTTCAAAGGAGGAACACAACAACCCAAACTCATCAGGTTTAAAAAAATAAATAAATAAATGCAAAACCCATACCAACAATAACCAATACCCTAATTTAGACAAAACCCATATCACAAAACTTACAAAAACAATTAAAAACAAAGATTTTACGAGGAAAACACCCCTATTGACGGAAAATAAAAAAATAAATAAATAAAATCACCGATTTGAACCACAGAAAACCTAATCCACAGATTAGAAACTGGAAAAACAAAATCTTACCCCAATTACTACAAAAGTGAAAAAGATGAGAGAGGAGGATTACTATACCGTGCTTGAGCATCTTGAGGAGGGCAAGAGAGGAAATGTAAACCTGCTCAGAGGAGTCGAGGAGGGGAGCATCAGGAGGAGGATGCCCCATTCCACTTGCACCAGAGAAAATCCTCTGCAATCTCTCCATACTCATTTTCGCTTTCCTCCCAGAAGTTCAAACTACAACGGTGGAACGATTATGATTGTTTCGGCCTCTTGAATTTCAACTTTATTTATAGTTTTATTTCAATTGAGTGCTCCAAAAGCAATCTAAGTGCATCAATTGCCATTTTGTTCTTGACGAAAGTAGGATCGCTAGCACATAATTACCAATTTACCCTCCTTACTTGTGCTTTTATTTATTTATTTTTTTATTTTCAGTAAAACAAAATTTTATTGCAACTTGAAGCGAGTTACAACCAAGATTTCAGAACCACAAAGGTCCAGAAACCAGGGAATAAAACATGCAATCGACTTATCGTCCCAGATGGTCTGGCCTTCCTAGCTAAGGAATGTACAACACTATTAGCTTCCCTAGGAACAAAGCAAAAGGAAACTTCGACAACCAACAACCAGATCAAATATATCATCTCTAATCAGTTGAATATCTAACAGACAAGGATCAACTGGATTATTCAAGCAATTCAGAAAACCCTCACAATCAGATTCTGCAACAGCAATTAAAAGAGCCTCCTGAACTGCCATAGCCTCACCCATAATAGCAGAATGAATAGACACCATTGTGAATCTACTTTAAGGGTCTGTTTGATAAAACTCTGGATTCTAGATTCTATGGATTCTGGCTCCCAGGGAGCCATTTGGAGTAGAAACGCATTTGATAAATCCAGTTGGATTCAAGCTCCCACAGAGTGAAATGGATTCAAAATGGTTTCAGAATCCAAAATTTTGGAGTATCTAATACTTGCTCCACGTTGGAGCAAGTTTTTGGGAGAAGAAAAAGAGTACGATTTTCGCTTGACTCTCACCACCACCACCACCACCTCTACCACCACTACTGCTGCCACCACCAGCCACCGCCGTCGCCGCCGCAACCGCTGCCACCATTTCAACCACCGACCATCACCACCACCACCGCCACCACCATTACTACCACCACCACACCACCCACCACTACCACCTCCACCACCCACCATCACCACCCTCCACCACTGCCACCACCACCCACCACGAACCACGATCACCACCCACCATCGCCACCACTACCACCATCCCTTTTCTAGACTTTGATTTGGGGGGATACTGTTTATCAAACATGTTTCTATTCCAAAGATACTCTGTAATCCATTTTAGAAAATGTATTATCAAACATGTTTTTATTCCCAAATAATTATGGAATAGCCTGAAATAGAATCCAAATTCTAAACCGGAATTCAGAATCCAGAGCATAAGTTTTATTAAAAGGGCCTAAGAAGATTATTGTCTGAATCTCTGAAGATGAAACCAATACTCCCCACCACTGTCTAACATTAAAAAACAGATCATTACGAGCTTTCCATAGATAACAACAAAAAAAAGGAAGCCAACGCCCAGGCCCTACGAGCAACATGTTTGGAGGTTTTACACAGTGAAAACCACTTCTGAATCCATTGAAACAAACAATCATTAGAATCCTCAGGCACTTGGTAGAAAGAGCCAAGCCAAACCACACAACCCTTGCAAAAGGGATAAAAATATATGTTTAATTGATTCAATTTCTTTACCACACCTTCTACCCAATTGGATTTGTCTATGCAGTAATCCCTCACTTAAAGCAATACCGCATGCGCATGCTCACCAAAGAAAAGACTGAATATCCGTAGATGAAGAAGGCCTTTCCGTATCTCTATCTTCATGTAGATTAGCAATAAGATGGTAAGCCAACTTAATAGAAAATTTTCCCTTTTTATCTCCCATCCATATCATCTTATCCTCATGAAGATATAATCCAAGAGAAATGCATAAAATTGCTTTCTGAATATCCATAGGAAAAATTCTTCTAATTAACTCAATCTTCCAAATCCTCAAAACAAGATCAATTAGATCGAAACTAAATTGATATTACAATTTTTCTGTTTTGGAGAATAAGGCTTAAATCCCTTAATTGAAGAAATCCAAGGATCCTTCCAAATTTGAATTCTATTCCCCAATCCAACTTGCCAACAAAATCCAATTAAAAGATACTGTCTACCTACCAAAAGACTCCTCCACTCCTAGGATTGTTGGTTACCAATATTTGCATAAAGAAAATCCGTCTTCGAAAAGTATATTGATTTCATGAATCTTCTTCATGTAGTATCTATCTGGTAAGGATTGAAGCTTCCAAGCCAATTTAGTAAGCAAAACAAGGTTTTGAATTTAAGGATCTCGAAGGCCAAGCCCCCCACTTTCTTTAGATTGACAAAACCAATTCCATGGGAGCCAATGGACACCCTTCTTTCCAATATCCCCATGCCAATAAAGTCAGTAGCTATTTTCCTAATAAATTGATGAAAAGAAATAGGCAGTTTAAAGTGTGAACTAGCAAAATTGGACATGGATAAAATAACAAATTTTAGTAAACCTCTTTGCCCGCATGGGAAAGTAAATTACTTTTCCAATTCGCCGGTTTCTTCAGAGTCTTCTCCTGAATATCATTGAAACTTGATTTTTTTGGAGAATCCAAACTTGGATGCTAATCCTAAATATTTGGTAGGACCATCCCCATATTAGATTCTAAGAAGCCGGGAAAACCATCTTTTGAATTTTGCTGAAGTATTTGGGCTGAAAGTTAAACTAGTTTTCTTGTGATTTATACCTTGGCCCGATGCATTATAATAAAGATCCACACACTCCCTCAAACCAGCCAGGTCCTTCAAATTAGCATGAGCAAACAGAAGACAATCATCGGCAAAAAGCAAATGAGTGAGAGGAGCAGATCTGTTCCATATTTGAAGACATTTAATAAGTCCAAAATCAACTTCCTTTTGAATGATAGAGGATAAAGCATGAGCATAGATAATAAATATAGCCAGTTAAAGGGGATTTGCCTGCAGAATACTGCATGAGGGAATAACAGTACCTCTTTCTACCCCATTCACAAGAATGGTATAAGAAAGAGAGGTGTTATAATTCATCATCAACTGAACCCAAAAGGAATTAAAACCCAATTTTAACAAAATGCCCTAAATGAATGGCCACTCAAGCCAATCATATGCTTTCTACATATCCAATTTAATAACCAAAAATTTATGCTTCCCCTTTTTTCCCTTTTCTTGATATAACGAAAAGATTCATAAACCATAAGAATATTATCAGAGATAGATCTATTGAGGATAAAAGCAGATTGGGATGGCACAATGATATAATCCAAACATGGTTTCAGCCTATTCACCATAATTTTTTAGATAATCTTCACACACAATCCACATAGATTAATGGGCCAAAATTGGTCAACTATTTCAGGAGTAGTAACCTTAGGGATTAGACACATATATGTGCAATTTAGGTGGGCAAGAACCAGTTTCCCATAAAAGAAAGCATGAGTAAAAGCAATAAGATCAGTTTCGGTCAACTCCCAAAATTTTTGGAAGTAAATAAATAGAAATCCACCTAGGCCCAGACTTTTCAAAGGAAACATAGCAAACAATGCCTCTTGAATCTCAGCTTTTGTTGGAAGACAACAAAGTCTGTCATTATCCTCCACTGGAACTTAGGTACAACTGACTCCAAAACAGAAGAGAGGGCATTTGGGTCAACAGAAAGTGAAGTAAATAAATTTTGATAATAACTTTGAATTACCTCATATACTTGCACTTCCGACGAAGTCCAAACTCCATTCGACTTCTTCAGTTGAACAATTTTATTAAAATGTGGTCGTTGAAGAGTAGTAGCATGAAAGAAGCTCATATTACAATCTCCACTCTTCAACCTGTCAATACAAGATTTTTGTGCCCATAAAATTTCTTCCCTGAGCAAATATTCCTCTAACTGCCTTGTGATTGCAGTCTCAACATCCTGGGAAAATTCCGACTGAGGAAGACTCTGTATATCCAAAAGCTTTTGTTTCAGTTGATTAATACATTCTTGAACATTACCAAAAATTTCCATATTCTAGTTCCGAAAAACCGATTTACTGAGATTCAATTTTTTATTGTAAAGATTGACCGACATTCAAAAGAGGTAGACTGTGCCATCCCTTCCTTGCAACTCTAGGACCATACGGATGATTTAACCACATCGCTTCGAACCAGAAAGGGCGACAACCTCTCGAAAGTTCACCTACTGTATCAACCACTAGAGGATTATGATCCCATCCAAGAACTGGACGAATTTGCACCACTTCCTCACCAAAACAATGTCTCCAAACAACAAAAACCTCAATTTTTTCCTTCCACGATAGAACGGAGTTAAAATCGCCAAAGCAAAGCCATTCCCCATTTCTAGATCTACTAAGATCCCATAACCTCGGCCACACCAAATGTCTTTGTGATATAACTAGATCTCCATACAAGGCAGACAATAAAAAGGGATCAGACTATTGTGAAGAAGCTTCAAAATCAAAGATACAACAATCAGTTGAGAGAGCATTAACAGTAATATCATTGTAATATCATTGCTCCAAAGCAACACTGTCACACCCAGTATAAAACCTGCACTCCACTAACTTGGTCTAACCGTGTAGTATCAGGTCTTCCCATCATTCCTGGACTAAGTGGACCGAGCGTGTGTAGATAGATCACAAATCAGGCATGAGAATCGAGTTAAAAACACTAAAAACATACCTAAGGTCGCATGCCTGGGTAGGTATGGTCGACCATAAGGAAGGGAACCAAAAATCTCAAATTCAGAACCCTAAGGTCGATGATTTTGACCCAATGGTCGACGATTTATGCAACCGTATGATCGACCGTGAGAACCCAAATCAGACTTCGAGTTTTGAAAACTTTTCTAAATTAAGGGATTGCTTTCATAATTGAAAGAGGACTTTATATGAAGAGTTTTTCTCTATATAAAGGACGCCCCTCAGCCTTTTTTCACTCTTTTGGAACATTAGTAAACCCTAGAGAAAGAGAAGGAAGACAAGGAGAAGAAGAAAAAGCTAAGAGGAAGAATTTGCTGAGAAGAGATTAGCTCTCTATCACAGGCAAAGGTATGAAACGAATCTCTGGAGATGTAAACTCTAAGGAATAAGACTTCTATGAAAGATAGACAGTAACAACCTATTATGATCTATGTGATTTCCTTGAGTAAATCCCAAGGAGAATCATGAGGAGTGAACTTGATGATTAGGGTTGATAAGAAATTACTAATGATGGCCATAGGATGACCTTAGAATAAACACAATTGAAGAACAAAAGAATTGACCCAGGAAGAACTCGAATTTCATGTAAACTGTGACAAAAAATCTCAAGGTCGCAGCTACGATCGACTATAGCATGACCAATATGACCAGAGGATCGACCATAGGCATTCGGGAAGATTTCAAAAATCATATGGTCGCAGCTAAGGTCACACCATATGCGATCGTAGGGTATCGATTGTAGACAGTAAGGTCGATACAGCATGAGACCATAGGACTAATCAAACACCTATCAGTGCTCTGTTTTGATTTTCGACTATTGTAACATGTCACATATGAACCCTAACTTAAATTCATATAACTTTTAAATTGTTAAATCAATTCAAAGAGAATTTCAAGGCTTGAAAGGACATCGAGTATTGCTAACAGGTGAGGGAACAAGACCTAAACTAATTGGATAATAACAAACTGTTTATTTTTAATGAGTTCAATGCCATGATTGATTCTATGCTTGTATCTTGTAATGTGTGTAAGCACCCCATTTTTGCCACCATCTGTGTAAGTGAACCAATATGGCAGGTTTCCGGCCTTTAATCCAAAGATTTGTGATTTTTCACTGAATCCCACAGCAGGGTCATGGGCTATTATCTGCAGGGATGCATAGGTCATAAAATTATCTTCGAAATGAGACCAGAATTGCTTAATTCTGATATCAAATGAAGAAGATAAGACTATTTTAGTCGAATGATACATATAAGGGAGGTTTCTGAAATTATTATAAATAATCCCAGGGTCTTCATGCAAATTATCGTTAGTCGGATTGTTTGAATTTCAAATCATCATATCTTGATCATCCGACATCGGATTCAGATGATTCCAAGGCCATTATTCTTCATTCATGATGTTCTACAAAGTGGACATAAAAAATCTCGAGTAGAAGTCACCAGTGGGTCCCATGCAAGCTTTCATGCAAAATTATCGTTAGAACTCCAAAGCTTCATATCTTTTCCGTTCTACATCGGATTCAGATGATTCCAAGGCCACTATTCTTCATTCATGATGTTCTACAAAGTGGACATAAAGGATTTCGGACAAAAGTCTCCGAAGAGTCTCATGTGAAATGGTCAGCCAAATTATCGATAATTGACCCGCTTAAACTTAAAAAATTCATAGGTTGTCCATTTTATTTCCAAATGAGTTGATTCAAGCTCCAATATTCTTCATTTTTAATGTTCTACAAAGTAGACACAAAAAATGTAGAATAAAGGCTATCGGAAAATTCTGTGCAGAATGACAGCGAAAATGGCCCATGAAATGACAGAGAGTGAAAACCTAGTTAACTTCAGTCAATCCAGTCAACTCAGCTCAACCCAAGGTAGTTTTGGTCCAACCCAGTCAATTCGGACCAATTCATGGTGGCTTATATGCATGTATTTCTTTTATATATTATTATATAATGTATAATATATTATAATATATCATATAATATATACATATATCTTATATGTATATTATATTATATATATTAATATATTGATATTATATATATATATATATATATATATATATATATATATATATATATATATATATATATATATATATATATATATATAAAACGAAGAATCCAAAGAGAGATGAAACGTGAGAGAGAGGGAAATTTAGGGAGAATCCAAAAGATTTTGTTTTGAGAAAAGGAAAGAAAAGAAAAAAAAAATTTGGATTCAAAAGATTTTGTTAGGGCATATAATCCAAAAGAAAAAAAAAGAATCCAAAGAGGGGAAAAGAAGAGACGTCCAAGGTGGAGAGAGAAAAAAAAAGAAATAGAAAAGGGAGAATCCAAAAGATTTTATTTTTGAGAAAAGGAAAGAAAAGAGAAAAAAAAATCTTTTGGATTCAAAAGATTTTGTTAGGGCATATAATCCAAAAGAAAAAAAAAATTAATCCAAAGAGGGGGAAGGGAAGAGACGTCCAAGAGGGGGAGAAAAGAAAAAAAAATCCAAGAAAGGGAGAATCCAAAAGATGTTGTTTGAGAAAAGGAAAGAAAAGAGGAAAAAAAATCTTTTGGATTCAAAAGATTTTGTTAGGGCATATAACCCAAAATAAAAAAAAAAAAGAATCCAAAGAGGGGAAGGGAAGAGACGTCCAAGGTGGAGAGAGAAAAAAAAAGAAATATAAAAGATCTCGGTTTTGAGAAAAAAGGAAAGAAAAGAGAGAGAAGGAAAGAAGAGGAGAGGATTTTCTAGAAGAGGGAGAGATAGAGAACGTGTGGAATGGAGAAGGAGAAGAGAAAAAGGAAGGAAAAGAAGAAAGGAAAGAAGAAAAAGGAAGAAAAAAAAGATTTTCTAGAAAAAAGAAGAAAGGAAAAGAGGATTTTCTAGAAAGGAGAGAAAATTAAAAATAGGCAAGAGAAGAGAGAGGAGGAGCTCTTTTTCGAGACCATAGAGAGAGGAGAACGTGGGTGAGGGAGAGAAAAACATGAGTTGAGAGCGAGAAAACGTGAGAGAGGGAGAAAGAAAGAGAGAGAAAAGAGAAAAGAAAGAAAAGAGAAGAAGAAAAGAGAGAAAGAGAAGAGAGAAAAAAACAGAAGAGAAGAGAAGGAGGATTCACATTCAAAGAGGGTTGATACAACCTCCAATCACCCTTCATCAACGGTTTCACTTGATTTGAGCCCAAGGTTACTACTCTAAACAAATTTAGAGGTCGTTAGAATGCTCGAATGCCAATTTTGCTTGAAAAAGGTTAATTTTCATGAAATCTCAATCATGAATGCTCTATTACATGCTTGTTAATGTTAGGATGCCTATGTCTAATATTTTTCATGAATGATAATTTGTCTAAGGTATTCAATGATGAATTTTTGAATGATATACAATGATGTTTGATGTTTTTTGTACAATTCATAAAATGATTTTCTGATCTGAAAATTCCAGATTTAGGGTTCAAACTTAGGACGTACATCATATGTATTTTTTTTAAGCTTTTGAAGCCCAAAATTTTATGGGAGTCTCTCTGATATGTTAGAAGACTACCCTAAAAATTTCGTTCCATTTGGAATTGAAAAAATATATCAAAAAATTTGTCTTTGACATTGCTATTTTTCTCGGATGTAATGCAATCCTCCGTCAGAAAGTCTCTAGACAAAGGCCTTATGGCCATAATCAGAAAATTCACTTAACATGAAATTTTTATACATGAAAGTCTTCTAAAAAAATGGCACTAGTTTCATATTTTTTTTCATTTTTTGTTGAATTGATATCAATTTTTAAGTGCATAGTGCTCTGATTTTAAATTTGTCATGATGTACTGATTTGCATGATTGAAAAGAGTCATTTTTTACAAAGAAAATATATTGTTTTAACTTGTTTTTCTTAATTAAATTTTAGATCAGACAGTTATCTACATAGACATATGTTTTTATTTAATTTTTATTAAGAATAGAATTTTATTTGGAATTTATGGTGCAACTGGTCAAAAATCTGGAACAGATTTGACCAGTGCACATGTTTGGTCTTAGGGCATATCTTTGACCTATTTTTGCTTTCTGTTGGGATTCAAATCCTTCATATGAAATATAATATATTAAGTCATCTTTCTATGGAAAAAAGTTGAGCTTGATTTGAGTTTTGAAAGACCTACTTATGGTCATTCTTGTATAATGTGACAAATCTGAATACAGTTCATAGTTTTGTCCATTATCTGGAACCTTGTGTCACAATTTTCACAGTTTTGAGTCATTAATCTTCCCAAATTTCTTCATAAGAATTACAATTTTTCAAAGAACATTGAACATATGTTTGTTTTGATAATTTTCCACTTTTTAAAAAGAAAAGTTTCATTGATGTTTCATTCATTATAACATCAATGATTATTTAAATGAATTCTATCATATTTGGATAAATGGCTATATTTGAAGCATTCATATGCTTTGTTTGGATTGTGCATACCATGTTTGCCACATTCCATGTATTGCTATTTTTGGTAGAATAGATAATTTTTTATCATATTTTAGTAAAATCTTAATTTTTTTAAGTCTTACTATGCTTAGAAAATAGCATATAAGATCTTTCCTTTTTTTGAAAAATTCATGTCATATATGCATTCTATGATTGGTACTTACCATATTAATATATAGATGCATATTAGATCTTGCATATTAGATCTTGCCATATTAGATCTTGCCATGCTTAGATCTTGCCATATTAGATCTTGCCATATTAAATATTACCATATTAGGCTCTTGCCTTATTTGCAATACATGTCATATTTGAGAGATTTTAAACAATCTTACTACATGTGAATTTCTTGCCATAAATATTTTATATGTCATATTTAGATAGAATATTTTATTTTGGGCAATAATTTAATTTATGCAACACCTTAGTCGAACTGCCATATCTACACACTTCTAGAAGACAATCTAGGTGTGGGGACGTGCATTTAGGCACTCACATTCTTGGGAAGGGCATAATGGGGATAATAAAAAACTTTAATAAAGAAAGAAAAAATGCTTTGTCAAACCTTTCAAAATTAGAATTCATGATGAAAAGGGTAATTTAGGACAATTTTACCCCTCGATAAACCCCAAACCTAGAATAGGTTCTAAACCCTAACCTAGAATAGGTTCTCAATCCCAAACCTAGAACAGGTTCTCACTTTCTAACCTAGAAAAGGTTATCCAGCCCGAACTACGTGGATTCTGATTCCTAAGGCAAATCTTAGGATACGTAGGCCATTTGGGAGAAACCCAAATTCGGATCCACATATTTAGTCCACTCAGACTATTCATAGATCCACTAGGACATCAACCTAGAGTTTCGAACTACGCAGATTTTGATTCCTAGGTCAAACCCTAGGATACGTATGCTATTTGGGAGAATCCCAAATTCGGATCCACACCTTAGTCCACTCGGACTATCCATAGATCCACTAGGATATCCATTCCCATTTCAACCTAGAGTTTCGAACTACGCGGATTCTGATTCCTAGGTCAAACCCTAGGATACGTAGGCTATTTGGGAGAATCCCAAATTCGGATCCACAGCTTAGTCCACTCGGACTATCCATAGATCCACTAGGATATCCATTCCCATTTCAACCCAGAATCCCGAACTACGTGGAATGTGATTCTTAGTTCAAACCCTAGGATACGTAGGCTATTTGGGAGAAACCCAAATTTGGATCCACATTTTAGTCCACTCGGACTATCCGTAGATCCACTAGGATATCCACCAATCATTTTCGAACTACGCAGATTCTGATTCCTAGGTCAAACCCTAGGATACGTAGGCTATTTGGGAGAAACCCAAATTCGGATCCAAACCTTAGTCCACTTGGACTATCCATAGATCCACTAGGATATTTATCCACATTTTGACCCACATAGAGTTATCCACATTCCAACCCAGAATGGGTTATCCATATTTCAACCCAAATAGGGTTATTCTTAGATCCAGTAGGACTATCAATCAGTCCACATGGACTATCTAGATCCTAACCCATAGGGTTTTCTCATCCATTCAAGCATAAATTTCAACTTGAGCAAATAAACTTAATCATGCACAAGCATAAATCACAGCCATAAACTTTAATCACACCTGAACTACGATGGTGAACCTAATTTTCGAAATAATTCCGTAATACGTAGGTAATCTGATAGATACAGATTCGGTTCAATGATATCAAACCCCTTGGTTTGATTTGATTTAACAGATAGAGTCTAGCATAGGAAAAGCATAGGAGACCGATTTCGATCAGGCGGTTTGGGTACCTAACCCCTTCCCATAACCGTAACTTGATGCTTACCCAAATCTCTGATGAACCAGAAATCCAATCTAAGGGTCATGAGTCAATCGAAGTCTTACCTTGGGGTGAGATTTCACATTTCTAAGGTCCTAGACCTAAATCTAGGTGGCGACTTCAAAAGATTTTCATTTTTGTCCTCACAGTGGCGACTCCGCTGGGGATATAAACGTCAAACTCCTAAATGAAAACTTTCCTTGAGCGAATTGGATGCTAGATTTTAGGATACTATATTTATGCTTGTATAATATTGCTTTGGGGGGAATGGATCCTGTCACACATTCGTGCGAGTAGCCGAACCGGGTCCCATGCATATGGGGTAGCCTGCTAGGCAAAACACACAGCCTTGGCCTGTACTTTGTGAGACCACGATCGGCAAACAGCCTCTAACGAGCGTTTCTGGGGTCCGCCTGAGAATGCGTTATGCTACTCCACATCGCTTGGATCCTTGCAACATAGTATATAAAGGGATTGGGGGTCCATTATTCATTGAGCATTCGGTGATAGGTTACCCCATCCTTGTCAAGGTGGCCTTTTCTGTTCTAACCTAGATTGTAGACCAATGTTTGTTATTTTTTGGTTCATCCTTGAACCGACCCGGTAAAATCGGCTTAACCATGACATCCATGTTCGAGACGTCGAAGTTCTGCCTGTTTTTGTCCTCGATTGATCAACATGTTATAATCTACACGATGAGCATCTTGAACTCTCACCCATTGGGAGTATGAGGTATGTATACACCTGTTCTACATCATAGTAGACGGTCACTATACACCCTCCATTAAGTAAGCTCGATGTGTCGAATCTCTCATTGTTAACATGTCGATTTCAAAAAACGAGTAGAAAATCCCTGTCAAGACTTAGATACCATGGTCAAGAAGAAATTTACTAGTTTGTTCATCTATGAACCGCTTTTGCTAACCATCCCTAATAAGGACGATGGATTAATATATCCATTTCAATTTCATCGAATTCGATAATCCAATTGGCCAAACCTTGGTACCACTGATTATCAATTTTGGAATCATGAGGTCCCAAGACTGAACACATGGCTTAATCAAATTCAATTAAATTGACTTGGATAATGTTTACCCAGTCGCCCTTATGAGGGATCTAACTCTTGTTTGGTTGAGTCATCCTTGATTGTACATGTGACTTCTACTCCTTTAAATGTCTAGAATCTTGATATTTCTCCATTGGATTACAATGCCTTTGGAAAAGAAATCAATCTGCAACCATATCCACCCTTTTAGGGTGAGAGGTCCCTACAACTAAGAAATTGTATTGATCTCCCACCTTGAGATCCATCCATATTATCTTTCTAAATGAATCAATGGAAGTCATGAATCTATATCTTGATTGAACATCAAATTTTGTAAGAAAGAAGGAAAGATTCAGCCCCTAGGCAAATCCAATCATAGTTCTCAATGTACCTTTGAATTAAGGAAAGATTCAGCCCCTAGGCAAATCCAATCATAGTTCTCGATTCATCTCTGAATTAAGGAAAGATTCAGCCCCTAGGCAAATCCAATCATAGTTCCCAATGTACCTTAGAATTAAGGAAAGATTCAGCCCCTAGGAAAATCCAATCATAGTTCCCGATTCATCTCTGAATTAAGGAATGATTCAGCCCCTAGGCAAATCCAATCATACTTCTCAATTCATCTCATAATTAAGGAAATATTTAATCCCTAGGCAAATCAAATCATCATTCTCCATTCACCCCAGAATTAAAGAAAGATTCAACTCCTAGGCAAATCCAATCATTAAGGAAAGATTTAGCCCCTAGGCAAATCCAATCACCGTTCTCAATGTACCTCAGAATTAAGGAAAGATTCAGCCCCTAGGAAAATCCAATCATATTTCACGATTCATCTCTAAATTAAGGAAAGATTCAGCCCCTAGGCAAATCCAATCAATATTCCCTATTCACCTTTGAATTAAGGAAAGATTTCAGCCCCTAGGTAGGTCCAATCATCATTTCGGTTCATCCAGAATTAAGGAAAGATTCAGCCCTTAGGCAGATTCATTCACATCTAGTTTATCTCAGAATCAAAAAATATTCAGCCCCTGGGCAGGTCCAATCATTATTTCGGTTCATCCATAATTAAGGAAAGATTTAGCCCCTAGGCAGATTCAATCACATCCAGTTCATCTCAGAATCAAAAAAATATTCAGCCCCTAGGCAGGTCCAACCACCATTACTGGTTAATCTCAGAACTGAAGGAAAGATTCAACCCCTAGACAGGTCCAATCATCATTTCGGTTCATCCAGAATTAAGGAAAGATTCAGCCCCTAGGCAGATTCAACCACCATTTTCAGTTCATCTCAGAATCAAAAAAATATTCAGCCCCTAGGCAGGTCCAATCATCATTTCGGTTCATCCAGAATTAAGGAAAGATTTAGCCCCTAGGCAGATTCAACCACCATTTCCAGTTCATCTCATAATCAAAAAATATTCAGCCCCTGGGCAGGTCCATTCATTATTTCGGTTCATCCAGAATTAAGGAAAGATTTAGCACCTAGGCAGATTCAATCACATCCAGTTTATCTCAGAATAAAAAATATTCAGCCCCTGGGCAGGTCCAACCACCATTTCTGGTTCTTCTCAGAACTGAAGGAAAGATTCAGCCCCTAGGCAGGTCCAATCATCATTTCGGTTCATCCAGAATTAAGGAAAGATTCAGCCCCTAGGCAGATTCAATAACATCCAGTTCATCTCGGAATCAAAGAAATATTCGGTCCTAGATTCAACCACCATTTCTCGGTTCATCTCGAAATTAAAGAAGGGTTTAACCTTTAGGCAGGTTCAATCATCACTCCCAGATCATGCTAAAATGAAGAAGGCATTCAGCCCCTAGGCTTTTTCACCCTTCACCTCCTGTTTAGGTTCTGATTCATGTCGAAACTAGGAAAAATTTTATTCATCTGAATTCAATTAGCCACTAGGCTTATCCAACCATCAACTTTGGTTAGGGTTCCAGTTCATGTCGAAACTAGGAAAAGTTCCATTCATCTGAATTTATTTAGCCCCTAGGCTTGTCCAACCATCAACTTTGGTTCAGGTTCTGATTCATGTTGGAACTAAGAAGAGTTCCAGTCATTTGAATTTAATTAGCCCCTAGGCTTGTCCAACCATCAACTCCAGTTCAGGTTCTGATTCATGTCGGAACTAAGAAAAGTTCCATTCATATGAACTCAATGTGAGCATGAGTTAGCCTCTAGGCCTGTTCAATCATTACCTTTGGTCCATGTTCCACTTCATAAAGGAATCAAAGAGAATTTTAGTCAATCCATCATCTCTAGCAATTAGAGTCCAATCCATGATTGTCATCCTTGGCCTCTATCAATCGGAGCCCAACTCAAGCAATCCTTACCTCTAGCAACTAGAGCCCATTCCATGACTGTCAATCTTGATCTCTATCAATCAGAGATCAATTCAAAGTCAGTCTTGATCTCTATCAATCAGAGATCAATTCAAAGTCAATCTTGATCTCTATCAATCAGAGATCAATTCAAAGTCAATCTTGATCTTTATCAATCAGAGATCAATTCAAAGTCAATCTTCATCTCTATCAATCAGAGACCAATTCAAAATCAATCTTGATCTCTATCAATCAGAGACCAATTCAAAGTCAATCTTGATCTCTATCAATCAGAAACCAACTCAAAGTCAATCTTGATCTCTATCAATCAGAGACCAATTCAAAGTCAATCTTGATCTCTATCAATCAGAGACCAATTCAAAGTCAATCTTGATCTCTATCAATCATAGACCAATTCAAAGTCAATCTTGATCTCTATCAATCAGAGACCAATTCAAAGTTAGTCTTGATCTCTATCAATCAGAGACCAGTTCAAAGTTAACCTTGTCTCTATCAATCGGAGACCGATTCAAAATCAATCTCTGACTTTATCAATTAAAGCCCGATCCATGTCCATCATAGCCCAGTGCTACAAGTTAGGATAGCTCGTCAGGATTGGTGAATGAGAAGCATTCCTCATTGCCTGTCAATAAAGATCAATTCCAGATTCTAGAGTCATCAGGAGACCATGAAACTTCAACTATGATAGTGCTATCCCATCACAGGCATTTCTGCCCCATTGGCCAAGGAAATACTAGAATCCAAAGAGTGGCCCTCATATTTCTCATTGTTTAAAGAGAGGGAATGGAATTTTCCCGAGCAGTAGGGTTGACCAAAGATGAGATCCGATATGCCCCAGGCTAGGATAGGAACCAGAATTATAGCTAGGGAATGGTCCAATGATGAAACCCTTAATCCATAAACTGGGGCTGAACCAGATTGACCTTGGACCCAAATTGAATGTGGTCCAATGAGGAAAGCCATTATGCCCTAAACTGGGGCATGGACCAAATTGACCTTAGACCCAAATTGAGAGTGGTCTAACAAAGAAATCCCAAGCCAAGGCATAAATTAGTCCAATCTTGGATTCAAAATGGTGTAGTGCAATGGCGATACCCCTTGCTCCCCAAGCTGGGGCATAAGCTAAAATGATTTTGGACTCAACTAGAAGTGGTCTATTGATGAATCCATTAAACCCCAAACTGGGGCATGAACCAGAATAACCTTGAGCTTAAAAAACAATAGTCCGGTTATGAATGGATCCCAAACTAAAAAAAAAAAAAGAAAAAGAAAAGAGGTAAGAATTGTATGGAACCCTGAAAGGTAGGCATCTCGCACCTATTGATAGAAGGGCATAATGAGTCCTGCTGTTAGAGGTCTGAAGGAAGATTTATTCCCACAACGACTGAAGGTGGTCATCGAAGGCGTTATGCCCAACTGGAGCCGCTTGGATGAACTAGTTGTTTCAACTTTCTATTATCGGTATTTGATAGGTCATCCATGTCTGGGTCCAAGATCAATATGCTTGTTGACAAGTTTAGTCTAATCTGTCCTGCAAGGAAAAGAAAATCACCCCATTTGGGATTTCAATCTCTGTGCTTTGTCTCTTCCATACATTTTCTCCCAGTTTCATACATCCTCTTATTCTACGTGCGCAGTCAATTCTGACTCTAAAGATGATTGAAATGATGAGCCATCTCCTGAACTTCTACGTCACCTGGCCTCTTGAGAAAGAAAGGTCCAACCCGTCTGGGAAAGCTTTAAATGATCAACCGGGAGACACAAGAGTACTCTCAAGAAACATGTATTGGAGAAGCTGCCATTTGTTCTACCTATGAAAAGATTCCAAGGAAAGGAATAGACAGTAACAGATCATATTAGCAGATCAGCCAATCAGTACAAATGAGTAGAGGACAAATGTGCCACCAAGAATATGAAAATTTCAAAGTTTTTGCTCAGTACATCATCTGCAAGCAAGAGATACATGATCAAAGAATGAGGTCATTGGAATACCCAAAAAAAAAAATTTAAGCCTATGTTTTATCTACATCAATAATGGGAAGGCAGTCACATCAGATAGAAGGCGATGATTAACTTCCAGAGGATAGCATACGGATTCACCATTCAGATAAAATCAGATCTAGATGAGCAGTCACAAATGCTCATAAAATTTACAGAAGATCAGAGTACTAACTGGGGCAAAGAGGTCTTATCTGATTGGAAATGTTTGGAAGAAGAAGATTCAAATCCAATATTGAAAGTAATGCTTCAACTTTGCGATCAAGTGAAGCACTGCATTATGTGGCCTCCACATCCAAAAAAAAAAAAAAAATAGAAGAAAAGAAAATAGCAAGATGTTGAATGGCATTGGAGCTCAACAGTAGGCCAATTGTCCCTCACTTCAAGAAGATTGGTAGTTCCAATCAAAGCCTAATAGCAAGTTCGATCGTTCTTCAAGATTCACAGCATGTTGGACCGGATTTTTGATTTTGGCCAATTACATCCCGCCTTTGCAAGAGACGATCTCATCACTTCTTCATCATCAGAGAAAGATTTCTCATCGGCATTAGACTCTCTCTCCCGTCCATCAATCCAATGGCCTTCCAAGGAGTCTCTATTACAAGCCCTTCTTTTGATTATCATTTTTTATGGAATTGTATCTCGTGATCATGTCATCATTTTATGTACAAATTCTTGAATCTGATTGGAACTCTCATCTGTCGTTCATTACATCCAATGGCTTCCCAAAGGTTCCCATAAGCCATTCATTTCTCAAGCCAATAAAATGGGATCTTCTCAGTAAGATAAACACATTCTACATAAATAATCAAACACTCTCCCAATGGTAGACCCATGTGGACAGTTTCACATCAGTCCTCTTGGACCTTCAACATCAATACTTGTCAACAAACCTAAAGGTTTCAGGCCCAGATATGATCGTGACTGATTCGGAATCTCGATATAGCTTGTTGGGACACGTGTTCCATCTGAACATCTCCAAGAAAGGAAAACATAATTTGACACCATTTTTAATTTTGGTGTTGGACTGTATTTCCCTAAGATCACTTTTAGTGATGATTCAAATAGCTGCCCGCCTATCAATACGTGTAGGTGTCAACTTAAACAGTGGGGCAAGGCTACCCATTTGTCATAAAAGTCATGCCATTCAGATTTCCCCTAAGGGTTTCAGACTATTGGATAGGACCATAATTTTGGCAATATCCTCACCATATCAAGACTCTTTATTCAACCCAAGATGGGGTTTGCAAAAAGAAGAAAATGAAAAAAAAGTAAAGGGAAGAAAAGAAACCTCAGCAGGGAAAGACAACCCGAGAAACCTCAATGGACAACCCATAATACCTCAGTGGGGATAGGCGACCTGATGCAACCCTAAAGCATTGCCCTCATTGGCCCTTCATAGAAAAATTCAGTGGTTCATGTAGACAAGTGTCATACCAGTTTACCCTCCATAAGGAAAGGAACCCCTCTTGCTCCCCAGTGAATCATACTCGGAGGAGTTGAATAAACCATCATCTGTTGAGCTCCATAGCATTGCCTTTCAACAGAATTCTATCTTCAAATCCTTTGGTCATGTTAGGGAGAGAGCAAATTCTCATGGCTTGGTTACGGATGTAGCCAAATTCATCAAATCATCAACTCCCTCATTTTTCAAGATTCAACAAGGGTTTATCTAAGAAATCATTTTCTGCAATCAATCTGTCAATCTTCCCTTGACCTCAAAAGCATGGTCAAATTCTAAATGCAATCCAGATTCAACCTTGTTCTAACTCTGTTAGATTGCCTGTTTCGTTATATAGTAGCGGTCTGTCACAATATGCAGACATTGGGGCATAAATATACCCTATGTAGAGGAATCAAACTTGATCATGAGCATTACATCTAGGATCCTTTGTCTAGTCTGAAGTCATTGACTTTCCTAGTCAATAGAAGTAGGTCCGTCCAAGTTGGTTTTTGCCAATTTCTCAGTTCTCCCAATCCTGTTGATGAAGAAAATTCAATGTGGTCGCTCACCTGTTAGGATTTGTCACCAAATTCTCTGAAGGAACACTTCGAATCCTTTGCTCCTCGTCCTACTTTGGGATCATGGTTCATTCATCTTTCAAAATTGGCACAACAATGTTGCAAGGCCCTGAGCTTTTCATGAGCCTAGATCGAGGGCCAAACCCATGTCACATTTCATCGCCGCTTAGCTATTCTACCAATTTGGTCTACCATAATGCACAGTCAAAGAACTTAGTTGATCAGATGCCCCTCGACAGTCTAACACCAAGGTCAATCAATAAAATCACTTTGGTTAGAGACTGTCAAGCTCCCCTCATTCTTGTCCAAAATCCTTGCAAGAGTTTCTTTCAATCCAAAATCCAACAACACCAATGTTGGCTGAAGAAAATCATCACCTTCAAATTACATGGAACCCTTCAAAGGGAGTAACCAAGTCATCCCTACCGTGCTGAAATTGTGTCAAACTTTTAGTATCAGGTCATAAATGACAAATTTTAAATCTAGGTATCATGCTAGCGAAGTCCATGACACCATTTCCATTGATGTCATGTTTTGTGTCTTCACCAATAAAGCAGGAGCAAAAAAAACTTGGAAAACTGCCAAGGAATTCACCATCATTTCAAATATGTCCAGCACTCTATAGGTTCAAAGTCAAGAGACTTCCAAGATGGGTCAGATTTCAACCCTAAAGGTTCAAAGTCAACAAAGACTTCCTGTATGGGTCACTTTTGAGCATCCTAAAGGTTCATAGCCATAGAACTTCCAAGAAGGATATTCCAATTTTTAATCCCGAAGGTCCAAAACTGGTAGGAACTTCAAAGATGAGTCATTTAGTATCACCCTATAAGTGACCTTCTGAAATCTTGCTCATTTCAAAATCAATAGCAAATTCCTCACCCTAAAAGTAACCTTCTGAGTTCTTGCTCATTTCAGAATCAAATGAAGAGCCTTAGCTCATCCAAAGTTCAAATCAATCTCAGTCTATAAATGGATCAAATGCAGAGCCCTAGCTCATCCAAAGTTTAAATCAATCTCAGTCTATAAGTGAATCAAATGCAGAGCCCTAGTTCATCCAAAGTTCAAATGAATCTCAGTCTAGAAGTGAATCAAATACAGAGCCCTAGCTCATCCAGAGTACAAATCAATCTCAGCCTATTAGTGAATCAAATGTAGAGTCCAAGCTCATCCAAAGATCAAGTCAATCTCAGCCTATAAGTGAATCAAATACAGAGCCCTAGCTTATTCAGAAAATCAATCTCAGAATCTCAATCAAAAGAGCCTCAGTTCAATCAAAGAAAAGACATCAAGTCTTTCATCCAGACAAATCAAAGCTGAGCTCAAGCTTGTGCAATCAGCCTTGTATTCACAGCCTAGCTCCATACAAGAAGAGGATTATCAGCCTACAAATGGATCAAGCCGGGTTCGAGCCTGCACATACCTTGCATCATGAGTTCCACCTCAGCAAGAAGAGGTTCCCAGCCTACAAATGAGCCTTGTATTCACAGCCAAGCTTCATACAAGAAGAGGTATATCAGCCTACAAAAGGATCAAGTCGGGTCAAAGCCCGCACATACCTTGCATTGAGTTCCACCTCAGCAAGAAGAGGTTTTCAGCCTACAAATGAGCCTTGTATTCACAGCCTAGCTTCATACAAGAAGAGGTTTATCAGCCTACAAATGGATCAAGTCGGGTCCAAGCCTGCACATACCTTGCATCATGAGTTCTAGCTCAGCAAGAAGAGGTTCCCAGCCTACAAATGAGCCTTGTATTCATAGCCTAGCTTCATACAAGAAGAGGTTTATCAGCCTACAAATGGTTCAAGCTGGGTTCAAGCCCGCACGTACCTTGCATCATGAGTCTCACCTCAGCAAGAAATGGTTCCAGCCAACAAATGAGCCTTGTATTCACAGCTAGCTTCATACAAGAAGAACATTCATCAATTTTCCAAGAAGAGCAAATCTTCTTGCCAGTCGAACTACGTTCTGGGCTTGATTTCTAGGACACCCTTAGAATACATAGGCAGTTTAGGATGAATTACCCTAAGTGCATCCCAATAAACAATCTCCCTCAATTTCCAAAAATGTGGTTCTTTTATCTTCAGCCTTCAATTGGTAACAATCTCGGCTAAAGTGGGGCATCTGTAAGCACCCCATTTTTGCCACCATCTGTGTAAGTGAACCAATATAGCAAGTTTTCGGCCTTTAATCGAAAGATTTTTGATTTTTCACTGAATCCCACAGCAGGGTCATGGGCTATTATCTGCAGGGATGCATAGGTCATAAAATTATCTTCGAAATGAGACCAAAATTGCTTAATTCTGATATCAAATGAAGAAGATATGATCGTTTTAGTCGGATGATACATATAAAGGAGGTTTCTGAAATTATTATAAATAATCCCAGGGTCTTCATGCAAATTATCGTAAGTCGGATTGTTTGAATTTCAAATCATCATATCTTGATCATCCGACATCGGATTCAGATGATTCCAATGCCATTATTATTCATTCATGATGTTCTACAAAGTGGACGTAAAAAATCCCGAGTAGAAGTCACCAGTGGGTCCCATGCAAGCTTTCATGCAAAATTATCGTTAGAACTCCAAAGCTTCATATCTTTTCCGTTCTACATTCGATTCAGATGATTCCAAGGCCACTATTCTTCATTCATGATGTTCTACAAAGTGGACATAAAGGATTTCGGACAGAAGTCTCCGAAGAGTCTCATGCGAAATGGTCAGCCAAATTATCAATAATTGGCCCACTTAAACTTCAAAAATTCATAGGTTGGCCATTTTATTTCCAAATGAGTTGATTCAAGCTCCAATATTCTTCATTTTTAATGTTCTACAAAGTGGACACAAAAAATGTAAAATAAAGGCTATCAGAAAATTCTATGCAGAATGACAGCGAAAATGGCCCATGAAATGATAGAGAGTGAAAACCCAGTTAATTTAAGTCAATCCAGTCAACTCAGCTCAACCCAAGGTAGTTTTGACCCAACCCAGTCAATCTAGACCAATTCATGGTGGCTTATATGCATGTATTTCTTTTATATATTATTATATAATGTATAATATATTATAATATATCATATAATATATACATATATCTATATATATATATATATTTTATATATTTATATATTGATATTATATATATATATATATATATATATATATATATATATATATATATATATATATATATATATATATATATATATATATATGTTTTATATATAGAAAACAAAGAATCCAAAGAGAGAGGAAACATGAGAGAGAGGAAAATTTAGGGAGAATCCAAAAGATTTTGTTTTGAGAAAAGGAAAGAAAAGGAAAAAAATCTTTTGGATTCAAAAGATTTTGTTAGGGCATATAATCCAAAAGAAAAAAAAAGAATCCAAAGAGGGGAAGGGAAGAGACGTCCAAGGTGGGGAGAGAAAAAAAAGAAATAGAAAGGGAGAATCCAAAAGATTTTATTTTTGAGAAAAGGAAAGAAAAGAGAAAAAAATCTTTTGGATTCAAAAGATTTTGTTAGGGCATATAATCCAAAAGGGGAAAAAAATAATCCAAAGAAGGGAAGGGAAGAGACGTCCAAGAGGGGGGAGAAAAGAAAAAAAATCCAAGAAAGGGAGAATCCAAAAGATGTTGTTTGAGAAAAGGAAAGAAAAGAGGAAAAAAAAATCTTTTGGATTCAAAATATTTTGTTAGGGCATATAATCCAAAAGAAAAAAAAAATCCAAAGAGGGGAAGGGAAGAGACGTCCAAGGTGGAGAGAGAAAAAAATAGAAAAGATCTTGGTTTTGAGAAAAAGGAAAGAAAAGAGAGAGAAGGAAAGAGGAGGAGAGGATTTTCTAGAAGAGGGAGAGATAGAGAATGTGTGGAATGGAGAAGGAGAAGAAAAAAAGGAAGGAAAAGAAGAAAGGAAAGAAGAAAAAGGAAGAAAAAAAAGATTTTCTAGAAAAAAAAAAAAAAGGAAAGAAGGATTTTCTAGAAAAGGAGAGAAAAATTATAAATAGGCAAGAGAAGAGAGAGGAGGAGCTCTTTTTCGAGACCATAGAGAGAGGAGAACGTGGGTGAGGGAGAGAAAAACGTGAGTAAGAGAGAGAAAATGTGAGAGAGGGAGAAAGAAAGAGAGAGAAAAGAGAAAAGAAAGAAAAGAGAAGAAGAAAAGAGAGAAAGATAAGAGAGAAAAAAGCAGAAGAGAGGAGAAGGAGGATTCACATTCAAAGAGGGTTGATACAACCTCCAATCACCCTTCATCAACAGTTTTGCTCGATTTGAGCCCAAGATTAGTACTCTAAACAAATTTAGTGGTCGTTAGAATGCTCGAATGCCAATTTTGCTTGAAAAAGGCTAATTTCCATGAAATCTCAATCATGAATGCTCTATTACATGCTTGTTAATGTTAGGATGCCTATGTCTAATATTTTTCATGAATGATACTTTGTCTAAGCTATTCAATGATGAATTTTTGAATGATATACAATGATGTTTGATGTTTTTTGTAAAATTCATAAAATGATTTTCTGATCTGAAAATTCTAGATTTAGGGTTCAAACTTAGGACGTACATCATATGTATTTTTTCTAAGATTTTGAAGCCCAAAATTTTATGGGAGTCTCTCTGATATGTTAGAAGACTACTCTAAAAATTTCGTTCCATTTGGAATTGAAGAAATATATCAAAAAATTTGTCTTTGACATTGCTATTTTTCTCGGATGTAATGTAATCCTCCGTCAGAAAGTCTCTAGACAAAGGCCTTATGGCCATAATCAGAAAATCCACTTAACATGAAATTTTTATACATGAAAGTATTCTAAACAATGGCACTAGTTTCATATTTTTTTCATTTTTTTTTGAATTGATATCAATTTTTAAGTGCATAGTGCTCTGATTTTAAATCTGTCATGATGTACTGATTTGCATGATTGAAAATAGTCATTTTTTACAAAGAAAATATATTGTTTTAACTTGTTTTTCTTAATGAAATTTTATATCAGACAGTTATCTACATAGACATATATCTGTATTTAATTTTCATTAAGAATAGAATTTTGTTTGGAATTTATGGTGCAACTGGTCAAAACTCTGGAACAGATTTGACCAGTGCACATGTTTGGTCTTAGGGTATATCTTTGACATATTTTTGCTTTCTGTTGGGATTCAAATCCTTCATATGAAATATAATATATTAAGTCATCTTTCTATAAGAAAAAGTTGAGCTTGATTTGAGTTTCAAAAGACCTACTTATGGTCATTCTTGTATAATGTGACAAATCAGAATACAGTTCATAGTTTTGTCCATTATCTGGAACCTTGTGTCACAATTTTCACAGTTTTGAGTCATTAATCTTCCCAAATTTCTTCATAAGAATTACAATTTTTCAAAGAACATTGAACATATGTTTGTTTTGATAATTTTGCACTTTTTAAAAAAAAAAAGTTTCATTGATTTCTCATTCATTATAACATCAATGATTGTTTAAATGAATTTTATCATATTTGGATAAATGGCTATATTTGGAGCATTCATATGCTTTGTTTGGATTATGCATACCATGTTTGCCACATTCCATGTATTGCTATTTTTGGTAGAATAGATAAATTTTTACCATATTTTAGCAAAATCATAATTTTTTTTAAGTCTTACTATGCTTAGAAAATAGCATATAAGATCTTTCTTTTTTTTTTTGAAAAATTCATGTCATATATGCATTCTATGATTGGTACTTACCATATTGATATATAGATGCATATTAGATCTTGCATATTAGATCTTGCCATATTAGATCTTGCCATACTTAGATCTTTCCATATTAGATCTTGCCATATTAGATATTACCATATTAGGCTCTTGCCTTATTTGCAATACATGCCATATTTGAGAGATTTTAAACAATCTTACTACATATGAATTTCTTGCCATAAATATTTTATATGCCATATTTAGATAGAATATTCTATTTTGGGCAATAATTTAATTTATGCAACACCCTAGTCGAACTGCCATATCTGCACACTTCTATAAGACAATTTAGGTGTGGGGGCGTGCATTTAGGCACCTGTAAGCATCCCATTTTTGCCACCCTCAACATAAGTGAACCAATATGGCAGGTTTCTGACCTTTAACCCAAAGATTTATGATTCTCCACTGATCCCCACAGCCCGGTCATGGGCTATTATCTACATAGATGCATAGGTCATAGAATTATCTTCGAAACGAGACCAGAATTGCTCAATTCTGATATCAAATGAGGAAAATACGATCATTTTAGTCGGATGATACATATAAGGGAGGTTTCTGAAATTATTATAAATAATAATCTCAAGGGCCTTCATGCAAATTATCCTAAGTCGGATTGTTTGAATTTCAAATCATCATATCTTGATCATCCGACATCAGATTCAGATGATTCCAAGACCATTATTCTTTATTCATGTTGTTCTACAAAGTGGACGTAAAAAATCCCGGGTAGAAGTCACCAGTGGGTCCAATGCAAGCTTGCGTGCAAAATTATCGTTAAAACTTCAAAACTTCATATCTTTTCCGTTCTACATCGGATTCAGATGATTCCGAGACCATTATTCTTCATTCATGATGTTCTACAAAGTGGATGTAAAAAATCCCGGGTAGAAGTCACCAGTGGGTCCCATGCAAGCTTGCATGCAAAATTATCGTTAGAACTTCAAAGCTTCATATCTTTTTCGTTCTACATCGGATTTAGACGATTCCAAGGCCATTGTTCTTCATTTGGGATGTCCTACAAAGTGGACATGGAAAATCTCGGGTAAAAACTCCGCAGGGTCCCATGCAAAATTACATATGGAAATGGTCATTTAATATTCAAAAATTCATATTTTGATCATTCCATATCCGAATCAGGTGATTCTAGTCTCATTATGTTCCATTTTTAGTGCTCTACAAAGTGGACATAAAATATTTTCGGTAGAAGCCTCCGAAGGATCTCATGCAGAATGGTCAGTCAAATTATCGATAATTGATCCGCTTAAACTTCAAAAATTCATAAGTTGATCATTTTACTTCCAAATGAGGTGATTCAAGTTCTTATATTCCTCATTTTTAATGTTCTACAAAATGAACACAAAAAATTTAGAATAGAGGCCATCAAAAAATTCCATGCGGGATAACAGCGGGAATGACCCGTGAAATGACAAGGAGAGAAAACCCAGTTAATTCCAATCAATCCAATCAACTCAGTTCAAGTCAGTTTTGGTCCAACCTAGCTCAACCCATATCAGTTGTCAACCTAAGTCAGTCTCAATCCATTTCGAATCAGTTCATCTATGTGCATAATATTTTTATATATATATATATATATATATATATATATATATATATATATATATATATATATATATATATATATATATATATATATATATATATATATATATATATGTTATTAAATATATGTGTATATATGTATATAATATATATTATTATATGTAAATGATAATCTAAAAGATTTTGAGAAGAAAAAAGGAAAGAGGGGAGAGAGGAAACATGAAAGGGAAGGGGGATTTCGGTTTTGGAGATAATCCAAAAGATTTTTGAGAAGAAAAAGGAAAGAGGGGGAGAGAAAAACGTGAAAGAGAATGGGGATTTTGGTTTTGGAGATAAACCAAAAGATTTTGAGAAGAAAAAGGAAAGAGGGGAGAAAAGAAACGTGAAAGGGAGTTTTTTTTAGGTTTTCTAGATGATTTCCAAAAGATTTTGTTGAAAAAAAAGGGGAAGAAGAAAGAGGAAAAAACATGAGCTTTTCTAAAGGAATCCAAAAGATTTTGTTGGAGAAAACAAAAGGAAAGAGGGAGAGAGGAAAAACGTGAGCCTTTCTAAGAGAATCCAAAAGATTTTGTTGGAGAAAAAAAAGAAAAGAAGAAAGAGAAAACGTGGGGGTTTTTAGGAGGCTCAGAGTTTTAGGGATTGAAAAAAAAAAAAGAAAAAAAAAAGGGGGGAGAGAGGACGTGAAAAGGGAGAAGATTTAGGGTGTCTAGATTTTTTTTTCAAAAGGGAAAGAAAGGGAAGATAAAAGGGACGTGAGAGAGAGAAGGAGGACTTTTTCCAAAGAGAAAAAAAAAAGGGGAAAGAGAAAAAAAAACGTGAAAGGCTTTTGGGGCTAAATTTTGGGAGAAAAGTAAGGGAAGAAGAGAGAAAAAAGGGGGAAAAAAAAACATAAAAGGCTTTTGAGGCTCACGTTTTTTTTGGGGAGAAAAGAAGGGAAGAAGAGAGAAAAAAGGAGGAAGAAAAAAAAACCAGAAAAAGAGAAAAGAAAAAAACGTGAAAAGGGAGTTTGATAGAGTTTGGGCTCTTGGTTTTGGAGAAAAAAAAAAGGGAGAAAGAAGAAGAAGAAGGGAGGAGCAAGTAGAACCTATGAGCATCTAGGTAAGCTGCCTTTACTTCTATTTTTCTTCTATTGTTTTGCTTAACTACAAATCTCCATCTCATAAACCACTCTACCTCACCATTAACCAATTTCCATCACCAATCTAGCCTACACTTGGTTTCAATCCCTATACAACCAGCTCTCTAACCGATTTCATCTCATACTTCAATCATCAGCCTTGTGCTACCACCTACCCGTAACCCCACTCACTTTCATCTCCTACTGAACCAACCAACAACCCACACCACTTACCTGAACCTAGCCATGTTACAATACCCGAACCTGTCCATCATGTCCTAGACCAATTCCCCTCATCCAACCATTGGATCAACATTCCTCATCTTACCCTTGATCTTTTCATTAAATATGGGCCATTGATTGAATCTATGATCATGATATGCTTGAATAAAAATCTAAATTTTGATTCTTTATCGTGTTCATATGATGCCCATTCAAAATCTGATCCATTGAATGTGAAATTTGTTTGATCATGTGATGAAAATTTGTCCATTGATATTTGAATTAATGAATTAGACTAATTGATGTGAATTTAATCTAAATCGTTGATCTTTAAGATCCAATCATGTGAATGGATGGTTAATTAATCTGAATCATTGATTTTAATTTGATGATGATTTAATGATGAATTAATTTGAGCCATTAAAGTCTGATTAACTGATGTTATATGATCTGAACTGTTGATTTAAGATCTTGAATTACTTTCAATCATTAATCAAATGTGATTTCGATCACATTGTTGATAATCGATGCATTGAATCTAGACCGTAGATCTAAAAATACGTTTTGATTAATTAACTCACATGCCTTGGTTGTTTATCACATGTCATATTTTGCTGCTATATTGTTCACATGCTATATTTGGATGCTTATATGCACACACTACCACAATTGGAATAATCACACTGCCATGATTGGAATGATCATACTCACATGCTATATTAAATGCTTATTGTCATAATTAGGGTAGAAAACCCTAAAATGGAAACAAAATAATAATTAGGGTAGAAAACCCTAAAAAATAGAAATAAAATAACAATTAGGGTAGAAAACCCTAAAAAATAGAAAGAAAATAACAATTAGGGTAGAAAACCCTAAAATAGAAAGAAAATAACAATTAGGATAGAAAACCCTAAAAAATGGAAAGAAAATAATAATTAGGGTAAAAAACCCAAAAATGAAAAGAAAATAACAATTAGGGTAGAAAACCCTAAAATGGAAAGAAAATAACAATTAGGGTAGAAAACCCTAAAAAATGGAAAGAAAATAACAATTAGGGTAGAAAACCCTAAAATGGAAAGAAAGTCACAATTAGGGTAGAAAACCCTAAAATGGAAAGAAAATAACAATTAGGGTAGAAAACCCTAAAAATGGAAAGAAAATAATTAGGGTAGAAAACCCTAAAATGAAAAGAAAATAACAATTAGGGTAGAAAACCCTAAAAAAATGGAAAGAAAATAATTAGGGTAGAAAACCCTAAAATGGAAAGAAAATAACAATTAGGGTAGAAAACCCTAAAAAATGAAAAGAAAATAGCGATTAGGGTAGAAAACCCTAAAATGGAAAGAAAATAGCAATTAGGGTAGAAAACCCTAAAATGGAAAGAAAATAATAATTAGGGTTGGAAACCTTAAAAAATGAAAAGAATGCAGCAATTAGGGTAGAAAACCCTAAAATGGAAAGAAAATAGCAATTATGGTAGAAAACCCTAAATATGGAAATAAAATAGCAATTAGGGTCTTGCCATGCTTAAAAGATAGCCTACTAGATCATGCCATATAGGCTCTTGCCTTATTTGCAATACATGCCATATTTGAAAGATTTTTAAACAATCTTATTGTATGTGAATTTCTTGCCATAAATGTTTTATGTGCCATATTTAGATAGAATATTCTATTTTTTGGCAATAACTTATTTTATGCAACACCCTAGTCAAACTGCCATATCTGCACACTTCTAGAAGACAATCTAGGCGTGGGGACGTGCATTTAGGCACCCACATTCTTGGGAAGGGCATAATGGAAATAATAAAACCTTAATAAAGAAAGAGAATTCTTTGCCAAACCTTCCAAAATTAGAATTCATAATGAAAAGGGTAATTTAGGACGATTTGCCCTTCGACAAACCCTAAACCTAGAATAGGTTCTAAACCCTAAACCTAGAATAGGTTCTCAATCATTAACCTAGAACAGGTTATCCAACCCGAACTACGTGGATTCTGATTCCTAGGTCAAACCTTAGGATACGTAGGCCATTTGGGAGAATCCCAAATTCGGATCCACATCTTAGTCCACTCGGACTATCCATAAATCCACTAGGATATTTATCCATACTTTAGTCCACTCGGACTATCCATAGATCCACTAGGATATCTATCCATATTCCAACCCAAATAGGGTTATCCAGTTTCGAACTACGCGGATTCTGATTCCTAGGTCAAACCCTAGGATACGTAGGCCATTTGGGAGAAACCCAAATTCGGATCCAAACCTTAGTCCACTTGGACTATCCATAGATCCACTAGGATAGTTACCCATATTTTAACCCACATAAGGTTATCCACATTCCAACCCAGAATGGGTTATCCATATTTCAACCCAAATAGGGTTATTCTTAGATCTACTAGGACTATCTATCAGTCCACATGGACTATCCAGATCCTAACCTATAGGATTTCTCAGCCTTTCAAGCATAAATTTCAACATGAACAAAGAACTTAATCATGCACAAGCATAAATTACAATCATAAACTTTAATCACACCTGAACTACGATGGTGAACCTGATTTTCGAAATAATTCCGTGATACGTAGGCAATCTGATGGATATAAATTCAGTTCAATGATATCAAACCACTTGGTTTGGTTTAGTTTAACAGATAGAGTCTAGCATAGGAAAGGTATAGGAGACCGATTTCGATCGGGCGGTTTGGGTGCCTAACCCGTTCCCATAACCTTAACCTGACGCTTACCCAATCTCTGATGGATTAGAATTCCAATCTAAGGGTCATGAGTCAATCGAAGTCTTACCTTGGGGTGAGATTTCATATTTCTAAGGTCCTAGACCTAAATCTAGGTGATGACTTCAAAAGATTTTCATCTTTGTCCTCACAGTGGCGACTTCACTGGGGATATAAATGTCAAACTTCTAAATGAAAACTTTCCTTGTGTGAATTGGATGCTAGATTTTAGGATACTATATTTATGCTTGTATAATATTTCTTTGGGGGGAATGG
Source organism: Protea cynaroides (assembly GCA_028583415.1). NCBI lineage: Eukaryota > Viridiplantae > Streptophyta > Magnoliopsida > Proteales > Proteaceae > Protea > Protea cynaroides. The sequence goes on from CM053267.1 coordinate 76,285,281, forward strand.
GTTCAGTCACACATTCTTGCGAGTAGTCGAACCGGGTCCCATGTATATGGGGCAGCCCGCTAGGCGAAACACACAGCCTTGGCCTGTACTTTGTGAGACCACGACCGGTGAGCAGCCTCTAACGAGCGTTTCTTGGGTCCGCCTGGGAATGCGTTATGCTACTCTACGTCGCTTGGATCCTTGCAATATAGTATATAAAGGGAATGGGGGCCCATTATTCATCGAGCATTCGGTGATAGGTTACCCCATCCTCGTCAAGGTTTTCTGTCCTAACCCAGATTGTAGCCCAATGTTTGTTATTTTTTGGTTCATCCCTGAAACGACCCGATAAAATTGGCTTAACCATGACATCCATGTTCGAGACGTCGAAGTTCTGCCCGTTTTTGTCCTCGATTGGTCAACATGTTAGAATCTACATGATGAGCATCTTAAACTCTCACCCATTGGGAGTATGAGGTATGTATACACCTGTTCTACATCATAGTAGACGGTCACTATACACCCTCCATTAAGTAAGCTCGATGTGTCGAATCTCTCATTGTTAACACGTCGATTTCAAAAAAACGAGCAGAAAATCCCTGTCAAGACTTAGATACCCTGGTCAAGAAAAAATTTACTAGTTTGTTCATCTATGAACCACTTTTGCTAACCATCCCTAATAAGGACGACAGATTAATATATTCATTTCAATTTCATCGAATTCGATAATCCAATTGGCCAGACCTTGGTACCACTGATTATCCATTTTGGAATCACGAGGTCCCAAGATTGAACACATGGCTTAATCAAATTCAATTAAATTGACTCGGATAATGTTTACCCAATCGCCCTTATAAGGGATCTAACTCTTGTTTGCTTAAGTCATCTTTGATTGTGTAAGTAACTTCTTCCATTCCTCTAGATGTCTAGAATATCGATATTCCTCCATTGGGAATCAATCTGTAACCATATCCACCCTTTTAGGGTGAGAAGCCCCTACAATTAGGGAATTGTCTTGATCTCCCACTTTTAGATTCATCCATGTTATCTTTCTAAATGAATCAATGGAAGTCATGAATCTTGATCTTAATTGAACATCAAATTTTGTAAGAAAGGAGGCAACCAGATTTGGAAACAAAATTAGTAACTCAGCCAATCTGGTCCAATAGAGCATTCAGTTTAGGCAGCGTCAAGCACCTATACTTGAAAAGTTTACAATATTCTTGTACAGTTAGTCCCTGGGCCTACTCAAACATCATATTCAATTCATCTCAAAATCAATGTGAGATTTAGCCCCTAGAGAAATCTAATCATGGTTCTCAATGCACCCCTGAATTAATGAAAGATTCAGCCCCTAGGCAAATCCAATCACCATTCTCAATGTACCCCAGAATTAAGGAAAGATTCGGCCCCTAGGTAAATCCAATCATTAAGGAAAGATTCAGCCCCTAGGCAAATCCAATCACCATTCTCAATGTACCTCATAATTAAGGAAAGATTCAGCCCCTAGGCAAATCCAATCATATTTCACGAGTCATCTCTGCATTAAGGAAAGATTCAGCCCCTTGGCAAATCCAATCAATATTCCCTATTCACCTTTGAATTAAGGAAAGATTTCAGCCCCAAGGCAGGTCCAATCATCATTTCGGTTCATCAAGAATTAAGGAAAGATTCAGCCCCTAGGCAGATTCAAATACATCCAGTTCATCTCAGAATCAAAAAAATATTCAGCCCTTAGGCAGGTCCAATCATCATTTTGGTTCATCCAGAATTAAGGAAAGATTCAGCCCCTAGGCAGATTCAATCACATCCAGTTCATCTCAGAATCAAAAAAATATTCAGCCCCTAGGCAGGTCTAACCACCATTTCTGGTTCATCTCAGAACTGAAGAAAGGTTCAGCCCCTAGGCAGGTCCAATCATCATTTTGGTTCATCCAGAATTAAAGAAAGATTCAGCCCCTAGGCAGATTCAATCACATCCAGTTCACCTCATAATCAAAGAAATATTCAGTCCCAGATTTAACCACCATTTCTAGTTCATCTCAGAACTGAAGAAAGGTTTAACCCCTAGGCAGGTTCAATCATCACCTCCCAGATCATGTTAAAATGGAAGAGGCATTCGGCCCCTAGGCTTTTTCACCCTTCACCTCCTGTTTGGATTCTGGTTCATGTCGGAACTAGGAAAAATTCAATTCATCTGAATTCAATTAGCCACTAGGATTATCCAACCATCAACTTTGGTTAGGGTCCCAGTTCATGTCGAAACTAGGAAGAGTTCCATCCATCTGAATTTATTTAGCCCCTAGGCTTGTCCAATCATCAACTTTGGTTCAGGTTCTGATTCATGTTGGAACTAAGAAGAGTTCCATTCATTTAAATTTAATTAGCCCCTAGGCTTGTCTAACCGTCAACTCCGGTTCAGGTTCCGATTTATGTTGGAACTAAGAAATGTTCCATTCATATGAACTCAATGTGAGCATGAGTTAGCCTCTAGGCATGTTCAACTATTACCTCTGGTCCATGTTCCATTTCATGAAGGAATCGAAGAGAGTTTTAGTCATTTCAACTCAATCAATCAACCATCTCTTGCAATTAATTAGAGTCCAATCCATGATTGTCATTCTTGATCTCTATCAATCAGAGACCAATTTAAAGTCAATCTTGATCTCTATTAATCAGAGACCAATTCAAAGTCAATCTTGATCTCTATCAATCAGAGACCAATTCAAAGTCAATCTTGATCTCTATCAATCAGAGACCAATTCAAAGTCAATCTTGATCTCTATCAATTAGAGACCAATTCAAAGTCAATCTTGATCTCTATCAATCAGAGACCAATTCAAAGTCAATCTTGATCTCTATCAATCAGAGACCAATTCAAAGTCAATCTTGATCTCTATCAATCAGAGACTAATTCAAAGTCAATCTTGATCTCTATCAATCAGAGATCAATTCAAAGTCAATCTTGATCTCTATCAATCAGAGACCAATTCAAAGTCAATCTTGATCTCTATCAATCAGAGACCAATTCAAAGTCAATCTTGATCTCTATCAATCAGAGACCAATTCAAAATCAATCTTGATCTCTATTAATCAGAGACCAATTCAAAGTCAATCTTGATCTCTATCAATCAGAGATCAATTCAAAGTTAATCTTGATCTCTATCAATCAGAGATCAATTTAAAGTCAACTCTGTCTCAATCAATCAGAGACCAATTCAAAGTCAACTCTGTCTCTATCAATTAGAGACCAATTCAAAGTCAATCTTATCTCTATCAATCGGAGACGGATTCAAAATCAATCTCTGGCTCTATCAATTAGAGCCTGATCCATGTCCATCATAGCCCAGTGCTACAAGTTAGGATCGCTCGTCAGGAATGACGAATGAGAAGCATTCCTCATTGCCTGTCAATAAAGATCAGTTCCAGATTCTGGAGTCATCAGAAATCATGAACCTTCAACTATAGTAGTGCTATCCCATCATGGGCATTTTTGTCCCATTAGCCAAGGAAATACCAGAATCCAAAGAGTTGCCCTCATATTTCTCATTGTTCAAAGAGAGGGAATGGAATTTTTCAGAGCAGTAGGATTGACCAAAGATGAGATCCGATAAGCCCCAGGCTAGGATAGGAACCAGAATCATAGCTAGGGAATGGTCCAATGATGAAACCCTTAATCCATAAACTGGGGCATGAACCAGATTGACCTTGGACCCAAATTGAATGAGGTCTAATGAGGAAAGCCATTATGCCTTAAACTGGGGCATGAACCAAATTGACCTTAGACCCAAATTGAGAGTGGTCTAACAAAGAAATCCATTGAACCCCCCAAGCCGAGCCATAAACTAGTATAATTTTAGACTCAAAATGGTGTAGTGCAATGACGATACCTCTTGCTCCCCAAGCTGGGGTATAAGCCAAAATGATTTTGAATTCAGCTATAAGTGGTCCACTGATGAATCCACTGGACCCCAAATTGGGGCATGAACCAAAGTAACCTTGAGCTTAAAAAGCAATAGTCTGGTTATGAATGGATCCTAAACTGAAAGAAAAGAGGGTAAGAATTGTATGGAACCCTGAAAGGTAGGCATCCTGCACCTATTGATAGAGGGGCACGATGAGTCTTGCTATTAGAAATCTGAAGGAAGATTTATTCCCACAATGACTGAAGGTGGTCGTCGAAGGCGTTATGCCAAACTGGAGCCACTTGGATGAACTAGTTGTTTCAACTTTCTATTATCGATATTCGATAGGTCATCCATGTCTAGGTCCAAGATTGATATGCTTGTTGACAAGTCTAGTCCAATCTGCCCTGTAAGTAAAAAAAAAATCACCCGTTTGGGATTTCAAACTTTGTGCCTTGTCTCTTCCATACATTTCCTCCCAGTTTTGTACATCTTCCTATTCTACGTGCGTAGTCAATTCTGACTCTGAAGATGATTGAAACGATGAGCCGTCTCCTGAACTTCTATGCCACCCGGCCTCTTGAGAAAGAAAGGTCCAACCCGTCTGGGAAAGCTTTAAATGATCAATCAAGAGACACAAGAGTAGTCTCAAGAAACATGTATTGGAGAAGCTGCCATTTGTTCTACCTGTGAAAAGATTCTAAGGGAAGCATTAGATCAACAGATCAGCCAATCAGTACAAATGTGGAGGACATATGTGCCACCAAAAGGATAGAAACTTCAAAGTTCTTACAAAATAAATCATCTGTAAGCAAGAGATACATGATGAATGGTCAATCCCAAAATCCAAGAATGAGGTCATTGGAATACCCAAAAAAAAAAAAGGAAAGAAAAAGAAAATTCAAGCCAATGTTTTATCTACATCAATAATGGGAGGTGGTCACATCAGACAGAAGGTGATGATTAACTTCTAGAGGACAGCATACAGATTCACCATAAAATCAGATACTAGATGAGCAGTCACAAATGTTCATAAAGTATACAAAAGATCAGAGTACTAACTGGGGCAAAGATGTTCTATCTGATTGGAAATGTTTGGAAGAAAAAGATTCAAATCCAATATTGAAAGTCAGGATTCAATTTCGCGATCAAGCGAACACTGCATTATGTGGCCTTCACATCCAAAAAAAATGAAAAAGAAAAAAGAAAAAAGAAAAAAGAGAAGAAAATAAAATAGTATGATGTTGAATGGCATTGGAACTTGACAGTAAGCCAATTGTCCCTCTTACTTCAAGAGGATGATAGTTCCAACCAAAGCCTGATAGCAAGTTCGATCATTCGTCGAGATTTACAACATGTTGGACCGGACTTTTGATTTTGGCCAATTACATCCCGCCTTTACAGGAGACGATCTCATCACTTCTTCATCATCAGAGAAACATTTCTCATCGGCATTAGACTCTCTCTCCCGTCTATCAATCTGACGGCTTTCCAAGGAGTCTCTATCACAAGCCCTTCTTTTGATTATCAATTTTTATGGCATTGTATCTCATGATCATGTCATCATTTTATGTACAAATTCATGAATCTGGCTGGAACTCTCATCTGTCGTTCATTACATCCAACGGCTTCCCAAGATTCCTATAAGCCCTTTATTTTTCAAGCCAATAAAATGAGATCTTCTCGGTAAGATAAATCCATTCTACATAAATAACCAAACACTCTCCCAATGGTAGACCCATGTGGACAGTTTCACATCAGTCCTCTTGGACCTTCAACATCAATACTTGTCAACAAACCTAAAGGTTTCAGGCCCAGATATGATCGTGACTGATTCGGAATCTCGATATACCTTGTTGGGACACTATGAGGACAAAGATGGAAATCTCTAGAAGTCGGCACCTAGATTTAGGTCTAGGACCTTAGAAATGTGAAATCTCACCCCAAGGTAAGACTTCGATTGACTCATGACCCTTAGATTGGATTTCTGGTCCATCAGAGATTGGGTAAGTGTTAGGTTACGATTATGGGAAGGGGTTAGGCACCCAAACCGCCCGATCAAAATCGGTCTCCTATACCTTTCCTATGCTAGACTCTATTTGTTAAACCAAATCAAACCAAGTGGTTTGATATCATTGGACCGAATCTGTATCCATCAGATTGTCTACGTATTACGGAATTATTCCGAAAATCAGGTTCACCATCGTAGTTCAGGTGTGATTAAAATTTATGGTTGTGATTTATGCTTGTGCATGATTAATTTCTTTGTTCAAGTTGAAGTTTTATGCTTGAAATGTTGAGAGACCCTATGGATTAGGATCTGGATAGTCCATGTGGACCGATAGATAGTCCTAGTGGATCTAAGAATGGATAACCCTTTCTGGGTCAAAGTATGGATAACCTATTCTGGGTTGGAATAAGGATAATCCTATATGGGTTGGAATGTAGATAACCCTATTTGGGTCAAAATTAGGGTGGATATCCTAGTGGATCTATGGATAGTCCAAGTGGATTAAGGTGTGGATAACCTTTTTTGGGTTGGAATATGAATAACCCTTTTTGGGTTGGAATATGGATAACCCTTTATGGGTTGGAATATGGATAACCCTTTATGGGTTGGAATATGGATAACCCTATCTGGGTTGAAATGTGGATAACCCTATCTGGGTTGGAATGTGGATAAATATCCTAGTGGATCTATGAATAGTCCGAGTGGACTAAGGTTTGGATAACCCTTTCTGGGTTGGAATATGGATATCCTAGTGGATCTATGGATAGTCCGAGTGGACTAAGGTGTGGATCCAAATTTGGGTTTCTCTCAAATGGCCTACATATCCTAGGGTTTGCCCTAGGAATCAGAATCCGCGTAGTTCGGGCTTGGGTGAAATGGTTGGATATCCTAGTGGATCTATGGGTAGTCAAAGTAGACTAAGGTATGGATCCGAATTTGTGTTTCTCCCAAATGACCTACGTATCCTAGGGTTTGCCCTAGGAATCAGAATCCGTGTAGTTCGGGCTTGGGTGAAATGGTTGGATATCCTAGTGGATCTATGGGTAGTCCAAGTGGACTAAGGTATGGATCCGAATTTAGGTTTCTCCCAAATGGCCTACGTATCCTAGGGTTTGCCCTAGGAATCAGAATCCACGTAGTTCGGGATTGGGTGAAATGGTTGGATATCCTAGTGGATCTATGGGTAGTCCAAGTGGACTAAGGTATGGATCCAAATTTAGGTTTCTCCCAAATGGCCTACGTATCCTAGGGTTTGCCCTAGGAATCAGAATCCACGTAATTCGGACATTGGGTAACCTTTTCTAGGTTAGAATGATTGAGAACCTATTCTAGGTTTAGGGTTTAGAACCTATTCTAGGTTTAGGATTTACCGAGGGGCAAAATCATCCTAAATTATCCTTTTCATCCTGAATTCTAATTTTGGAAGGTTTGGCAAAGTATTTTTCTTTTCTTTATTATGATTTTTTTATAATTCTCATTATGCCCTTCCCAAGAATGTGGGTGCCTAAATGCACGTCCCCACACCTAATATGTTTGCTAGGTGTACAGATATGACAGTTCGACTAGGGTGTTGCATAAATAAAATTATTGTCAAAATTGAATTATTCATCTAAATATGGCATATAACACATTTATGGCAAGAAATACACATATAACAAGATTGTGAAAATTTCCTTAATATGGCATGCACTGTAAATAAGGCAAGAGCCTATATGGTAAGATCTAATATGCTAATTCTAAGCATGGCAAGACCTAATATGACTATTTTTAGGGTTTTCTACCCTAATTACTATTTTCTTTTCATTTTAGGGTTTTCTACCCTAATTGCTATTTTCTTTTCATTTTTAAGGTTTTCTACCCTAATTGTTATTTTCTTTCCATTTTTAGGATTTTCTACCCTAATTGATAATTTTCTTCAATTATAAGGTTTTCTACCTTAATTGTTATTTTCCTTCCATTTTAGGGTTTTCTACCCTAATTGCTGTTTTTCAATTTATCTCTTTTCAAGATGAATATGATGAATGAAAACATTCCAACTATAGCAGTGGTAGTAATCCAAACATAGCAGTAAGCATCCAAACATGACAGTAATCATCTAAATATGACAGTAAACATGTGGCAGACAAATATGATAATAAGCATGTGTAGCATTCCAAAACAGCAAGAATCATGCAAGCATCAAAATGGTGGACATATCAACATGGAATCCAATGGTTCAGATTTAATGTCATCACATAATCAGAAATCAATTGATCATCTAGTGGATCAAATTTATCAATCAATGGCTCAAGATCAAAGGCCATAATTAAATCATGTGAAAATAACTTAACATCAAATGATCATATACAAATTTGCATTAAAAAATTTCAAATCAATGGTTACAATTAATCACATCAAACTCCCAAGATCAGATCCAGATAAGATGACCATAATTTAATCATCCAAAATCCATATCAATGGTTCATATTTAATCACCTTAAATTTCAAACCAATGGGATCAATTTCGTAAAATTCTAAGCATTTCAGATCAATTTTGATCACATGAAATTTCTACATGTAATTGATCCAATTAATATAAAATTCCCAAGATCAGATCCAGATCAGATGGTCATAATTTAATCATCCAAAATCTATATCAATGGTCCATATTTAATCACCTTAAATTTCAAACCAATGGGATCAATTTCATAAAATTCTAAACATTTTCAGATCAATTTTGATCATATAAAATTCCTACATGTAATTGATCCAATTAATCACATCAAATTCTCAAGATCAGATCCAGATTAGATGGTCATAATTTAATCATTCAAAATCCATATTAATGGTCCATATTTAATCACCTTAAATTTCAAACCAAATGGATTAATTTCATAAAATTCTAAGCATTTTTAGACTAATTTTGATCACATGAAATTCTTACATGTAATTGATCCAATTAATCACATCAAATTCTCAAGATCAGATCCAGATTAGATGGTCATAATTTAATAATCCAAAATCCATATCAATGGTCCATATTTAATCACCTTAAATTTCAAACCAAATGGATCAATTTCATAAAATTCGAAGTATTTTTAGATCAATTTTGATCACATGAAATTCCTACATGTAATTGATCCAATTAATCACATCAAATTTATAAGATCAGATCCAGATTAGATGGTCATAATTTAATCATCCAAAATCCATATCAATGGTCCATATTTAATCACCTTAAATTTCAAACCAAATGGATCAATTTCATAAATTCTAAGTATTTTTAGATCAATTTTGATCACATGAAATTCCTACATGTAATTGATCCAATTAATCACATCAAATTCTCAAGATCAGATCCAGATAAGATGAAAATAATTTTAATCATCCAAAATCCATATCAATGGTCCATATTTAATCACCTTAAATTTCAAACCAATGAGATCAAATTTCATAAAATTCTAAGCATTTTCAGATCAATTTTGATCACATGAAATTTCTATATGTTTGGATCAATTTTATCCACATGAAATTTCAACACATTTTGGTCAATTTAGCACATGAAATTTCAAATAAAGAACAAAGAAAACGATAAAGCAGAGTTTACCTATTTTTTATGATTTCTCCTTCTCTTGATATTCTTCTTCTTCTTTTTCTTTTTCTTCATCTTATCTTCTTTCTTTCCTCCTATTATTCTAGGATCTGCACCTCTTAGTTCACAATCCAAATATTTTTCTTAGAGAAATCGACTCCCTTCCTTGTTGGGCATCTTGACACTTAGTCATACCTTTGTTTCCCTCTTTAGATTTTTCTTAATTCTCTTTCTTTATTTGAAACCATGACAACCAACTAAACTTTTTTTTTCTTTATTCTCCTTTTCTTTCTTTTTTCGACTCCCTTCTTCTTTTGTTATTTTTTTATCCAAAACCGACATTAGACTAGATGATTTCCTCCCCCTAATTTGATTCTAGGATCTGCATCTCCTAGTTCACAATCCAAATATTTTTCATAGAGAAATCGACTCCCTTCCTTGTTGGGCCTCTTGACACTTAGTCATACCTTAGTTTTTCTCTTTAGATTTTTCTTAATTCTCTTTCTTTATTTGAAACCGTGACAACCAACTAAACTTTTTTTTTTCTTTATTCTCCTTTTCTTTCTTTTTTAACTCCCTTCTTCTTTTGTTATTTCTTTTTTTTTTTAATTTATTTCTTTTTCTATCCAAAATCGACATTAGATTAGATGATTTTCTCCCCCTAATTTGATTCTAGGATCTGCATCTCCTAGTTCACAATCCAAATCTTTTCCTTAGAGAAATCGACTCCTTTCCTTGTTGGGCCTCTTGACACTTAGTCATACCTTAGTTTCCCTCTTTAGATTTTTCTCAATTCTCTTTCTTGATTTAAAACCATGACAACCAACTAAACTTTCCTCTTTTTTTTTGGGTTAAATCAACGTACCACCTCTTGCTTCTCTATTATCTTTTCTTTACAAAACAATGACACCTAGCTCATCTCTCCATTTTTTGCTTTTTTTTTTCTTTCCTCTTTTATTCTCTTGGAGATACCTAGTGCCCATGCAATCTTTCCTTAATTCATTCTCACCTCATGCTTTCCCTTACTATCTCATTGTTCCATGGTTAGCACTACGATCTTCCAAATCAAACCGTGACTAGCATGATATGTTATTTGCTTCTTCGTTTAACACCTCCAATCTATCCAATACATTAGGTAAATGTGACACCACCTACTTGCTAAAACAATCACATGCAAATTTTTCTCTTTTCTTAATATCTCATGTTGACACCTAGCCTCTCAAAGATCCCTTCTTGCTTAATGCATTCCCATGGCCAGCATTAACATGCCTTTTGTCAAATTCCACCAACCGCAAAAAATGGGGTGCTTACAGATGCCCCTCTTTATCCAAGATTGTTACCAATTGAAGGCTGAAGATAAAAGAACCACATTTTTGGGATATGTGTGAGATTACTTATTGGACTGCACTTAGGGATATTTGTCCTAAACTGCCTACGTATTCTAAGAGTGTCCTAGAAATCAAGCCTAGAACGTAGTTCGACTGACAAGAAGGTTTGCTCTTCTTGGAGAATTGATGACTATTCTTCTTGTATGAAGCTAGGCTGTGAATACAAGGCTCATTTGTAGGCTGTGAACCTCTTCTTGCTGAGGTGGAACTCATGATGCAAGGTAGCGGGCTTGGACCCGGCTTGATCCATTTGTAGGCTGATAAACCTCTTTTTATATGAAGCTAGGCTGTGAATACAAGGCTCATTTATAGGCTAGGAACCTCTTCTTGCTGAGGTGACTCATGATGCAAGGTATGTACGGGCTTGGACCCAGCTTGATCCATTTGTAGGCTGATGAACCTCTTCTTGTATGGAGCTAGGCTGTGAATACAAGACTCATTTATAGGCTGAGAACCTCTTCTTGTATGGAGCTAGGCTGTGAATACAAGGCTCATTTGTAGGCTGGGAACCTCTTCTTGCTGAGGTGGAACTCAATGCAAGGTATGTGCGGGCTTGGACCCGGCTTGATCCATTTGTAGGCTGATAAACCTCTTCTTGTATGAAGCTAGGCTGTGAATACAAGGCTGATTGCGTGAGCTTGGGCTCAGCTTTGATTTGTCTAGATGTAAGACTTGATGTCTTTCTTTGATTGAGATTCTAGTTTGAGTACCAGCATGTATCAGAACATTGAAAATTTCAAAGAGCATATGAATAATTATGTTGAATCAACTGTTTCTTTGTTGAATCTAAGAGACATAGTTCATGAAACACACTAGAATTCAAAAAAAACCTAAAATGCTTTTGGTTTCTTGATTGGTGCAACTCTAGGGAGTGTTTGAACATTTCGATTGTCCCATTCACGAGCAATGGTATCAACCAGATCTAATGTCAATTTTCTGGGTAGTTCACAATCAGTCACTTCTCTGTTGGTGCTTGCTGGGATATTCAATTGCTGAGGTAACCTTGTTGGGGAATAGAATGAGGTATGAGTCAACCCCATGAACCGGACATGCAAACTATTCTCTGTATTTGTGACAACCCGCTCTTGCTTCCACCCAGTGCATTTCCATCTGATGTCTGTTGTAGTTATTTCTTTGAAGCGGCTAAACCAGTCTATGTCTATCTGATAAGCCATAGGATTTGCTCGTTTTGCCAATTGAAAAGGGTTGAGCGTCGTTGCTTCAGATTCCTCAACTAACCCTAACCTCTCTGTTAACCAGATTTGAAGAAGATATGGTGATCCGCTAAAATTGTCCAACTCAAACTGATCTTGATGAGTTTCCATAAAGTCAAGGCCCTTTAATGTCTCGGCCAACACTGTAGGGATGATGTCAAAACCTTGTCTCACATGCTTGATGAGATCTATTATGACTGGATATTCTGAGTCTGTGCAACTTCATAGCAATAGTCGGGCTATGCTACAATATAGGTAAACATGTCTTCTCTAAACCTGTTCTTCCTTCTTTGTTGGACTGGTATGAGCATATAACTTGATCATGCGCTTTATCTGTAGCTGTTGATCTTGTATAAAACGACACATTTCTTTCTTATCCCAACTGAAAAAATCCTGTATCTCATGCCTATAATCTTTTCCTGGACATGGCTTGAAGATCTTCCGCTTAGGTGTGAGTAGGAGGCAAGCTCTGAATTCTTCTACAGTTGGGCATAACTTGACTTCTCTCATCCTGAAGACATGAACTGTTGGATCCCAACATTGAGTGGCCGCTTTCAAAAGGTCTGGGCATAATTTTATGGTTGTTAATTGAGGAAGTGTCTCCAGTTGATGCTTCCGTAAGAAAGAGCTATCTTCTGTGAACTCAATACGCCAACTCCAATTTTTCAGTGCCCTGTCCATCTCTGTAATTCTGTTCGACGGATCAATGTATTGTCAGCCTCCTAGGTGTGACCTGTACGAATCCCGACATACAAATAGAGGTTAAAAATGAATCATTGGAATTATCTTCAATTATTGTTGTTTGGATATATTGAAATGCCCTTAGAAGGTTACATATGAAATGTATACATATGATTGACTCTGTCTGAGTTTAAAGTACTTAAATCTATAGACATGACGAGCTAAAGTGGAGGTCCGAAAAGGACTGGCAAGAAACTGTCCAGGTGGGTTTGCCGCCTGGAGGAGTTTATGGTTGTTCATGTAGAATGGGCTTATCTTACCGAGAAGATCCCATTTTATTGGATTGAGGAAGGATGGGCTTATTGGAATCTTGGGACGCCGTCGGATGTAATGAACGACAGATAAGAGTTCCAGCCAGAATTTTTTTTTCAGATTGATATACTCATGAGAGTTTATATCAAATGATGTGAAAGATGGGCTTTGATGTATAACTCTTGGGAAATCCGTTGGATAGATAGACGGATGAACGAGTTTAGCCAATAAACAGGAAATTCTTTCTTTGATTATGATGATAAGATGAACCATTCTTGGGTGAAAGGTGTTGTGCCCCATTGGAGAATCTAGTCAACCATATCGGTAAATTCCTCAACTGATTGATGCCCATCATTGATGTCAGTAGGTGAGAGATAAGCCTTCTTCATCTTCTTTTTTTTTTTTTTTTTTTTTTTTTTTTTTGAAGAGTGTAGAGGCTAAACATAATATCTCTTCACTTGATCCAAGTTGGTCAAGTATGTAACTCGATGCCTTCCATGTTGACCAGTCGAACAGCTTTCCCCGGTAAGATTTCTTTTACTATGAACGGTCCGCTCCCCTAGGGTCATGGACAGGTGCTCTTTGTTCCTTCAATACTAGGTCCCCTGCTGTCAGGTGACGAACACGCACCTTTTTGTTAAAGGTTGCTACCATTCTTTGTTGGTATTTTCTTACATTATCCACTGCCTTCATTCTTCTTTCATCAACAAAATTCAGCTCGTCATATCTGGATTGCAACCATTCAGCTTCTGGAATCTTGCATTCCATCAAGACTCTCAGTGATGGCACCTCTATTTCTACTGAGAGGACTGCTTCCATACCATATACTAGTGAATATGGCATTGCCCCAGTGGATGTTCTTATGGATGTTCTGTATGCCCAAAGTGCATAAGGTAGTTTGTTTGCCCAATCCACATTAGATTCTGCCATCTTCTGGAGAATAATCTTGACATTTTTATTGGCCGCCTCTACTGCCCCATTTGTCTGTGGACGGTAAGGAGAGGACCGGTGCCTTTTGATGTGGAACTTGTCGCATAATTCTTGGACTCTCCCTCTGAAGTGTTGTCCTTGATCTGAGACTATAGACTGAGGCATTCCATGCCGGCATATGATATACTCTTGTAGAAATTTAGCCACTTTATTTGCTGTGAGCTTGGCATATGATTGTGCCTCTACCCACTTTGTGAAATAATCAATGGCGACCAAGATGAATTCATGCCCATTTGAAGCTTTAGGGTGAACCTTTCCGATCACATCTATGCCCCAGGTTGAGAAAGGCCATGGAGAGCTAAGAGTATGCAACTCTGCTGGAGGCACGTGTATCAAATTAGCATGGATTTGGCACTTGTGACATTTCCTTACGAACTCTGAACAATCTGCTTCCATTGTGTTCCAATAATATCCCATTCTGAGAATCTTTTTTACGAGCATTCTAGCATTCATGTGAGGTCCGCATATTCCTTGATGGAATTGCTCGATGACATTTTGCACCTGTTCCTCGTCGATACAGACTAACTGCACTCCTTCATGGGATCTTTTGTACAGGATATCTTCGCATAGTATGAACTGGGAGGCATATTGCCTAAGAGACTTCCTCTCACCTGTTGTAGCTTCCACTGGATACTTTCCTTCATTGATGAAATCTATGATAGGAGCAAACCATGGCCGTCCATCGACTGTCAATGCATTCACTTCTTCCAAGTGGACTGGTCGTACTCTCTTCTCTATGATTAGGGGTTTGATACGTCCCAAAGGATCATTTCCAATCATTGAAGCCAAGGTGGCCAATGCATCGGCATACTTATTGGTATCTCTTGGAGAGTAGTCAAATTCAATTTTCTTGAACCTCTGAGCCAAGGTTATTGCACATTGTTGATAAGGTATCAGCTTCTCATCTTTGGTTTTCCAATCCCCTCTGACTTGGTAGATAACAATTGATGAGTCACCGTAGACCTTTAATCTGTAGACCCCTATGGCCAAAGCTACTTTTAGTCCCATGATACATGCTTCGTACTTTGCGATGTTGTTTGTACAGTCGAAGTCTAATCTGAATGAAAATGGTACAAATGCCCCTTCTGGATCTATGAATAAGACGCCGGCCCCGTATCCCATATGATTTGCGGCTCCATCGAAGAACATTATCCATGTGTCATTCTTCCCCTCTTCTTGAGTTGTGTAGACTTCTTCATCTGGGAATATATCTTCCAAATGTCTGAGGTTATCTTCAATTGGTAGAGCCGATAGATTTTCTGCGATTACGCTCCCTTTGATAGACTTTTGAGTAGTGTATGTGATGCCAAATTCGGACAACAACAATAGCCACCTAGCCAACCTTCCTGTTAAAGCCGGTTTCTCAAATAGATACTTCAGGGGGTCCATTCTGGAAATAAGTATGACCTTGTAAGATAACATATAATGTCTCAATCTCTTTGTTATCCAGACTAGGGCTGTGCATGTCTTCTCCAGCTGTGTATAATTGGCTTCGTATCCTGTGAATTTCTTACTCAAGTAGTATACTGCCTTTTCTGTCTTTCCATCTGTATCATGTTGGGCTATCATTGATCCCATAGAACCCTCTAGTATTGATAAGTATAGGAGTAGCGGTCTTCTCGGCACTGGTGGGGCTAAGACCGGTGGGTTCAACAGATATGTCTTGATTTTTTCAAAAGCCATCTGACATTGAGGGTTCCAATCCTTTGGCTGGTCTTTCCGGAGTAGCTTGAAAATTGGTTCACATGTTGCGGTGTGATGTGCAATAAACCGATTGATGTATTGAAGTCTTCCCAAGAAACCTCTTACTTTCTTTTCAGTTTGAGGAGATGACATTTCAGAGATGGCTTTTATCTTGGCCGGATCAATCTCGATTCCTCTTTGGCTGACCATAAAACCTAGCATTTTGCCTGCTATAACCCCGAATGCACATTTTTGGGGGTTAAGCCTTAGTTTGTATCGCTTGATCCTTTCAAAGAACTTCCTTAACGTCGGGATGTGACCTTCTCTGGTGAACGATTTTACAATCATATCATCTACATACACCTCTACCTCCTTATGGATTAGGTCGTGCAAGATTGTAGTAGCCATTCTTTGATAAGTAGCTCCAGCATTCTTCAGCCCAAATGGCATCACAGTGTAACAGTAGGTGCCCCAGTCTGTTATGAAGGTGGTTTTCTCCTTGTCCTCAGGTGCCATCTTTATCTGATTGTACCCTGAGAATCCATCATGAAAAACAAAAGAGCATGATTTGTAGTATTATCCACTAGGATGTCTATCTTTGGTAATGGAAAGTCATCTTTGGGGCTAGCCTTATTTAGGTTTCTATAATCAATGCACACCCTCAGTCTTCCATCCTTTTTAGGTACGATGACCACATTTGCTAACCACTCTGGGTACTTCATGACCTCTAGGAATCCCACATCAAATTGCTTCATGATATCTTCTTTAACCTTAAGGGTCCATTCAGGCCTTAACCGCCTCAGCTTCTGCTTATATGGCCTTATATCCGAGACCAGAGGTATCTTATGCTGTACAACTTCAGGATCTATGCCAGGCATATCTTCATAGGACCATGCAAACACTTCTTGGAACTCCATCAGTAATTCCGTCATTTGTTTGGTTTCTCCTTCCGTCAAGGTAGCACCAATCTTTATTTCTTGAGGTTTCTCTGCTGAACCGAGATTAATTATTTTGAAGTCTTCGCCGATAGGTTGAGCCTTCTTCTCCTCCGAGGCTTGGATGGATTGTAATATTTCAGGAAATGGTTCATCATTCTCATCATTTTCAAAGTTAGAGTTAGAAGGAGAAGGAAAGGAAGAAGTAGACGCAGAGTAATTCAAAATATCATCTTTATTCATATTCGAAAGCAGAGGTACAGAGGAAATGGTTCCAAGTGGAACAGAATCAAAATTTGAAAAGGACTCAATCTTATTTAAAGACCTAAGGACCCTAGGCTCAGACATAGTCACTATATGTGGATTACATGACAACTCCTTTGGGTACACAAAATTATCATAACAACTCCTCCATTTGGGGATTATTCCGTTGATGGATAGGGTAAATTGTTGTACATCGGGATTCCTATTTTGGTCTTCACCGGTGAGCATCATCACTTGATTGTCGTCGAATAGTTTACTGATGTTGATCACTTCTGTCTCGGATTTCTGCTCCTTATTCTGCTCTTGGATCTTGACTTGTTCGAGCTCTTCCCAATCAAGGGTACAATCATGAAATATTTCAAACCTGGGTACTTGATTTTGAAGGTGAGTACTGAACCAAGGTTCTGAAAATCCGCAATAGATGTTGTTCTCTCCATCTTTGACAAAATACCCATTGAGGGTCTTTGAAAACTGGATATCCTGCACATTGTACAACCCCTCAGATATTGCTTGATAGACTGCTTCATCCGTCCTTTGAGGTCGCCAGTCTCCACTGGCTCTGTCTGATGCTCTTATTCTGTTGCCATCATACTAACTATTATACTTGTATTTCATCCTCTCGAGCTTCCAAAATCCTTTGTCAGCTCTCCTCTGCTTTTGCTTTATTATTTTCAGATCCCCTTCAGTGGGGGTATACCCCAGTCCAAATCTATACTCATTGACCAATAGAGATAAGAAAGTGACATCACCATGTTGGTGGGAACCAAGGCCCATACCTGGAAAGTAGAGCATGTTAAGTAATTGACGAAATGGAAAGGGCAGATGCGTACCTGTAGGATCTGGCTCAGTTGTGGCTAAGATGTTGTCAACCTGGAACCCTCCGAGAGAGAAATCTTGCCTTGCATCCCCTTGTGACTTTTCATCATTCTCTCCAGTGGCCAATGTATTCACAGCTGTAGAGTCTGCATGTATTGTCACAGTTGTACCCTTGTGGATGAATTTAATCTTCTGGTACAAAGTAGATGCCACCGCATTGGCCTGATAGATCCAAGGCCTACCCAGAAGGATGTTGAATGAGGCAGAAATATCAATGACTTGGAACTCTGTTTCAAACTCAGCCGGTCCTACTTGAATTGGTACTGTGAAGACACCCAATATAGCCCTTCTGGTATTGTCATATGCCTTAATGGTCATATCCGAAGGTTTCAACTCTGACTCGCTGAAGCCTAGATGCTTGAATGTACGGAAAGGGAATACATTTAAGGCTGACCCATTATCAACCAAAACTTGAAAAATGCTCTTGCCCTGGCATCCAATGGTAATATGCAGAGTTTGTATGTGATCCTTGCTTCCTTGAGGAAGATCTGCATCTCCAAAAACAATTGCATTAATGGCATATCTGCCCCCTACTAGCATGGCTAGTTCTTCTCCCTCCATTGAAACTGGGACCTGAATGCTTGCTAGAGATTTTAGTACCGCATCCCTGTGGACCTTGGAAGCCATTAGAAGCTCCCAAATGGACACATTGGCTTGGGTCTTTTGTAGTTGTTTCAAAACCAGGTTTGGAGGTTCTGGTTGGTTGGCAGGTCCTTTACCTTTCTCTCTTACGGCTTGGGCCGGATCATTTACCATCAAGTGGGATGGTTTGTAGTTCTTCCCTGTTCTGGTTTCTGCTACTTCTTGCTCATCCTCTGGGAATATGAACTCCATCTCAAGGAAACGATTATCAACTTGATCTACTTCTATCTCCTCATCTAAGAGGTAGATGATGAATGGTTCTTCTTTTTCTTCTTCTTGTGCTTGTGCTATAAGGTGTGATGAATCTTTCGGGAAATAGAAATCATATTCTTCTTCTTCTTGTTGATGGCTACCCAACATGTTTACTTCGTCACCAGATGTGACAACCATATTTCTTATTCCTTTTATGACTGGCATAAGGTCTGAGAGCTTATCTCCCCATTCTATGAAATTGATGCTGTGGTGAGGGAGGGGATTATTCGCCACTGACACTTGTCAGGGCTGGACCTTAAATTTACCGAAATCCAATAGATCATGTATGGCATGCCTTAATGTATAGCAATTGTCCGTGTCATGCCCATGCTGATTGTGGTACTTACAGAAAAGATCCATGTGAAAATTCGATGGAAGAGGACTTGGAGGTGGACGAGGGTCGAGCACTGTCAACTTCTTGGCTTGTATTAATTTGTCCAGAGCCTTGGATCGGGTCATCCCCAAATCGGTAAACTGCATCCTTGGTCTTGCTTGCTGTGGTGGGGTGTAACTTGAACTTTCCAAAATCAATGGTTCAGAATTGGTATTAGCTATTTGCTTTACAGATTGATTTCCTGGGTTTCTTGGTGGGTACGCCCTTCTATTTGACACCCCTTCTGACCTTTCTGACTTTCCTGGTAATATATCTCCTCGGGTTATGGCGTCCTCCACTTGTTGTCCCGCAACCACGAGCCCTTCGAAAGATAAGATGGCCTGACCGAAGATGTATGTTTTATATGGCCCACTTAAACCTCTCATCATTATTTGCACTTGATCTCTTTCAGAGGGTCGATCCCAAAGCTTTGCTGCAACACTTCTGAATCGGGTTAGATAGGCCGTGAATGTCTCTCCTTGTACTTGGACCATGGTCTCCAATTGCCTACGGTGGGTCTCTAACTTCGTATTGTAGGAATAGAAACTGATAAATGCTTTGGTGATATTTGACCAAGAATGTATCTGTGATGGTTTCAGATTCATCAACCATCGATGAGCCCCACCCGTGAGTGAGAATTGGAATGCCTGTCCTAACTGCTCATCAGTGAATCCTTCGCCTTGCTTCAATAGGCCTATGAATGATCTTAAATGGGCCCTGGGATCTCCTGTCCCATCAAATTTCTCAGTGGTCCATTTAAACTTGGGAGGCAATTTAGTTTCTGGAAAGAAGCATAATCCTTCGGCATCAATGATTTGACTTTCTACTCCTTTCATGCCCCTTAGTATTTTTTCCACTTGACTCAATCTATCACTGTATGGGCCATCTTCTTCCTTTGATTTCTTAGTCACCGGGGTAGCCTGAACGATGGATTGTTTATGGGGTATGGCACCTTCCATATCTTCGAATGCCGGGTTTATGAAAAATTTTGACACAACTGCATTAGGGGTACCCGGTCCTTGTGGCGGTGCCATATTTACCCTTTCAGAGGTCAACCCTTGAGCCTGTAATTGTAATTGGATATCCCTTACTGCGGCAGCTATCATTCCCATGGTATCCTCAATCTTTTCCATTCTAGCATCCATAGTGTTTGGGACTTGGTTTGATCCTTCAGCCATTGATTCAGTTGATGTGGTTGAGATGGGACTAACTAGCTCCGGTGTGTACACACTAGATAACCTCCCAGTAACGGGATCCCTTATCCAAGAGGTAGAAATGGTTGTAGTTTGGGCTGACTCCTTGGCTCTATACCGGAAAGGAACCCAAAAGTGATAAATATTAGGACACTAAGATAACGGGAGTGGAAAGAAGTTACATACACATTCAAAGATGACTCAACCAAACAAGAGTTAGCTCCCTCATAAGGACGATTGGGTAAACATTGTCCGAGTCAATTTAATTGAATTTGATTAAGCCATGTGTTCAGTCTTGGGACCTTGTGATTCCAAAAATGGATAATCAGTGGTACCAAGGTCTGGCCACTTGGGTTACCTAATTCGTTGAAATTGAAATGGATATATTAATCCGTTGTCCTTATTATGGATGGTTAGCAAAAGCGGTTCATAGATGAACAAACTAGTAAATTTCTTCTTGACCATGGTATCTAAGTCTTGACAGGGATTTTCTGCTCGTTTTTTGAAATCGACGTGTTAATAATGAGCAATTCGACACATCGAGCTTACTAAATGGAGGGTGTATGGTGGCCGTCTACTATGAAATTGAGGAATCAGCTAGGAGTAGTACCTCTTGGCACACTGTAGTGGCATGTATGTAGGGGGAGCTGCTGTCCCCATAGCATCATCTTTCACTAATAGGATTGGAAAGATGCGGTGGGCACTCTTATTGGTGAAGCTATATAGGGGGAGCATATGTGAAGGGGGAACTTCATCACATGTCAGTACGCCCTTTGGGCTTGTTGTCAAAGGGGGAAAAAGACTACATATGTGAGATAAAGTTTGGGTTACCAACAATTCCAAAGGGAGAGATTGCTGGAACCTTGGCCAGTGTTGAGCAGTCTTTTGGCAAATTCATGGGTCATTCCAAGTGAGTTGTCAATGTTGGCAACCATGGTTTGCATATGTGTAATCCAGTTGCAATATGGGTAGTCTGGTAATTTTCCAGTTCTCTAACATGAAGACAGCACTTGAAGAGGAAAGAAGAGGAAATAAACAGAAGAGAAAGAAGATGAGGAGAGAGAAAAAAAGAGAGAAAGAAGAGAGAGAAAGAGGATAGAGACAGAAGAGAGAGAAGGAGGAGAGAGATAGTGGGCAATGTGGGTCCCACATGGCATGGCTTGCCACCTTAGCACCAGCCAGGCTAGCATGGCCGAAGCCCACGACACCAAGCCAGCAGCAAGGCAGCATGGCCTGCTAGCCACCAGCTAGCCCCACAAGGCCAGCCATCAGCAAGCCTCAGAAGGCCAGCCAACAGCCAGCCCCACAAGGCCAGCCAGCAGCAAGCCTCGCAAGGCCAGCCAGTAGCCAGCCCCACAAGGCCAGCCAGCAGCCAGCCTCGCAAGGGCCTAGCCACCCGCGCGGACCACAAGCCTCCGCAAGGCTCGAACAACATGCACTCAAGCTGTTCGACGCTTTGCTGCAAAGAAGTCTAAAATGAAAACTCTCTGGAAAAAATTGGATTTACAGGGCAATCTCACTCATTCTCAGGGGCATTTTTGTCCATCTGAAAAGAAGAGATTCAGAATCAAAGGATAAGATGAAGCCACATATGCGAGATCCAAATCCAACGACGAACGAAGATGCGGGCTATGGTGCATCTCATTGGTCACGTCAAGATGCTTGCGCGAAGCCTATAATTGGCCAAATGCACCTTATAACGGTGCGTTGCGATGAAAGGAGATAACTCCGTGTTTCGCTGTGGCGCGTGTGTGGTACACTGCTGCGCTCGATGCCTATCCAGCGGCTATGAGAATTATCGATCGTGCCTGACGTGATGGATCTAGATCGAACGGCCAAGAGTCTTTCCCGCCTCCATCTGACAGATCCAGAAGCCATAGACGAAAGATCCATCTGCGCCAATCGCAGTTCAACAACGTTGTACGGTGGGACAGTGGTGGTGGCGCTACGGTGCATCGTGCCTCATGAAATCAACTCTGCAAATTCCATTTGGAATGATCTGAGCGGCCGAACTTTAATCGGCCATATCTCGGCCGTCTGAGCTCAGATCAAGATGATTCAAATTTCCCTGGTCTCCGTTTTCAAAGCTGAATCTGATGGAGCAATTTTGAAGGACTGGTTGTGCGAAAAAAACTAGGGTTTGGTTGAAAAATTCTTATTGAAGCATCTCTGGGTTGATTTTGGATTCCAGACTGTTCCTACTATCATCTATACCTCCGTAAGGTACAAGAAAGTTCCATTAAGCTTCTATTGAGCTTTCATAGAAGTTGCTGTGGAAGAAATGGCATAAGTAGCCATTAGAAGTGGTGAAGAAGCTCGTTAGAGTATTCCACAGAAGGCGTGACTACGCCAGGAAGGTAATCTCTCTCTCAAACCCTCAGTATGATGTTTATGCTTAGTGGGTAGGGTTTGTAATCAAGATATTCATGTTTTTAGTCTACTGGGTTGGGGCTTAGCAAACTTGTGGGTTGTAGCTCATCTTACCCTGGTGGTGTGGCACATCGTTGTTGTAACAGCCGAACTCCACTTATTATAGTTTTGTATTGGATATAATACGAAACCCTAGTTTGGGTATTACCCCATGGACTAGCCATCACAGTGCGTGTTTAGTGAACCACGTTATATTCTATGTTGTGGTTGTAAATATGGAATTCTGTGTATGTGGAATAGAAGTTTGTGTGCTGCAGGTCTGGGTGTACACACTTCGCAGGCCAAGCCCCTGGTATGGATACCAGTGGGTGTGTGGTTGGTGTGTGTACGAAATGTGTTTGACAAATTGACAGTGAGAAAAGTCCATTTGACAGCTCAAGGTAACACACAGTGAACAATAGCTCTTGGCAGCAGTTTCCAAAGTAGTAGGCCAGATCATCTCAGTGGGATTGTTTTTGAGGGTACTGATTCACCCCCCCTCTCTCAGTGACTACCTGGGATCAACACAGTAAAATTTCTTTAAAGGAACCCAAGTGATTATGCAATGGATTAACTTAGGACCTTGTATGGTCAATTAAAGATGTTTTTTTAGTTCGGTTTAAGAGCATGTGCATGTGTTTTTGAATGTTAAAACACAGCCCAAAGGGCTAAGAAGCAATGCCAAAAACCAAAACTATAGTTTGGGGGTGGCCAATTTTACTACCTGCTAGGTATTTGACAAAATTTCTGACCAGCAACTACCACTCTTTTTGGGTGGTTTTGGGTTGTTTTTCTGGGGATTCTTGCCTAGGAC
The DNA here is from genome assembly GCA_028583415.1 of Protea cynaroides. Lineage (NCBI taxonomy): Eukaryota > Viridiplantae > Streptophyta > Magnoliopsida > Proteales > Proteaceae > Protea > Protea cynaroides. The sequence continues at coordinate 76,308,773 of CM053267.1, forward strand.
CCTAATGGGTGTTGCTCTAATGTTGTAGAAAGGTTTTTGAGCTATTTCCATGTGGATTTGGTTATCTATATGTTTCACCTTAGACCTCTTTGCACTATGGAATTTTACAAGTATACCAATGGCTGAAATTTTTTCCAAAATTATTAAATTGTAGAAAATTGACCGTATCTTGTAGTCTAACCGTTGGAACATGCTCAAATTTTGGGGGAATGAACTTTGGTTTGGATATGTTTGACCACATATCCAAATTTGAGAATGATCCAACGACGGAAGAAGAAACCAAAGTTTCCCATAGGGCCCCTATCTGCTGAAATTGTTAGAGAGGAAAAGAAAAACTTTTTGGAATTTGAGGAACGCAGAAGATTGGATTTATCTTTAAATTCGTCTACTAGAAAATCACCGAACTTAGAGGAAATGAACTATAGTAGGTGCTTGTTAGTATAGCCAAATTTGAGAGTGATTCAACCGTGGACGAATGATGGATTCATAATTTTATATATTTATTTCCCTTATATTTAGTTTATTTAACATATTATATGTCTTATGATACTCATTTGTGATGATTCCTTATATATAAGACATTGGTGGAAAGTATTGGTGATTTATGTTTAAAATGAAAAAAATTCTGATATTCTTAATAATGACCTTCTGAATTTCATGCAGGTTTTTAATGTGGAAAGAATTCTAGAAATCAAACGTGATTCAAAAATCAGATCTGAAAAGCTGATTTGAATTGAAACCAGAGAAGAAAGATTACCACACATAGAAGGTTTACTATTGGAAGGATTTGATTGATTGTTAGAAATCTTGAGGAGAATATATACCTCTATGGAATATTACAAAGATTGGCAAATCTAGAGGTGGCATTTGGTTAATGATGGAATGATTCTCTATCTAATCTAGGCAAGCGGATTTTATTTAATCTTTATTTCCATGTAATAAGGTTGTCAATTCTAGACATACCAGTTTTAATCTTTTCTACTCTGGCCATTTAAGCAATGTCAAGGCTACGTAATAGAGCATCCAAGAATTATTGAGAAGATAGTTTTATTTCTTTCGTCTTTCTTTTCTATCATGTCTAGCTAAGTTCTTTAGTCGATTCAAGGGGAATTCAATCCGGTTAGTAAAATTGTGAGATTCTGTTCTTAATTTTAATTATTTTTCTATTCAAATATCTGTGTTTCTTAGTTTTTCAAGTTAATGGTTGCAAGATTCAGTTTATTAAGAGGCCTATTAATTGATTGAGTTATGTGGTTTATTGCTAATCTGAATCCATAATCCGTAAATGTTATGGTGTTCAGGATAAGTAGCAATTGAGCAGAACAATTATGATCCAAATTTTTGTTACTTGCTTAAAGGAAACATAGAATGAATTAAATAATCTGACACTTATTAGATTGTTGTTCATCTTTAACTCCCTCCGAGAGTGTAATGCTATCAATAAATTCATGAGGATTGCCTAATACCAATTGGTTTATTGATAAGAATTAAATTGTGTGCTGGGCTCAAATTAATGAAATTAAGAAAGGTAAGGATTGTCTGGCTTTTTGATAATCCTTGGTTAAATATTTGAATAGAGAATAATATAAATATATATATATATATGAGGTCAGTGATCAATTTACAGCCATGAGTAAATTTTCTTGAATCGACATCATCTTCCATTGAATTTTTGTTACTTAATTTTCTTGTCAATTAAATTACAGAAGAAAACCCCCCTTTTTTTTGGTAAGTAGGCAATTTGATTAACTAGTCTCTGTGGATCGACCTTTACTTATCATTACTATGCATTATAGGTAGAGTAATTTATTTTTGGTTGCGCTCGACACGCATCAAAATTTGGCGTCGTTGTCGGGGACTAATTATAATCAGATTGTGATTTTTTTTCATTTTATTTAATTTTTTTTAATCACTTGTGTTCTTACCTTTGTTTGAAGTTTTTTTTTTTGTTTTTTTTTTTGTTTCAGGTGTCCATAGTTTTTCCGACAGTTCCGACAGGTATTGCTTGCACATGAAATTTCGAACGACTTAGGGGCGCTACAAGAAACTTATTTCGAAGAACATTAAAAAAAAAAAAAAAAAAGCATGATTTAATATTTTTAATTTTACTTGGTTTTCTTGCACTTTGTGTTGTCGGTCACATTTTTTTTTTTTAATAGAAGAATAATTATTTTTTTATCCATTGTATGGGTATCTTGGTTAATGACTCGATCTTCTAACTCTGGTAAATTGATATTTGATCCAAAACCCAAAAGAAATTTGCATCGATTAAGGAAAGAAGCTAAGAAAATTCTGGCAGAACAGGTTTCAACATCACAAGGAACAATTGTTTATGATATAGTTGCTAGTGAGCTACTAATAGAGGAAGCCATGGCTGAAAACAGGACTTTAAAAGAGCTGGCTACTCCTAATCTAAACCAGCAACCTTTGTGTATTGAATTTCCAAATCTAGAAGCGGCGTTTGAATTAAAATCGGGATTAATCCATTTATTACCCAAATTTCATGGGCTTGCAGGAGAAGATCCTCATAAGCATTTGAAGGAATTTCACTTGGTATGCTCTAGCATGAAACCGCAGGTTATTACAGAGGCATAGATTAAGCTATGCGTTTTTCCATTATCTTTAGATGAATATGCTAAAGATTGGTTGTACTACCTTCCCTCTAGTACAATCAATTCATGGAATGAGATGAAACGCCAATTTTTAGAGAAATATTTTCCTGCATCCAAAGCGGCAAATATAAGAAAAGAGATATGTGGAATTCGGCAACACCATGAAGAAACATTATATGAGTATTGGGAACGCTTCAAAAAGCTTTGAGCAAGCTGCCCATACCATCAAATTAGTGACCAGCTTCTGATTGAATATTTCTATGAAGGATTGTTACCAATGGAGAGGAGTATGGTGGCCGCCGCTAGTGGAGGAGCTTTAGTTGACAAAACTCCAGAAGCCGTGAAAATGTTAATTTCCAATATGGCAGTAAATTCGCAGCAATTTGGTACAAGGATAGAGCAAACATCGAAGAAAGTTAATGAGGTAAGTACATCAAACCTTGAACGTCAGATTTCTGATCTAACTTCTTTGGTGAGACAAATGGCTGTAGGGAATTTACAAATAGTTAAAGCATGTGGCATTTGCTCAGCCACCAGTCATGCTACGGATATGTGTCCCACACTTCAAGAATATATACCAGTCCAACAAGCAAATTCCATGGGAGGATTTTAAGGGCAACCTCAGTGAAAGTATGATCCATACTCAAACTCATACAACCCTGGATGGAGAGATCACCCAAATCTGAGTTATGGGAGTCAAGTTGCCCAGAATTGTTACCAATCCCCATTCCAACCTAGGCAGCAAGAAAATTAGAGTATGTCACTTGATGAGATTGTTAAGGCATTGACTAGCAATACACAACAGTTTCAACATGAGACAAGAAACAACATTCATAATATAGATAAGCAGATTGGTCAACTTGCAACTTTAGTAAGCAAACTTGAAGCTCAAGGATCTGGAAAATTACCATCTCAAACCATCATAAACCCACGTGAGAATGCAAGCGCCATTACATTATGGAATGGAAAAGAACTTGAGCCCTTCATTGCTAAATCTGCAGATTCGGCCAAGACAGTTCAAAAAGAAACAAAAGCCGACAGCGATGATGTAAATTTGTCCAAGGTAAAATTTCAACCAGTTGTACGTAATTCTACTAATTTTGTTCCTCTCCCTTTTTCTAGCAGACTGTCTAAATCGAAAAAGGAAGAACAAGAGAAAGAAATTCTTGAGACTTTTCGAAAGGTAGAAATAAACATACCTTTACTTGATGCCATTAAGCAAGTCCCAAGGTATGCAAAATTTCTCAAAGAATTGTGCATTTCAAAGAAAAAGTTAAGGGGTAATGAGAAAATCAGTGTAGGGAATAACGTATCAGCAGTTATTCAACGTAAGTTACCCCCAAAATGCAAGGATCCAGGTATGTTTATGATTCCATGTGTGTTTGGTAATACTAAGTTTGAACGTGCCCTGTTAGACTTAGGTGCATCCATAAATGTCATGCCATACTCGATTTATGCATCTTTAAATTTGGGTCCTTTGAATAAAACGGGTGTAATTATCCAATTAGCTGACCGTTTAAACGCATATCCTGAGGGAGTAATTGAGGATGTTTTGGTACAGGTAAATGAGTTAATTTTTTCTGCTGATTTCTATATTTTAAATATGGGAGATAGTAATTCCCCAAATCCTGCCCCAATATTATTAGGAAGACCTTTCCTCAAAACTGCTAAAACAAAGATTGATGTCCATGATGGTACCCTTACCATGGAGTTCGATGGAGAAATTAAAATTCAATATATTTGAGGCTATGAGGTATCTTCACTCTGATGTTCAATCTGTATTTTTTATTGATATAGTTGATGTGTTTGTACATGAGGTTTTTGAATTGAGCTATGAGGGTGAGCTGGACGTGGTACTTATTCAAGGATTGAGAAAAACTGATACAATAATGCATCTGAGTCCTGAGATTGAAGAAATGATTATGGAATTACAGTCATTACCTCCATTTACTAAAGAGTATGAAGTTAAGAAATTGAATTTAATACCATCTCATGACAAACTGTTACCTTCTGTTGTGCAGGAACTAATCTTGGAACTAAAACCTCTTCCTAACCACCTTAAGTATGCTTATCTAGGAGATGATGATTTATTGCCTGTTATCATTGTAAAGAACTTGACAAGTGTGCAAGAAGAGAGGCTTTTGAGAGTGCTATGGGACAACAAAACAGCAATCGGTTGGACTATAGCTGACATCAAGGGCATAAGTGCATCAATGTGCATGCATCGAATCTTATTGGAAGATGGTGCTAAACCAAACCGAGAAGCTCAAAGGAGACTAAACCCTCAGATGATGGAGGTAGTGAAGAAAGAGATTCTAAAGTTATTAGATGCAGAAATCATTTACCCAATTTCAGATAGAAAATGGGTAAGTCCAATCCAAGTTGTGCCAAAAAAGTCTGGAGTGACAGTAGTCAAGAACCAAGACAATGAATTCGTTCCAACAAGGGTCGTGAATGGATGGAGGATGTGCATAGACTACCGCAAGCTAAACGCAATGACAAGGAAGGATCATTTTCCTCTACCATTTATTGATCGGATGCTTGAGCGATTAGCAGGTAAGTCTTTTTACTGTTTCCTTGATGGGTATTCAGGTTATAATCAAATTGTGATTGCATCAGAGGATCAGAAAAAAACAATATTTACATGCCCCTTTGGGCTTTGCAATGCACCAGGTACATTTCAGATATGCATAATGAGCATATTTTCAGATTTAATAGAAAATTGCATTGAAGTTTTCATGGATGATTTTACGATATATGGTAATTCATTTGATGCTTGTTTGGATAATTTATCTCGGGTGCTTGAACGTTGCATTGAAACAAACCTTGTTCTGAATTTTGAAAAATGTCATTTCATGGTAGAACAAGGAATAGTTTTAGGACATATAGTTTCAAGTAAGGGTATTGAGGTCGATAAGGCAAAAATTGATTTAATTGTAAACTTACCCTACCCCACAAGTGTGCGGGAAGTGCGTTTATTTCTTGGCCATGCAGGTTTTTATCGCAGATTCATTAGGGACTTCTCAAAGATTGCCTTACCATTGTCTAGACTATTGCAAAAAGAGGTGTCATTTGAGTTTGGTCAAGAGTGCAAGGAAGCTTTTGACAAGCTAAGATCTGTATTGACTACGACTCCCATTATCCAACCCCCTTATTGGAGTTCGCCATTTGAGATAATGTGTGATGCGAGCAATTATGCGGTTGGAGCAGTCTTAGGACAACATGTTGGCAAGCAAGCTTATGTGATTCATTATGCATCTCGGACACTCAATGCGGCTCAGTGCAATTATTATACGATCGAAAAAGAGCTTTTAGCTATAGTGTTTGCATTAGATAAATTTTGATCTTATTTACTTGGGTCTAAGTGATTGTATTTTCTGACCATGCAGCATTGAAGTATCTATTGACGAAGAAGGAGTGAAAGCCTAGATTGATCAGGTGGATTCTTCTGTTGGAAGAGTTTGATCTTGAGATCAAAGACAAAAAAAGGAGTTGAAAATCTAGTAGCAGATCACTTGAGTCGGTTGGCAAGAGAAGAGAATCCCGAGCCCTTGAACGAATTCTTTCCCGATGAGCATTTATTCACTCTACAAAGTATGGTTCCATGGTACACTGATCTAGTAAATTATTTAGCTGGTAAGGTCATTCCTGATGGAATAAGTAGAGCAAAAAAGGACAAACTTAAAAGCGAGGCAAAATACTATGTATGGGATGATCCGTACTTGTGAAGATATTGTTCGGATCAAATTATTAGGAGATGTGTGCCTGATTCTGAAATTCAGTCTATCCTTACTTTTTGTCATGCTTATGCTTTTGGAGGTCATTTCGGACCCAAAAGAACAGCTAAGAAAGTGTTAGATAGTGGTTTTTATTGGCCTACATTATTTCGTGATGCTTATGTCATTTGTAAGACATGTGAACAGTGCCAAAAGACAGGAAGTTTAACCCGTAGGAATGAGAGAAACAAATCCCAATACTTATATGTGAACTTTTTGATGTGGGGTATTGATTTTATGGGTCCATTTCCTTCGTCTTTTGGTTTTGTTTACATATTGCTTGCAGTTGATTATGTTTCAAAATGGGTAGAAGAAATCACCACCAAAACTAATGATTCCAATGTTGTTATAGGTTTTATCAGGTCTAACATCTTTAGCAGGTTCAGGATACCAAGAGCACTGATTAGTGATCAAGGAACTCATTTTTGCAATAGGCCACTGGAGGCGTTGCTAAAGAAGTATGGTGTTTTTCATAAAACATCTATACCCTACCACCTTCAAACAAATGGACAAGCCAAAGTATCCAATAGAGAAGTCAAATCTATTTTGGAGAAGACTGTGAAACCAAACAAAAAGGATTGGAGCTTTCGACTTGATGATGCATTATGGGATTACCGAACAGCATACAAGACGCCTATTGGGATGTCCCCTTATCGGTTAATTTTTGGTAAGTCATGTCACCTTCCTGTAGAATTAGAGCACAAGGCTTATTGGGCAGTCAAGAGTTGCAACATGGAGATGGACGATGCTGGTATGCATAGGAAATTGCAATTGCAAGAATTAGAGGAGATACGACTTGAGGCTTATGAGAATTCCAGCATATACAAGGACAAGACTAAGGCGTTTCATGACAAGAGGATTATGAGGAAGCAATTTGTAATTGGACAGAAAGTCTTGCTTTACAATTCGAGACTTAAATTGATGCTTGGTAAGTTACGTTCTCGTTGGATTGGACCTTTTGAAGTTACTAATGTGTTTCCTTATGGTACAGTTGAAGTTCGAAGTTTTAAAACTAACAAGGTTTTCAAGGTTAATGGGCATCGACTCAAGACATTTTATGAAGGCTTTTATGAGCATACTATAGACGAAGTACAACTGGGGGATCCCGTTTATTCTGATTGAGGAGTATTGAGTCGAGCTAACGACATAAAACACAAGCGCTGCTTGGGAGGCAACCCAAGAAATTAGATTTGTTTTTCTTATCACTTTTAATTACTTTTCTTTACATCTTTCCATTACATTTTTAACTTCCATTGGGGATAATGTTAGATTTAAGTGTGGGGAGAGGAATTAAGATTTCTCTTTTGTTTTATTTTTATTTTTTAAGTTTTGTTTTTAATTTTTGTATGATGTGTTAAAAAAAAATTCAAAAGTTGAATTTAAAAAAAAAATTTCACTTCAATAGACTAAGAGAATATGTATGCCATGGATTGGAACTATTTGAATGTGAAAAAATTGCATATATGAATTAATTGAAATAACTTGCTAAATGAGCTTTGAATAACATTGATAGTTGCATTTAGAGGAAAAGCATGCAGGTTTAGTAGATTGAATCCAACCAATCGAGCTTTTGGGCCAAACTAGATTGAGACATCTATGTCAGTCTTTATTTTCTTTGAAGAGTGATATTCTACTATGCTTTTGTATCTCTAGAACTTGCTTTGAACCGTGTCAATATTACATTGATATGTGTAGACAAGAAGATGATAAAAGCAAATAGGATTTTACAACCACTTAGCTTAAATGGCCAACCTTATATATTTTTACCCTTAAAAGACCCACTTTGAGCTTTTAAACTTTATTATTCATTAAACCCTAAACCATGAGCCTTGAATTATTTGTCTTTCTCATGTTTTACCAACCTTTGAGCTAGTAGAGCATTGAGAATTATTTAATGGGTTTGAAAATGATATGTATTGAATAAGTGTGGGGGTGTTATTCTCAAAAGTGATGGTTGTATGTCAAGAAGTGGGATGTAATGGTCCTTGTTATGTTTGAAATGTCATGCTCTTATAAAAGAAAAGAAAAAAAATTCAAATAGCAAAGCATAGTTCTTAAATGTTTTACCTGATTTGACCTTTGAAGTAACACCAACTGAAATCGCTAGTCGAAAGGTTCAACGACTACGCAATCGAGATATCTATTATGTTAAGGTCACTTGGAGAAGTAGATACATGGAAGAAATTACATGGGAAGAAGAGAATGCTATGCGAAAGCAATACCCTCATTTATTTGACTCTGAAGGTATGAACAATTTCGGGGATGAAATTTTTATAAGTAGGGGGAGTTGTAAGACCCGTATCAAACTAACCCGGTCTTACCACCTTGAACCAGGTCTACCCATCATGGTTGAGCCAAATGGACCAAGTGCATGAAGGAGATCACGATCTCAGGTATTAAACTGACCCCAAAAACACTTAAATAAGGGGAGGGTCACATACCCAGCAAGGGAGGGTCGGACCCCCCAGTAAGTCAGAACCCCAGTTTTATATGGGGGGTCGGACACTTTAAGGACCAGGGGTCGACGGGATCTCCGACCCCCCTATCGACCCCCGGTACTCGGTAAAAACTCAAATTATAAAACTTTCCTAATTTTAATGGGATTCCTTCCTAATCTCAATGGGACTTATTTTAGGAGTTTCTACTCTATAAATAGGACGTCCCTAAGCCTCTTTCACTCCTTTTACAACCCTAATTGAATTGAGAGAAAGAGAAGAGAATGAAGAAAAGAAGAAGAGAAGGAAAGAAGAGAAGAAAGCAAAAGGAGAAGAGTTGTAGAGAAGGAGTAATCTTCTCAGGTTAGGTTTTCATGGAAAACCATGGGAGAAATCATGAAAGCCATATAGGTGAATGAATCATGGTTCTACGCCATAGAACATGTGTGGAATGGACTGTAGGAGCAAACCATAGGACCCCAAACACGAAGAATGGGCTGAAGGAAGAAAAATCGACAAAACCTACAGGGGGTCGCATGGGGGGTCGATGGCCAATCGACCCTACCAGACCCTGAGCATCGACCCCCAGTATTCGGGAAGCCCAGAATAGGGGTGGTCGCACGCAGGGTCGATCATAACTCCGACCCTAGGCATCGACCCCTAGTTAACAACAAGCTCTAAAAATTAGAATAAATTCTAATTAAATTCTATCGACTTTGTTAGGTCTTCTAGCAATATAATATTGATATAAAAGTGATTCTTAAGGCTTGAAAGAGGATCTACAAACAAGCAAAGGTGAGGAAACAAGACTCTAAACTAATTGATTAATAACAAACTGTTTTATTTTCTTGAGTCCAATGCTATGCCTGATTCTATGCGAATATGTTTGTAATGTGCATACAACATGTCATCCAATATTTCTATTATTTGTTCATGCATATTTACTTTATTCTTTAATGATGATGATGATGATAGGAATACGCATGTGAATGTATGTGTGTGGTTGGTGTACTTGATGTGAGAGAGTATCAGGGGAGGTGTGATGAGAACGTCAATAAACGTTAACCTTTGGCGGGTTTCAGCACTTTAGCTCTATCTCTAACTCAAGTCTTGTGCATTAGCATTATCGTATCGCCATTACCTTAGCAGAACTATTATGTCGTAGAGTATCAGGGGAGGTGGTCTCGGTCCTTGTAGTCTCTGACTCTACCGGGAGGCCTTAGCTCTATCTCTATGGACGTTCTGAGGGATGCTAGGGTGAGGCCTTGGATACACTATTTGGCATTAGGATTGGTTAGTTGCGAGCCCAATTTGCAAGCCCTCGTCAGCAGGGGCTTATGTGTTGGTATGGCACTGTACAACAATAAACGTTAACCTTTGTTGTACAATGTTATGGTAGGGTGGATGGGGACGACAATAAACGTTAACCTTTGGATGGACTTCCACACCCTGTGTATAGAGGCGGGGTCAATAAACGTTAACCTTTGACCACCTAAACCTTTCTATTGCGCATTGCAAACTTAAAACCAGACCAAAGATATGAATTGACTGCATGCATATGTATTGTTGCATTGTTTGTTTGCTCACTGAGCCATGATGTGTGCTCACCCCTCGACGTCGAATATTTTTAGTTGATGATGCAGGTACTACCGTCGAAGATTATGTAAATGCTCCAATGTACGGGCACATGACGGCGATGGAAGTTGAAGATGAAGTGGATACGCATGACTCCTCTTGCGAGTGCAACTCATGCGTATTCGATTAGATTTTATTTTCATTATCTGGATTTAGTAAAGACATGTATTTGATATTTATTTATGTCTTAGTTGATACAGAATAATTTTCTATTTAAACATTAATATCACAGTAGATTCTCAGTTCATTTTACTATAAGACTTCCGCTATTGTGATTTATTCTGATTATGAATGTGGATGTATGAGGTTTAGATAAAATGGATATCGTCTGTCCAAGATCCTGGTTGAACCGTTGGTTTGCTAGTGGTTCATCACACCATTTTGAATAGTGTGGAATTGGGGTGTGACAGTTGTTGATAAATACTATAAGTATTGTTAAGTTTGAGGTAAACCTTGTTTTTGACATGAAATTGTGAATGTTGGGTCTTTGAACATGTTATACACAGTAGCTTTTGAGCTAAAAGTTTGGTTGGAATTTTTTACGATAGATAGAGAGAATAAAATCATATTTGTCAAATCATAAGAGTTTATGCCTATTAATATTGAAAATTATCTATGTGGACAGAAATGAAAAAGGAATGTGCAAACCTTAGTCAAGGATATGTTTCTAATGACCTTTGAGGTAATGTTTGAATGAAAGTGGACTGAATGACCTGCTATAAATAAGTCTCGCATGTAAGAATAAGGTTTAATGCCTTTGTACTGTTTTGCTTATTGTAGAATTGAATGGAAAAGTGACATTTTTGTTAATGAAAATTCATGTGTGGATAAGTTTATATGTTGGTATGGTGATATGTGAATAGCTATGACTGAGTACAATCTTTATATTCTTAATACCATGGTATATACCCCTGGGCTCTAATTTTGAAACCATTGTAGTAGATGAAATGAACTTTTTTGGAATGAAACAACTTTAAGATTAATTGTTTGGATTGCTATCTAAATGTGTGGACAGCAAGAAATAGTTAAATGAGATTTTCCACAGGTTGTGGATTAAGAAGTCCATGTGGGTAATGATGTGTTAAGCCCACCTTTGTAAGTCTTGATGGTACTATCCTATACACAAGTGGACAAGCAAGGTAACCTTAGAGAATGGGATCCACATCGTCTCCCGCCTGGGTTTGGGCGGGAGACTGGGCGTCCTGGATGGATGGCCGCCACCTGGCACTCGGAAGGATCGAGCCCTCCATCGAGCCGACAAGCCCGATCCGGCCCCGGCGGCCGGGGGGGCTCGATGAGGCCGGACCTCCGAATGTCAGGTGGCGGCCATCCATCCAGGCCGCTCAATCTCCCGCCCAAACCCAGGCGGGAGACGATTTCTGTTCTAGAGAATGGTATAAAAAAAGGATTATGTTATGACATAAGTGTGGGACTGTCGTAAAGGTTTATGGACAGTTAAACATGAATGAAGTTACCCATACTTAGGTGGACAGAAAGTAGAACTATGGAGTGGTATAAAAGGGATTATGTTATGAAGTCAAGGATGGGCAGTTTAGAGAATGACTGGACTGACCTACATTTAATTGGACAACAAGGTTAAGAAGTAAGTGTAAGATGCAATGACAAGTTCTTGGAGACCTATATGAGGTCATTTTGAGTATAAGCATGATGACAAGATATGGTAACCCAAGAGAGGTGAAATCCAGTGACTCTAAACATGATGACAAGATACGGTAACCCAAGAGAGGTGAAAATCCAATGAGTTTAACCATGAAGACAAGATACGATAACATAGCAAGGGTGAAACCCGATGAGTCTAAACATGATGACAAGATACGGTAACCCAAGAGGGGTGAAATCTGGTAAGTTTAACCATGAAGACGAGAAACGGTAACCCAAGAAGGGTGAAACCCGGTGAGTCTAGACATGATGAGAAGAAATGATAACCCAAGAGGGGTGAAATCCGGTGAGTCTAGACATGATGACAAGGTATGGTAACCCAAGAGGGGGTAAATTCTGTTGAATCAAGGTATATAGATAAGACATTGAAATCCTAAGTGATGAACCCCATTGATTCTAGTCATCAGTATTAAGTTTGTAAGACAAGTAACAAGTAAGGTGATGTGTCAAGAAATGAATGACAAGTGATGAGCTAGTTAATGAATTTAGAAGGTATAAGTAGATTATAGGCAAACCCGTTGGGTTTAGACAGGAAAAAGCAAAGAACAGTGATACTTTATGAAAAGTAAGTAATGTGATAATATTGTGATAAATGACGCATAAATTGTAAAACAGAATCAGGATAGTAGATGACAGAAACTCCTCAACTATCATGAGATAATTTTATGATGATTTTATAACATGCTTAGGATTACAAGTCATGCCATTATGTAATGACCCTTTTAGTTATTTGGTTGCTTGCCTGCATTTCCTACCAGGATGGATTTTCATTCATTGAGCTTAGGCAATGATAAGGAAGAATGCAAATGAAAGTTCAAGTGGGAGCCTAGTTCCCTTGGCAGTGTTGATAATGGATATTGATATTTTGGGGTTGATGATTCTTTTTGATGCTGTATATATGTTGTGGGTAACTGGTTTTTGAGTTGTATGCCCACACTTTATTGTATATGATATTAATCTAAACTTGTTTCTTTTGTATAAACTCTTGGCCATTAGTTATGTGAATATTTTAAGTCAAGTCTTCCGCTGTATCTGTTTTCTTTTAGATCATGATGTGGCATGTATGACAGATATTTGAAAAACGAAAAATTTATACAAGTTTTCTATGTCTATGCTTATGCTTGTGTATTTTTAAACTTACTAGTGATCCGGACCCACTCTTGGGACGGATTTATAGAGATCGATCAGACCGAATATAAATGTGTTATGGCTCGTTGATGAGGGACCGATTAGCTAAATGGGCAATCACGGAATAGAATGTGATAAGAACCAATTAAGTCCAACCGAAACCGACCCATTGACACCCTTATTACCTTTAATAGATAATTTTTTCAATAAAAATTTCCTACTTTTGTTACTCACGAATGTGGTGTAGGATTTTTCTCATATCCTAAAAAAAAATTCATTACAATGAATCCCATATGGAATGTAAAATACAACTGAGAAATAACACAATCCATTAAAAGAAATAAGACATACCTTTTCGTTGGAGATTGTTTTCCGACCTTTTCTTTTCGCCTGATTCCTACAGAGATCTTCTACAGTCTCATCTCCCTTAGGTATGGGTCCTCTTGATTTCACGCAGAGAGAGACTATAGGGACCCTACTTCATATTTATAATGATTTAGAATTCAAATCAATCCCAATCCCATAATGGTATAGATTTGATTTATATTTGAAAAAGGATAATCAATCAACCTTGATTGGATTCCCACCAGTCAAAATAGGCAAGTAAGATAATGTTGCCAATAATAATAAAATTAGAATAAGTAAGATTTTACAATCTCCCACTTGGGCTACATTATTCCACAAGACTATTAAAAACTAGTGTGTCCATGGAAACCATTAATTAAAAACTAGATTATCCCAAACCTCATACCTTCCAACAAGCAGACTAATGTTGAACAACAGTAGAAGATACACCTCAATTATACGGCATACAACTTTCTGTTATTACGAACATAAGTCTCCTTGTTTATCTTGACATTGGCTTACCACCTCTGAAACTTGACTTAACTGCCTTTATGTTTTTGGCTTAATACCGCCTTCTGAGGCTTGGCTTAATACTGCTTTTTTGGGTCCTAGCTTAATACTGCCTTTATATTTTTGGCTTAATACTGCCTTCTGAGACTTGGCTTAATACTGCCTTTTTGGGTCCTGGTTAATACTGCCTTTATGTTTTTGGCTTAATACCGCCTTCTGAGACTTGGCTTAATACTGCCTTTTGGGTCCTGGCTTAATACTGCCTTTTGTGTTCTGGCTTAATACTGCCTTTTAAGACTTGGCTTAATACTGCCTTTTTGGGTCCTGGCTTAATACTGCCTTTTGTGTTCTGGCTTAATACTACCTTTTAAGACTTGGCTTAATACTGTCTTTTTGGGTCCTGGCTTAATACGCTTTTGTGTCTTTTAGCTTGTGACTTAATACTACCTTTTAAGACTTGGCTTAATATCGCTTTTTTTTGGTCCCGGCTTAATCTCGCTTTTTATGTTATGGCTATACCTTTTTAAGACTTGGCTTATCTTGTCTTTTGAGTTACGGCTTATCCGCCTTTTGGGTCCCGGCTTATCGTCTTTTATGTTCGGCTTAATCGCCTTTTGTCAATGACATGTTAATGAATGTGCAACATAGTAATAAATGAATGCTGATATAAAAATAACTATGGTTATAAATATCTGTGCCAAAACCATAGGCAATGTAAATACACATAATGAAATAAATCATTATCAATGTGAGAAAAGTCTCCCACTAACCAAGCATATTTAATGAATTAACCATTTCTATATTAAACATACAGTCCCTTGAAGACTCCCCTTAACAAAACATTTGTCAGAGAATCTACAATCAAGATATTTAATGAATGTGCTCTACAATGATATAATTTCATTATGTGTATTTACATTGCCTATGGTTTTGGCACAGATATTTATAACCATAGTTATTTTTATATCAGCATTCATTTATTACTATGTTGCACATTCAATGACATGTCATTGACAAAAGGCAGTATTAAGCCAGAACATAAAAGGCAGTATTAAGCCAGGACCCAAAAGGCAGTATTAAGCCAGAACTCAAAAGGCAGTATTAAGCCAAGTCTTAAAAGGCAGTATTAAGCCAGAACACAAAAAGATAGTATTAAGCCAAGTCTTAAAAGATAGTATTAAGTCAGAACATAAAATCTGAGATGGGATTCATCCCATCAATGCAATCACCAAACACTACATCACAATAGCCAAGAGTGTCACTACTGCCACAAATGAGTAGATAATCTTTGGTCCTTTGCAAGTACCGCATGACCTTTTATTCTCGTTGTTCAGTGAGCTGTACCAGCATTCAACTAAAAATGTATCAAAATACTCTAAACAAAAACTATGTGAGAATAAATATAATCTTGAGCATAAACCAAGCTTATGTGTAAGACCCGTGTCAATCTAACCCGGTCTTACCACCTTGAACCAGGTTTACCCATCATGGTCGAGTCAAATGGACCAAGGGCGTGAAGGAGATCGAGATCCCAGGTATCAAATCGACCCAAAAATACTTAATTTAAGGGGAGGGTCGCATACCCAGCCAAGGAGGGTCGGACCCCCCAAAACAGAAAGTCAGACCCTCAGTTTTGAAGGGAGGGTCGGACAACTTAGAGAACCTAGGGTCGACGGGATCATCGACCCTCCCATCGACCCTTAGTTGCCTCCGAAACTGAAATTAGGAAATTTCTTAATTTTCGATTTGGATTCTTTCCTAATCTCAAAGGGACTTATTTTAGGATGTTCCTACTCTATTTAAAGGACGTCCCTAAGCCTCTTTCACTCCTTTCACAACCCTAATTGAATTAAGAGAAAGAGAAGAGAAGGAAAAGAAGAAGAAGAGAAGCAAGGAAGAGAATTTAGCCAAAAGAGAAGAATTACAGAGAAGGAGTATTCTTCTCAGGTATGGATACTAATTCCATGAGTTTCTACAAACCTTAGGTTAGATATTGATGAGAGTGTGATCTCGGAGAAACCCAAACCATCAACCCATGGTTAGGTTTTCATGGAAAACCATAGGAGAATGCATGAAAGCTATTTAGGTGGATGATTCATGGTTCCAGACCATGGAATAAATATTGAATGGAATGTAGGAGCAAGCCATAGGATCCCAAGCACGAAGAATGGACTAAAAGAGGGAAATTGACCAAAGTACACCGAGGGTCGCACCGAGGGTCGATGACCATCCGACCCTAGGTGAGGTCATCGACCCTAGGTGATCCTAACTATCGACCTTCAGTGTTCGGGAAGCTCAGAGTTTGGGGAGGGTCGCACCCAGGGTCGATCATGACTCCGACCCTACTTCCGACCCTCAGTTAACAAAATGGTTTTAAATTCAGAATTTATTTCTAATTAAATTCTATCGACTTTGTTAGGTTTTCTAGCAATATAATAACATTATAAAGGTGATTCTAAAGCTTGGAAGAGTATCTATTAGCAAGCTAAGGTGAGGAAACAGAACTCTAAACTAATTGGTTAATAACAAACCGTTTTCCTTTTCTTGAGTCCAATGCCATGCTTGATTCTATGCGAATATGTTTGTAATGTGCATACAACATGTCATCCAATATTTCTATTATTTGTTCATGCATATTTACTTTATTGTTTATAACATGATGATGATGATGATGATAGGAATAGGCATGTGATTGTATGTGTGTGGTTGGTGTACTTGTTGCGAGCGAGTATCAGGGGAGGTGTGATGAGAACGTCAATAAACGTTAACCTTTGGCGGGTCTCAGCACTTTAGCTCTATCTCTAACTCAAGTCTTGTGCATTAGCATCGTCGTATCGCCATTGTTTTAGCAGAACTATTATGTCGTAGAGTATCAGGGGAGGTGGTCTCGGTCCTTGTAGTCTCTGACTCTACCGGGGGGCCTTAGCTCTATCTCTATGGACATTCTGAGGGATGCTGGGGTGAGGCCTTGGATACACTGTTTGGCATTAGGATTGGTTAGTTGCGAGCCCAGTTTGCAAGCCCTCGCCAGCAGGGGCTTACGTATTGGTATGTCACTATATAGCAATAAACGTTAACCTTTGTTATATAATGTTCATGATTAGGGTGGATGGGGACGATGATAAACGTTAACCTTTGGGCGGACTTCCACACCCTTTGTATAGAGGCGGGGTCAATAAACATTAACCTTTGACCACGCAACCTTTCTATTGCGCATTGCAAACTATAAACCAGACCAAAGATATGAATTGATTGCATGCATATGTAATGTTGCATTGTTTTGACTACTCACTGAGCCGTGATGTGTGCTCACCCCCTTGACGTCGAATATTTTTAGTTGATGATGCAGGTTTTACAGTTAAAGATTATTTGAATGCTCCAGCGTACGGGAACGTAGCGGCGATGGAAGTTGAAGCTGAAGTGGATACACATGACTCCTCTTGCGAGTACAACTCATGTGTATTCGATTAGATATTTTTCTAGTTTTCTTTATTTGGATTTGATAAAGACTTGTATTTGATAATTATTTATGTCTCAGTTGATACAGAATAATTTTCTATTTAAATATTAATATCACCGTAGATTCTCAGTTCATTTTATTATAAGACTTCCGCTATTGTGTATTTACTCTGATTATGATTATGGGCGTATGGGAGTTTAGATAACACGGATATAGCCTACTCGAGATCCTAGTTGAACCGTTGGTTTGCTAACGGTTCATCACACCATTCTGAATAGTGCGGAATTGGGGTGTGACAACTTGGTATCAGAGCATCTCAGGCCTTGTCCGCTGAACTAACATACATTCGGGACAATTGTGAACTGAGATATGATAAAAGTAAAAACCATAATATTAACACACTATAAGCACCAGTGATGGTTGAGACCAAATTTAAAAGGAGATAATGCATCTATTAAAGGGAAAACAAGTTACATACAATCAGAGAGAGAAGCAAAACGTATATACATAACTAAAGCAGAGTAAAGTCCACAACCCAGACAGTTACTCTGTAGTATAAGGAAAATAAAGTACAATCAAGAAGCTGGAGTTGAAGGAAGAGGCGGCGCTTCACGGTCTTTGTCGTAGTCCTCGGCATAGACTCTAGTCAACCAGGCTAATTGAGTTTGGGACGTCTGAAGACTAGCTGTGAGATGAGCCACCCACTGATCAGTCCGACGCTGTGTGTCCAGCAACTCATCCATCCTCATATCAGATCTGTGCTGAGCCTCTCTGATCTCCTGCAGCATCTCCATCATATCAGAAGGTGGGCGTAAAGGACCAGCCGTGTCACACCCCAATTCCGCACTGTTCAGAATGGTGTGATGAACCGCTAAATAACCAATGGTTCAACCAGGATCTCAAATAGGCTATCCCCGCGTTATCTAAACTTACACACATCCGTAATCATAATTAGAGTAATACACAATAGCGGAAAATCTATAATAAAATGAACTGAGCAACTAAGATGATATCATTAATTTAATAGCAAATTATTCTGTTTTCAACTGAGACATAAATATTTAAATATCAAATACATGTCTTATAAATCCAATAAAGGAACCTATAAAAATATCTAATCGAATACACACGAGTTGCACTCGCAAGTGGAGTCGTGTGTATCATCTTCAGCTCCAGCGTCCATTGCTGCTACGTTCCCGTACATAGGTGCATTCATGTAATCTTCAACTGTGTAACCTGCATCATCAACTAAAAATATTCGACGTCGAGGGGTGAGCACACAACACGGCTCAGTGAGTAGCCAAAACATTGCAACATTACATATGCATGCAAAAAGTTAATTTATATCTTTGGTCCGGTTTAAAGTTTGCAGTATTCTATAGAAAGGTTGAGGTAGCCAAAGGTCGCGTTTATTGACTCTTCCTCTATACACGAGTGTGTGACGTTACCCGAAGATCACGTTTATCGTCAACTCACATGCACCCAACCATGAACATTATATAACAAAGGTTACGTTTATTGCTATATAGTGCCATACCAACACGTAAGCCCCTATTGGCGAGGGCTACAAACTGGGCTCGCAACTAACCAATCCTAATGCCAAACAGTGTATCCAAGGCCTCACCCCAGCATCCCTCAGAATGTCCATAGAGATAGAGCTAAGGCCCCCGGTAGAGTCGGAGACTACAAGGACCGAGACCACCTCCCGATACTCTACGACATAATAGTTCCGCTAAAGTAATGGCGATCCGACGATGCCAATGCACAAGACTTGAGTTAGAGATAGAGCTAAAGTCTTGAGACCCGCCAAAGGTTACGTTTATTGGCGTCCTCATCACACCTCCCACGATACTCGCTCGCATCAAGCACATCAACCACACACATACAAGCACATGCCTATTCCTATCATCATCATCATCATCATGTTATAAACAATAAAGTAAATATGCATGAACAAATAATAGAAATATTGGATGGCATGTTGTATGCACATTACAAACATATTCGCATAGGATCAAGCATAGCATAGGACTCAAGAAATAGAAAACAGTTTCTTATTAACCAATTTAGTTTGGTGTTAAGGTTCCTCACCTTAGCTTGCTAATAGGATCTTTTCCAAGCTTTAGAATCACCTTTATATTGTTATTATATTGCTAGCAAACCTAACAAAGTCGATAGAATTTAATTAGAATTAATTTCCAATTTAAAAACCATCTTTGTTAGCGAGGGTCGATCGGAGGGTCGATGCTCGAGAATGCATAGGGTCGATGGGTCTATCGACCACGTCCTCTGTCCGACTTCCCGAATGCTGAGGGTCGATGGTCGGGGTGCATAGGGTCGATGGGTCTATCGACCACGTAGTGCGACCCTCCGTGCAATCAGGTCAATTTCCAGTTTTTATTTCATTCTTCATGTTTGGGGTCCTATGGCTTGCTTCCGCATTCCATTAAACATTCATTCCATGGTCTGAAACCATGATTCATCCTCCTAGATGGCTTTCATGCATTATCCTAGGTTTTTCCATGACAACCTAACCATGGATGGATGGTTTGGGTTTCTCCGAAATCCTACAATCAACCATATCTAATCTAAGGTCTGTAGAAACTCATGGAATTAGTAACCATACCTGAGAAGATTACTTTTCTCTGGAAATTCTTCTCCTTTTTTCTAAGTCTTCTTCCTTGCCTCTTTTCTTCCTCTTTTCCTTCTTTTCTCTTTCTCTCAATTCAATTAGGGTTGTGAAAGGAGTGAAAGTGGCTTAGGGACGTCCTTTAAATAGAGTAGGAATGTCCTATAATAGTCCCATTGAGATTTGGAAAGAATCCCAATCGAAAATTAGGAAATTTCCTAATTTCAGACTCGGCAGTAAGTGAGGGTCGATTAGAGGGTCGATGATCCCGTCGACCACGTGGTCCGACGCTGTCCGGCCCTCTGTCCATTTTTAGGGTCCGAGCTTCTAATTTGAAAGGGTCGACCCTGTTTAGCTGGGTATGCGACCCTTGCTCTATTTTAAGTGTTTTTGGGTCGATTTGATACCTGGGATCTCGCTCTCCTTCGCGCCCTTGGTTCAATTGCCTCGACCATGATGGGTGAACCTGGTTCAAGGTGGTAAGACTGGGTTAGTTTGACACGGGTCTTACAACTCCCCCCAACTTATAAAAATTTCGTCCTCGAAATTGGACGTACCTTCTGAATCAAATAAGTGAGGGTATTGCTTCCGCATAGCATTTTCTTCTTCCCATGTAACTTCTTGCATGTCTCTACTTTTCCATGTGACCTTAACATAGTAGATATCTACATTGCGTAGGCGTTGAACCTTTCGACTAGTGATTTCCGTTGGTGTTACTTCAAATGTCAAATCATCGGTCAATTCCGGTAAATCCCTTTGTCAAAACATGCGTTGGGTCTTTGACATATTTCTTCAATAAGGAAATGTGAAATCGTCATGCCGGACTTGACATAGATGGTGGTAGTGCTAACCGATAAGCTACTTTTCCACGCTTAGCTAGAATTTCATATGGCCCGACATATCTTGGACTTAGTTTCCCTTTTTGTCCGAACCTTTTCAATCCTCGCATAGGCGATACCTTCAAAAATACTTTATCACCTACGGCGAACTCTAGATCTCTTCGTCGAGTATCTGCGTATTGCTTCTGACGGTTATGAGCTGTTCATACTCTTTCCTGGATAATGTCGACCACTCGACAAGTTTCTTCAAATTCGGTCCAACAATACTACGTTCTCCAACTTCATTCCAAAACAAAGGAGTTCGACACTTTCTTCCATACAGTGCTTCATAAGGTGACATCTGTATAGTAGCCTGATAGCTATTATTATAAGCGAACTCGATCAATGGTAATTTTTCATCCCATGATCCCTTGAAATCAATTACACATGCTCGTAGCATATCTTCTAGAATCTGAATTGTGCGCTCCGTTGTCCATCCGTGCGTGGATGGAATGCCGTCTTGAACTTTAATGTTGTACCCATAGCCTTTTGTAGTCCTTCCCAAAACTTGGAAGTAAATCGGGGATCTCTATCGGACACAATGCTTTACGGTACACCGTGTAAGCGAACAATATTATCCACATACGGCCGCTAACCTTTCCGGTGTATCTCGAGGTCGTATAGGTATGAAGCGAGCTGTTTTTTGTCGGGCGGTCTACAATCACCCAAAGCTGCGTCAACTACTCGGGAGTCAATGGTAGTCTGTGGCGAAGTCCATAGTGATGCGGTCCCATTTCCATCTTTGGTTCCGGTAGCGTTTGTAACGGTCCTGCGGGTCTTTGTCGTTCGGCCTTTACTTTCGACAATTTAGGCATTGAGACCACGAACTTAGCTACATCTGCTTTCATTCCCCTCCACCAATATAGTTTCTTTAGATCATGATACATTTTTGTACTTCCAGGATGTATCGAATAGATGGTGGTATGAGCTTCTTTCATCAGTCGGTGTCTAATGTCCACACTTTCTGTTTCGGTACACATATTCTTCCTTTGTATTTCAACACTTTTTCTTCATCCAAGGTGAACTCGGGGGTTAGTCCTACCTTTCTCAATGTCTTCTTGTCCTGTTCTCGGATAAGGATCTGCTTGGATAGTTGTCTTCGCTTCATCCATTATATCCGGTATAATCTTCAATGCCGCGAACATATTCGAAAACCGATGAATAAACCCTTGGTTAGCTGATTCATCCGTTGTATCTATCACATCTTGCTCGTTGCCGTGATTGAATACCATTCCGGTAGTGCACATTGCCGGTCATGCTAACTTCTCCTTGAGATTTTATCATTGCTTTTACGCTCAATGCATGCGCTACTACGTTCGCTTTTCTGGATGATCTTGGATATCACAATCATAGTCTTTCAATAGTTCCGGCCATCTTCTTTGTCTCATATTCAACTCCTTCGATTAAATAAATAAGTAAGACTTTTTATGGTCCGACTTAATCCGGAATTTCTCTCCGTATAGGTAGTGTCTCCATATCTTGGCGGCATGTACTCTGCCGCTAACTCCAAATCATGAGTGGGGTAATTTTTCTCATGTACCTTCAATTGTCTCGAGGCATAGGCAATCACTTGCTCTCCTTGCATAAGCACACATCCTAATCCCAATCCCGGCACATCGGTATATAAGATAAATGTCCGTCCTGGGATCGAAATAGTCAAAATCGGAGCGGATATCAATCCGGTCTTCGGTGTTTGAAAACTCTTTTTCACACTTATCCGTCCATACAAATTTTTCTCCTTTCTTGGTCAAGCGGTAAGGGTGCGGCAATCCGAGAATAGTCTTCTACGAATCTCCAGATAATAACCAGCTAGACCCGAGAAAACTTCTAATTTTGAAGCGCTCTTTGGTGCTTCCCACTTCACAATAGCCTCGATTTTCTTTGGGGTCCACTTTGATTCCTTCGGCGGATACTACATGGCCTAGAAAGGCGACTTCACTTAGCCAAAACTCACACTTTGAAAATTTGGCGTATAACTTCTCTTTCCTTAAGCGTTGTAGGGCTGCGTTTGGGTTCTTGACATGGGTTTCCTTGTCCTTGGAGTATACCAATATGTCATCAATAAATACTATAACCGGCGTATCCGGCATATCGTGGAAAGCTTCGGTTCATAAGTTCCATGAGCGTTGCCCGGTGCATTAGTTAATCCGAATGACATTACTAAGAATTCATAATGTCCGTATCTTGTCACGAAAGCTGTCTTCGGAATGTCACCTTCTTTAATCTTCGTTGATGATAGCCCGATCGAAGGTCGATCTTTGAAAATACTTTTTGCTCCTGTGCGTCGAACAAGTCATCGATCCTAGGTAGTGGGTATCGATTCTTGATGGTCAATTTATTCAACTCTCGATAGTCGATACATAATCGGCGCTACCATCCTTCTTCTTTTGAACAACACCGGTGCTCCCCCATGGAGATATCTTTGGGTCTAATATAACCCTTATCCAGCGGTTCTTGTAATTGCACTTTTAATTCCTTCGGTTCGGTAGGAGCCATCCTATAAGGTGCTTTTGATACGGGTGCGGCTCCGGGTAGAAGGTCTATTACGAACTACGTGGCTCGGTCGGGTGGTAATCCGGGTAGTTCCTCCGGAAATACATCGGGAAAATCTCGCGCGACATCAATATCTTCCATTATGTGGCACGTCCTTGGTTAGGTCGACCCGCGATACTAGATATCCGACCGCCCCTTTCTCAAGGCACTTCTTAGCCTTAAATTTTGGAGTATGAGCTTTCGTCTCTGGGAAGTTTGGTTCCAGGCTGAGTCTGCTCCTTCTTTATCTTTAAATGTTAGCTTCTTTTCGGCGCATAACAGATTTGTGGAATGCCGGGCTAACCGGTCCATTCCCAAGATGGCGTCAAAGTCCGCCATCTCAAGTTGTATCAAGGTTGCATCCAAAGTCTGCTCTCCAATGAGGGCTGGACATGGTCCATAACCTTTCTCTAATTCCACTTCTAATCCCATCGGTGACCGTACAAGTAATTTGTAGTCTAATGTTTTTGATGGGCAATTTGGTCTTCTTTCCAAGCGACACGGATATAAATGAATGAGTAGCTCTGAATCAAAGAGTACTCTGGCGGGTATGCCATTGATAGGTACGATCACGTGATTCGTTTTTACTTAGTCTACATGCTCAATCAATGTAATTAAAATCTTGAAAGTTTTGGTCATACTGTGACCACATCGGGCGATCGCGGCAGCATCTTACGATGTAACAGCATATACCCGTCCTTGATGTAGCGCTTCTTGGGTTTTGGGCACTCTCTTGCCATATGCCCCGGTTGGTTGCGGTTAAAGCGCTCCGGGACTTCAAAATTTGACTTTGGCTGTGGTTGAGCTGCTGAAGTAGACTTCGATGGAGTAGCCAAATTTCGGGGACGAAAAGGTTTATACGTCCTATTATTGCCTCCGTTGTAGGTGTTTCCGGCTGGTCTCTTGATTCCTCGGTTGCGGGAGAAATAGCTCTCCTTACGGCTCGATTCAATTACTCGGCGATCTGGACAGCTCGTTGTAAATCTTCTTCTCTAAGCCCGAGAACATTTTTCTCTTATGCTTCCTCTTAGTCCCGCGGCGAACCTACGGGTTTTTGTATCTTCTTCTTGCATACTCGCCGGTGCGAAGAAAAACAGTTCTTCGTAGCGGCTGTTGATATGCGTCTACGGTCATTCGTCCCCCGGTACAAACTCGGGAACTCTTTCTCCATTGAGTCTACGAAGCTTCGTGGGAAATATTTCTCGAAGCACGCTTCTTTTATATATAGCCCATGTCGGTAGGGCATGTCCGGTCAATAAGTATGTTTTTTGTGGATTTCCACCAATGGTGTGCGTCGCCTTTGAGCATGAAGGTGGCGCATAATACTTTCTCTTCTCTAGAAATAGTCATCATAAGGAAATTTCTCTCCATCTCGTCTATCCGATATAGTGTGCTGGCCACAGCGGATCAGGCGGTTTACCGTTAATTCCTTAGGTTTCATCTTTGAAATCTCTCTACTAGTCGGGAGTGATCCGGTTGGTTTTGGGGGTTTGCCCCAAACACATAGGGTGGATCTTGGTAGTTCCCTTGGGCTGCTTACGGGGCTTGCCTGGAATTGGTGCAGCCGGTTGTTGAGGTGTCTGTTGAGCTGGGTGATTACCCCTGGTGCTGCACTAGCTTGCCCGGTGTGCATGGTTGCAGCCCGGTGGCTTGAAACATAACTCCCATTGCAACCTGCATTTGAGCTTGTGCGTGTTGCATTTGCTTTGTAGTTGTTGTGCCAGATTCATCACCCTTTGTTGTTAGCTACGGTGGTGGTGGTGGCAAATTTGTAGGGTTTGCCGGTTCGGGATTACCACGTGCATAATTGTTCTCTTGATTAGTCTCATCCGCGCGGTGGTGGTGGTGGGGTCCGTGTTTCGGTCCGTCGGGTAACTCTCGTCCGGACATAATTCTTTTTGATGTTTGGTGGTGCTTGAAAATTATCAAAATAGGTGAGAAATCATGTATATGTCATGTAGGCACGTTAACCAATAATCAATTCCAATTCGAGCTCATTTTATAAAAAAATCCTGTCTTTTAATGCGGGGTCGATGGTGAGGGTCGATGGTATGTCGGACCCTTAATGTCCGACCCCGTAGTTTTCGTCGATTCCCAGGAGCGGGGGTCGATTAGGGGTCGTCGGAGGGTCGATGGCCCCGGTCGGGTTGTCCGGCCCTCGACCAAAAATCAGATTTTTAAAGTCCGATTTTGGGTCATTTTCTATTATTTCCCTCCCGTTTCGGCTCGTCTCTTCTCTCAGGAGTTGCTACAGTGCTACTTCTCTGTTGTGGATCATTCTTAGTCCGAGTTTCGACATCCACATCACCTCTACAGGTAAATTTTCCCAACTTTACCTGTTTTTTAGGTTTTTTATTTTTAGGTTTTTGCTCATTTAACTTGTATTTTTCAAATTAAACTTTTTCCAACCGTAAAAATTTGATTTTTATTGGGGGCTTTTTGTAGTTGGTGTCTTGAGGAACGAAAGCCCTCAAAATTTTTGAGTTTCATCGGTTGGTTATCGAGAAACTTAAATTTTTCTCTTTTTTGCCCTAATTTGTCGAAATTTTTCGATTTCTTGCAATTCCTTCAAATTGGACCTTGTCGTTAGAATTTGCTTATGTTTAACTGTTGTGTGATGTGTTGGAACTTACGTAAGTCCTCCTGCCCACTTGTATGGGTGAAAAGTGAGGCTTTTGACCAACTTACGTCGTTATAATGCCCGATTTTTAAATTTTTATCCTATTAACTCCTTGTTTTCCTTTTTCTTTCTTATCTGCGAGATACTATGGTTCGTACCAAAGTACCCGAGTTCGTGATCCGCTTCGCTTCCGCTCCAATGAAGCCGAGGCACGGTATGCCTACTATACGGGCAAGAAAGTGGAAGGGGGTCGTATGGTGAACTTGGTTGGCTAGCCTTGTTCAATGTGAGAGAGCTTTTGGTGATATGGGGTGGCTCCCTGTCATCACATACGATGCGTGCACCCGTCCCGGAGTTAGTGCGCCGGGTTCTATTGCAACCTTCGGTTGTGGGAAACCACAGCGATGTGGGCTTGGTCGGGGAGTTGCGCATCACTAGCTACGTCAAGGGGATGCAGATTTCTTTTGATTATCGGCAGCTGGCCGACTGTTGGGCATTCCATATGGCGGTCCTATGGTGTCTTGTGCACCGGTGAGCACGACTTTATTGAGGCGTGGTTGCGGGCCGAGATTGATAGTCGGTTACTACAGCCCGATCGGTGGCGGATGAGGGCGTGCTACTTGCGTCCGGCTCCACGGGTGTTCCGTAGGATCATTCACATAACCCGATCCCGCGAGTGGGCATTATGAGAGGGTGTCTCGGCTGACCCAGTTTTTGATCTACGGTATATGCACTCATCAGCCCGTCTGTCTTCCTTACATCATCATGCGGCGATGATCGGTGCTACATTGTCCGGTCATAGGGGAAATCTACCCTATGGGCGATGATTACCACTTGCTGCGACCCGTGCGGGGGTGGACCCGGTTGATGAGAAGATCCAGGAGAAGACCTTCTCGTCGCCTCTAGATTGGGAGGCTATATGCAAGATGGGACTTTGAGGCGCTCGGGTTAGCGATGATGAGAGGAACGCAATGGTGCGCCCTCACACTCGGGTTGAGGTGGCCGTCTTGAGGCTGTCTGGCTGCCGCTAGGCTCGGGTGGATCCGTCGGCGATGATGATCGTATGTATATGGGCGTCGCGCGATACCCCCGCCTTCACCCCACACGGGCGGATGGAGTTGGTACTTCTCTGCGGCGGCTCCGCACGGAGACCGGTCCTTCTCATGAGGCTGGTCCTTCGCATCCACCTTCGATATGATGGAGATATTGCGTGAGCTCGGGGATGCTCAGCGCAGATCTGATTTGAGGATGGATGAGTTGTTGGCTGCTCGGCCGCATCGGGGGCTTCGGATGGGAGAGCTCCTAGAGGTGCGGCGTGCGGCGATCGGAGGATAGCCGGTCTCACGGAGGA
This sequence comes from Protea cynaroides, assembly GCA_028583415.1. Taxonomy (NCBI): domain Eukaryota; kingdom Viridiplantae; phylum Streptophyta; class Magnoliopsida; order Proteales; family Proteaceae; genus Protea; species Protea cynaroides. Next base: position 76,336,364 of record CM053267.1, read on the forward strand.
CTGGGTCTCACGGCTGAGACGACCCAGACTCGGATAGCCCGGTTGACTAGGGTCTAGGCGAGGACTACGACAGAGACCGTGAGGCACCGCCTCCTCCTTCGCCTCCGACTTCTTGATTGTACTTTTATTTTTTCTTTCTTGTACTCGGAGTAGTTGTCGGGTTGTGGACTGTACTGCGCTTTCGTTATGTATATACGTTTTATTTTTCTCACTCATTGTATGTAACTTGTTTTCCCTTTAATAGATGCATTATTCTCTTTTTAAATTTGGTCTCAATCATCACTTGTGCTTACAGTGTGTTTGTATTAAAGCTTATAATTTTTTTTATCTCAGTTCATATTTGTCTCGAATGTATGTTAGTTTAACGGGCAAGGCCTGAGAAGCTCTGATCCCAAGTTGTCACACCCCAATTCCGCACTGTTCAGAATGGTGTGATGAACCGTTAAATAACCAACGATTCAACCAGGATTTCAAATAGGCTATCCCCGCGTTATCTAAACTTACACACATCCGTAATCATAATCAGAGTAATACACAATAGCGGAAAATCTATAATAAAATGAACTGAGCAACTAAGATGATATCATTAATTTAATAGCAAATTATTCTGTTTTCAATTGAGACATAAATATTTAAATATCAAATACATGTCTTATAAATCCAATAAAGGAACCTATAAAAATATCTAATCGAATACACACGAGTTGCACTCGCAAGAGGAGTCGTGTGTATCATCTTCAGCTCCAGCGTCCATTGCTTTGCTACGTTCCGTACATAGGTGCATTCATGTAATCTTCAACTGTGTAACCTGCATCATCAACTAAAAATATTCGACGTCGAGGGGGGAGCACACAACACGGCTCAGTGAGTAGCCAAAACAATGCAACATTACATATGCATGCAAAAAATCAATTTATATCTTTGGTCCGATTTAAAGTTTGCAGTATGTTATAGAAAGGTTGAGGTAGCCAAAGGTCGCGTTTATTGACTCCGCCTCTATACACGAGTGTGTGACGTTATCCGAAGATCACATTTATCGTCAACTCACATGCACCCAACCATGAACATTATATAACAAAGGTTACGTTTATTGCTATATAGTGCCATACCAACACGTAAGCCCCTATTGGCGAGGGCTGCAAACTGGGCTCGCAACTAACCAATCCTAATGCCAAAGGTGTATCCAAGGCCTCACCCAGCATCCTCGGAATGTCCATAGAGATAGAGCTAAGGCCCCCGGTAGAGTCGAGACTACAAGGACCGAGACCACCTCCCCGATACTCTACGACATAATAGTTACGCTAAAGTAATGGCGATACGACGATGCCAATGCACAAGACTTGAGTTAGAGATAGAGCTAAAGTGCTTGAGACCCACCAAAGGTTACGTTTATTGACGTTCTCATCACACCTCCCCTGATACTCGCTCGCATCAAGCACATCAACCACACACATACAAGCACATGCCTATTCCTATCATCATCATCATCATCATGTTATAAACAATAAAGTAAATATGCATGAACAAATAATAGAAATATTGGATGGCATCTTTGTATGCACATTACAAACATATTCGCATAGGATCAAGCATAGCATAGGACTCAAGAAATAGAAAACGGTTTCTTATTAACCAATTTAGTTTGGTGTTAAGGTTCCTCACCTTAGCTTGCTAATAGGATGTTTTTCCAAGCTTTAGAATCACCTTTATATTGTTATTATATTGCTAGCAAACCTAACAAAGTCGATAGAATTTAATTAGAATTAATTTCCAATTTAAAAACCATCTTTGTTAGCGAGGGTCGATCGGAGGGTCGATGCTCGGAATGCATAGGGTCGATGGGTCTATCGACCCGTCCTCCGTCCGAACTTCGGGGGCTTGGTGCCCCGAATGCCGAGGGTCGATGGTCGGGGTGCATAGGGTCGATGGATCTATCGACCCTGTGTGCGACCCTCTGTGCAATCAGGTCAAATTTCTAGTTTTTAACTCATTCTTCATGTTTGGGGTCCTATGGCTTGCTTCCACATTCCATTAAACATTCATTCCATGGTCTGAAACCATGATTCATCCTCCTAGATGGCTTTCATGCATTATCCTAGGTTTTTCCATGAAAACCTAACCATGGATGGATGGTTTGGGTTTCTCGAAATCCTACACTCAACCATATCTAATCTAAGGTGCCGTAGAAACTCATGGAATTAGTATCCATACCTGAGAAGATTACTTTTCTCTGGAAATTCTTCTCCTTTTTGCTAATCTTCTTCCTTGCCTCTTTTCTTCCTCTTTTCCTTCTTCTCTCTTTCTCTCAATTCAATTAGGGTTGTGAAAGGAGTGAAAGTGGCTTAGGGACGTCCTTTAAATAAAGTAGGAATGTCCTATAATAGTCCCATTGAGATTTGGAAAGAATCCCAATCGAAAATTAGGAAATTTCCTAATTTCAGCGACCCGTCCGACCCTCTGTCCATTTTTCAGGGTCTGAGTTTCTAATTTGAAAGGGTCGACCCTGTTTAGCTGTGTATGTGACCTTTGCTCTATTTTAAGTGTTTTTGGGTCGATTTGATACCTGGGATCTCGCTCTCCTTCACGCCCTTGGTTCAATTGCCTCGACCATGATGGGTGAACCTGGTTCAAGGTGGTAAGAACGGGTTAGTTTGACACGGGTCTTACAAGCCGCATGAGAAGGACCAGTCTCAGGTACAGGATCCACAGCAGAAGAAGTATCAACTCCAGCCGCATGCGTAGGTGAAGGCGGTGGTATCGAGTCGACATCCATATATATACGATCGTCATCATCGACAGGATCCACATGAGCTCTAGCAGCGGCATCAGCAGCCTCAGCGTCAGCCATCTCAATGCGAGTGTGAGGGCGTACCATCTCGTTCCTCTCCTCGTCACTAACTTGGGCATCCTGCATACCCATCTTGCAGATAGCCTCCCAATTTAGAGGCGACGAGAAGGTCTTCTCCTGAATCTTCTCATCCGCTAAGTCAACCCCCAGGCGGGTCAGTAGAACAGTAATCATACGTCCATAGGTTAGATTACCCCTATGACCGGACAATGTAGCACTAATCATGGTCCGCATGATGATGTAAGAAAGGCAGACGGGCTATCCGGGTGTCGATTACTATATATCGAAGCGGGTCAGCCGAGAAACCCTCTCATAGTGCCCACTCTACGGAATCAGATTATGCTCGGATAATCTTGCGAAGACCCGTAGAGCCGGACGCGGTAACAAGCTCTCATCTCGCGGCGATCAGGTCATAAGCGGCTGATTATCGATTTCGCGCCTCATCTCCATGGAAATAACCCCGGGGCTCTCCGGGCCACGCGTAGACCATGGGGCCATCATAAGGAATGCCCGACCAGATCGGCCCGGTTGCCGATAGTCAAATGAAATGTGCACCCCTTTAACATAGCTGGTGATGCGCAACTCTTGACCCCTACTCAATGTCATTGTAATTCCCCACCACCTGGAGATTACAATAGAACTGGCGCACCAAATCCGAACATGTGCACGCATCGTAAGTGATGACAGGGAGCCACCCCATATCACCAAATGCTCTCTCTACGTTGAACAAGGCTAGCTCAGCCAAGTTCACCATACGACCACCCTCCACTTTCTTACGAGCATAGTCGGCATACTGTGCCTCGGCTTCGTTGGAGCTGAAATGAAGCGGATCACGAACTCTGGGTATCTTGGTACGAGCCATGGTATCTGCAAATAAGAAAGAAAAAGGGAGACAAGGAGTTAATAGGATAAAAATCCAAAATTCGACATTATAACAACGTAAATTGGCCGAAAGCCTCGCTTTTCACCCAAACATGCGGGTTGGAGGACTTACGTAGGTTCCAACATATCCTACAACACTCACACAATGGGAAATTGGAACTAATGAAGTCCAATTTGAAGGAATTTCAAGAAATCGAAAAAAATTCGACAAATTAGGGCAAACGAGCAAAAATCCAAGTTTCTCGATAACCAACCGATGAAACTCAAAAATTTTGAGGGCTTTCGTTCCTTGAGACACCAATAACAAAAGCCCCCAATAAAAATCAAATTTTTACGGTTGGAAAAAGTTTAATTTGAAAAACACAATGTAAATGGGTAAAAACCTAGGAATGGAAACCTAAAAACAGGCAAAAATGGGAGAACATACCTGTATGGATGACGTGGACGTCGAAACCCAGACTCAAACTGACCAAAAACAGTGGAGTGGCACTGTACCAACTCAGAGGGGAGAGACAAGTTGAAACGGGAGGGAAATAATAAGAAATGACCCAAAATCGGATCTTAAAAATCTGATTTTTGGACTGAGGGTTGGACAATTCGACCAAAACCATCGACCCTCGGATCGACCCTCCCATCGACCCTCGGCTCTTGGGAATCTGACAGAAAACTAAGGATCGAAACTGAGGGTCGGACACCCATCGACCCTCAGCTCTCGGGAAGAACAGGTTATTCCCAGGGTCGGATACTAAGGGTCGGACATACCATCGACCACCTCGCATATAGAAAAGACAGTATTTTTTTCATAAAATGAATTGAAATTTGAAAGTTTACATCGGTTAACGTTCCTACATGGAGTATCAATGATTTTCTCACTTATTTCGATGATTTTCAGGCACCACCCATCTCAGAAGGAAAATATGTCTGGAAGAAGAGTAGCCAGACAGAGCCGAAATGCAGTTCCACCACCACCACCTGTGGAGGAAACTGGCCAGGAGAATGTATATGTCCCAGGAAATCCAGATCAGGCAAATCCTACAAATTTGCCACCTCCACCAACGGAACTAGCAACCGTAGTTATGAACCTAGCTCAGCAGCTGCAATAGATGCAATACACACAGGCTCAAATGCAGGTTGCAATGGGAATCATGTTCCAGGCTGCTCATACTACACCCATGCAGACGGGACAAGCCAGGCAAAGACCGGGGGTAACCACCCAGCACCTCCAACACCTCAACAACCTGCTGCACAAATTCCAGTACCCGGTCCGGAAGCAGCTAAGGTTAATTATCAGTATCCACAACCTATGTTTGGGGCATATCCCCAAAATCAGATGGATCACTCTTGACTGGTTGAGAGATTTTTGAAGATGAAGCCTAGGGAATTTAATGGCAAACCGTCTGATCCATTATGGCCAGCACACTGGATAGACGAGATGGAGAGAAATTTCCTCATGATGACTATTACAGAGGAAGAAAAAGTATTATGTGCCACCTTCATGCTAAAGGGTGACGCACATCATTGGTGGAAATCAACTAGGGCTTACTTATTGACCAAGCACGCCCTACTGACTTGGGCTGTTTATAAAGAAGCTTTCTTTGAGAAATATTTTCCACGAAGCTTCAGAGATTCTATGGAGAAGGAGTTCTTGAGTCTATATCAGGGACAGATGTCAGTGGATGCATATCAACAGCGTTATGAAGAGCTGTTTTTCTTCGCACCACTTATTATGCAGGAAGAAGACACCAAAACCCGTAGGTTCATCACGGGACTGGGAGGAAGCATCAGAGAGCACGTTCTGGGCTTAGAAAAGAAGATTTATAATGAAGTTGTCCAAATCGCTCGAGTTATTGAATCGAGCCAGAAGGAGAGTTATTTCACACAGAACCGGGGTATCAAAAGGCCAGCGGGAAATTCTTACAACGGAGGCAATAACAGGACATATAAGCCTTTCCGCCCTCAGAATTTTACTGCTGCAACCAAGACTACTCCAGTAGCTCAACCTCAGCCAAAGCCAAATTCTGAAAGCCCGAAGTGTTATAACTGCAACCAACCGGGACATATGGCAAGGGAGTGCCCTAAGCCCAAGAAGCAGTTCCATCAGGGACGGGTATATGCTGTTACATCTAAGGATGCTGCCGCATCACCCGATGTGGTCACAGGTATGACTGAAACCTTTTAAAGTTGTAATTACATTGTATGAGCATGTAGACTAAGTAAAATAAATCACAGGTATCGTACCGATAAATGACGTACCCGCTAGAGTACTCTTTGATTCAGGAGCTACTCATTCCTTTATATCTGTGTCATTCGGAAAGAAGATAAACTTACCCATCAAAACATTAGACTATAAATTACTTGTACGGTCATCGATGGGGTTAGAAGTGGAATTAGAGAAAGGCTATGGACCATGTCCAGTTCTCATTGGCGAAAAAACCTTAGATGCAACCTTGATACAACTTGAGATGGCAAACTTCGACGTCATCTTGGGAATGGACTGGTTAGCTCGGCATTCTGCAAACCTATTATGCGCCGAAAAGAAGCTAACATTTAAAGACAAAGAAGGAGTAGAATTTAGTTTTTCAGGAACCAAACTTCCCCGTAGACGCAAGCTCATACTCTCAGCACTAAAGGCTAAGAAGTGCCTTGAGAAGGGAGCAGTCGGGTATCTAGTATCAGTGGTCGACCTAACCAAATAAGCACCACAAATGGAAGATATTGAAGTCGTGCGGGACTATCCTGATGTATTTTCGGAGGAACTACCAGGATTACCACCCGACCAAGCCACAGAGTTTGTGATAGATCTTGTACCTGGAGCCACACCAGTATCAAAAGCCTTACAGAATGGCTCCTACTGAACTGAAGGAACTGAAAGTGAAACTACAGGAACTGCTGGACAAGGGTTATATTCGACCCAGTATATCACCATGGGGAGCGCCGGTATTATTCGTGAAGAAGAAGGACGGTAGTGTTCGATTATGCATCGACTATCGGGAGCTAAATAAACTGACAATCAAGAATCGATATCCACTACCTCGGATCGATGACTTGTTCGACCAGTTACAAGGAGCAAAGGTATTTTTTAAGATCGATCTTCGATCGGGCTATCATCAATTGAAGATTAAATAGGGTGATATTCCTAAGACATCTTTCAGGACCAGATACGGACATTATGAGTTCTTGGTCATGTCTTTTGGATTAACAAACGCACCAGCAACTTTTATGGAACTAATGAACCGGGTCTTCCATGATATCTTGGATACGTCGGTTATAGTATTTATTGATGATATATTGGTATATTCCAAGGACAAAGAAACCCATATCAAGAACTTAAACGCCGCCCTACCGCGTTTAAGGAAAGAGAAGTTATATGCCAAATTTTCAAAGTGTGAGTTTTTGCTAAGTGAAGTTGCCTTCTTAGGCCATGTAGTATCCGTTGAAGGAATCAAAATAGACCCCAGCAAGATCGAGGCTATTGTAAAGTGGGAAGCACCAAAGAGCATTTCAAAAATTAGAAGTTTTCTGGGTCTAGCTGGTTATTATCGGAGATTCGTGGAAGACTAATCCCGGATTGTCGTACCTCTCACCAGTCTGACTAAGAAAGGTGAAAAGTTTGTGTGGACGGATAAATGTGAGAAGAGTTTCTAGACATTGAAGACCAGATCAATATCCGCCCCAATTTTGACTATTCCTATTCCAGGACAGACATTTACCTTATACACTGATGCGTCGGGACTAGGATTAAGATGTGTGCTTATGCAAGGGGAGCAAGTAATTGCTTATGCCTCGAGACAATTGAAGATACATGAGAAAAATTACCCCACCCATGATTTGGAGTTAGCGGCAGTAGTACATGCTGTCAAGATATGGAGACATTATCTATACGGAGAGAAATTTCAGATTAAGTCGAACAATAAAAGTCTTACTTATTTATTTAATCAAAAGGAGTTGAATATGAGACAAAGAAGATGGCTGGAACTATTGAAAGACTATGATTGTGATATCCAGTATCATCAGGGAAAAGCGAACGTAGTAGCGGATGCGTTAAGCAGAAAAGCAATGATAAAGTCGCAAGGAGAGGTTAGCACAACTGCAGCAATGTGTACTATCGGAATGGTATTCAATCACGAAAATGAGCAGTATGTGATAGACACAACGGATGGATCAACCAACCAAGGGTTTGTTCATCGGTTTTCGAACATGTTCGCGGCATTGAAGATTATACCGGACATAATGGATGAAGTGAAACAGCTATCAAATCAGAACCTTATCTGAGAACAGTACAAGAAGATATCGAGAAAGGTAGGACTAATCCTGAGTTCACCTTGGACGAAGAGAGAGTACTGAAATACAAAAGAAGAATATGTGTACCTAAAACAGAAAGTATGGACATTAGACACCGATTGATGAAAGAAGCCCATACCACCATCTATTCGATACATCCTGGAAGTAAAAAAATGTATCATGATCTAAAGAAACTATATTGGTGGAGGGGAATGAAAGCTAATGTAGCCAAGTTCGTGTCTCAATGCCTAAATTGTCAGAAAGTAAAGGCTGAACGACAAAGACCCACAGGACTGTTACAGCCATTACCAGAACCAGCATGGGAATAGGACTGCATCACTATGGACTTCGTCACGGGACTACCACTGATTCTTCGAGTAGTTGACGCAGTTTGGGTGATTGTGGACTGTCTGACTAAAACAGCTCGTTTCATACCTATACGACCTCAGTATACACTAGAAAGGTTAGCAAAGCTGTATGTGGATAATATTGTTCGATTACATGGTGTTCCAGAAAGCATTGTGTCTGATAGAGATCCACGATTTACTTCCAAGTTTTGGGATGGATTGCAAAAGGCTATGGGTACAACATTGAAGTTCAGTACTGCATTCTACCCACAGACAGACGGACAGTCAGAGCGTACAAACCAGATTCTAGAAGATATGCTACGAGCATGTGTAATTGATTTCAAAGGATCATGGGATGAAAAGTTACCATTGATCGAGTTCGCTTAAAACAATAGCTATCAGGCTACTATACAGATGTCACCTTATGAAGCACTGTATGGCAGGAAGTGTCGAACTCCTTTGTTTTGGAAAGAAGTTGGAGAACGTAGTATTGTTGGGCCGGAATTTGTTAAAGAAACTTGTCGAGTGGTCGATATTATCAAGGAAAGAGTAAGAACAGCTCAGAATCGTCAAAAGCAATATGCAGATACTCGACGCAGAGATCTGGAGTTCACCTTTGGTGATAAAGTATTTTTGAAGGTATCGCCTATGCAAGGATTGAAAAGGTTCGGACAGAAAGGGAAACTAAGTCCAAGATATGTCGGGCCGTATGAAATTCTAGCTAAGCGTGGGAAAGTGGCTTATCAGTTGGCACTACCACCATCAATGTCAAGTGTGCATGACGTATTTCAAATTTTCCTATTGAAGAAGTATGTCAAGGATCCAACGCACGTGTTGACAGTAGATTTATCAGATTTGACTGATGATTTGACATTTGAAGTAACACCAATAGAAAACACCAGCCGAAAGGTTCAACGTCTACGCAACTGAGATATCTATTATGTTAAGGTCACATGGAAAAGTAGAGACATGGAAGAAATTACATGGGAAGAAGAAAATGCTATGCGAAAGCAATACGCTCACTTATTTGATTCAGAAGGTACGTACAATTTCGAAGATGAAATTTTTATAAGTAGGGGGGGAGTTGTAAGACCTGTGTCAATTTAACCCGGTCTTACCACCATGAACCAGGTTTACCCATCATGGTCGAGTCAAATGGACCAAGGGCGTGAAGGAGATCGAGATCCCAAGTATCAAATCGACCCAAAAACACTTAATTTAAGAGGAGGGGCGCATACCCAACCAAGGAGGGTCGGACCCCCCAAAACAGAAAGTCAGACCCTCAGTTTTGAAGGGAGGGTCGGACAACTTAGAGAACCTAGGGTCGACGGGATCATCGACCCTCAGTTGCCTCCGAAACTGAAATTAGGAAATTTCTTAATTTTTTATTTGGATTCTTTCCTAATCTCAAAGGGACTTATTTTAGGATGTTCCTACTCTATTTAAAGGATGTCCCTAAGCCTCTTTCACTCCTTTCACAACCCTAATTGAATTGAGAGAAAGAGAAGAGAAGGAAAAGAAGAAGAAGAGAAGCAAGGAAGAGAATTTAGCCAAAAGAGAAGAATTGCAGAGAAGGAGTATTCTTCTCAGGTATGGATACTAATTCCATGAGTTTCTACAGACCTTAGGTTAGATACTGATGAGAGTGTGATCTCGGAGAAACCCAAACCATCAACCCATGGTTAGGTTTTCATGGAAGACCATAGGAGAATGCATGAAAGCTATTTAGGTGGATGATTCATGGTTCCAGACCATGGAATGAATGTTGAATGGAATGTAGGAGCAAGCCATAGGATCCCAAGCACGAAGAATGGACTAAAAGAGGGAAATTGACCAAAGTACACCGAGGGTCGCACCGAGGGTCGATGACCATCCGACCCTAGGTGATCCTAACTATCGACCCTCAGTGTTCGGGAAGTTCAGAGTTTGGGGAGGGTCGCACCCAGGGTCGATCATGACTCTGACCCTACCTCCGACCCTCAGTTAACAGAATGGTTTTAAATTCAGAATTTATTTCTAATTAAATTCTATCGACTTTGTTAGGTCTTCTAGCAATATAATAACATTATAAAGGTGATTCTAAAGCTTGGAAGAGTATCTATTAGCAAGCTAAGGTGAGGAAACAGAACTCTAAACTAATTGGTTAATAACAAACCGTTTTTCTTTTCTTGAGTCCAATGCCATGCTTGATTCTATGCGAATATGTTTGTAATGTGCATATAACATGTCATCCAATATTTATATTATTTGTTCATGCATATTTATTTTATTGTTTATAACATGATGATGATGATGATGATAGGAATAGGCATGTGATTGTATGTGTGTGGTTGATGTATTTAATGCGAGCGAGTATCAGGGGAGGTGTGATGAGAACGTCAATAAACGTTAACCTTTGGCGGGTCTCAGCACTTTAGCTCTATCTCTAACTCAAGTCTTGTGCATTAGCATCGTCGTATCGCCATTACTTTAGCAGAACTATTATGTCGTAGAGTATCGGGGAGGTGGTCTCGATCCTTGTAATCTCCGACTCTACCGGGGGGGCCTTAGCTCTATCTCTATGGACATTCCGAGGGATCTTTGGGGTGAGGCCTTGGATACACTGTTTGGCATAAGGATTGGTTAGTTGTGAGCCCAGTTTGCAAGCCCTCGCCAGCAGGGGCTTACGTGTTGGTATGCACTATATAGCAATAAACGTTAACCTTTGTTATATAATGTTCATGATTAGGGTGGATGGGGACGACGATAAACGTTAACCTTTGGGCGAACTTCCACACCCTGTGTATAGAGGCGGGGTCAATAAACGTTAACCTTTGACCACCCAACCTTTCTATTGCGCATTGCAAATTATAAATCAGACCAAAGATATGAATTGATTGCATGCATATGTAATGTTGCATTGTTTTGTCTACTCACTGAGCCGTGATGTGTGCTCACCCCCTCGATGTCGAATATTTTTAGTTGATGATGCAGGTTTTACAGTTGAAGATTATATGAATGCTCCAGCATACGGGAACGTAGCGGCAATGGAAGTTGAAGCTGAAGTGGATACACATGACTCCTCTTGCAAGTGCAACTCATGTGTATTCGATTAGATATTTTTCTAGTTTTCTTTATTTGGATTTGATAAAGACATGTATTTGATAATTATTTATGTCTCAGTTGATACATAATAATTTTCTATTTAAATATTAATATCACTGTAGATACTCAGTTCATTTTATTATAAGAATTCCGCTATTATGTATTTACTCTGATTATGATTATGGGTGTATGGGAGTTTAGATAACACGGATATAGCCTACTCGAGATCCTGGTTGAACCGTTGGTTTGCTAACGGTTCATCAAACCATTCTAAATAGTGCAGAATTGGGGTGTGACATTATGAAAGATAACTCTTCAACCAGATATGCTACTTATTAGTTTCACATATAGTTATAAAATCTATCTTACCAAGAGGGTGATGCATGGATAAACTTCTTTGCATTTTTCCCCAGAGGGTACATCTACCATCATAACACAAAATCTGAGATGGGATTCATCCCACCAATGCAATCACCAAACACTACATCACAATAGCCAAGAGTGTCACTACTGCCACAAATCAGTAGATAATCTTTGGTCCTCTGCAAGTATCGCATGACCTTCTATTCTCGTTGTTCAGTGAGCTATACCAGCATTCAACTAAAAATGTCTCAAAAAATTCTAAACAAAGGCTATGTGAGAATAAATATAATCTTGAGCATACACCAAGCTCTGTACTTCAGATGCTCTCTCTCTGAACATCATTTCTTGAAAATAACTCTATCAATTTGTCTCCTTATTGATTTAAACATCTGCAACTTAACTGTTATGCATGTACGTTCAATCATTCTAGAACACGAATGACTTATACCCTTTGAGACAAACCCAGAGTTTCATTTTTCCTGTCACGAGGAAACTCAATGTCATTTACAAAAGTACTTACTCACACATTCTTCATCTCGAATTTATCAGACATTGAAACTATGGTTTAAACAGGTAAACCATGTCACTACTGGTCAAGTGATTAACCATCAACACATATGAATTTAAAATAAATCCACTCCTACTGACCTCTATATATACATAATTAAAACCTCAAAGATTTGAAGTCTATACTTTTCATTCTCTTTGTGTGATTCCACTTCGCTACAAGTTTTACTTTGTAGCAATTCTCCCACTGGAATCACACATTTTCTTACATATCTATTTTGAGCCTATGAGTACGCCGCTCATGATAAGAGCATAAAATCTCAAATCTCATTGATGTTCATAAATAAGATACATCATTTATGACTAGTAATCACTAAAAAATAATTCCATTATTGACAACTTGCTCAAAACTATTGGGATATTCATCTTGTTCAATGCCAAAACATCTATTTTTGAGGTATAACTTGTGATTAGATGAAATCACAGATCTACATGGTCTATTATATCTCCTCATTGCCTTATCTAGCTCTGGTATTTTGACTATGCATCAACTTGAATGAAGATAATTTCAACAATTATCTCATTACACTCTGATAATATTTTTGTTACCTCAACTAATTGCTCCACAATAATTTCCATATGGTCTCATTAAACTTATGTTTCTTGGATGTGACTGCTAACCAACATCATTCATTCGGTTCTTGCTGAATCCTTCAGATATGAGTGGATATCCCAAAAATGATAATTCAATATCCTAAAATAATCACTCTCCCACGAGTGTTATGAAACTACGTTACTTTTACAGTTTCAATCAAGAAGACAACTTGAACTGAAACCAACTTACTTGGCACCCTATTAATACTATAGGCTACAGAATTGATCTCCAAATGAGCTAAAACACTCTCGAGTTCTCTTTTCTTTGAAATTTCTTCCTTAGTGAAAAGGAAATCAAATCATCTTATGTCCACTAAGTTTATGGATCACCAGGATCTAACTTTGCAGTTTAGGTGAGGAAGTGAAAATCAAGTGAATCGTCTATAATATTCCAATGAGTTACCTACAGAGATTCACATATATTAGAGCTTATTAGTGATGGCTAATAGCTCTAACATATGTTTCCTCATACACCATTATCATCATATACCATCAAAACTGGTACAGACAACCTTGAGAATACAACATCTCTCCACCCCATTCTTAAAGACCAAAATTTCTTTGGATTTCACTCTGAACATATATTTCCAATGTTCCTTATTTGAATTTTTTTTTATCTAATCTTAGGGATTAAATATTCCTAAAGACCAGAATACAATCTTTGCTGAGTATATCTAGGTTAAACACTCCTAGACTAGCTTTCAATCTTTCATGCCAATTCATAGAACTGGTCCGCCATAACAGGCATCATGAGGTGTTTGATCATTATATGTTCTCTAATATGTGTGATATAATGCAAACATACACACAAGATAAGTTAAACTTACAATAATTAAACATATGCAAGTCCATTTCCTTTAAAGAGTCAATCGAAACTACACCCTCATCCTTTGGGACAAGAGCGCACTGGTCCTCTTACTATCTATATAGAATCAACCGAAACTACACCCTTATCCTTTGGGACAAGAGTGCACTGGTCCTCTCACTATCCTTGTAGAGTCAACCGAAACTACACCATTATTCTTTGGGACAAGAGCGCACTAGTCCTTTTACTATCTGTGCATAACCTGCGAAGGGATAATGACTCTTGAAATTCTACCACCTTTGGGTGTATGAAACTCCTAAAGTCAAGATCCTTCATCCATGTGCATGAGTATACATGATCTTTGACACCGTTACCTTTGGGTAGACAATGCCGCTCTTTCCTGCTTCCAAAAAAAGTAAAAATCTTGATAATGTCACCTTTGAGTGAGCACTATCCTTCTTTGTTGTGTCTATAAATGCATAAGTTCTGGATTTGAGCATATCATGATAGAACTGAGCATGCCACTTTGGTGGTCCCACCCAATCCTTACACAATATGTACAAATCATAATTTGAAAAAACTGGGACAATGCCACCCTTGGGTGAACACTGTCATTCATTAAAGCATTTACAAACACAGTCGCTTGAATTTGAACACATCATGACAAAACAAAGTATACCACTTTGGTGAGATTTACCAAGTTCCACCATGATATGAACAAACTCTAAATTACAGCTCTAGTGGGATATATATAACCATGAATGTTTTTCAAAAATCAACTTTATCAGTCTAAACATTCAAATAAACATGCACTTTAGCTCAACAATCATTATAATACAAGAATATTGAGAAAAACCAGTAGAAACACTGTAAATTGAGATCCAAAAGAGCATTAATTTGGAAAAATACTATTCCCAATGTATCAAAATGTAACAATATATATTCTAGATTGAAGAGCATTGAAAACCAAGTCCAACGGAACAAATCGGAGGTCAATCCGACCTTCCTAGCTCCCACAAATCAAATTTAAAGTCGGATTGTGAACGCAGTCAAAAAATTGCAAGCCAAACAGGCCTTAGAATCAGGACCGGGGATGAACCGCAGTCTGAATCAAAACCAAAACCAGTTTGGATAAACCAAAACGAAACCGGCTGACCCAATCGGGTTAACGGGTCAAACTTTTGGGTTTTCGATTCGGGTCAGTGGGCCACCCATTCGGGTTCGGGCTGGATATACATGGATCCCCCGTTCGGGTTTTCAGGCCAGCCCTGGGCTGGGTCTGACTAGCCGGGCTGGCTTGGCCTGGGCTGGTTCTGGGCCTGGGCTTGGGCTTGGCCAGCCCTGGCTGGGTCCCGACCTGGTCGGGCTTGGCTCGGACCGGGCCAGCCCCGGCCGGGTCTCGACCGGGTCGGGCTGGCTTGCTCGATCGGGCCAGCCCTGGCTGGGTCTGACTAGCCGGGCTGGCTTGGCCTGGGCTGGTTCTGGGCCTGGGCTGGGTCTGACTGGCCGGGTTGGCTTTGGCTTGGGCTGGTTCTGGGCCTGGGCTGGGCCTGGGCTGGGCCAGCCCTGGCTGGGTCTGACTGTCCTGGCTGGCTTGGCCTAGGCTCGGCCAGCCCTGGGCTAGGTCTGACTGGCCGGGCTGGCTTTGGCTTGGGCTGGGCCAGCCCGGTCAGAGCTGGTTTGGGCCTGGCGGGCCTGGGCTGGGTTGACTAGGCCCGAGTCAACCAGCAAACCCGTTAGGGTTTGCGATTTTGCGCCGAGTCGACCCGGCGATGACTCGACGCTGTTAGGTAAATTTTTTTTTTTTTTTAAACCTCCGGCACGTGGATCTCACGCGCCTTTTCAGGCGGCGAGTGGCGGCACGTCCGGCCACCACCGACGACCAACTTAGTGTCGGTCGACTCGTTTTTCCGAGTTTTACAATATGGTATAATTTATTTTAAATTTCACCAGTCTGGAAAAATTATCCGATTTTTTAAATTCTCTTTTATTTTTCCAAAAATTCAAATGGAAATTAAGAATTTTTTTTTTTATGTTCAATACTCAATGATTTTAAATCCATGTGGGATGGCTTTGATACCACTATAGGATTTTTCTCATATCCTAAAAAAAATTCATTACAATGAACCCATATGGAATGTAAAATACAACTAAGAAATAACACAATCCATTAAAAGAAATAAGACATACCTTTTCGTTGGAGATTGTTTTCCGACCTTTTCTTTTCACCTGATTCCTGCAAAGATCTTCTACAGTCTCCTCTCCCTTAGGTATGGGTCCTCTTGATTTCACGCAGAGAGAGACTATAGGGACCCTGCTTCATATTTATAATGATTTAGAATTCAAATCTATCCAAATCCCATAATGGTATAGATTTGATTTATATTTGGAAAAAGATAATCAATCAACCTTTATTGGATTCCCATCAGTCAAAATAGGCAAGTAAGATAATGTTGCCCATAATAATAAAATCAGAATAAGTAAGATTTTACATGTGGGTGGTAAGATGGAGGATTAGAATTCGTTCTCCTAACCTATTGGTTTCTACTGTATTATGAACTAGGTTTGTTTGGCAACACAAAATTTAGAAACACTAATTGACTCTCCTCATCTGTTAACATTTTTTCGAATAAAAAAAACATATGCTAAACATTAATCATACAACTAACAATAATATTAAGAATAGAGCAAAAGGTACACACACGACTGTTGCTTTCACCCTCGAACGAGATTAGATATGCATCGTGTAGTATCAAATTTAAATATTTATATTCTCCTTGTACACTGCAATGTACAAAACTTGAGTCCTACAAATATAAATAAAAGGGAGGGATTTTTTTGTTTGACTACACGTAATGAGTTGGTGAAGACATTTTCTCATATATATATATATATATATATATATATATATGAGAATTGAATTCATGATGATACAGAGGCCATATGGTATGCTAGAAATAATTATTTGTATAGGTAGGACGGTTTCTATAATGCTGTCTTGGGAGAAAATAAAACGTGGGTGCATGGAGCTGTCAGTAAGAAATCCTTGTGTAGTTAAATCCATTTATGATCTAAGAATTGTTCGCGTTCAGGGATTGAGGACGAAACATGGTAAGCAAGGTAGGATTATTAGAGTGCTATGGCGCTTTCCCTTGATTGACTAGTGTAAGCTCAATACGGACGATTGTAACTTCAGGAATCCAGGTGAGGAAAGTTCGGGTGGAGTCATCCGGATTGACAGGGGTCGTGTAGTTTATGCCTATGCGGACTATATTGGGGTACCCACCTCCTATGTGGCTAAGATGAGAAGTGCACTCACAGGATTGAAAGCTGCTCAAAGTATATGATACAAGAAAATTTGGCAGTAGATGTTGCTAATAGGCTCGCGAAAAAAGGAGCTCGTGATAGACAATCCTTTGTTTGGAGAACATGTCCAGATTTTGTTGCTAGGGAGGTAGTGTGTGATGCTTCTCGCAGATTACGCTATAGATTTTCTTAGTATGCTGCCCTAGATGGCCTCTGCTAATGGTAATGCCGAAAGTGGAGGTTTTTTCATCTTTACTGGGCTCATTTGTAAATTTTCTCTTCTTTTAATACAATGTCAATTTCTAGCAAAAAAAAAAAATTCATGATTTCTTAATTGTGAGGTGATGGTTGTAGTGAATACACTTTTGTTTTTATATATATATAGGCAGGCATTAAAGATATTAAAGATACAGCCCCAAAGTTACCAAGATTAATTATTAACACGCTGGAAACATTCTCTTCTGGATTGACAATTCGGTCCCTAAAACATTGTACGCAGGTGATTCTTCTCATTTAATGATACTTTGCCTCTTAATCCTATGGAGTCATAGATCCATGAAAAGGCAAACAAGAATCACTAAAAAGCAATAACATCAATGTTTTAAAACCCAAAATTGAACACAGAATCAGTCTCCAATTTTCATCGACTTCGATTTAAATACAAGGTAATGGCAAAAACTCTATAAAAAAAATCTGAAAGAAGAAATGGATATTTTTTACAAACCTTTAAATTTATTAAATAGGGTTCTTATTAATCATGAGACAAAAAGATTAATGTCAAGTTGAAACTATGGAGATTAATATTGGAATAAAAAGGTTTTAAGATAAGTAGAACAAAGACAGAGAATATGGTGTGTAACTTTAGTCATACAAAGACGAATAATGAAATGGTGAACATTCATGAGAGGGAGATACAACAAAGTGATCATTTTAGTTATCTAGGTTCAATCATAAATAAAAAAAGGTAATATAGACGATGATGTTTCACAAAGGATTAAAATAGGATGGATGAAATGGAGAAGTGTCTCTGGAGTGTTGTGTGATTGATGTATTCCTTTAAAACTTGAAGCAAAATTCTATAGGACAGTCATTCGACCAACTATGATGTATGGTGCAAAATATTGGGCAGTTAAGAAGCACCATATAAATAAACTTAGTGTAGTTGAGATGAAGATGTTAAGATGAATGTGTGGTAAAACTAGGAAGGATAAAGTAAGGAATGATTGTATTAGAGTTAATTTGTGAATAGCGACGATACATGATAAACTAAGAGAAAATCGTTTGAGATGGTATGGCCATGTTCAATGAAAGCCGCTAGATGCTCTCATATTACAGAATAGTGATTTGATTCAAATTGAATGATCTAAAAGAGCTAAGGGCACACGTCCTAAGGTGACTCTAGGAAAGGTGGTGAAGAAAGACATATATAACTTAGGTCTTGCTTCAAGTATGACATCGAACAGAATTGATTGGCAAACAAGAATCTATGCAGTCATTCATATTTAATTAGGATAAGATTTTGTTGTTGTTGTTGTTGTTGTTGTTGATGGTTCTTATTCAGAAGTCTTATAGATATAATATTTTACATATTAAAAATTTCTTCAATGTTTATTTCTGGGGGATAAAAGAAAGACAAATTTTATTTTTCCTCTTTTTTAGAGATCACTATATTTACTTGTCGAAAAAACAGAGGTAGAAAACTTTTTAACACGTAAAATTTTAAATCAAAACAAATAGAGTCTAAAGGACAGAAAATTAGTCTCTTGAAGTACATTGATGGTCAATTCCAAAATAGGTTTGAAAATGATAAAAATAAAATAAAAATCAAAGTGCAATCATGACCAATTCCAAAAATGGGTTTTAAACTCAGCACTAAAATGAAAACCAAAGTACCAGTCAATTCCAAAAATGGGTTTTAAATTGATAAAAAAAACAAAAAGGCAAAAAAGAAAAAAAATTCAAGTTGCAATCATGTCGAGTTAAAAGTTGGGTTTTAATATCAGCATTAATAGGCATTGGCCGAATCCGGGAAAGCTCCATGGTAGGTATGGGAAAAAAAAAACAAATATAGAAATTCGAAACATGATAATGGTAGGAAACAATCCATGGTAGGTGTGGGAAAAACAAATAAAGGAATTAAAAATATGATAATGGTAGAAAACAACCACTAAGCAGTATGGAATGCTAGGGTGGATGTTCTGTTGAGATGTAATTTGGAGTGGGATTGTAATTGTTGTCGATTTTAAGGTAATAGGTATCTTTGGACTAAAATTCAGGAATGGTATAAGTAATTTTCTCTTAATTTAATTATATATAATTGATAAAAAAAATGACATAAACCCTGTAACCAAACATCAGCCCATTTTACCTTATAAATTGAGTCAAAGGCTTACCACCAATTTATCTTTATATACACAGAGAAAAGTCAACAACAGCATAATAGTAATTATAGTGTAAGAATCCAAGGGGTAGTTTAGTTGGTAAGGAGCCTACGTTTCAGGAAGAAGAAGGTTTTGAGTTCGATTCATTTTATCGTCTTGGGACCATCCATATGGGGACGCTATTGTGCTCTTTCTTTCCTACTTTAGATGCAAATGAATTATTTCTTATTCAACTCTACAATAACACAATCAATGCAATTGTAAAATCAATATAGATCTACCGGACTAATCAGATTGCATATCTAGATACCTGTTGTTAGCAAAAAATAAAAAATAAAAAACTACAGTGTAAGAAGAGATCCCAAGCCCATAATTTGAGTAAAAATAAAAAACTACAGTGTAAGAAGAGATCCCAAGCCCATAATTTGAGTGTGAGGTTAACTGGCCACTTAAATGGATCCACTAGGGTATGGAGAGGTCAGAGGTCCTGCCCTACTCTTAAAAGTACACAGTGAAATTAGTGACACTTGCAGTTTCTTCACGCTTATTGCGAGAATTGGTGCATTCGCAAGGACAACCACTTCAGAAAACTTGACTTTTTATAGGAAAGCTACAATAATACCAAGCTTTTAAGGAAAAACATCACAAAAACATGCTATTCATTTGTAGAAAGTGGAAGAGACTTGTACCTACAAAGAGAAGAGGAAGAGACTTGTACCTACAAAGAGAAGACTTTATGAAGCATGCAAACAAAATAAATTTAAGAAACAAAAGGAAAAAGATCCCCATAACACTATTGTAACTTAAGGTTGTTAAATGGTATAGTTTTGGTTTAATGATTTGACTTGATTTTGGTTTGACATGAATAAAATAAAATTAAAATTGAACTGTTTTTGAACTGTTTATTGGACCATTTCAAAATGCTAATTAAAATCGATTATTTTGGTTATTTGATTTTTAACAATTTTTGTCGGAGAGGGAAGAAGAGAAAGAAAGACTTAGAAATAAGGGAGAGGTGAAAGTGGAGGGAGGGGGAGAAAGCATTAAAATAATATTAAGTCATTTCCACTATCAAGAGTTACGAAAGTAGACTTAAGATTTATAATTTTAATTTATTTTTACGAATAGACCTTCAACACTAAGGGATTAAAACGATGGTTTAATAGGTTTTAACTGTTCCAAACATCGGTTTTTAAATGGTTTCATTCTTCAAACTAGAATCAAACCATTTAACTAAATAATTTTTATTTTTGTAAATCAGAATCAAACCGTTTAATAATCGATTTCACGATTTCTGTTTAAATGGATCGATTCAATTTCTCTGAATAGTTTTAGTTCATTTGTCACACCTTTAATGTGAGAATTCTTTCTCACAATCTCACAAATAATTAATTGTAGGTCTTATTAAAGATACTGATTCTTGCATACCCATTGCATTCTTGCATACCCATTTGCAATGTGGGAAATGCCATCGACAATGGCATTGTGTGGAACCTTTCCCAAAAGCAAGGGAATGGACTACCGTGGAAATTGTCCAAATTGCAAACAAGGCTCATGCTGAGTTCATTGCTGCTCAAACTTTAAAAAAAACCAACAGCTTTGTCCATTTCTTCATCGTCTGCTCTTTCACTTTCGAACCCAGTTTGGCATGCTCCTCTGCAATTTTATTTCAAGTTCAATTCTGATACATCTTTATCAAATGACCTTCCAAAGGGGGATTCGGTAAAATCATTGGGGATTTCCATGGCATACTAGTTATGGCTAATTTTGAGCTGAGTGTGTTTCCATCTGTTCTACTATATGAAACCCGAAAACTACGGAATGGGTTATGGGAAGGAATTGATAAATTTCTATCTTAAAAGTTCAAACAAGTAAGTAGAAGAATTCTCACATATATAAGGTATTCAAGGTTCCAGTCTTAAGCAATGTGAGATTATTCCAAATATTTCCCCTCAAGTTTTGCCCCTCTTTTAGGTGGCAGTACACAAGGTAAATGTGTAACCACTTTTGAGAGACCATGGTTTCTCTTTCTAAGTGACCATAATGAGGGAACTTGGAACTATGATGCTATAGTAAGTTTTCATTTTAAAAGTTCAAACTAGTAGATGAAGAGAGATGCTAATTTTTTAGCAGATTCTATAGCCTAGAAGGTTGTTGTTAAATTTTTAAAACATAAAAAAAAAATTAAAAAAAAATTTTTTAAATATTTAAAACCAAAACAATTTTTTTTAAAAAAAAAAAAAAAAAAAAAAATTTTTTAAAAAAAATCCAAAAAAAAAAAAAAAATAAAAAATAAATTTTTAAAAAAAAAAAAAAAAAAACCCCCCCCCCCCCCCCCCCCCCCCCCCCCCCCCCCCCCCCCCCCCCCCCCCCCCCCCCCCCCCCCCCCCAAGTTTCTATTAAAATGAATAAATAGATAAGGGAAAATTTTTATGTCACAAAGCAACTAATCTTCTGTGCACATGTGATGTGACCATTTCATCTATTATAGGTAGAACATAATCTAGATTAGCCAATTTGAGGTTCTAATTTTTATTTTTATTTTTATTTTTACTGCTCTAATTTAATTAAATACTCTATTTATGCATGTATATCAATATTCTTAACATTATTATGCACTCTTTCAGCTCTGAATGATTTAGGAGAAAAAATCATAAAAAAAATGATCGATATTTGTTTTGTGATTTTGAAAAAATATCATATTCTATTGTTACATAGATAACTACCCATAAATAAATAATTTTCCTATCTCAGTTTCTATAAAACTAATGGTAACTGGAGGAGGGTGGGAGAAAAAGATTAACAAATACTGTTTAAAGTTTGGATGGAGAATTCTTCGATAGCAAATGGGGTAGCCCACGTCCCCTCAGAGTTTTTTCTATTCATTTTTCTCTCTCCTCTAAAAATTAATAAAAAAAAAAAGGGGCAATTAATATCACTCCCCAACACTTCATTTTGTATTTACTCAAACTATCCTATCTCAAATTTTTTTTTTTTATACTCTCCCGTGAAGCAAACTTCCACCTCTCTTTCTCCCCTATTAATTTAAAATCCAAAAATTACCCTTGTCTTCTGTCCTCCTACAATATCATCCGATGATACCCCACCACACTATTTCTCTATTTCTCCACCTTATAGCAGCCCCTAATAACAACACAAAATATGGAACAGGTCAGCAAGCGTTTATTGGAGTACAAGATTAACTTATAGATATAAGGCCAGAGGGAGAAACGGAAAGCGCACATCTCAATCATTACAACATAAGGTTATCTTGTAAAAATTCCAAATAAACCTCTGATCAGTTAGAACTTAGAATTAGATTTTATGTTTTGCAAAGAAAGAGCCGCAAAAGTCTTTTTTTTTTTTTTTTAGGAAATTAGAAAAGAAGTTTAGAATAAGAAAATTCGTGTAAATATAGAACAAGTATAAAAGAATGATAGTAATTAACCCTAAAAAACACATGTGCAGGAAGACAGTTTCCAGATGCTTTTCCCTTGATGTTAACATATTTTTTTTTTTTTTTGCCGTTTTTACTTAAAATAAGGGGAAAATATTTATTAACTATCCTACTGGAAATGCTCTCTCTATTATTATTATTTTTTTTTTTTTACCTTTTTTAAGGTTATTTTCAATTACTCTTTTTCTTTTTATTTCCATATTAGAATCTGAAATGAAAAGTTAAATATTAAGTTATGTAGTTTTAGAAATTAAATGATCCTCCATTGAAAATAGATTCTTTATGATATGATTATTATTATTTTTGTAACCCTAGCCATGTATTGAAAGACAAGACCTTAATGGATGTTTACCTTGACTCTGTACTGAATAAGACCTTCCAAAAAAAATATTTTGAAGAAAATGCTGGTGTCATATTTTTTTATAAATCATATTGAATTAAAGCTTAGTTGATTTCATGGAGTTTAGATTATTTTATGTGATTAAAATAATTAATAACAGTGATGATTATCTTCATTAATATTAAATTAATAAAGTTTCAGGTTAGATAATGGGCTGGGTGTGGTAAGACAGTTAAATAACTAAAATTATTTTAAAAATGTGCTAAAGTGGAAATTCTCCTCGTGCAAGCATCAAGAATGCAGCATCTTAGTTATGTATTAAAGGGGACACAGAGAAAACTACAAATGAAATTCTGAAACATTTTCATAACCAGCACAACCTCAACTCTACTTCCACCTAAATCAAAAACTTGTTAGGTGGATTCTTTCTAAGAAAAACTAGGGAAAAAAAAAAAAAAAGATCAGCCGCTCGATCAGATGAGAATGATCTACGGAAATGATAATTTGGTCATTATTTATTCTTTGGTTTCGTGATTTATGTACCGTAGACGCTTTGTTTGTTCCTCTTTTCCTCTTCAATAAATTATCTTTTTACCAAAAAATAAAAAAAGAGATGACTGATGAAAAATGGGTTACAAATCAAATGTTAAGATCATATTTTCAAGCTCTTCTAAGAAATGAATGATCCTACCATTGACGATTTTATAATGAAATTCAATGGTAGATGTTGATCATTTGATATGAGGGTAATTCTAATCCAAATGCTTACATTCACATGATAATATCTTAAGTTAAAATTGGGTCAAGCAGCACTAGTGGCCAAAACAGAATTAGCAGAGACTAAACAAGACAGAAGAGAGAGGGACAAAAGACAAGTTGTCATTAGAAGTTAGATGCGGTACTTATCCAATCATATTAAAATTACCTTCTAGGTCAGCAAGAAAGATCTCTCTCTCTCTCTTCTCTTCTCTGTTTTCAATTCCATATGAGTAGTACAATTGACAGGGAACCCAACAGTGAAAGGTCTCACAGAGGGGTATAGAAACCAAATCCTATCCATGATGTAGAAAAAGTAAACCCAAATATAAAAAAAAAAACAATCAAATGGTATAAAGATTTACGTGGTCCAACAGTGATTTCCTGTCTATGTCGACGATGATATCAGATTTGCTTGAATAGAGTTATGACGCTCGTCATTGTTATATAGCTAATCTTATACAAATATATTTACCAAAATACCCAAATAACTCTAAAAAAATTCCTCAGATTCTTCTAACTTTTAACAGCTCCCAGAATTAACCACAAACTCATACAACAGAATATAAAACATCCTACTCTCAACATGGGGATTCTCCATACCTACTCTTGATCTGATTGGATTAATTGAAGCCATCTGATATGTCACAGTCAAATTGTATACATATCAGACAGGTAGCAAACAGATCCTTATCCTGATTTCATGTAATTGAAGCCATGACATTACCACTACTTTATTGCATAAACAGAGAACCAATGCCTGTGGTAATTAATACAAACTAAGAAGAAAAAGAAGAAATCATGAGGTGAGATTCGTGACTAATAAAAGAAGGTTCATTTTCAAGGTGCATGGAGAGGTACTTCTTGTGGAACCCATCATTTAAGGGTACTTAGAAAAATTTATATATCATATACCATATTGGGAAAAAAGAAATAATTGAAGTTCAGGTCAATTTATTTTGCCTGAAGATCTCTCAAGGGTGGGAGTGGGGACCGCAAAGTAGTTAATCTAGATCTGCCATACATGTGGACCTATAAGTTCTCTGTGCTGCTGCACATTGCAAAAGTTGGAAGAACCTGTTTCATATCTGATTGGTTGATTTATGCAATTCTCTCTCTTCCTCTGTTCAAAAGGGTTAGTTTCAGACGTTAACTTTATTTTTATATAGTAAAAATATATACTTTTAATTTTTTTATAGTAAAGATATATACTTTAATCAAAAGTTATGCTTCTAATCAAAGTCTTTGTCTCTCTCCAATATAGACTTTATCTCTTCCCAAGTTAAAATGACATCCAAGAAAGGCACATTTGTTTACTCTCTCTCTTTCTCTCTCTCTCTCTCTAATTAATATAAAAAAATTTTAAAAATCCCTCACCCTTCTCTCTCATAATCACGTGGCCTTCTTTGTTTTCCTTATTTCTTACTATTCCATTTTATTTTTGTTTTCAGACCAAGCCAAATGAGACCTTTGACATCTTTGGAGGTTCCTCCTCTGCAACTTTAAGGGTTAAATTTTGGATTAGTCAAATTCAAGAAAATTGACAAAAATACCCTTAAGAGCCGTTGGTACTTGCAACTTAAAATGTCCTTGTCTGAATCAAAATCATATAAGCTCTAACAAAGATCAATTCTACAATATGAAAGTGGATAATGTATCAGTCCATCACAGTTTAATTAATTTCTTAAAGAAGGATTTTGTCACATATTACTAAACAGTGGGACCCACTTTTATGGCAGATGATTAGTCATTTCATATAACATATCCTTATTGGATAGTTGGAATATAAAATAGACAAAAAGAAAAAGAAAAAGAAATATGAGGACTAAATTGGTATAAGGGTGTCAATTGATATAATTCGGTCTGATTTTGATTTAGTAAAAGAAAAAAAAAAAAAAAAGCTTTATTGTTACCTTACTATATTGGTAGGAAATGATTTTTTTATACCATTACCATACCAGTTTGATGGAAGACGAGCTTTTGTGTAACAATAAAGTTGTCATATTGCAATTTGGTGATCACAGGTTTGAATCTTAGAAATAACCTCTCTACATTATGGGATTAAGACTACGTACATTCTACCTTTTCTAGACCCTACAGTAATGGGAACCTCGTACACTGAGACATTTACCATACCAACTTGATATGGTTTCAGTATAGTTTTTAATGGACGAAATATATATTTTATTCCTGTACCATTCCGATTAACTATACGATATTAACTCTTGAACAATTGCTGATGCCTAGCTTTGCAGGCTCTGTCTAAGTCATGCCAGACAATTTGACTTTCTTGCACTTCATGGTTGTATAACATATGTCTCAATCAGTCCATGAACATATCACTCTAATGAATAATTTCAATTTTTACAAATATATATATATAATATATATACTGAACCAGATTGAAAACGATATTCCGGTATCAATATTTGATACGATATTGATTTCAAATACGATTTAAAGATCAAATTGCCACCCTGAATTTTTCCGTAGATTAAGTATTATCCTGGTTCATCATAATCCACTCTTATGATGTTGATGATGATGATGATGTTTTTCTATTATCTATTTCGATACCATAAATTAAATGTTGAAGCTGTAATGGCATAATGGTAATTAAAGGGAATTTTGTAAGTGTGCCTGATCAGCTGCAAGATTACAAACAATATTTTGGGTTTCCTTTGCTGTTAGTGTTGGGTACTTGGGTTGACCTCTCTCCAGTCTCTCTCTACCCATTTCCTCACCCAATCTTTCAGAACTAAAATCCTTTTATTTTTCTCTTCTCATTATTAATCTTTCTTAACATTTTCTTTCTGCCGGCTATAAATGCGAGCTCTGTTCCATTTACTTTCGTTTTACTGTTCTTCTCTCTCCGTCTCTGGTTTTCCTTCATTGCAGACCAATCTTTCTTTCTGGCGTTCCAAGGTCTCTCATTCATCTACAAAGAAGAAAACCCACCAACCATTTCAGCAACCTTGGGTTTTCTGGGCCTCTACAATTCTGAGAGGAGGGACTACTCTTCGTCTGCATTTATTGCGCAAGTATTGTATTTTTGTCCGGGCGTAGTGTGTTTCTTTTATATTTCATTCAATTTTTGACCCATCTCTGTTTCTGAACTCCTAATTCTCTGTAAATTCACATTTTTTGGACTTCTGGGGTTCCGTTATTTCTAGTCGAAGTCCGCCAATCTATGACCTATTACCACTGTTGCTCGAAAAGTTCAAGAGTAGGCGTGTTCTTGCTTCTGTGCTGTCTCAAAGTGGAAGATCAAGGGCGTTAGATCCCCACAACAGGTACTTTTATTTTTTATTTATGTTTTTGTAGATTCACATCTGTAGTTTATTGCCTTTGATAATACAATACTCTCTAATTTTTCGGTCTTTCTTATTTTTAGAATTTTCTCTTTTTCCCTCTCTTTTTTTTGGAGGAAAGGTTTGTGCAGGGTTTTGAATTTGTCTGGATTCATCCTTTTTATGATGAATATAGTGTTGGTGTAGCTGGGCTGTTTAATGTGGTTTGATTAATTTGTTGAATGGCTGAAAACCAAACCGGATTTGTTTTGTGATAATTGTTTTCTCATGGAACATTGGATTTGAACGTATTGAAGAGACGTATCAGATTCTCCTTTCTTTTTCATTTTTTTTCTGTGAAGTGAGCTAAGTCAGAAATTGTTTTTTATTAAATGGGTACTTTGTATCTTCTTGGTTTTTCTCTTGATTGAGGTTTGTGCATTAATTCTGGATAACAAAGATGCCTCGATTACGATGGGTGACGTTTTCTTAGTTCTACCTTGTTTTCCAAGGCATTTTCAACAGGGAAAATGTGAAACACTTGCTAAAAAGTTTAGATCTATGTTGGGCATAAATGTCTTGAGAGAACCTTATATTACTCAATTTTTTTGGTATTTCAGGTGGGTTTGTATAATTGTTGCAGCCCATGACATTTACTGGACAGATCCTGAGCCTTCATAAAAATGTCGTCTGATAGCTCTCTGAATGCTCAGTTGTCAAAGAAGTATTTGGATCTGCAACTATGGATTTGGATTTGTATCTCCCTTGGTGCATTCATCTTGTTAGTTCTGTTTGTCCTATCTATATGGGTAACGTATCGGAGGAAATCAAGGACCCTAGACAGGTTTCCTCTTTCTCAAATTCCCAGTGTCTCTAAGGAAATCAAAATTGACAGGGTTGGAGCTCAGAATTTCCATGATCATGGTGTTGTCTTTACAGCCCATGATAAGTCAAGTGACAAAGATTCAGAGAAGTTGTTAGTTCATTTGGGTATGAGCAAATCTAGTGAGGCAGATAACATCAGCCAGTGCAGCTCAGTTTATCACCTTGAGAGAGGTTGTAGCTCACAGTCATGGGAAGAAGGAAGTTCTGGGACTGTTCACAAGCAGCCTTCATATGGAATTTCATCAGCTTCTCCTTTAATTGGTCTGCCTGAATTCTCCCATCTTGGTTGGGGTCACTGGTTTACTCTTAGGGATCTTGAATATGCAACAAATCGCTTTGCGACAGAGAATGTTCTTGGGGAGGGTGGATACGGGGTTGTTTACAAGGGCCGGTTGATCAATGGAACTGAGGTTGCAGTGAAGAAACTCCTTAACAATCTGTAAGAATACTCTCAAGTGCTCTACAACCAGTTAAATTGGTTTCAACTATTCGATGATTATTCATTAGCCCTTTATTATTATTTCTTGAATTGGGTCTGTAGGGGGCAGGCAGAGAAGGAATTTAGGGTTGAAGTGGAAGCTATAGGCCATGTTCGACATAAGAATCTTGTGCGCCTTCTGGGATACTGTATAGAGGGTGTTCACAGGTGAGATTTAATTATGATTTTCCATTCCTACCTTACTTAATCACTTAATGGTGTAATCAAGGAGAAGTTGCTACTGCATCTATCGCTCATTTTCATGCTACACAAAGATTTCCCTCCATGTGGGATTCTTTTCTTTTCAATATGCCTTTCTAATGATTCTAAAATTTTTTGTACTATCATATCATATAGAATGCTTGTGTATGAGTATGTGAACAATGGCAATTTGGAGCAGTGGCTTCATGGAGCTATGCGTCAACGGGGCTCCCTTAATTGGGAAGCGCGCATGAACGTTATCCTTGGGACTGCGAAGGCGTAAGTCTATCTCCCATCTCAAGTCTGTCCACAGAGCTACATCTTCATTTGTATGTAATGAGCAAAAGATCTGTTAGTCCTCTATGCTTTAAACAATTTGGTGAAATGATCTTTCTGTTTGGGGTAAATGGATTTACAGGCTTGCTTATCTGCATGAAGCAATAGAACCAAAAGTTGTTCACCGTGACATAAAATCGAGCAATATCTTGATTGATGAGGAATTCAATGCCAAGGTTTCCGATTTTGGATTGGCTAAACTTTTGGGTTCAGGAAAAAGTCATATCACTACCAGAGTAATGGGAACATTTGGGTGCGTCTACATAATTAATTTGTTTTTCTTTCTGAGCTTCTTTTATTTTTGGTGTATTCTCTCTTTTTGTTTTTAAATGCTAGCCAATGTTGGAGATATTCTTTTTGGTTGAATACTAAATGCCAGTCTTTTGTGAACCTATTTCAGGTATGTGGCACCTGAATATGCAAATACTGGGTTGTTAAATGAGAAGAGTGATGTCTACAGTTTTGGTGTCCTGCTGCTAGAATCAGTTACAGGTAGGGATCCTGTGGACTATTGTCGGCCTGCAAATGAGGTACTCCATTCTTATCTCTAATGGCTACTCAACTTTTCCCCAGTTGTGTTTTTTTGACAAGTCTCTCTTTTATGAGAATATTAATGTTTAATTTTGCAAGGAAACCCAATATGTAACACTTTCTATGCTTGTTGCAGGTCAATCTTGTTGAGTGGCTCAAGATGATGGTGGGCAATAGAAGAGCAGATGAAGTTGTTGATCCAAACCTTGAAGTTAAACCCTCAACCCGAGCTCTGAAACGTGCCCTTCTGGTTGCTCTAAGATGTGTTGATCCTGACTCAGAGAAAAGACCCAAAATGGGTCAGGCTGTTCGAATGCTTGAAGCTGATGAATTTCCATCTCGTGAGGTGCTGATCAAATCTCCATTCTACTGCTTCTCTGTTTTTCTTTAAACAATATGGTTTTTTATTTTTTTTAAGAAGCTCATTTCACATACTTATACAAATTTTATTCCTGCAGGATCGGAGGAACAGGAAGAGCCGGACAACTAGCATGGAAATTGAATCCATGAAGGAGAATTCTGGTTCAACTGACATGGAAAGCAAGTTCGGGGCCTCGGAGAGTGATACATCCGAGAGATCTCATGGCCAAGACTGACAATCACAACAACACCTGCTCCTTACCAATGAGATTTGAAGCTTTCCTTATGATTAATCAAAAGTCACCTTACAGTATAGAGTGTGAAAAGAAATTGCCTTGATAGAGCAGTAAGATTGAGGATTACCCTTCTGGTTTCTTAAAATGTTGGTTCCTATAAGCCATAATGATTGAAGGATGTAGAGAATTGCCTCCACTCTGGCATTTGTTGCAGTCCAAGGAAAAAAAAAGGAGGAAAGGGAAAAGAAGAAAAGGGGGAAGATGAAATTCTTGTAGTATAGATATGTTTTCAGGGTTCAATGGGGCTTCCTGTCTTTCTCTATATGATTTTTTTTTGGGTCTCCTTGTTCTTTCCATTACAATTACTGTTTTTGTGCTGGTAAGACTCTTCATTAACTCGCTTTTTTTGTTAACTTTTTCTCTTATGTATTAGTTTTTGAAATAATTTAATCCTTAATCATTCCTTACTTTTTATCTTTTTGCAGTAATGGTTGGTTTCCATGTGGTAGAATTATGCTTATTCCATTGTCTCTCTTTACCCTTTTCCTATCCTTTCTCCTTGATTCAGGTTTCCAGAAGATTGCTTTTCAGTTTTCAACATGGCTATATATTTCCCTAATTGGCCTTACTACTTCTCTGTATAGACCCTTCTCATGGCCCCTGAGCTGCTAACATCTTCAACAGGTGGTGAAGAAGTTAAGAGTTCAACCTCAAAAGTCTTTCAGAAGGGGCCAGTGACCCATCATCAACTGACAATGGAGGAATGGTTATGGTCCTGAATTCTTGAGTTCTGCACTCCTGACAATCATTTACATGTGCATTCACAGTGAGTGGTGTTTAAAACCAACTCTGAATTGGGAGTAACTGGAAACTCTCTCTTTCAGATTCACATCCACTCCTAGTGACTTGGGAGGAGGGGGGATGTCCCGTTGGATGGTCGATATGTGGGACTGGGGTGAATTTGAATTCTTCATTTAAGCAGACACTGAGTTGACAAGCTGAACTGATAAGAGATGTCGACTTAGATGGAGAGTTCGGATTCATCCAAACCCCATGTGTCTGAGATCCGATGGGATATCTCGAGAAGAGGATTTGAATTCACTGGGAAGAGGAGGATTTGAATCCCTTTCGCAGATGATTCTTATCCACCAGTTTTTTTGATGACGACATGTTTATGTAATTATGTGGGACCCATATGTTTCTGACTCTTGGGAATCTGCCGATGATGAATTCAGTGCAGTGTGAAGACAAGAAAAGGGGGGTGATGGAAGAGAGAGAGGATCATAACATAACCTTTTCTTTTCTTCCAGTCGTTACCGTCAGTAAATCAATTCAACTTGAGTGACTAATGAGAGCGTCCGAGTGCGCCTGTAACGGTCATGTCTTTTGTTCGGGTCTTCCGTAATTTTTGTGGTCCAACTTGGTGCAATTGGTGTGATAGATAAAGACGCAGGCTTAGATTCGGGTCTTATCAGGGCTCTTGCACGTGGTTCTCTAATTCGCGTGCCCGAAACTGGCCAGGTCACCTTTTTAATAAGTATCCCTAGGCCGTACTATTTTCTGCATTGTCTCAATCACTTAAAGTTATGCGTGTTTGGAAGCTAAGAAAAAGAAAAGAAAATGAAAGAGACAGGTTCATTATTGTTTCATGGATAAATGACATTTGAGGTACTTGTGAACTGTTTTTTGTTCACATATTAAATATATTTCCCGTTTTATCTATTTACCTCATCCCCTATATGTAGCTCCACTTCTTCATAGAAAAAGATTTTCTATAGTGAAACACCTGTGTAGTGTCTTATCCACTTAAAGTGGATCAGTACAGATATACGTTTATTCACTTTGAGTGAATGAGATCCTCATTATACCTCACTATAGTGGTGGTCTCACTACAGAAGATCCGAATCCCTCTTCCTCACCCTCAACCTACCCCATCCCCATTTGCAACCACTGCACCATGCAACACCGACCTTTGCTATCTCATCCTCTCCCTCTCCAGGACCACCCCTGCTTCCCACCTCCATCTGCAACGCTCTTCATCATGCCCTTGCCCTTGAGCTTCATTCCCAACCCAGAAATGTCAGGGCTCCACTGCATGGTAAGCCTTTTTGTCACAGTGAACCACAAACTCCACTCTACTCTCTCCCCTCCCCTCCAACGTCTTCGAGGACTCCTCTTGGCGATCCAGCAAACGGGTCCTACTCGCAGTAGCAAAATCAAGCACCTCTGCTCTGTTGAATTTAGCTATGCGATCATCCTTGCTCCCTTTGATCTAACTCTCTTATCTGAAGTCCTACTCTTGCCTTTATTCTTCGATGTTTCTCTTTCTTCCTTTTTTTTTTATTTTTTTTTATTTTTATATATTCTAAATCTTCTCAACTTAACCTATATTATGGCTGTCAAGATTCTTCTGCTCTGAACATCTTCTTGGGATGAATTTGAGATAGTGTCGAGAATTAGGCAAATTGCTGCTTTGTTGGTTTGGTCCCTGGGTTCAAGATGAACTTAATAGTCCATCGAAATTCTCCGAGGAAAAAGAAAAAAAAAAAAGAAGCGAAAAATTGGAAACAAATGTTGGCATCTCTGAAGCGGTACATTCTGAAGGAGGTATTGTGGGCAGCATTGAAAAGTGACGTCTTTGGATAACATGTCGGAAGTGAGGGTGTAGCTAGTCTCTGGCACGTTGGAGAATTAGGAGATTCGAGTGATGGTGTCGTCTACGTTTCAGATGAGTTTTAGTTGCTCGCAAGGATCAATTGAACTTACTGTTGCATATTGATCTACCATATGTTTGTGTAATTCAGACAATCAGGGTGGTTGACTCTTTCGTTTCTTATCTTCTTCATCTCTCTTTTTTGTTGGAAAACCGCTTCTTATTTTCTTCGTTAACTACGAGAGTGATGAAGAGTGGGACATTTTATATGGAATGCATTATTTAATGATTAAACCTGTCACACCTCAATTTCGACTGAACCAGAAGTATGAGTGAACTGCCACTAATCTAACGGTTCACACTAGGATCTCGAGTGTGTGAATCCGCCCAATGGATCAAACACCATTGTCGTCCCACATGCACCCACCATGGAATAAAGATAGAGTTAAAGTGTCCGGATCACATACCGCTAACACTTTTCCTAATGCCCTACCCATACCAACACGTAAGCCCCTATTAATGAGGGCTTGCAAACTTGACTCGCAACTAACCAATCCTATATGTCATCACAATAGGCCCTATCCCAACACAGTTCCCTGAGGTATAGAGATAAGGCTCGAGTTTAGTGGTCAGGCCGAAGACCACAATGCCACATCCTCCCTCTCATACTCTACCCGCACCAAGCATGCTAAGATAGTAGCGATACAAAAAAGGTTCTAGCGTGAGGAATGATCCAAGACCCCCGGTCCTTCCCATTCCACACACCAACGAAAACAATCACATGCCTAACAATCACATCTTAGCATAGCAAGTATGTATGATATAATAAATGAAAGTAAAGATGACATGTGAATATGCACAAACAATATTCTACAAAACAATAAATATTAACAACGTTTTCGGGTTTAGGTCTGATTTCCTTGTCTGACGCTTGATTGCTAACTTGCTCCGCGTCACAGAGTCCAAACTCATTATCACAAGGTCCTACACGATGTTAGGGTCTAGTTAGAATTAGTTTTATAGGTGTTACGTTGGTCGGAAGCCAACTGGGTAAAAAACCAACCCATTCTGGCCATACCGGTCGCATATACTGGTCGTAGGCCACTGTACAATGGTGTGACTAGTATAGTCGACCGGATAGCCTTGGCAGGCTACTCGAGAGGTACCGGTCGCATATACTGGTCGCACATAGTGCCTCCGATTTGGTCGACCGGTATGCCTTCGAAAGACTACCAACTTGGTGTACATCTTTCGTTGATCACCCATTATGGCTTCTAGGGTTATTCCTATGCATTCTCGGCCTGTGCAATGTTTTAAGGTTTGTTTTTATCCTTTATTCCAAATCTTATGCTAAAAATCCTAGTTTAGAACTCATATCTAGTCCATTGGTCGAATTAGGATTTGATGGCAAATTAAGGGTTTTAGATTAATAAATAGCCTTGCATGATATTGATCAATCATCCATAACACTTAACCTAGAGAAAAGTACATGCACTTACCGTTGGATCACGAACTATGGTATTCTTCATCAAACGGAGGCTCCTCTTTAACCTTTCTTAGCTCCTTCTGCTCTTCAGATCTCCTTCTCCTCTCTAGGATTTGTGAAAATCAATCAAAGAGGTTTAAGGAGGTTTAAAAGTTCTTAAATAGGCTAGGATGGAGTTTAGGGAAGTTTTCCTACTTTAGGAAAGTCTCTAGGATTGAGATTTGACAAGTGGGACCACAAAGATCCGTTTTGGATCTAACTAGTCTGCCTGTGCAAAAATACTGGTTGACCGGTAGACCGATATCATGAAACCGGTATGAAAATTATCATCAATTTTGGTCCGATTTCGTACCTGATTGTCATCCACTCCTCCTGTTTGGTCCGGTTATGATTAAAAGACCTGTTAAGATATGAAATAGAGATTTAGATCGGGTTCATGGTGTGCGGGTCTTACAAAATCATACTATCAGTGAAAAGCTAGATCGCAAGCTAGGAGACCTCGTTATTGGATTGGGGAAGAATCTCCCAGGTGCGGCCTTGTTACCTCTGTCAATTGCACTTGAAACTTTGTCTTTGCTAGGCTGGGGAAGAAGCTGAAGGACATGATGGAGGGGAATGCAGAGAGGGGTGAGGAGGGGATTGTGGAGAGGGAAAGTGAGAGGGAGAGGGTGGTCGTAGTAGAGGGGGTTGCGTGGCGCCAGTGGTTGCAATGGGGGTGGGAGGGGGTTGTGGAGAGGGAGAAGTGAAGGAGAGGGTGGGAGTAGCAGAGAAGTTGCATGGGGTCGGAGGCTGCAATGGGGGGTGGGGGTGGATGGTGAGGAGGAGGATAGGTAAAGGATGGGGTAGAGGGGTGAAATAGAAAATATATAAGATCTGTGAACAAAAACAGTTCACAAGGTACCTCAAATGTCATTTTTGAAACTTAAAGTACCGCTAGTGTCCTTTTCTTAAACATTGGTACCTCAGGTGTAATTTACCACCCTTGTTTCATCATTATATGTTGGTAATTTGTTATTGTTACAAGGCTCTATTATTTTTCGAAGCGTCACTAGGAATCTATTTTGCCACGTGGGTAGATGATGTGTCCATTTCGACTATTGGATAGAGTGAACATGGTCTAGGTTAGTCACATGTTATATTGAAGGCTCTAATTCAGGCAAGTACCCCCTTTGTTACATATATCCCTTGTATGTCCAGACATTTGCTAATACTCTTTAACATTACTATACACTATCCCAACTTTGAATGGTAGAGATTAGAAAAAGGTTAAAAATGATGCCTAGATTTGTCTTGTGATTTACAAAAACGTCACATACCCTTGTTACATGGATAACTACCCTTACATTTGTCTTATTATGTGTTTTTTCTTCTTTCCTTTCCTGTCAAACACACTGTAACACTTATGTTTCGACAGCAAGAAAACAAGTTTGTTTTTTGATATGGAGGAGAATGAGAGACACAAATTTATCATTGAAATATTTTAGATAAGTTTTTCTGCATTACCCTTTAGTTAAGTGACTCCTGATTAGATTCATCTAAGGGACTCCATGGTCTAGAGTAATCCACCCTTAAAAAGGTACAAAACCTCAATAATCTCCTCAGTATTTGAAGTTCCTATAATGCTCCCCCCCCCCCCTACAAAAAAAAAAAAAAAACCACCTCTCATTCTAGGATTTTAATCCTCTCATGCCCCTCATGCCGGCATGAGAAAATCTAGAGGCCGTAGTTTACTATGCACACATATCGATGTATTGGTATACACGTACAGTGGATGATAGCCACTGGATTTCCTCATACCGGCATGAGGGGCATGAGAGGATTTAAATCCCTCATTCTAGAGTCATTATGGTTCTTTTTCTACTCCACTCCCCTAGAGAATCTCTCCCTCTTGTTTTATTATGTTTTTTAATTCTTCTTTTCCCCCTTTTCTTGACATCCAAACATGGCGTTTGGGGATTGTCTGAATGACACTTCATAGTTGTATTTAGAATAAGTAACTTTCTTTTTCTTTTGATTGTCATTGTTTTATTCTCAAAAGCTCTTTAATCCAAGGGTAAAATGACTTCATCACAAAATTATTTCAAAATAACTTAACATAATATCATTGCCAATCATTGTTTCAATTTCTTATTATGATCATGAACTAATTGAAAGTCTAATTCTTGGTTGTAATAGAAAAAACAGGGTCAAAATTGCTATTGATATTGATAGAATGCATATTTTATTGAAGGATTAAGTTATTCCTAAACAAAGAAAAATTGACTTTTGAAAATGAAAGATGAGAAGGAAACCACTTTTTTTTTTTATTTGTGCGAACAAAATTTTATTGGTCTAATTTAGAACATTTATCTTTATTCTATTTTATTTACCTTATAAAAATATCAAAATAACGCCGAAGTCATTTTTAAATTTATGTTTTCCAAGCACCTATTGTTGCTGGAAATCGCCCGGTGCACAAGATGCAGCCAAGTGTAACTGTAGAACAAGAACATGCAATGAGGTGGGCGGGTTTTACCACGTGGCCATTCCGATGTGTAAGTTAGTATGGTCCAGGACAATTAGAATGGAACTTATGGATAAGATACCCGAATTCCCTATAGAGAAGAGACTAAGGTATAGGAGCTCAATAAGATGTTTCATTCCCAGTCCAGAAAAGATAGCAAGAAGATGGTCTGGTGTTTTGGTAAGT
The DNA here is from genome assembly GCA_028583415.1 of Protea cynaroides. Classification (NCBI taxonomy): domain Eukaryota; kingdom Viridiplantae; phylum Streptophyta; class Magnoliopsida; order Proteales; family Proteaceae; genus Protea; species Protea cynaroides. The sequence continues at coordinate 76,373,520 of CM053267.1, forward strand.
AAGAACCCACAGATTGTAAACAGTGAATTCTAGAGAGTAACGATACCTTAGTTGGATTGGAATTGATCCCCTCTCCTTGATATCTCTTTTTATTTATAGGTAGCGTAAGAAGCTTGTTGAGCACCCTTGCCCTCCTCTAGCCAGCTTGTCTCATCTCCCAATGTCATCATGATTCTGTTATATAGGATAGAGATCCTACGACCCCTTAGGAGGGATCATATCTTCGATATTTGGCCTTTGCGACCCCAACCAATCCATGTCACTAGGTTTATTTGATGTAAGTGGCTATCGTTTTCTCCATCTCGAGCAGATATGGGATTTTTTCTCTCGTGGCGCTCCCTTGTGAGGTGATGTGGTGGGTCGTGTCAGCACATTATACATTTAATGCACTTTGTCAGTATTTATGGGCATTTATAATAGCGCATTTAATGCACGTCTTGTGCATTTAATGCCATCAGATCTTCCTTCCATCAAGCTAAAAGGGATGAATCGTATCGCAGCCCAATGGATTGAGTCCGATTCTCTACTTTATTTGGTGGACACGTGGACCCTCTTGATGGGCTCCATGTGTTCGACCCTGTTATATATTTCTTGATCGCATTTGAACAGTCTAGATCGATCTTATCATATTTTACCACAACAAAATCCCTTTGTCTCCTTTGGGTCGTCTTGACTCGAAGAGCCAATATTATCTTGGGTAAATGCGTTTTTTCTACCATGTACTGAAAAAGTAGGCTGCCATGATTTCTAATTAATGCTTTCCGTTGATTCCCTTAGATCACTAGCCATTTTGTGTCCATGCATCTTCGCCTGAGCATATCACGGTCTTATGAACGGTTGCACCTTAAATGCATCAATACTCATACTTTTTGTCAGCCTATCTAGGTCGACCACATGGCATTGATTCTGCAAACCTTCACATTAGTCATTTCAAAACCCTTGCGTCAATTCCTAAAGGACAAATACGTGCTTTATAAATACAACTTCTCCCTTCGATTTCTTCTTCTTCAAGTCCCTTTTACTCACTCGCTATCATTTCTTTTTTTCCGTGCGCCTTCAATTGACCAAGCTTGCTTTCCAATTTGCTTAGTGCGTCGGGTCCTTCAAGCTCTTCAAGTGTCTACTGTTGCCGTATTTTTACTCTGAGTAGGTTTCGAGCCTTGATTCTCCCTTTTGATTTTCTATTTTGCCCTAGATTACCATGGCCCATGAGAAATTTACAGTCCCACACACCTCTGAGCCCGCCCATCCCCATGAGGCCAACGATCCTTCAGTCCCCATAGAAGGAGCTCTAGTATCAGCCCTATTCGACCCTTTTCTACCATCCCTGGTGAATTTGGCCTTCTCTGTGTTGCCTCTAACAAAATATCTAGGGTGACTAGTGCTCGACTAGACGAGCTTAGGAGTGTATACATGATCCCCAAATCGGTGGAGCTTATGGCCCCTGATTAGGATGATTGCGTTAGCCATCCCTAATCCCACAGAATGGGGGTGAACAAGGACATGTTTGCCATCAGCCTCCGCTTTCTTGGCCATAGCGTAGTGTATGAAATTCTAGGATACTATGGCCTTACACCTACTCAACTTCCCCCCAATTCATAGGCCCATATGCATGCCTTTATTATCTTTACTCTGAAACATCATGAAATCCCAACTCTAGGTTTTTTCCATGAATTGTTTGTTATCACTGCCATGATTTGGAAACATCCCATGAACCACAAAGTCGTCCATGATGGGGTGTATTATTTTTCTCGCCGGACCCTCGAACACCCTAAAATGTTAGTAGAATTTTCTTCTTCTTGCCTTGGCTGGAAAGAACTTTTCTTCTTTGCAACTGTAAAAAGAGGGCGTACCTCGGAGGGTAAGTCTTTACTCCTTATTGGTAATCAGTGGAATTTCATAGACCCTAGGGCCATGAATACTCCTCCCTGTTGACTCCTTTAGAGAAAGAGGTCCTCCAAAACTTAGAGCAGGGAAGAAAGGTTAGGTTCAAGAGCCTGAGCAACAACATCTTCATGTACAAATATATCTTGGGTCAGTATTCTTCTGTTTGTCAACTTCTGCCTCGTTTGTATTTTTATGCGACTTCTGATTTAATTTGATAACCTTGTAGTGGATGGCATTGACGACTCCGTGTGGGGGAATTTGCTCGGGGAAGATCAGTTCAAGGATCTTGTCTTATATAGAGTCGAGATCGCCAACATTGTTGCTGACGAATTAGAGGCGCAGGCGGCTTCCTCGACCCTCGCACCTGTGGTTTTGCATGAACCCCCTGCCATGACTGCTCTTCCAATTACGACGGCACCCCGTGTGCCAACTCCGACTGACCCTCTAGTAAGCAAGGGCAAAGAGAAAGAGGTTGTGCCCATTGAAATTCCTAACGATGGTAAATCTTTATCTTTTTGTCTGCTGAATTAACTCTCTATTTTCTCCAGCAGACGACGACGACAACGATGACAATGACACCCTACCCATCATTCACCGCAAGAGGAGAAAGATCACCACTACTGATACTACTCAAGATGTCCTTCGCAAGCTTCCCCCATAAAGGTACCTCCCCTTCCTAAGAAAACAACCCAGAAGGCTCCCGCACCTCCAGTAAAAACTGCCACGACCCTTCCTTCTTCAGCTAGTTCTCCAGTGGCTGCCACAATGATTGGTATGGCTCATGGCACTATTGCTGCTTCATTGACTGCAACTACTGGTGCGACTTTGGGCGCCACTACTGGCTATGCCTCGACCACTACTGGTGTTGCTTTGAGCATGGCTGTTTCTTCAGCTTCCACGGTAGGTGTTGCTTCTAGCATTGTTGCTGGTGCTGCTTGGGGCGTTACTATTCCCTCTACTACTAGGGTTCAGACTTCGTCCAACGATCAACTGATGTCTAAGTGGTGTGTAGTTCAGTCATCGTCTGCTCCAGCTACCTTCATGAGGTCACGAGGTCATGAGGTCACAAGGTCAAGGCATTGTTGCTTCCTTGGTGCCCTCTATGAGCTCTGCTGCCAGCACCTCTTCTGCTCCTTCTGGTATGACCCGAGTCAATACGAGTAGGTCTAGTTCTGTCGGGACCCAACCTTTTGTTAGGGGGACCCACTTTTCCCCCAAATGGAATATTGCCACCACTGACTCGATTGTGCGAAATGCCACAACGACCAGGGAGTTCATATGGCATGGGTGTCTTCCTGAAGACATTAGGCTCTTCCACCATGCATCTTTTAAGGACATACACAACAACCAGTCTGGGGCCGTTGCAATGGTAAGTTTTCCCTTTACTTCTCTTCCTTTTAATTGTATTTCTTTAGTTTTTCTTTCTAACTTTCATTTTCCTTCGCCCAGTTGTTGAATGGCACCCGATTCTACCAGGAGGCCATCGATAAGTTGGTGGCCACCTAGAAATCTCTTCAAGCAATGTTGGCCACTGTTGCCTGAGAACGTAAGGCTGCCATCAAGGCCCAGATTGAGGCTGAAACCACTCTGGCTTTTGAGAGGGGGCTCCTTCAAGCTTCTATCACTGCTACTAAGTTGTAGAAGGAGGAGGCTGACAAGCTCCTCGACGAATACAAGTTTATATGGGATCATGCTTTGACCACTTTGGAGACTGCTAAAAATTCGTACTCTGAGCTCAACAAGAAATACAACAATCTGGAGGGTGCCAACACTCAAATTGCCAAGAATCTCCAGGATGCCAAGAAAGAACTCGAGGACATCAATCTCGTCAAGGAAAATCTGTTGACCCAGAATACACATTTGCAGCAATCTAATGGTCACATGGATGCTGAACGAGGCAAGCTGATCACTGTGCAGACAGCCTTACAAGGTGAGATCACTTCCGTCAAAGTCGAGAGAGATAATCTGAAGGCAAATATAGATCATCTGAGGGGTCAAAAAACTTCTCTTCAAGCAGATGTGGCCCAACTAAAGGGCAAAGAGGCTGTTCTACAAACTGAAGTGACTTAGCTACGGGATCGAGAGTAACCCTGCAGGGCAGAGGTAACCCGATTATCCGAAGAGGTCAAGGCTATTGACAGTGCTCCCGCCCTAAATACCAGGGTCTTGTTAGCCAAGTTGGTGGAGTCTCAGGAGATGAACAAATATATAGCCAAGGAAAAGGCTTGAGTTGTTTGCCAGGCTGCTGAGCAGTTCCATGACTATGCGGTCACTACCTTCCCTGGTCATGACTTCTCCAACTATGCTTTACTGGTCAAGGTACTTTGCAATCGCCTCCAGAAGAAGGACCCTCTTCCTGCTCCTGTTGTCCCTGTCATTGGAATAAAGCTTTCTACTGTAGTGATATCTCCTTTGTTGATTCCTCCAATATCTGTAGTTCCTCCTCTGATGGACCCCCAGCAGGCCACGTCTTCTAAAGATTTTCCACCATCAGTCTCTTAGATAAAAGTCAAAGACCCCCAAGAAGAAATTCCAAAAACTCAAGTGTAACTCTTTTTTTTTTTTTTTTAAGGCTCTTAGCCTATCTTTGTTTTTGACAACAATCAATACATAAAAGACACTTTTAATACTTCCCACTTTATTTTTTCACATGTCTTCTCCCTTGTACTTATCTTCTACCATACTAACCCCCTAAGCTAGGCAGGTTGGTCTATGACTGATCTGAACTATTGTAGGCGCATTCCTTCATTCTATTTATCCAAAATTTTTACAAGGCCTTCGCATTGTCTGGTCTTTAGGGAAAGCTTGGCTGTACCTAGTTAATCTCATGTCAAAGTTCTAACTTTCTTTCAGACTCGAGTCAAAGACAACCCTCCAAGCTGATTAGATTGGTCTATGATTGAGCCTTTCGTACTAGGTCGAGCTCGTCGATAGGCCCTTAGGCAAATTTCTTTTTTGATCTTACGTCAATTACGACCCCCCAAGCTGATTGGGTTGGTCTATGACTAAGACAATCAGATTGTAACATTTCTTTCATACTAGGTTGGGCTCGTCGATAGGCCCTTAGGCAGATTTTTTTTTTAGTCCTACATCAATGATGACCACCCAAGTTGATTGGGTTGGTCCATGACTAAGACAACCAGATTGTAATAATTCTTTATTCTCTAAATATGAAAAGACAAGTTTGAGACTATAACACTTATCTTTCATTAGCTTAAATCAGATCATACGTAATATTTCCTCAAATTTTGGAGTACCATGTGCGCGGTACAATTGTTCCTTTCATTGTTTCCAAATGGTACGATCCTGGCTGCGTAGCTTTAGTCACTCGATACGGCCCTTCCCAAATGGGCATCAATTTTCCTTGTCTAGTTGGTTTTGAAGCAACTGTGTTGCACAGAACTAGATCACCAACTTGAAAAAGGTTTTCTTTCACTCATGAATTATAATATCGAGTTATCTTCTGCTGCTACGCTGCAATCCAGAGAGTTGCCTTCTCATGAACATCTTCGAGCAGGTTCAGATCCATCATCAAAATGTCTAGATTAGTATCTTTGTTGAAGTTGAGTACACGATAGCTTTTCTCTACCACTTTGATAGGTATGACCGCTTTAGAATCAAAGGCTAGTTTGAAGGGAGTCTTTGTCATTGCAATTCGAATAGTGGTGCGATACGACCACACTACACTAGGTAGCTCTTGGACCCATAACTTCCTGTTGGTCTCAAGGCATCGAGCCAATCCTTGTAAGAAAGTGCGATTAGTAACTTCAGTCTACCCATTTGTTTCAGGATGAGCGATGGAAGCAAACCGGTAACCAATACAATGATCACTATAGAATTTTCTAAAGACCCTGCTTGAGAACTGTAGGCCATTGTCAGTGATCAAGACCTACGTGATGCCATATTTGTAAAGGATTTTGAGCTGAAAGAACTCAGCAACCTTGTGTAAAGTGACCATCACACAGCTTTCACCTTGATCAACTTGGTAAAATAGTCAATTGCTACCAGTATAAACTTGAGTTGCCCTTTTGCTTCTGGAAATGGTCCTAGTATATCCATACCCCATACTGCAAAAGGGATGGATGCGAAAATTGGTTGCAGGAGCACAGGTGGTCGATGGGACACATTTGCATGTTTCTAGCACTGCTCATAGGTCTTGGTATACCTTTCACTGTCCTTGGCCATGTTCTGCTAGTAATAACCACGTCTGAGGAGTTTGAAAAACAAAGTTTGACCACACTGGTGTCCTCTACAAATTCCTTCGTGTACTTCCTCCATTGCGTACTCAGCTTCTGAGGGTCGTGGACAATGAAGAAGGGGAAGAGTAAAAGATTTTTTGTACAATAGTTCCTCGTAAATCACATATGCATTCACCTTAGCCTGTATACATCAAGCTTCCTTTTGGTTCAGGAAAAATGTTCTCTCGGTGATATGTTAGAATGGGATCCATCTAGCATGGCTCGACCTCTACGGGAAAGACTTCCTTAACAGGATCTGTACTTTTGTTGGGCAAGTACTCAACATAGACAAGTAATTTGAAGCTACTGAGACCAATTTGTCCCAACTTGGAGAGAGCATTAGCCTCTGCATTTTCTTCTTGATGTACATTATACATCTCAAACTTCTCTAAGGGTAAGATAAGTTGTTTTACCTCAGCCAGGTACTTAGTTAAGTACTCTTGCTGTGCCTTGTAAAGCCCCGATACTTGTTGGATCACCAACTGTGAGTCACCATACACGATCAAATGCTTAACCATCAGCTTCTTTGTGAGCTTCAATCCTGCTATGAGTGCCTCATATTCTGTAACATTGTTGGTCGTGGATAACCCAAAGGGAACAGATGTAAGTACTTTGAACCCTTCTGGACTGACCAAAACAAGCCCGACTCCTGCCTCCTCCTTATTTTATGAACCATCCATATACATGGTCCATGAAGGTTCTTCAGGGGCGATGATAATCTGGTTTGCCCACCCTCTATAGCTCGTTTGGGGTTTGACCCCTCTTCAGTACCGTTTGGGAGAGTGCTTTCCAGAAAGAAGTCCGCTCATGCTTGTACCTTAATTGCAGTTTTTGGTTAAAATTTTAAATCAAACTCCCTAAGCTCGACAGCCTAGTTGACCATATGACTGGAGACATCAACTCGAGCAAGAAATTTCCACAGGGGTTGATTCATTAAAATAGTGACCGAATGCGACTGAAAATAGAGTAAAAGTTTTTGGGCCGTAGTGGCCAAGGCCAAGGCTAGCTTTTCGATGGATTGATATCTGGTTTCAGTGTCTAGGAGAACCTTGCTGATGTAGTAAATTGGATGTTGCTCTTTTTCTTTTTCTTTGATGAGTACTGTACTAACAGCTTCTGGAGACACTGAAAGTACAGGAGGAGATTGTGTCCTACCTCAGCTTTCACTAGGAGAGGTGGAGATGACAAGTACCTTTTTAAGTCACAAAATGACTTTTCGCACTTTAGTATCCGTTAAAAAGCCTTGGATCCTTTGAGAGTTTGGAAGAAAAGCAGGCACATATTTGCTAATCTCGACATGAAGTGTCCTTCAGTTCTTGCACTTATTCAGGTTGTGGGAGACGTCATGTTTTAGATGGCACCGATCTTTACTAGATTAGCTTCGATCCCTCTTTGCGTAACCATGAATCCCAAGAACTTTCCTGAATGGTTCCAAATGCATACTTGGTAGGGTTAAGGCACATAGAATTCTTTCTCATGACCTCAAAAACTTTGGCTAGATCGTCCAAGTGAGTTTGAGCCTTAGAACTCTTAACTAAGAAATCATTAACATAGACCTCCATGTTTCAACCTATCTGCTTCTCAAAGACCTTATTGATGAGCCTTTGGTAAGTGGCCCCAGCATTCTTTAGACTGAACGGCATGACGGTATAACAGTACATGTAAGACCCGCACTCTACTAACTTGGTCTAACTGTGTCGTGCCAGGTCTTCCCATCATTCTTGGACCAAGTGGACCGAGCGTGTGAAGATAGATCATAAACCAGGTATGAGAATCGAATTAAAAATACTAAAAACATACCTAAGGTCGCATGCCTGGGTAGGTATGGTCGACCATAAGGAAGAGGACCAAAAATTTCAAATCCAGAATCCCACGGTCGATGGTTTCGACCTTACGATCGATGGTTTTTGCAATCGTATGATCGACCGTGAGACTCCAGATCAGACTCTGAATTTTAGAAACTTTCCTAAACTAAGGGATTGCTTTTCTAATTGAAAGATGACTCTATATGGAGAGTTTTTCTCTATATAAAGGACGTCCCTTAGTCCTTTTTTACTCTTTTAGAACACTAGTGAACCCTAGAGAAAGAGAAGGAAGAGAAGGAAGAGAAGGAGAAGAGGAAAAAGCTAAGGAGAAGAATTTCAAAAAAGAGATTGACTCTCTATCACAGGCCAAGGTATGAAACGAATCTCTGGAGATGTAAACTCTAAGGAATAAGACTTCTATGGAGGATAGGCAATATCAACCTATTATGATCTATATGATTTCCTTGAGAAAAATCCCATGGAGAACCATGAGGAGTGAATTTAATGATTAGGGTTGATAAGAAATTACTAATGATGGCCATAGGATGACCTTAGAATAAAAGAATAGAAGAATTAACCTAGAAAGAGCTTGAATTTTAAGTAGACTGTGACAAAAAATCTCAAGGTCGCAGCTACGGTCGACCATAGCAGGATCAGTATGACCAGAGGATCGACCATAGACATTCGAAAAGATTTCAAAAATCATATGGTCACAGCTACAGTCGCACCATATGCGACCGTAGGGTATCGACCATAGACATTAAGGTCGATACAGTATGTGACCATAAGACTAATCAGACACCTATCAGTGCTCTGTTTCGATTTCCAACTACTGTAATATGTCACATATGAACCCTAACTTAAATTCATATTACTTTTAGGTGTTAAATCAATTCAAAGAGAAGTTCAAGGTTTGGAAGGACATCGAGTATTGCTAAAAAGTGAGGGAACAAGACTTAAACTAATTGGATAATAACAAACTGTTTATTTTTATTAAGTCCAATGCTTTTTGATTCTATGCTTGTATGCTTGTAATGTGCATCTCACATGTCATCTAATATTCCTTCTATTACTGTTCATGCATATTTAATTCCGTTTATTTATAACATGATGATGATGATGATGCTAGGAATAGGCATGTGAATGTATGTGTGTGGTTAGTGTGTTGGATGCGACTGGAGCATTAGGGGGAGGACGTGGCATGGTGGACTTTGACCTCGTTACCAGACTCTAGCTCTATCTCTACTCAATCCTTGCCCACTAAAATCATCGTATCGCCATTACCTTAGTAAAACTATTACGTTGTATGGCATCAGGGGAGGTGGTCTCGGACCATGTGGTCTCTGACTCTGCTAGGGGGGCTTAGCTCTATCTCTATAGACGTATTGAGGGATGCTGGGTGAGGCCTTGGATACACTGTTTGGCATTAGGATTGGTTAGTTGCGAGCCCAGTTTTCAAGCCCTCGCCAATAGGGGCTTACGTGTTGGAATGGGTAGGGCATCAAGGGAAGTGTTGGTGTCAGCATTCCATTTTTGCCACCTCCGATCGAGCTGAGTTCTACTGTTGGGTTCCAACAAGAGAGAAACTAGGAAAGTGAGAGAGAGAGTGGGAAAGAGTGAGAAAGTGAGAGAGAAAGTGAGGGAAAAAGTGAGAAAGAGAAAGAGTGAGAAAGAGAGAAAGTGAAAGAGTGAGAAAGCGAGAGAGAGAGAGAGAGAGAGAGAGAGAGAGAGAGAGAGAGAGAGAGAGAGGTGTTGCCAAATTGCAACACCACCATCTCCCTAGCCACATGCCATCACCACCTTAAACCACTCTCTCACCCTATGTTTTGAGCCCATCCCCATGTACACCTACCCAAACCTGGCCGCCACTTTTGTAAGACCCGTGTCAAACTAACCCGGTCTTACCACCTTGAACTAGGTTTACCCATTATGGTCGAGTCAAATGGACCAAGGGCATGAAGGAGATCGAGATCCCAGGTATAAAATCGACCCAAAAACACTTAATTTTAGGGAGGGTCGCACACCCAGCTAAGCAGGGTCGGACCTCCCAAAACAGAAAGTCAGACCCTCAGTTTTGAAGGGAGGGTCGGACAGCTTAAGACCCTAGGGTCGACGGGATCATCGACCCTCCCATCGACCCTCTATTTCTGACGAAACTGAAATTAGGAAATTTCCTAATTTTCGGTTGGAATTCCTTCCAAATCTCAATGGGATTATTATAGGACATTCCTAGTCTATTTAAAGGATGTCCCTAAGCCACATTCACTCCTTTCACAACCCTAATTGAATTGAGAGAAAGAGAGGAGAAGGAAAAGAGGAAGAAAGGAGGCTAGGAAGAAGGCTTAGCAAAAAGGAAAAGAATTTGCAGAGAAAAGTAATCTTCTCAGGTATGGATACTAATTCCATGAGCTTCTACAGACCTTAGGTTAGATATGGTTGAGTGTAGGATTTTGGAGAAACCCAAACCATCCATTCATGGTTAGGTTTTCATGGAAAACCATAGGAGGATGCACGAAAACTATCTAGATGGATTATACATGGTTCTAGACCATGGAATGACTGTTGAATGAATGTAGGAAGCAAGCCATAGGACCCCAAACACGAAGAATGGATTAAAAGTGGAAATTGGACCAGAGTGCACCAAGGGTCGCACCGAGGGTCGATAGACCATCCGACCCTAGGTGTTTCTGACCATCGACCCTCAGCATTCGGGAAGTTCAGAATGGAGGGAGGGTCGATAGACCCATCGACCCTAGCATCGACCCTAGCATCGACCCTCAATTGACAGAATGGTTTTAAATTCTGAATTAATTCTAATTAAATTCTATCGACTTGGTTAGGTTTGCTAGCAATATAATTACATTATAACGGTGATTCGAAAGCTTGGAAAAATATCTTTTAGCAAGCTAAGGTGAGGAACCTTAACCCCAAACTAAATTGGTTAATAATAAACTGTTTTCTATTTCTTGAGTCCTGTGCCATGCTTGATTCTATGCGAATATGTTTGTAATGTGCATACAGCATGCCATCCAATATTTCTAATACTTGTTCATGCATATTTACTTTATCATTTATAACATGATGATGATGATGATGATAGGGATAGGCATGTGCTTGTATGTGTGTGGTTGATGTGCTTGATGCGAGCGAGTATCAGGGGAGGTGTGATGAGAACGTCAATAAATGTTAACCTTTGGTGGGTCTCAGCACTTTAGCTCTATCTCTAACTCAAGTCATGTGCATTGGCATCGTCGTATCGCCATTACCTTAGCAGAACTATTATGTCGTAGAGTATCAGGGGAGGTGGTCTCGGTCCATGTAGTCTCTGACTCTATCGGGGGGCCTTAGCTCTATCTCTATGGATGTTCTGAGGGATGCTGGGGTGAGGCCTTGGATACACTGTTTGGCATTAGGATTGGTTAGCAGCGAGCCCAGTTTGCAAGCCCTGGCTAACAGGGGCTTACGTGTTGGTATAGCATTATATAGCAATAAACGTTAACCTTTGTTGTATAATATTATGGTAGGGTGGATGGGGACGATGATAAACGTTAACCTTCGGGCGGGCTTCCACACCCTGTGTATAGAGGCGGTGTCAATAAATGTTAACCTTTGACCACCCAACCTTTCTATTGCACATTGCAAACTATAAACCAAGACCAAAGATATGAATTGAATTTTTGCATGCATATGTATTGTTGCATTGTTTTGGCTACTCACTGAGCCGTGTTGTGTGCTCACCCCTCGACGTCGAATATTTTTAGTTGATGATGCAGGTTATACAGTCGAAGATTATATGAACGCGTCAGCGTATGGGAATGTAGCAGCAATGGACGCTGGAGCTGAAGATGATACACACGACTCCTCTTGCGAGTGCAACTCATGTGTATTCGATTAGATATTTTTATAGGTTTCTTTATTGGATTTATAGACATGTATTTGGTACTTAATTATTTATGTCTCAGTTTGAACACAGAATAATTTGCTATTATTTATGAATACCATTTTAGTTCTCAGTTCATTTATTTATAAAACTTCCGCTATTGTGTATTTACTCTGATTATGATGGTAAGTATATGAAGGTTCAGGTAACGCGGGGATAGCCTATTTGAGATCCTGGTTGAACCGTTGGTTATTTAGCGGTTCATCACACCATTCTGAAATGTGCGGAATTGGGGTGTGACAACTTGGTATCAGAGCATCTCAGGCCTTGCCCGCTGAACTATCATACATTCACAGCAATAGTGAACTGAGATAGGATAAAATAAAAACAGTAATATTAACACATTATAAGCACAAGTGACGTTGAGACCAAATGTAAAAAGAGAATAATACATCTATTAAAAGGAGAAACAACTGGATCTCCATGAGCTCACCTATCCGCGCGTCAGATGTGTGCTGAGCAGCCAACAGCTCATCCACTCTCATGCGCTGAGCATCTAGCAACTCCTCCATCCTCAGGTCCGATCTGCGCTGAGCCTCTCTGATCTCGCGCAATATCTCCATCATATCAGAAGGTGGGCATGAAGGACCAGCATCATGAGAAGGACTGGTCTCGGGTACCGAAGCCACCGCAGTAGAAGTACCAGCCCTATCCGCATGCGTGGGTGATGGTGGTGGTATCGCATCGACATCCATTTATAAGCGATCATCGTCGACCGGATCCCCACGAGCCCTAGCAGCAGCCTCAGCATCAGCCATCTCAACCCGAGTGTGAGGACGCACCATCGCGTTCCTCTCCTCATCACTAACCTCCGCATCTCGCAGCCCCATCTTGCAGATAGCCTCCCAGTCTAGAGGCGACGAGAAGGTCTTCTCCTGGATCTTCTCATCTACTAGATCCACCCCCGCACGGGTCGAAGAGCACTGTAATCATGCGTCCATAGGGTAGGTTTCCCCTATGACCGGACAATGTAGCACTAATCATCGTCCGCATGATGATGTAAGGAAGGCAGACCGGCTGACGAGTGCAGATACAGTAGATCAAGAACTGAGTCAGCTGAGAGACCCTCTCATAGTGCCCACTCTGCGGGATCAGATTATGCTGGATAATCTTGCAGAAGACCCGTGGAGCTGGACGCAAGTAGCAAGCTCTCATCTGCCATCTGTCGGAACGGAGCAACTGGTTGTCGATCTCAGCTCTCATCTCCATCTCAACAAACTGTGGCTCTCCCGACGCACAGTACACCATAGGGCCATCATAGGCAATGCCCAACAGATCAGCCAGCTGCCGATAATCAAAGGAGATGTGCACCCCCTTGACGTAGCTGGTGATGCGCAACTCCTGGCCATGCTCAACATCATTGTAATTCTCCACCACCTGGAGATTACAATAAAACTGGCGCACCAAGTCTGGACAGGTGCACGCGTCGTATGTGATGACAGGGAGCCACCCCATATCACCTAATGCTCCCTCTACATTGAACAAGGCTAGCTCAGCCAAGTTTACCATGCGACCCCCTTCCACTTTCTTACGGGCATAGTCAGCATACTGTGCCTCGGCTTCGAATGAACGGAAGCGAAGTGGATCACGTAATCTTGGTACTTTAGTACGGGCCATAGTATCTGCAACAATAAGAAAGAGAAAATAAACAAGGAGTTAGTAGGATAAAAATCCAAAACTTGATTTAATAACGACGTAAGTTGACCATAAAGTCCCATTTCTCACCATACAAGTGGGCGTAAGAACTTACGTAGGTTAAAACATATCCTACAATCTACATGCAGTAGAAAATTTTAACGGATAAGGTCCAATTTGAAGAAATTGAAGAAAAATAAAAAATTTCGATAAATTAGGGAAAAAAGTGAAAAATTTAAGTTTCTCGATGACCAACCGATGAAACTCAAAATTTTTTTGAGGGCTTTCGTTCCTCAAGACCCCAATAACAAAAGCCCCCAATAAAAATCGAATTTTTACGGTTGAAAAAGGTTTAATTTGGAAAATACGAGCTAAATGAGCAAAAACCTAGAAATAAAAAACCTAAAAACAGGGAAAGTTGGGAAATTTTACCTGTAGAGGTGATGTGGATGTCGAAACTCGGACTAAGAACGATCCACAATAGTGAAGTAGCACTGTAGCAACTCGGAGAGTAGAGACGAGTCGAAATGGAGGAGGAATAGTGAGAATTGACCCAGAATCGGATCTTAAAAATCTGATTTTTGGTCCGAGGGTCGGACAATTCGACTGACACCATCGACCCTCGGATCGACCCTCCAATCGACCCTCGGCTCTTGGGAATCTGACAGAAAATCGAGGGTCGGACTGAGGGTCGGACACCCATCGACCCTCGCATCGACCCTCAGCTCTCGGGAAGAACAAGTCATTCCCAGGGTCGGATACCAAGGGTCGGACACACCAGCGACCCTCACCATCGACCCTACATAGAAAAGACAGTATTTATTTCAGAATGAATTGAAGATTTTGAATTTTATATCGGTTAGCGTGCCTACATGAAGTATAAATGATTTCTCACTGATTTTGATGATTTTCAGGCACCATCCATCTCGAAAGTAAATATGTCTGGCCGTAGAGTGACCAAACAGACCCGAAACACAGTCCCACCACCACCACCGGCGGATGAGACTAGTCAAGAGAACAATTACGCACAGGGTAATCCCGAGCCGGCAAACCCTACAAATTTGCCACCACCACCACCAGAGCTAACAACAGTGGTGATGAATCTGGCACAACAGCTACAACAAATGCAACATGCACAAGGTCAAATGCAGGTTGCGATGGGAGTTATGTTTCAAGCCACTCAGGCTGCAGCCATGCACACTGGGCAAGCTAGTGCAGCACCAGTGAATAACCACCCAGCTCAACAGACACCTCAACAACCGGCTGCACCAATTCCAGTGCAAGTCCCAGAAGCAGCCCAAGGGAACTATCAGTATCCACCCCCTATGTTTGGGGCATACCAAAATCAACTGGATCACTCCCGACTAGTAGAGAGATTTTTGAAGATGAAACCGAGAGAATTCAATGGCAAGCCGTCTGATCCACTGTGGCCAGCACACTGGATAGACGAGATGGAAAGGAACTTCCTTATGATGACTATCACTGAGGAAGAAAAAGTGTTATGCGCCACCTTCATGCTCAAAGGTGACGCACACCATTGGTGGAAATCTACAAAGACATACTTATTGAGCAAGCCCGCCCTATTGACATGGGCTATATATAAGGAAGCATTCTTCGAGAAGTATTTCCCCAGAAGCTTCAGAGATTCAATGGAGAAAGAGTTCCTGAGTTTGTACCAGGGACAGATGACCGTAGACGCATATCAACAACGCTACGAAGAACTGTTTTTCTTTGCACCGGCTAGTATGCAAGAAGAAGATACAAAAACCCGTAGATTCGTCGTGGGACTAAGAGGAAGCATAAGGGAAAATGTTCTGGGTTTAGAAAAGAAGATTTACAACGAAGCTGTCCAAATTGCTCGAATAATTGAATCGAGCCAGAAGGAGAGCTATTTCTCCCAGAGCAGAGGAATCAAGATACCAGCCGAAAACTCCTACAACAGAGGCATAATAGGACGTATAAACCTTTCCGTCCTCAGAATATTGCAACTGCACCAAAGTCTACTACAGCAGCTCAACCACAGCCAAAGTCAAATTTTGAAGCCTCGAAGTGCTATAACTGCAACCAACCAGGGCATATGGCAAGAGAGTGCCCAAAACCCAAGAAGCAACTACATCAAGGACGGGTATATGCCGTTACATCAGAGGATGCTGCTGCATCGCCTGATGTGGTCACATGTATGATCAAAACTTGTAAGGCTATAATTAGAATTGATTGAGCATGTAGACTAAGTAAAAACGAATCATAGGTATCGTACCTATCAATGGCGTACCCGCCAGAGTACTCTTTGATTCAGGAGCTACTCATACATTTATATCTGTGTCGTTTGGAAAGAAGACCAATCTGCCCAATCAAAACATTAGACTACAAATTACTTGTACGGTCACCGATGGGATTAGAAGTGGAATTAGAGAAAGATTATGGACCATGTCCAGTTCTCATTGGAAAGCAGACCTTGGATGCAACCTTAATACAACTTGAGATGGTAGACTTTGACGTCATCTTGGGAATGGACTGGTTAGCTCGGCACTCTGCAAATCTGTTATGCGCCGAGAAGAAGCTAACGTTCAAAGACAAAGAAGGAGCAGAATTCAGTTTCTCGGGAACCAAACTTCCCAGGAGACGCAAGCTCATACTCTCAGCATTAAAGGCTAAGAAGTGCCTTGAGAAAGGAGCGGTCGGATATTTAGTATCAGTGGTCGACCTAACCAAGGACGTGCCACGAATGAAAGATATTGATGTCGTTCGAGATTTTCCTGATGTATTTCCGGAGGAACTACCCGGATTACCACCCGACCGAGCCACAGAGTTTGTAATAGCCCTGTTACCCGGAGCCGCACCAGTATCAAAAGCACCTTATAGAATGGCTCCTACTGAACTGAAGGAATTAAAAGTGCAATTACAAGAACTGCTGGATAAGGGTTATATTAGACCCAGTATATCTCCATGGGGAGCACCGGTGTTGTTCGTAAAGAAGAAGGATGGTAGTGTTTGGTTATGTATCGACTATAGAGAGTTGAATAAGTTGACAATCAAGAATCGATATCCACTACCCAGGATCGATGACTTGTTCGATCAGTTACAAGGAGCGAAGGTATTTTCAAAGATCGATCTTCGATCGGGCTATCATCAACTGAAGATTAAAGAAGGTGACATTCCGAAGACAACTTTCAGGACAAGATACGGACATTATGAGTTCCTAGTGATGTCCTTCAGACTAACTAATGCACCGGCAACATTCATGGAACTTATGAACCGGGTTTTCCATGATATGTTGGATACGTTGGTCATAGTATTTATTGATGACATATTGGTATATTCCAAAGACAAGGAAACCCATGTTAAGAACCTAAACGCAGCCCTACAACGTTTAAGGAAAGAGAAGTTATACGCCAAATTTTCGAAGTGTGAGTTTTGGCTAAGTGAACTCGCCTTTTTAGGCCATGTAGTGTCCACAGAAGGAATCAAAGTGGACCCCAGTAAGATCGATGCTATAGTAAAGTGGGAAGCACCAAAGAGTGTTTCAGAAATTAGAAGTTTTCTGGGTCTAGCTGGATATTATCGGAGATTCATAGAAGACTATTCTCGGATTGCCGTACCTCTCACCAGTCTGACCAAGAAAGGAGAAAAGTTCGTATGGACGGATAAGTGTGAAAAGAGTTTTCAAACATTGAAGACCAGATTGATATCCGCTCCAATTTTGACCATTCCCGTTCCAGGACAGACATTTACCTTATACACTGATGCATCGGGATTGGGACTAGGATGTGTGCTTGTGCAAGGAGAGCAAGTGGTTGCGTATGCATCGAGACAGTTGAAGGTACATGAGAAGAATTACCCCACTCATGATTTGGAGTTAGCGGCAGTAGTACATGCTGTCAAGATATGGAGACACTACCTATACGGAGAGAAATTTCAGATTAAGTCGGACCATAAAAGTCTTACTTATCTATTTAATCAGAAGGAGTTGAATATGAGACAAAGAAGATGGCTGGAACTATTGAAAGACTATGATTGTGATATCCAGTATCATCCGGGAAAAGCGAACGTAGTAGCAGATGCATTGAGCAGAAAAGCAATGATAAAGTCTCAAGGAGAAACTAGCACGACTGCAGCAATGTATACCAATGGAATGGTGTTCAATCACGGCAATGAGCAATATGTGATAGATACAACGGATGAATCAGCTAGCCAAGGGTTTATTCATCGGTTTTCGAATATGTTCGCGGCATTGAAGATTATACCGGACATAGTGGATGAAGTGAAGACAGCTATCAAAACAGATCCTTATCTGAGAACGGTACAAGAAGATATTGAGAAAGGTAGGACCAACCCTGAGTTCACCTTAGATACCGAGAAGGTACTGAAATATAAAGGGAGAATATGTGTACCTGAAACAGAAAGTATGAACATTAGACACCGACTGATGAAGGAAGCCCATACCACCATCTACTCGATACATCCTGGAAGCACAAAAATGTATCATGATCTAAAGAAACTGTATTGGTGGAGGGGAATGAAGGCAGATGTAGCCAAGTTCGTGTTTCAATGCCTAAATTGTCAGAAGGTAAAGGCGGAATGACAAAGACCCGCAGGACTGTTACAACCATTACCGGAACCAGCATGGAAATGGGACTGCATCACTATGGACTTCGTCATAGGACTACCATTGACTCCTCGAATAGTTGACGCAGTTTGGGTGATTGTAGACCGTCTGACTAAAACAGCTCGCTTCATACCGATACGACCCCAGTATACATTGGAAAGGTTAGCAAAGCTGTATGTGGATAATATTGTTCGGCTACATGGTGTTCCAGAAAGCATTGTGTCCGATAGAGATCCACGATTTACTCTAAATTTTGGGAAGGACTGCAAAAGGCTATGGGTACAACATTGAAGTTCAGTACTGCATTCCACCCACAGACAGACGGATAGTCGGAGCGTACAATCCATATTCTAGAAGATATGCTACGAGCATGTGTGATTGATTTCAAGGGATCATGGGACGAAAAGTTACCATTGATCGAGTTCGCTTACAATAACATCTATCAGGCTACTATACAGATGTCACCTTACGAAGCACTGTATGGCAGGAAGTGTCGAACTCCCTTGTTTTGGAATGAAGTTGGAGAACGTAGTATTGTTGGACCAAAATTTGTTGAAGAGACTTGTTGAGTGGTCGACATCATCAAGGAAAGAGTAAGAGTAGCTCAGAACCGTCAGAAGCAATACGCAGATACTCGACGAAGAGAGCTAGAGTTCGCCGTAGGTGATAAAGTATTTTTGAAAGTATCACCTATGCGAGGATTGAAGAGGTTCGGACAGAAAGGAAAACTAAGTCCAAGATACGTTGGGCCATATGAGATTCTGGCTAAGCGTGGAAAAGTAGCTTATCAGTTAGCACTACCACCATCTATGTCAAGTGTGCATGACGTATTTCACATATCCTTATTGAAGAAGTATGTCAAAAACCCAACAAATGTGTTGACAGTAGATTTGCTGGAATTGACTGATGATTTGACATTTGAAGTAATACCAACGGAAATCACTAGTCGAAAGGTTCAACGTCTACATAACAGAGATATCTATTATGTTAAGGTCACATGGAAAAGTAGAGACATGGAAGAGGTTACATGGGAAGAAGAAAGTGCTATGAGAAAGCAATACCTTGACTTGTTTGATTCAGAAGGTACGTACAATTTTGAGGACGAAATTTTTATAAGTTGGGGGGAGTTGTAAGACCGTGTCAAACTAACCCAGTCTTACCACCTTGAACTAGGTTTACCCATTATGGTCGAGTCAAATGGACCAAGGGCATGAAGGAGATCGAGATCCCAGGTATAAAATCGACCCAAAAACACTTAATTTTAGGGGAGGGTCGCACACCCAGCTAAGCAGGGTCGGACCTCCCAAAACAGAAAGTCAGACCCTCAGTTTTGAAGGGAGGGTCGGACAGCTTAAGACCCTAGGGTCGACGGGATCATCGACCCTCCCATCGACCCTCGGTTTCTGACGAAACTGAAATTAAGGAAATTTCCTAATTTTTGGTTGGGATTCCTTCCAAATCTCAATGGGATTATTATAGGACATTCCTAGTCTATTTAAAGGACGTCCCTAAGCCACATTCACTCCTTTCACAACCCTAATGGAATTGAGAGAAAGAGAGGAGAAGGAAAAGAGGAAGAAAGGAGGCTAGGAAGAAGGCTTAGCAAAAAGGAGAAGAATTTGCAGAGAAAAGTAATCTTCTCAGGTATGGATACTAATTCCATGAGCTTCTACAGACCTTAGGTTAGATATGGTTGAGTGTAGGATTTTGGAGAAACCCAAACCATCCATTCATGGTTAGGTTTTCATGGAAAACCATAGGAGGATGCACGAAAACTATCTAGATGGATTATACATGGTTCTAGACCATGGAATGACTGTTGAATGAATGTAGGAAGCAAGCCATAGGACCCCAAACACGAAGAATGGATTAAAAGTGGAAATTGGACCAGAGTGCACCAAGGGTCACACCGAGGGTCGATAGACCATCCGACCCTAGGTGTTTCTGACCATCGACCCTCAGCATTCGGGAAGTTCAGAATGGAGGGAGGGTCGATAGACCCATCGACCCTAGCATCGACCCTAGCATCGACCCTCAGTTGAAAGAATGGTTTTAAATTCTGAATTAATTCTAATTAAATTCTATCGACTTGGTTAGGTTTGCTAGCAATATAATTACGTTATAACGGTGATTCGAAAGCTTGGAAAAATATCTTTTAGCAAGCTAAGGTGAGGAACCTTAACCCCAAACTAAATTGGTTAATAATAAACTGTTTTCTATTTCTTGAGTCCTGTGCCATGCTTGATTCTATGCGAATATGTTTGTAATGTGCATACAGCATGCCATCCAATATTTCTATTACTTGTTCATGCATATTTACTTTATCGTTTATAACATGGTGATGATGATGATGATAGGGATAGGCATGTGCTTGTATGTATGTGGTTGATGTGCTTGATGCGAGCGAGTATCAGGGGAGGTGTGATGAGAACGTCAATAAACGTTAACCTTTGGCGGGTCTCAGCACTTTAGCTCTATCTCTAACTCAAGTCATGTGCATTGGCATCGTCGTATCGCCATTACCTTAGTAGAACTATTATGTCGTAGAGTATCAGGGGAGGTGGTCTCGGTCCTTGTAGTCTCTGACTCTACCGGGGGGCCTTAGCTCTATCTCTATGGATGTTCTGAGGGATGCTGGGGTGAGGCCTTGGATACACTGTTTGGCATTAGGATTGGTTAGCAGCGAGCCCAGTTTGCAAGCCCTCGCTAACAAGGGCTTACGTGTTGGTATAACATTATATAGCAATAAACGTTAACCTTTGTTGTATAATGTTATGGTAGGGTGGATGGGGACGACGATAAACATTAACCTTCGGGCGGGCTTCCACACCCTGTGTATAGAGGCGGTGTCAATAAACATTAACCTTTGACCACCCAACCTTTCTATTGCACATTGCAAACTATAAACCAAGACCAAAGATATGAATTGACTTTTTGCATGCATATGTATTGTTGCATTGTTTTGGCTACTCACTGAGCCGTGTTGTGTGCTCACCCCTCGACGTCGAATATTTTTAGTTGATGATGCAGGTTATACAGTCGAAGATTATATGAACGCGTCAGCGTATGGGAATGTAGCAGCAATGGACGCTGGAGCTGAAGATGATACACACGACTCCTCTTGCGAGTGCAACTCGTGTGTATTCGATTAGATATTTTTATAGGTTTCTTTATTGGATTTATAGACATGTATTTGGTACTTAATTATTTATGTCTCAGTTTGAACACAGAATAATTTGCTATTATTTATGAATACCATTTTAGTTCTCAGTTCATTTATTTATAAGACTTCCGCTATTGTGTATTTACTCTGATTATGATGGTGAGTATATGAAGGTTCAGGTAACGCGGGGATAGCCTATTTAAGATCTTGGTTGAACCGTTGGTTATTTAGCGGTTCATCACACCATTCTGAAATGTGCAGAATTGGGGTGTGACAACTTTCCCATCCCTCTTGGAGACCACATTTCATCCACCCATCTTGAGCCCAACAACATAGCCGAACTACCTCCCAGTCGATAACATAGAAACCTACCATGCAACCAATCCATCGACAACTCACTACCTACAACCAATTAAGCCACTCACCAATCGACACCTCACAATCTTCTCCCATACTCTCACAAATCACCACTACCAAAACTCCATCTCTTGAGCCACCCAACCTGCTGGACTGATGACAAACATAATGCCCATCATCCTACCTAGGAAAAGGGAATGAGACCAACACCTCACCCGGGGCCTAAAACCGAGTGAGAGGAGTGGAAGGCCTAAAACCGAGTGAGAGGAGTGGAAGGAAGGATAGAAAGAGAGAGGAGGAGAAACAAAGAACGGAGGGAAGTTTGCTGCTAGACTATTGAGGACGGACAGATAGGAGAAGAGATGAAATTTGAGAGTGAAGAAAAATGAGAGAGGAAGAAGAAAAAGAGTAGTAGGAGGAGGAGTAGAAGATAAGTGGTTGGTGTTGGTCAGGAGTAAGAATTTCTGTTTCCTCTGTCCAGAATTAATCTCTTCATTATGCTTTGGTTTTCATTGCAACAGATTTCTGTTTACACTTGGTTGTTTTTATTCCCTCTCATATGGTTTCGACTGGTAATCTGTTTCATTATTTTTAGTTCTTTTATGTTGTCCTTCAGCAGCTCTAACTTGGGTTCAATTGAAGAGAGAGGGCTCTAGTTTTATACCACCTGTAAAGTCAGATTATATCATGACGGTGGAATCCATCTCCCTCTTCCTAAACATAGCTTTTGGTTGGAGCATGTTTGGTTCGGTTAGGTTTAGGTTTCTATGGTATTTATTTTTAGTGGGTTTGAGCATTGATTTGAAGATTGGGTGGTTTCAGTTGTCTTATTTAAACTGCTCCACTGGGTTTCTTGTTTCTTGTTAGACTGTAATCCGGTGGGAATAATTTCAGTTATGCTCAGCCATGAAGTGCTTGGAGAGGTTGTTTGCTTCTGATTCAATATTAAGGGGATTGGTTTTTGTTGTTAAATTTTTCTTCCTCTTTCAATGGAGAATCTGTAAGGGTGATGTTTGAGCTTTGATACATTTCCTCAGATTTTGTTTTGAAGGATCCGATTAGGACTGGTTCTGGCCAAGACCAGTTTAAGTTGTCTTGATTTATTTTGAATCTGGTTTATTTGGTTTATCCCATGATTAATTCTGTTGGGATTGATTGACATATTTCTTGATGACAAACTTGGTCCGGTTTAATTTGGCTACTATTAGTAATTGAAATCTTGTTTGGTGTGATGTGCTCATCTAATCAGATTTCTATATTTAAACTTGGGATCATTCCAATTGTTTTAACTAGTTTCATATTAGATTCGGTTCAACCCTGTATTACGATTTTGGTTCGAGTTCCTGGGCTAATTTCGTATCCATACTTTGAGTTTGAATTATTTAACATATGTTTGGATTCATGCTTAGTACAGTGTGTTTATTGCTTATCATGTTACTGTTCACTTGAGGATGACTCCATTGAGTCCATTTTCGCTGTGACTAGTGCGGACCCCGCTTAGGTTGTAGGCCTACTTTTTCAATGGATATTGATCAACCCCCAACCAATTTGGATCGGTTTGGTTTAGTTCCATCAAATTGGGCCAGTTTGGGCCATTTAGGCAGAATGTCATATCTGGATCTTCTTGCTTACATCGAGGTACGTCTGCCATGCTTGTCAGCCAATATGCTCATTGTAATAAGTAATTGATTTCTTGCTACAATTAGTGCTCAAATGATTTTTCCATCTTCACATGATGTATTGCTATATTTTGATTGCCGTATGCTTATTGTCATATTCATATAATTCCTGTCATCTTTTGATACTGCTTCCTTTTCTTGTCATTTGTTTAGGCGAGTATCCTTGGTGGCGAGGAGTTGGATTCAGAGCGAGGACGTAGAGACTTCCAAGACTTAATCGGGTATTCTCCTTCCTTTATTTTAGTTGATCTCTATTGTTGCATTGAAATATGTTTGCATATTTGATGGCCTTCTTGTGATATGATGTTTAGGGGACTCCAATGTGTCCAACCCTACACGGGATCTGAGATCCCGTGTCGACCTTTATGGGCCCATTTAGTTTGAGGCTCACCTCATCCCTAAGATTAGATCCAAGAGAGTGGGAAATCATTGTTCCAAACGTATTAATGAAATATACGATTCGATAGATGTATGCATAGAATTGGTGGCCCAATGGGGGGCCGCCTGGATACCCCAGAAATGTGATGTGAGTGAAGTTTAGTAAACCCCATGTGGGGAGCCGAGGCTTTTTCCTTCCCTGAGTGTTGCCACACGTGTCCATGGCTCGTCAATCCATGGGAACTATGCTTGACCTGATTCTCGAGAGACAAAGGTCTCGACA
Source organism: Protea cynaroides (assembly GCA_028583415.1). NCBI lineage: Eukaryota > Viridiplantae > Streptophyta > Magnoliopsida > Proteales > Proteaceae > Protea > Protea cynaroides. Next base: position 76,397,491 of record CM053267.1, read on the forward strand.
GATACGTAGGCAGCGGGGGAGTTTTGTCACTCCACGCTCGGTCAAATTGAGGTAAGTTCCATGTATTATGGGATTACTTCGGCGAGGGGATTTCCTTATGATAGGGAATACCTCTACACTGAGATGGGTCCCACTGTTGTGGGGACATCTCTCACCATCGGATGTGTTCCATGATTATGGGAGCATCCATCACTTGGGATGCGTTCCAATATTTTGGGAGCGTCTCTTCTCTTGCACACACTTGGTACGTATACACCCGCCCGAACTACGTTTGGCCTGATTCCCGCCGCACAGGGATACGTAGGCGGTCTGGGATTTTCTCAGACCTCGGTCATACGTTGTATATCATTTTTTTTTCTTTCTTTTGATGTATGATTAGGCCATTCAATAAATTATTTAATTCATTTTGTAAGTATTTTCTTGGTTAATTTGTTTAATTTTAGCTTATGCCATGCATAATTAGTAAAGAATTAGAGATCAAATTAGGATTTTTTCTTGTATCTTGTAATTTAATTAGATAGCCCCAAGCATTTATAAGCTGTAGGAAAGGATAGGATTTAGGGAGACCGGTTCAACCGGGCGAGTTGGGTGCCTAACACCTTCCCAACTCGTAATTTGACACTTACCCGCCTTTGGTGAGACGAGATAGCCATTCCATTTGCATGAGTCATTAGTGTCCCTCCATTGAGGGACATCATTTATAGGTCCTAGACCTTATCTAGGTGGCGACTCCAGTCTTCTTACCCTCCACTGGCATGAGTGGATGAGATCTGAAGGTGAAAACTTTCTAGATCCTAGTTTGAGTGTAATGAGGGTAGACAACTTTAACTACATGCTAATTCAAACTTAAAAATGAGGATAATTAAATTTTAAATAATTTTCCCTGGTCCTCATAGTGACGACTCCGCTGGGGCGATTCATGCCAGACTCCATATTGTAAATCCCTATCCCTATCTCTTTATGCATAAACTTATATCTTGGGGCTTTAGGTTGTAGTTAGGTGTAGAAGTAGCGAACACCCTTTCTTGTAGCCTTGTCTGATTAGGTGTACTATATATATTTCACTGACTATTTTATGGTATAGTGATATCATGATTCTCAAGATATTGGTTACTATTGTTACAAACCTCGTGGTTAGCTGAAACAGGCTCCAGTGCATATTGGATGACCCGCCAGGCGAAGCCACAAGCTTGGCCTGTACCCGCAGCTATGTAGGTATATAAAGGGATGTAGGTGTCTTTGACTCATCGTGCATATGGTGATAGGCATTCTTATCCTTTTCAAGGTAGTCTTATCGTGTCCCATTATCACATTACTGACACTTGTATGCTTGATTCATCCCTGAACACCTAAGTGTTGTCTTTGTCCGGTTTCACCTCACCTGACGTGGGTGATCACTAGTGCAGCAATCACTTATTTATTCAAGATTGAATCGAAATTCTTTGATATCCTGTGTACGTCCATTCAAATGGTAAATCCTTTCCAAATCCAATGATTCTGATGTGTTCATTTGGCTGGAGTTTTAGTTAGGGATAGGGTTTATTTTATAGACACATCTCTTGCTAAAACCCAACCAAAGAACTATTTTGAATCACTGGGATTGGAAAGGATCAACCCAATTGAGTTCTCGCACAAGAGCTAACCCTTTGTTTGGTTGAGTTAGCATGATTGTGTATGTGTATATCTTTCTAATCTCGACCCTATCTTGTTTAATAGATTTTTATTTGGTTTTTAGTTTTTATTTTTCTAGTATTTCTATGAGTGTCTCCCTCTTATCCACCATTTAGGTAGGAGACCTTATTTCTTGGAAATTGCCTAAGGCTCCTCTCTTAGAGTCTACCTAGCCGTTGATCTTGGCTCTTAAAAATTAAATGGAAATTATGGGAAAGAGCAAGAGTTAGTGTCGAGTACTATTGAGGATATGATTCCTAGGTTAGAACATGTTGTCTATGTCCTAGTGAGGCCTATCCATCAAAGCATCCATGTCTGGGCAGCAACAATTGCCCATCCCCTGGGAGAGTACGTGAAAGAGTTGGCAAGGTATCATCCCCCTAGGCTGTTTTCTCCTAGGCTTGTTTTATCATCTTCAATTCATATTCTGATCCATCATGAAGGTGTGAAATATTCTGGTTATTATATGTCTGTTGCAGGTGAAGAGCATAGCGTTTGGAGTCTTGTATGCCTGTCATTCTTTGTCTTACCAAGATAGAGGCCCATCTTTGTCATTCTTTGTCTCTACTAGGTAGAGTTTGTATTTTTATAGTTAGTCGTCTTTATTAATTAGAGTTGTGTATGTTTGTCGGTCTTTGTCTCTACTAGTCAGAGACCGATTGTTATCATTCTTTGTCTCTCTAGTTAGATTTTGTATTTTCTCTGGTTATTTGTCTCTACCAGGTTAGAGCTTGTATCTTATGTGATTTCTATCTCTTTAGTTAGAGTTTGTATTTTCTATCATTCTTTGTCTCTACTAGGTGGGGTGTAATCGACTTGTTGTCGTTCTTTGTCTCTACTAAATTAGAGCTTGTATTTTTGTGATTCTTTGTCCCTCTAGCTAGAGGCTATAACTTCCGTGGTTATTTGTTTCTACTAGGTTAGAGCTTGTATTTTTGTGATTCTTTGTCTCTCTAGTTAAAGGCTGTATTTTTTGTGGTTATTTGTCTCTATTAGGTTAGAGCTTGTATTTCTATGACTCTTTGTCTTAGCTAGAGTCTGTATCTTCTGTGGTCGTTTGTCTCTACAAAGATTTTTCATTTTCTATGATTATTTATCTCTAATTGTTTGAACTTGATGTATCGTTGTCACCCTCTGTCTCTATCAGTTAGAGCCTAGTGTTGTAGATCTAGAATTGATGATTGAGAATAGCAAGAGAGCAGTCTTCTCCATTTTCTTGTTTGGCGAAAATCTTCAAATCTTATTGGAGTAGATTACCTCCTCTTTTGGAGTCTCCAAAAGTGTGTTTGTATCATGAGCAGTCAGTGTCTACCTTTTCTCATGATGTGATGAAACCCAGGCAAAAGATGTCCTTTTTTCATTGGTCGAGAATCCTAACTTAGGAGACTTCTTAGAGTGGTCATTGCAGATTCCATCGAAGTCCTATCCTAGGTTCTAGGCCATCAGAAAATTATGTGTTGTAGCAACATGTTGTGCATCTTTGGCAATTGTGTCTAATTGGTGAAGTTAATTTCGGACTCCTGAGTACAATCAAGTAGTCCATCCAAGGTAATCAAAGAGGCCCTTGACTCAAAGACAATCCCAAACTCTTAGGAGTTGTATTTTCCTCCCAGAATTATCTGTGATAATGGAGAATCCCTTGTGGCTATTATCTATCTCAATAGTGGGATAACCTAATTGATGAGTTTAATGAACCAGGCTGGGATATAGAAGAGTGATCCCCATTAAGGGTAACCCAAAAGATGAATTTTAATGAACCCAAGTTGGGGTATTGATCAGAGTGACCGGCATCGCGGGTAACCCAATAATGAGCTTTTATGGACCTAAACTGGGGTATAGTTGAGTTTGGTGTGCATCAGGCACATATCGGTAGGTAGGCGTGATGAGTCCTACTAGTGGTAGCTTAGGTGGAGATTCAGTCCCATGTCGATCATTGTTTGTGCCAATGGTGTTGCACCTAATTGGGGTTTGTTTAGATAAGTTGTTTTGTCTCGGCTTGCTTTGGCTGTATCTGATAGCTTGGCCATGTTTGGGCTTGAGGTTGATATGTCTGTAGGAAATCCAGTCCAATTTGCTCTGTCTAATAAAAAGAATAATCCCACTTGAGACTTCAACTATTGAGCTTTGTAGCTTCTGAAACATTTTTTTTCCAGTTTGATATTCTTTCCACTTCCGTGCCCTTGGTCAATTCTGACTCCGATGATGATTGGGATGATGAGCCATCACCTGAACTTCTACGCCACCTGGCCTCTTGAGAAAAGAGAGTCCAACTCATTTGTGAAAAACTGCAAATGATTAATCCAGAAACACAAAAGCAGTCTTGGAGAGATAGTTTGGCAAGTTTCAAAGGTTCAGAAAGCCACCCTTGATAAACTAAAAGAGCTCCATGAGATGTTGTCAAAGGGCGTTGAGCAATCCTGGACTTATTTTGGTGGTTTTGATTGGTTTTACAAATGAGATGAGATGCCTTATGGATTTGGCCTAGGTCAAAGATATCATCATTGAAAAAAATGAAAAGAAAAAAAAAGAGAAAAATAGAAAAGAGGAACAAGTGTTGTGTTCATGTTCTTATTATCAAACACATGCCTCCTTTACATCATGGATTGTAGCGATCACTACAGTGAGCAAAATGAGTTATCCTAAAAAAAAAAGGGATATAGTCAAAGAAGATGCCGATTGGGGTTAAATGAGCAGCTTTGCTGTATCAGTTTACAAAAGATGAATTTTGACTGGGGTAGCACCATCCTTTTCGGTCTGTAGTGTGGAATTGTTATCGCTTCTTGAGTTGAAGATACAGTCTCCAAAGATCCTCATGGACCAATGGCTTTCAAGAGCAGGGGCCTTATATTTGAGGTACAACGTTACAACTTGATCGAGCAAAGAGTGATCATGTATTGCCTCCACATCCATTAAAAAAAAATGCTCAAAAAAGAAAAGAGCTGAAAAAAAAAGGGACAAAAAAAAAAAAAAAAGCGATACAAAGGTATAGATGTGGGATGGCATTTTTCATTGCATTTGGACAGTGGGTCAGTTGCCATGCTCACGGAGTGTTTACTTTCTATCAAGGCTCAAAGGTGAGTCGGTTCAACAATTTGTGCATCAATGTATGGTAATTTCCTCTGGAGCTTCATGGGGAATATTGATTGTTTGTAGTGCTTCACGACGTGTGTTAGGCTGGATTTTCAATTTTGGTCGCTACATCCTGCCTTTACAGGGGGTGGTCTCATCGCTTTGTCATCATCAGAGGATGATTTCTCATCAGCAAAAGACTCTTCCTCCCGTCCATCAATCCGACTGTCTTCCGTGGTCTTCATCACAAGCCCTTCATTCATTCATCAAATAAGTTTATGACGTAGTCTCTTGTGAGCATGTCATTTTATTTGTACATAATTTTGTTCAAATAAATCTGACTGGAATTTCCATCAGTGGTTAATTATTTCAACGGTGTCCAAGAATTCCAATAGTCCATTTTTTTAGCCAATAAGATGGTATCTCCTTATGGGATTGACCATTCTACATAAATAACCAAAATTCTTCCCAATGGTAAACCCACGTGGGCAGTTTCTTATCCGTCCTGTTGGACCTTCAGTATTGTATTGTCTATGGATTTAAAAGTTTTGGGCTCAGTTGTGGTTGTATCTACTTCAGCATTGGCACATAGCTTGTCGAGACACATATGTACTGTCTAAGCGTCTCTAAGAAGGGAAAGCGTTATTTAGTGCCATGCTTAATTCTGATGTGGGGCGTCTCCTATAGGTTCCTTCTAGCGATGACTCAAAGAGTCGCCTGTTTATCGATGTGTGCCGTTGCAAACGTAAGCATTGGGGAAATTATAATTTGGCTTGATATCATGAATATAGGAGGCTTTTTGTGAACCTCAAACCATTCTGAGTGTGCCCAGATTTGATGGCGATAGTTCGCCACATTGGGACCCTTTGTTTAAAATTTTAATTGGGTTTAGTTGTAAAGAAAAATATAAAAATTGGATGGGATACCCATGTTTTCCCGTCATAGGGAAAGGACTGTGTTAGTCATTTGTTCAAGGTGTGATCTGTGTAATTTTGGAAAAGATGCAAAGCATGTTGAGTCTATCCTCCATAGGACTGAAGAAACTTTCTCTCATCCTAGAGTGAGTCATGTCTGGAGAAAAGTGATTAAATAATTTCTCTTTGTTTTTTTTTTTTTGGATTTGGGAGTAGCATTCACTGATGAATACAGTTTTCAAATCATTCGTTGCCTGCTTGTGTTTCCAGAAACTTCATTGGGATCTCCTGTTCTATGTGGCTAAGTTCATCAGATTCATTTTTATCATCCATGGGGGATTGAACAAGTCATCCTCCTCATCTCATAGGATCCGGATTAGGGTACCCATTTGCTAGAGAGTACTCAATAATCGTTTTGTCATTCTCCTGTGAGAGAAGAGATCTTTATGTTGATGTCTGATTTGGATGGTTTTCATTTATGATCCGGTCGTATGTGCTTTTAGTTCTTGGGCACAATATTTGTGCCCTCCTATTCATTTTCATATGCACTTAAGCATTGTCTGTCATGATATATAGACACTGGGGTATGGATGCATTCTTTTCGAGGGAGTCAGATTTAATCATGTCATTTCCATTTAAACCAAAGCGTGGTCTGTCATGATATACAAACATTGGGGTATGGGTGCATCTTGTTAAGTGGAGTCAAACTCAAATCATGTTGTTTCAAGTCTTTGTGTCACCCTGCGTGTAATGGTTAGATTTGCTTGGGCTTTTAGTGGTCAATCTTAGAATCATTTGACGTTTTTGATTAAAAGAGCATCTTCATTCAATCATTCTTCGTATGCTTCTGTTCTTCCTTGATTTTGTTAGGGGGGAACTTTATTTGTGGTTTTGTGCCTGTTGTCGCTGGATGGTTAAATTGTTACCATTTGTACTTGAAAGTTTGATATGGTCGTTCCTCAAGTCCAACGTGGTTAGGAAATTCAACTACTATTTTAAGAGAATCTTGATCTAAGGGCGCCTAGTTTGGGCCAAATTCATGTATTACTCAAATCTTATGAAGGCGTGAAATTTTTGAGTAGCTTACATCTTTGGATCATGGGCTTGATTTATATCTCTTTTGCTTACTTGCTGGGCTATTTTGTCAATTTGATCTGCCTCTGTGGTTAACTGAAGAATCTGCCAATTTGGTGTCTCCTATTCCTGGTTAGGACGAGCGAGCCATTGTGGTTCTATTTAGAGCTTTATCTATAGCCCTTTTGAACCATGTTCGAGAGCCTTAGGGTCATCCTGGTTATGTTTTGTTGTGTTAATGTTGCTTCTCCTTAAATGATGCTTACATTTCGTGCTCAGTATGTTTGACTCTTGATGATAACAGTCTGTTTGAGGTTTGTTTTTTCTGTGAATTTAGGCGTTTGGTTGCCAATTAATATTTGGATTTGGCTTTGTTCTTGATTTATCTCGTTGTGGTGTTGGTCTCAGTATAACTTGGGTTTAGTGGGCCTCAGACCTGATTAGTGGTTTTGGACACAACCCTCTCGTTTGTCACCTTTTGACATCTGTCGTTACATTGTTTTTGTTGTTGCATTGGTTTTCGTATATCTTGGGTTTAGTGGGCCTCAGATCTGATTAGTGGTTTTGGACACAACCTTGTTTGTCAACTTTTGACATCTGTCATTACATTGTTTTGGTTGTTGCATTGGTTTTTGTACACCTTGGGTTTAGTGGGCCTCTCGCCTGATCATTGGCTTTGGACACAACCCTCTTCTTTGTCAATTTTTCACATTTGTTGTTGCATTGTTTTTACTGTTGTATCGATTTTCATACACCTTGGGCTAAGACCTCACCCGGTTCAATGAGTAGTCACATTTAGGGTTTGGTAGCAATTATTTTGTTGGCCCCCCCTCCTTGCGCAGCTGTCAAATGTGTTTATTTTGGGACTCATTCTGTATAAGTGGGGGAGAGTTCACCTTGTTGGGGTTTTTTCTATGGCATGCAGGAAGACCCGCTTTATTCAGACTGGTCTTGAGGGTCATCAAGCCGATTTAGCTGCTACTCAAGATAGTCGTCTTCTCCGAGCGGTTCCGCGAGATGCGTGAAAGCTCGCCTTCAATTCTAACTTTGGGGCTTGCATGTGCGGGGTGTCAGTTTTGCTTTTGAGATTTGATTCCGTTGTTGCGGAATAATCTCCCCGAGTGATTCCATGAAATACGTGAAAGCTCGCCTTCGATTCTGACTTTGGGACTCGCGTGTGCGGGGTGTCAGTTTCACTTTTGAGATTTGGTTCCATTGTTGCAGAATAATCTCCCCGAGTGGTTCCAAAAAATGCGTGAAAGCTCACCTTCAATTCTGACTTTGGGGCTTGCGTGTGCGGGGTGTCAGTTTTACTTTTGAGATTTGGTTTCGTTGTTGTAGAATAATATCCCCGAGTTGTTCTGTAAAATGCGTGAAAGCTCGCCTTCGATTCTGACTTTGGGGCTCGCGTGTGCGAGGTGTTAGTTTCGTTTTTGAGATTTGGTTCCGTTGTTAAGGAATAATCTCCCCGAGTGGTTCCGTAAAATACGTGAAAGCTCTCCTTCGATTCTGACTTTGGGGCTCGCGTGTACGGGGTGTCAGTTTCGCTTTTGAGATTTGGTTCCATTGTTCAGGAATAATCTCCCCGAGCGGTTCCGTGAAATGCATGAAAGCTCGCCTTCGATTCTGACTTTGGGGCTCACGTGTGCGGGGTGTCAGTTTTGCTTTTGAGATTTGATTCCTTTGTTGAGGAATAATCTCGTCGAACGGTTCCACGAAATGCGTGAAAGCTCATCTTTGTTTTTTTGGATCCGTTTTGAGAGTTTCAAGGTCGCGATGGCCACTACTCAAGAGAGCCCGTGTTTTGTTTTACTTAGTTTTCCAATAATGGTTGTGGCAAAACTGAGGTCTTCTTGTCTTCAGCCTCAATTAGTACAACCTCGACTAAAGAGGGGTATCTATCATCACCCCATTTTTGCCACCTCCGACCGAGTAAAGTTCTACTGTTGGGTTCCGAAAAGAGAGCAACTAGGAAAGTGAGAGAAAGAGTGGAAAAGAGTGAGAAAGAGTGAGGAAGTGAGAGAGAAAGTGAGGGAAAAAGTGAGAAAGAGAAAGAGTGAGAAAGAGAGAAAGTGAAAGAGTGAGAAAGGGGGGAGAGAGAGAGAGAGAGAGAGAGAGAGAGAGAGAGAGAGAGAGAGAGAGAGAGAGAGGAGGGGGCTGCAACATTGCAACACCACCTTCTCCCTTGCCACATGCCATCACCATCTTAAACCACTCTCTCACCCTACGTTTGAGCCCAACCCCATGTACACCTACTCAAACCTGGCCACCACTTTCCCATCCCTCTTGGAGACCACATTTCATCCACCCATCTTGAGCCCAACAACATAGCCGAACTCCCTTACCCAGCCGATAACATAGAAACCTACCATGCAACCGATCCATCGACAACTCACTACCTATAACCTATTGAGCCACTCACCAATCGACACCTCACATTCCTTTCCCATACTCTCACAAATCACCACTACCAAAACTCCATCTCTTGAGCCACCCAACCTGCTGGACCAATGACAAACATGATGCCCATCATCCTACCTAGGAAACTGGAATGAGACCAACACCTCACCTGGGGCCTAAAACCGAGTGAGAGGAGTGGAAGGAAGGATAGAAAGAGAGAGGAGGAGAAACACAGAAGGGAGGGAGGTTTGCTGCTAGACTATTGAGGATGGACAGATAGGAGAAGAGATGAAATTTGAGAGTGGAGAAAAATGAGAGAGGAAGAAGCAAAAGAGTAGCAGGAGGAGGAGTAGAAGATAAGTGGTTGGTGTTGGTTAGAAGTAAGAATTTTTGTTTCCTCTGTCCAGAATTAATCTCTTCATTATGCTTTGGTTTTCGTTGCAACAGATTTCTATTTACAGTTGGTTGTTTTTATTCCCTCTCATATGGTTTCGATTGGTAATCTGTTTCATTATTTTTAGTTCTTTTATGTTTTCCTTCAGCAGCTTTAACTTGGGTTCAATTGAAGAGAGAGGGCTCTAGTTTTATACCACATGTAAAGTCAGATTCTATCATGATGGTGGAATCAATCTCCCTCTTCCTGAACATAGCTTTTGGTTGGAGCATGTTTGGTTCGGTTAGGTTTAGGTTTCTATGGTATTTATTTTTAGTGGGTTTGAGCATTGATTTGAACATTGGGTGGTTTCAGTTGTCTTATTTAGACTGCTCCACTGGGTTTCTTGTTAGATGACTTTAATCTGGTGGGATTAATTTCAGTTATGCTTAGCTAGGAAGTGCTTGGAGAGGTTGTTTGTTTTTGATTCGATATTAAGGGGATTGATTTTTGTTGTTAAATTTTTCTACCTCTTTCAATGGAGAATCTGTAAGGGTGATGTTTGAGCTTTCATACATTTCCTTAGATTTGGTTTTAAAGGATCCAATTGGGACTCGTTCTGGCCAAGACCGGTTTAAGTTGTTTTGATTTATTTTGAATCTAGTTTATTTGGTTTATCCCATGATTAATTATGTTGGGCTTGATTGACATATTTCTTGATAACAAACCTGGTCCTATTTAATTTGGCTACTATTAGTAATTGAAATCTGGTTTGGTGTGATGTGCTCATCGAATCAGATTTCTATATTTAAAGTTGGGACCATTCCAAATGTTTTAACTAGTTTCATGTTAGATTCAGTTCAACCCTGTATTACGATTTTGGTTCGAGTTCCTGGGCTAATTTCGTATCCATACTTTGAGTTTGAATTATTTAACATATGTTTGGATTCTTGCTTAGTACAGCGTGTTTATTGCTTATCATGTTACTGTTCACTTGAGGATGACTCCATTGAGTCCATTTTCGCTGTGACTAGTGCGGACCCCGCTTAGGTTGTAGGCCTACTCTTTTAATGGATATTGATCAACCCCCAACCAATTTGGATCGGTTTGGTTTAGTTCCATCAAATTGGGCCAGTTTGGGCCATTTAGGCAGAATGTCATATCTGGATCTTCTTGCTTACATCGAGGTACGTCTGCTATGCTTGTCAGCCAATATGCTCATTGTAATATGTAATTGATTTCTTGTTACAATTAGTGCTCAAATGATTTTTTCATCTTCACATGATGTATTGCTATGTTTTGATTGCCGTATGCTTATTGTCATATTCATATAATTCCTATAATTTTTTGATACTGCTTCCTTTTTTTGTCATTTGTTTTGGCGAGTATCCTTGCTGGCGAGGAGTTGGATTCAGAGCGAGGATGTAGAGACCTCCAAGAATCAATCGGGTATTCTCCTTCTTTTATTTTTAGTTGATCTCTATTGTTGCAATGAAATATGTTTGCATATTTGATGGCCTTCTTGTGATATGATGTTTAGGGGACTCCAATGTGTCCAACCCTACACGGGATCTCATCTGAGATCCCGTGTTGACCTTTATGGGCCCATTTAGTTTGAGGCTCACCTCATCCCTTGAATTAGATCCAAGAGAGTGGGAAATCATTGTACCAAACGTATTAATGAAATATACGATTCGATAGATGTATGCATAGGATTGGTGGCCCAATGGGGGGGGCAGCCTGGATACCCCAGAAATGGGATGTGAGTGAAGTTTAGTAAACCCCATGTGTGGGGAGCCGAGGCTTTTTCCTCTCCTGAGTGTTTCTACGCGTGTCCATGGCTCGTCAATCCATGGGAACTACGCTTGACCTGATTCTCGAGAGACAGAGGACTCGACAAATACGTAGGCTGCGGGGGAGTTTTGTCGCTCCACGCTCGGTCAAATTGAGGTAAGTTCCATGTATTATGGGATTACTTCGGCGAGGGGATTTCCTTATGATAGGGAATACCTCTACACTGAGATGGGTCCCTCTGTTGTGGGGACATCTCTCACCATCGGATGTGTTCCATGATTATGGGAGCATCCATCGCTTGTGATGCATTCCAATATTTTGGGAGCGTCCTTTCTCTTGCATACACCTAGTACGTACACACCCGCCCGAACTACGTTTGGCCTAATTCTCGCCGCATAGGGATACGTAGGCGGTCTGGGATTTTCCCAGACCTCGGTCATATGTTCTATATCATTTTTTTTCTTTCTTTTGATGTATGATTAGGCCATTCATTAAATTCTTTAATTCATTTTGTAAGTATTTTCTTGTTTAATTTGTTTAATTTCAGCTTATGCCATGCATAATTAGTAAAGAATTAGAGATCAAATTAGGATTTTTCCTTGTATTTTATAATTTAATTAGATAGCCCCAAGCATTCATAAGCTGTAGGAAAGGATAGGATTTAGGAAGACCAGTTCAACCGGGCTAGTTGGGTGCCTAACACCTTCCCAACTCATAATTTGGCACTTACCCGCCTTTGGTGAGACGAGATAGCCATTCCATTTGCGTGAGTCATTAGTGTCCCTCCATTGAGGGACATCATTTATAGGTCCTAGACCTTTTCTAGGTGGCGACTCCAGTCTTCTTACCCTCCACTGGCATGAGTGGATGGGATCTGAAGGTGAGAACTTTCTAGATCCTAGTTTGAGTGTAATGAGGGTAGACAACTTTAACTACATGTTAATTCAAACTAAAATGAGGATAATTAAATTTTAAATAATTTTCCCTAGTCCTCACAGTTGGCGGTGTTTGATCCGGACACTTTAGCTCTATCTCTATTCCATGGTGGATGCATGTGGGACGGCATTGGTGTTTGATCCATTGGGCGGATTTACACACTCGTGTATAGAGGTGTGGCTGCCACCAAACCTTTCTATAACACATTGCAAAGTTAAAAACCAGACCAAAGATATGAATTGAATGCATGCATATGTTTGTTGCATTGTTTTGTTTGCTCACTGAGCCGTGATGTGTGCTCACCCTTTCGACGTTAAATATTTTTTGTTGATGATGCAAGTCCTACTGTTGAAGAATATATAAATGCGCCTACGTATGGACATTGCTGCAATGGACATAGAAGCTGAAGAAGATGCGCATGATTTATCATGCGAGTACAACCAATGTGTTTTTGCTTAAGTTTAGTTATAATTTGAACATCAGATATGTAATTGATTATTTATTTTTACGTCTTGTGGTTTGGAGATAATTGGATTAAATACTTATTTATTACTGTTAGACTCTTAGTTCATTATTTGTAAGACTTTCGCTTATTTGTTTATTACCTCTGATTATTAATGTGGAATGTGTGTTTGGTTTGATATGGTGGTACGACCTATGCGAGATCCTGGGTAAACGTTGGTTTATTGGTGGTTCATTACACCATTCTGGTTAGACCAGAATTGGGGTGTGACAGTACAACCCCCGACTGGTGACAAAGGTTGTGCTCTTTTCATCTTCCTTAGCCATTTTATCTGATTATACCCTAAATAAGCATCTAAGAAAGATAAAATTTTATGTCCAACAGTGGCATCTATTAATTGATCTATTCGAGGCGGAGGGTAGCTATCTTTGGGGCACACTTTATTCAGACCAGTAAAATTGGTACATATGCGCCAACGGTTTGCCATCTTTGGCACCATTACAACATTGACTAACTACTCTGGGTAGTTGACCTCCCTAATAAAGCCTGCTTTGAAAAGTTTTTTGACTTCCTGGTCAGTGGTTGCTTATCTTTTTGGGGCAAAGGCCCTCTTTTTCTTATGAACAGATCGGTAATGAAGGTTGATCATAAGGTGGTGCTCCATGGTGGTGCGAGGAATACTTGGCATGTCCTCAGCTGTCCATGCAAAAATGTCTGCGTTGGCTCGGAGGAATGCTATGAGTTCTTCCTTTTACTATGCAAGGAGTGCTGAACCTATTAGGAAAGTCTTCTCAGGGTCTTCTTCAGAAAAAGGGATTAGAATGAGGTCTTACCACTAGAGTGTTCCTTTGCAGGGGAAAATCATCCAAAAAATCCTCGAGTTAGGTCATTTGAACAGGTGTGGTCATCTCATTTGCTGCTAAGTTTGCCAAATAGCACTTCTTAGACATAGCCTAGTTAGCCTTGCAAAAGCCAACCCCCATAGCAGTTGGAAACTTCATCACCAAGTAGTACATAGACAAGCATGCCTTCATCTGATTGAGACCAGTCTGTCTGAGGATAGCATTGTGGCTTGAGTAAGTGTCCACCACCATATAATTCAGATGAATGTAGGTTCTGGCTGGGTAGACCCCTACTCGAGTATCTAGCCTGATGGCTCCCTTCACAACAACATAGTCCCTATTGAAGCCAATTAAATTGTACCTGAAAGGACATAGCTGTCCGTCCTCATACCCACGTGTTTGAAGGTGTCATAATACAAAATTTCAACTACACTGCCCGTGTCCACCAGAATTTAGCTTACCTTGAACCGGTTCCCAATTACCATCCTGATTGCCAATGGATCCTTATGTGGGGTTTCGACATCAGTAAGATCATTGTCCCTGAAGCAGATGTACCCCTCACTAGATAGCTTCTTGATAGAGAATCCCTCAATCTCATTTTCATGACCCCTGACCAGCTTGTTCTTTGTTGGTTCTTCCACAGGCTCGAAAACAATCGAGAGCACTTCTGTTCGCATATGTTCAGGCCACACTGTAATGGTAAGGCATTATTTTTTGCTATGGCTCAAGTACTGATCATCATCAAGACCTAAATCTTGTTCCAGTATGAATTTCCCTAACAGTTCTCTTGGTGGACTTTGGCACCACAACTTTGGTGGCGCCTTCGTTGGCTCAGTGCTAGGGTGCTCAGTACTGCTCTACAAGGCTATATTGACGAGCCTCAAATAGTCATGTTTAAGGAAATGACCTCTATGAGGCTCATTGTTGTTCCCTACGGCCTCAGTAGGGACTTGTATAGGAGGATTATGAGGAACCAGAGGAGATGGTGGGAGTTTGGGCCCTATAAACTCAATCCAATGTCCATGTTGGATAAGATCTTTGACTAGCCCTTGGAGGTGTCCACAGTCATTGGTGACGTGGCCATGATCCTGGTGATGCGCATAGAACAGCCGTGAGTTTCATACATTTGGTTTGGCTAGCATTGGAGGAGGAGGGACAAGAAAAATATCCCCCTTCTTGATCTGCATGATCTCAACCATAGTGCAGTTGAAAGGCGTGTACTCTGGGATGGGCTTTATAGGATACAAATCCTTAACCAGATTTTCTTTCTTACTCGGTTCATCCTCCTTAAGGGTCTTGTTCTGATCTCTTTTTCTTTGTGCCAATCGAGCTATTGGCAATTTCTCTGAGAAGGGCGGCTACTGCTTCTGCTTAAGCGACATATCACTCACACCGGCTCAGAATTTCAGCATGGGTGCGAGGTCATTTCTTGTTTAGGAAAAAAACTAACTTCTCATCTCGAATAGCTTTAGATAAGGTTGCAACAACAACATTAGGCTACAGGTTTTTTTTATCTCACCAGCAATTGCAAGGAACTCGATAATAAAGGGTCAGAGGGATTCATTCTCCCCCTGCTTAATCGCCATTAGATGTAATAGATTCTTCTTTTGTACCCTACTCCCCTGAAAATGAGAGAGGAATAGGCTACTCAGCTCCTTGAACGACCTTACTGACTTGGGTAGAAGGTTGTTGAACCAGGTTCTCCTAGCATCCCTCAAGGTGGACGGAAAGGTTCTGCAGCACAATGCATCGTGATGGCCATAAATCACCATCCCCACTTTGAAGTTGTCGAGATGGCTCTCAAGGTTAGTCTTTCCATCATACCATCCCACATTGGGGACAATATAGTTACTCAGTAATGGGTGCTGCATGATTTTTTCAGAGAGGGCTATCTTTATGTTGTAGTCCTAGAGGGCCTCTGAATCGACCCCCCTTTCCACCTGATGCATGCACTCCATCAAATCCTTCACTTGTTGCTCCAGCATGGCTGTATGGTTGTTGGAAGAAAGAACATCTAGATTCAGGGGAATAGCGTAGCAACTCTCTCTTGTCTGGCCAAATCGACCCATACTTACACATTGTCCCTTGCCTGTCGGGCAGTGTTGACCCGTCTTTTAGTCTTTCGAGCTACATCAAGAGCCGCATTGACCCTCCTTCGAGCTCCTCTTGTTGCATCATGCCTCGACCCCAGACGGTCATGGACTGAGACTCTGTGACATTCAGTGGGATAAACATAACTACTTGATATTACCTCCGTTGGTTCATACCTTGGGACATCGCTAACACTGGCTCTACGGTAGGTATCTCCTTGAGCCCTTTTGTGGCAAGAGTCTACTAAATGATATGAGTGACTCAAGACCTGTGGAGCTGACCACCAAGAGTGGTGAGTTCTTTGTGACACTTTTCCAATATTGACCGGTGGAATAGACGTTGTAAGTGTCACACCCCAAATTCTGATCCAACCAGAATGGTGTGAGTGAACCGTCATTGAACCAACGGTTCACACCAGGATCTCGAATAGGCCGTGTCCATTCATACAAACCATTACACAGAACCAACAATCAGAATATAAATATTACAGCGGAAGACTTTAAATAGAATGAACTGAGTATCTATTGATAATTTAAATAAAATATCTAATTATTCAAATCCAAACATAAACTATAATATCTTTTACATCTCTTAATACCAAACAAAAAAATAACGGGAACAACTAAATAAAAATCCATCACAAGTACACACAGAAAGGGCACTCGCATGAAGCATCATGCTTGTCCTCCCCGGCTTGTACATCCAGAGCAGCCACACCACCGTACGCCGGAGCGTTCACGTAGTCGTCTCCACGGTGTATCCTGCATCAACATCTAAAAGCAATGTATATACAAAGGGTGAGCTACCAACACAGCTCAGTAAGACAATCAGACAGTTTCACAAGATTATGCATGAGTAACAATCAGTTTTATGCTGTGGTCTGGTTTTAAGTTTGCAATGTGCTATAGAAAGGTTTGGTGGCCCCCGCACCTCTATACACGAGTGTGTGGCACCTCATGGATCACACCCCCATTGGCCCACATGCACCCACCATGGAATAGAGATAGAGCTAAGATACCCACGTACCTCCCCTGATACTCTACCCATACCAGTACCTAAGCCCCTACTGGCCAGGGCTCGCAAACTGGGCTCGCAACTAACCAATCCTATATGTCATCAATGTATGCTCTATCCCAGCACAGTCGTCTACGGCATAGAGATAGAGCTAAGGCATTCCCACACCTCCCCTGATGCCCTATCCGCAACTAACCCACTAGGATAGAAATAATACGCAGGTAGACCCTATCCCAACATAACTCCCTACGGCATAGAGATAGAGCTAAAACATCGTGGACAAGCCAGCGTCGACTCAGAATCCACAGTACCACATAACAATGGCCGGGACAACATCAATATCGGAGACCACCGTACCACGACCTTCCCCTGATGCCCCACCCGTATCGAGCATGTTAAGACAGAATACCACAAAAGGTGCTAATGTGAAGAGCGATCCCAGGCCCATGCCCCACTCCACACACTAATGAAAACAATCACATGCCTAACAATCATATCCTATCAATGCATGGACAGTAATAATAACTGAAAGTAAAGGATGGCATGTGAATATGCACAAACAACACATCTCATATAATCAGGTGATTAACAACAATTTACTGTCCATTAATTATTAGGTTTGGGTCAGATTCCTTTACCTGACGCTTGTTGGTTAGCTTGCTCCACGTCGCAAGATCCAAACGGCAAGTCACAAAGTCCTACAATATTATTAGGGTATCATTAAAATAACATTCTTAGAGTTTCATGTTGGTCGAAAACCAACATAGATTACAAAATACCCTCACAGAGCTGACCGGTGGCATGTACCGGTCGCAGCTCTGTGGGAAAGACTGGCGACCGGTATGGTCAGCCGGTCCCCACAGACAACCTCCCGAGAGATAGCGGTCGCAACATACCGGTCGCACTATGTACAACCGGTATAGTCGACCGGTATGTCTCCGGAAGACCATACATGGGTTTTTCGACTGCCGACGATCATCCTCCATGGATTTTCAGGATTTCTCCTATCCATTCTAAGTCTAGGCTTTGAGTTAGAGTTATCCCCAACTCATTCAAGTCTTATTTCGATGAATATCATCTCGAAACTCAAATCTAAGGTTTGACGGCAACTTAGGGTTTATTGGCCAATTTAGGGTTTTAGATCAATACCTACTTTGCATGGTATTGATCCACCCACACAACTAACATAGGTTAAGAAGATGGATTCAAACACTTACCGTTGACTGGCGTAATGAGAGCGTCGTCGAACGGTAATGGCGGCACCTCCTTCTTCTTCCTAGCTCCTTCTCCTTTCCAACCTCTTTCTCTTCTCTAGGGTTTGTGAGAGACAATGGAAAGGATTTGAGGAGGTTTAAGGGTGTATTTATAGGCTAGAAATAGGGTTTAGTAACCCTACTAGGATTAGGAAACTTCTAGGATTCAAAATCAGGAAAGCGGAACCCGCAGAGACCAATTTCTAGATTCCCGCACATAGCTGCGCAGGCCATACCGGTTGACCGGTACCAAGACCGGTACCATCGACCGGTATACCTAAAATCAGGTATAATTGGTCGACTTTGGTCTGATTTTGTACCTGTTTGTTATCCGCTTGCCCCGTCTGGCCCGGTGATGATCGGAAGACCTGTCATGACACAAAACCAAGGTTTAGACCGGGTTTTCAGAGTGCGGGGCTTACAACTCCACCACCCTTAAAAGAAATTTCATCCCGAAATTTGCATGTAGGTTCTACAACTCCCCCACCCTTAAAAGAAATTTTGGCCTCGAAATTTGAACGTACCTTGATCGTCAAAAAGGTTAGGGTACTCCTTCCTCATCGCGCTCTCTTCTTCCCAAGTAATTTCCTCCACATTTTGGCTTCTCCAATGCACTTTCACATAATGGATATCCTTGGTTCGAAGTTGCTGAACTTTTCGGCTTGAGAGCAAAAAAGGCACCACTTCGAAAGTTAAGTCTTCAGTCAAGTCTGGAGGATCAGCGATCAAGATATGCGATGGATCTCTGACATACTTCTTCAGTAATGATACATGGAACACATTATGAACGCTAGACATAGATGGTGGTAGAGCCAATTGATATGCTACATTACCACGTCGGGTCAATATCTCATACGGTCCCACATACCTGGGGCATAGCTTCCCCTTTTTACCAAACCGTTTCAGACCTCGCACCGGTGATACCTTCAAGAACACTTTGTCACCCACTGCAAACTCCAGATCTCGACGTCGGTTATCCGCATAGTGCTTCTGACGAACTTGAGCTGTCTTTACTCTTTCTTTGATCTTATCAATCACTCGACAAGTTTCTTCAACAAACTCCGGTCCTACAATTCTTCTTTCTCCCACTTCGTTTCATAACAGAGGTGTACGACACTTCTTCCCATAGAGTGCTTCATATGGGGCCATCTGAATTGTAGCCTGATAATTGTTGTTGTAAGCGAACTCGATAAGTGATAGCTTCTCATCCCAAGCTCCCTTGAAATCTATTGCACAAGCTCGGAACATATCTTCCAAAATTTGAATAGTTCACTCTGACTGTCCGTCCGTCTGAGGGTGAAAAGCTGTACTGAACTTCAACTTTGTTCCCATAGCTTTCTACAATCCTTTCCAGAACTTTGATGTAAAACGGGAATCTCTGTCAGATACTATACTCTCTGGAATGCCATGAAGTCTGACTATATTATCAACATATAACTTGGCCAGCTTCTCCATAGTATACTGAGGTCTGACCGCAATAAATCGAGCTGTCTTGGTGAGTCGATCTACTATAACCCAAACTGCATCCACTGACCTTGGTGTCAAAGGTAGGCCAGTGACGAATCCATGGTGATACAATCCCACTTTCACACAGGTTCCGGTAATGGCTGTAGTAAACCTGCGGGTCTCTGCCTTTCCGCTTTAACTTGTTGACAATTCAGACACTGGAACACAAAACGAGCTATATCGGCCTTCATACCCCTCCACCAATATAGTCTTCTTAGATCATGGTACATTTTGGTACTTCCTGGATGTACCGAATATGGAGTATAATGAGCTTCAGTCATAACTCGGTCTCTGATATCGCAGTCTTTGCTCTCAGGTATACATAACCATCCACGATACCTGAGTACCTTGTCTGCATCCAAGGTAAAGTCAGGATTGCTTGTACCCTTCTCTAAGTCTTCTTGCACTGTCTTAAGATGAGGATCCTGTAGAATTGCTACCTTGACTTCGTCAACTAGATCCGGCGAGATCTTCAAAGCTGCGAACATCATAGTGAACTTATGAATCAAGCCTTGCTCAACTGGATCTTCTGCAGTCTCTATAATATACTCTTCATCACCTTCGATTGAACTTGAAGCTGCGGCACATAATGCGGCATTTGTACTTGGCCCAGCCTCAGGTTTCGATGCCCACTTTCTGCTTAAGGCGTCAGCCACCACATTTGCTTTACCCGGATGGTACTGGATGTCGCAATCATAATCTTTCAACAATTCTAGCCATCTCCTCTGTCTCATATTCAGATCCTTCTGAGTGAAAAGGTAGGTTAAGCTCTTGTGATCTGACTTGATCTGAAACTTCTCACCGTACAAGTAGTGTCTCCAAGTCTTGATTGCATGAATAACCGCTGCTAGCTCCAAATCATGCATAGGATAGTTCTTCTCATGCTCTTTTAACTGTCTTGATGCGTAAGCAATCACCTGTTCTCCTTGCATCAGAACACACCCAATACCCAACCCTGAAGCATCCGTATATAAAGTAAACGGTACGCTTGGTTCTGGGATGGTCAAGATGGGTGCAGAGACAAGTCTTGACTTCAAAGTCTGAAAGCACTTCTCGCACTCATCTGTCCATATGAATTTCTCTCCCTTCTTGGTCAATCTGGTGAGTGGAACAGCGATCCTGGAGTAATCTTCCACGAATCTTCTATAATAACCAGCCAACCCAAGAAAACTACGAATCTCCGCAACAGATTTTGGTGCTTCCCATCCTACTATAGCAGCTATCTTGCTTGGATCAACCTTGATACCGTCTTCAGATACAACATGGCCCAAGAAAGCCACTTCCTTCAGCCAAAACTTGCACTTCTTGAATTTTGCATAAAGCTTCTCCTGTCTCAGCCGTTGTAGGGCTGCCCTCAAATGTGTTGTATGAGTCTCCATGTCCTTAGAGTACATCAATATGTCATCGATGAATACGATGACCGAAGTGTCCAACATATCATGAAACACTCGGTTCATCAGTTCCATAAACGACGCTGGAGCATTGGTCAACCCGAAAGACATAACTAGAAACTCATAATGCCCATACCTCGTCCTGAAAGCAGTCTTCGGAATATCTCCGGATTTGATCTTCAATTGGTGATACCCTGATCGGAGATCGATCTTTGAGAAAACCTTTGCACCCTGTAACTGGTCAAACAAATCATCGATCCTAGGCAAAGGGTATCGATTCTTGATCGTTAACTTGTTCAGTTCACGGTAGTCAATACACAGCCTTACACTTCCATCTTTCTTCTTGACAAATAATACCGGTGCTCCCCAAGGTGATATACTAGGTCGTATGAAGCCCTTATCCAACAATTCTTGTAACTGGGTCTTCAACTCCTTTAACTCGGTCGGGGCCATTCTGTATAGTGCTTTAGACATCGGCGCCGAACCTGGCATAAGATCTATTACAAATTCTATAGCCCAGTCCGATGGTAAGCCTGGAAGCTCCTCTGTAAATACATCTGGGAACTCCCGAACCACATCTATATCTTCCATCTTGAGTGATTCTGCCGTGAGATCGACTACAGATACTAGATACCCCACTCCCCCTTTCTCTAGGCATCGCTTGGCTTTTAGGGCAGAGAGAATCAGCTTCCGCTTCCTAGATAGCTTGATCCCAGCGAAACTATACTCCCTTCCCTCTTTGTCAGTAAGCACAAGCTTCCTTTCGCCACATAAAAGGACGGCCGAATGATGGCCTAGCCAATCCATTCCCAGGATGACATCAAAGTCTGCCATCTCAAGTAGTACTAGGCTTGCTTCTAAGTCTCGGCCCTCAATACATACAGTACATGGTCCATAATATTCGGTCAAAGCCACTTCGACTCCTAGTGGAGAGCGAACTATCAAGCTTGGGTTCAAATGCTTGATTGGTAACTCCATTCGCTTCCCAAAAGAAATAGAAACAAAGGAGTGCGTGGCCCCAGAGTCAAATAATACTCTGGCGGATATACCAGCTACATTTACAATTCCTGGAATTTATTGTCTCTTAGATCTACATGCTCATGCAAAATGAAAGAATAAGCCAAATAGTAAGGGATAGAGTCGTACCAGTTACCACATCAGGTGATGCGGCTGCCTCTTCAGTGGTGAACGCATACACTTTTCCTTCTTTGGGGAGGTTGCTTCTTAGGTAGAGTGCAGTTCCTTGCGACATGTCCCAGCTGGCGACGGTTATAACATTTGATATTTGGGTTGTGTCCAGGTGAACGTGGCACAGGTGGTGCCGGGTTGTTTCTCGCAGTCTTGTAGCGGTCTGTGCCCTGTATGGGCGGAAGGGTCTGTTGTTACCGCCACCCGAACTCTCACTAGCAGGTCTCTTTACTCCCCTATTCTGAGCGAAGAAGCTGTCCCTCTGACTGGACTCTATCACCCTCGCAACCTGCACAGCCTCGTTGTAGATCTTCTTGTCCAAACCCAAGATATGCTCTCTGATGCTTCCACGTAGTCCCATAGTGAACCTACGTGTCTTGGTCTCCTCCTCTTGCATACTGGCCGGTGCGAAGAAGAATAGCTCTTCGTACCTCTGCTGATAAGCATCTACGGTCGACTGAGACTGCTGCAGATTGAGAAACTCTTTCTCCATTTGATCTTTGAAACTCTTTGGAAAATACTTGTCGAAGAAAGCAGCTTTAAACACTTCCCAATCAACCAGCGCATACTTAGTCTCCAGATATGCCCGTGTAGAATTCCACCAAGCATTTGTGTCTTCTTTCAGCATATGAGTGGCAAATAATACTTTTTCCTCCTCAGTACATGTCATCAATCGGAAGTTCTTTTCCATCTCTGCAACCCACTGTGCTGGCCACAATGGTTTCCCTATCCTGCCCGTGAACGATGAAGGTTTCAACTTCAGGAATCTATCCACTGACCTGCTCAGATCATGCTGTCCCTGAGGGTTCTTTCCGTACCATGGTGGTGGATACGGATAGGCTCCCGGGTACGCAGAAGGTGACGGAAACTGATGCGGTGGTGGTACATTCTGTGCTTGGTCCATCGGCCTTGGGCTACTCTGCATCGGTTGTGTAGTATTATTTCCTCCAGACTCGGGCGTATTTCCAGCGGGAACAGAACCTGTTGGCCTGAGCATCTTCAGTACCTCACTCAGGAATTCTTTCTGTTGAGCTTGCATCTGATAAACCAGGTTGGTAACAATGGTCTCAGAATCCCCGTGAGGTGGGCCAGGTAAATTTGTCGGTACTTCTGGAACCTGTTCCTCCTCCACTTCAGGACTTGGTTCTCTAACCTGGTCTTGATCAACTTGTTCTTCTTCTAGGCGCATCCTGGCCTGATGACGCTTTCGACCTCTACGACCGTTTCCGCCTGCCATCTCAGACTATTTTATTTGGATCTGAGAAGAAAACATAACACGTGAGAACATCAATAATAGTAGTGTTAGTCTTGAATAATGCAAGGGAAAATAGTCGAGAAGTAACATTTCAATTTACACAATTTTTAAAAATTTTAAATTCAATTTTCCTGGCTCTTCGGTGCGTACCTTTCGCAACATACCGGTCGCACCCCTGTGGGATATGCTGCGGCCGGTATAGTCGACCGGTCAGAATTAAAATTCTGACCGAGACATAGCGATCGCAACATACCGGTCGACACTCTGTATACAGTGTTGCGACCGGTATAGTCGACCGGTCAGAATAAAATTTCTGACCGAGACATAGCGGTTGCATATATCTGGGTGATACCGGTCAACCGGTATAGGCAAAACCGTCGACTGGTATGCCTATATTGGTTATAAAATCAGGAAAAAGTGAGATTTTTCTCACTTTTTCTCCTCCTTTCTTTTTCGGTGGCGATTCTTCTTTGGAGACTAAGTTGCTATAGTCCGACCGGTGCTATTTGAAGGCAATTTCTTCCACTCAAGAGCTAGTATATCGTCTCTAGGTATGATCCCTCCCTCCCCATCATCTCTTTATCATTTTTCCATATCGTCTATATGTAGAAATCTAGGTTTTTCTTTGTTCGAGATGTTTCAACCGTAGGAACTCTTTTCCTTTGGCTTGGAAAGGGTTTAGGACCCCCAAGAGCAAAAACCCTCAACTAATTTGGGGTTCCACCGAATGGTTTACATAAAAAATCAAAATTTTCATATTTTGACCTAGGTTTTCAAAAAAATTTCGAAATTTCTAATTTTTCTTAAATTCTTGAAATTTTTCATTTGAATTGCTTGTGATTGGTTTGTTGAAGAGTGTGGGGGTTTCGTAAGTCCTCCTCCCCATGTTTTTGGGTGAGTTCGAGGCTTTTTCCCAAAATGCTGTCGTTATGCTGCCGAAATTTTGAAAATTTTCTAACTTTTATCTTATTTTCTTTTGTTTTGCAGATTAAATGGCTCCTAGACGTGCTCTCGGGAAACGCCTTCATGGCTCTAGTTCTCGGGCTCCCTCACCACCAGTTCCACAGCTAGATGAGCTATGGTTTCGTTCCTTGGAAGTACAAGCTCGGTTCCCATGGTTCGATAATAAAAGTATTGAATCAGGGCACCGGGTCAACCTGGAACAACTGCACCGGTTCAATGTGGAGACGGCTTTTGGCGCTCTAGGTTGGTTGCCGGTTATTTCATACACAGAGACCACACGCCCTAACTTGGTCAAGCACTTCTATGCGAACTTGGAACTTGAAGGGGATGTCGAAGATATGAACCAGTGTAGGGATCTACGCATAACCAGCTACGTCCAGGGTGTACATATTTCATTTAACACCCATCAGTTGGCTGATCTTCTTGGGATTCCCAACGATGGAGATTTGGTATACTGTGCTCCCAAGGCGAAAGGTTATTTGACTGATGATTTGCGCCGAGAGATAGCGCATCAGATCTTAAACCCTGGAGCCCCTATGAAGGCGGCTAGCCTGAGGCCTATACCTCGGGTATATAGTCGCATTATTCAGCACAACATAGTACCACAGAGCGGCCACTACAGTGAGTTGTCCCAGCTCACCCAGTACGTCACGTATTGTGTCTGCACAGGGGAGCGGATCTCACTTCCCTATCTCATCATCCGGACTATGCATCGCGCGGCCATGGCCGATCGGGCCAGCAACCTTCCATATGGCCGTCTCGTCACTTTCCTTCTTCGCCGTCTGGGCGTGAGCATGAGAGGTGAGGTAGCCGTTGAGGACACCATGACCTCCGACATCGACTGGGATGCTATTCAGAGGATGTAGATGGTCGATCTGCCGGTTAGTGACGACGAGTTGGAGGCTCGCCCTCGTCCACTTGGGAGAGTAGCAGCGACAGCAGCAGCAGCAACCGCGGCCAATGCGGCCTATGCGGCAGAGATGGGTGATGACGATGATGACGATATGGCTGGGGAAGCACCAGTGCCTGCCCCACAGCCTGCACCTGCACCACCACCATCTGTCCCCATAGCTGGACCATCTCAGCCTCCTCCCGACTCAGTGATGGGTATGTTTATGAAGCTCAGGGACGCTCAGCGGGAGATGAGCCGTGATTTAGCACAATTGACTCGCAGCCTCCGAGTCACACAGGATCAGGTGCACTGGCTCAGGGTCGCTTATGAGCGAGACTATGATATAGCGGACCCCATACCTCCTAGGCCCCCTACCCCATGATTTTTCTTTCACTTACTCATGACTGTTTTACATATAACAGGGTAACTGTCCGGTTTGTGGACCGTACCCTGTAGCACTATTTATCAGATACTCGTTTTCTTAATTATTGAAAGTTTCAAGGTTTTTCCTAACTAGTGTATGTGCACATGTTAAGTTTCATATTTAACATAGTATATTATTCTCTTTCTTAGTCCGTCTCAGGTATCAAATAATGCTTAAGGTGCGTTTGTATTAAGATTTTTAATTTTTTTTCCTAACTCAGTTCATCGACTCAGTTAAGTGCAACATGGTTTGTTGGAACAGAGCCCGAGAGCTCTGATACCAAGTTGTCACACCCCAAATTCTGATCCAACTAGAATGGTGTGAGTGAACCGTCATTGAACCAACGGTTCACACCAGGATCTCGAATAGGCCGTGTCCATTCATACAAACCATTACACATAACCAACAATCAGAATATAAATATTACAGCGGAAGACTTTAAATAGAATGAACTGAGTATCTATTGATAATTTAAATAAAATATCCAATTATTCAAATCCAAACATAAACTATAATATCTTTTACATCTCTTAATACCAAACAAAAATAATAACGGGAACAATTAAATAAAAATCCATCACAAGTACACACAGAAAGGGCACTCGCATGAAGTATCATGCTCGTCCTCCCCGGCTTGTACATCCAGAGCAGCCACACCACTGTACGCCGGAGCGTTCATGTAGTCGTCCATGGTGTATCCTGCATCAACATCTAAAAGCAATGTATATACAAAGGGTGAGCTACCAACACAGCTCAGTAAGACAATCAGACAGTTTCACAATATTATGCATGAGTAACAATCAGTTTTATGCTGTGGTCTGGTTTTAAGTTTGCAATGTGCTATAGAAAGGTTTGGTGGCCCCCGCACCTCTATACACGAGTGTGTGGCACCTCATGGATCACACCCCCATTGGCCCACATGCACCCACCATGGAATAGAGATAGAGCTAAGATACCCACGTACCTCCCCTGATACTCTACCCATACCAGTACCTAAGCCCCTACTAACCAGGGCTCTCAAACTGGGCTCGCAACTAACCAATCCTATATGTCATCAATGTATGCTCTATCCCAGCACAGTCGTCTACGGCATAGAGATAGAGCTAAGGCATTCCCACACCTCCCCTGATGCCCTATCCGCAACTAACCCACTAGGATAGAAATAATACGCAGGTAGACCCTATCCCAACATAACTCCCTACGGCATAGAGATAGAGCTAAAACATCGTGGACAAGCCAGCGTCGACTCAGAATCCACAGTACCACATAACAATGGCCGGGACAACATCAATATAGGAGACCACCGTACCACGACCTTCCCCTGATGCCCCACCCGTACCGAGCATGTTAAGACAGAATACCACAAAAGGTGCTAATGTGAAGAGCGATCCCAGGTCCATGCCCCACTCCACACACTAATGAAAACAATCACATGCCTAACAATCACATCCTATCAATGCATGAACAGTAATAATAACTGAAAGTAAAGGATGGCATGTGAATATGCACAAACAACACATCTCATATAATCAGGTGATTAACAACAATTTATTGTCCATTAATTATTAGGTTTGGGTCAGATTCCTTTACCTGACGCTTGTTGGTTAGCTTGCTCCACGTCGCAAGATCCAAACGGCAAGTCACAAAGTCCTACAATATTATTAGGGTTTCATTAAAATAACATTCTTAGAGTTTCATGTTGGTCGAAAACCAACATAGATTACAAAATACCCTCACAGAGCTGACCGGTGGCATGTACCGGTCGCAGCTCTGTGGGAAAGAGTGGCGACCGGTATGGTCAGCCGGTCCCCACAGACAACCTCCCGAGAGATAGCGGTCGCAACATACCGGTCGCACTATGTACAACCGGTATAGTCGACCGGTATGTCTCCGGAAGACCATACATGGGTTTTTTGACTGCCGACGATCATCCTCCATGGATTTTTAGGATTTCTCCTATCCACTCTAAGTTTAGGCTTTGAGTTAGAGTTATCCCCAACTCATTCAAGTTTTATTTCGATGAATATCATCTCGAAACTCAAATCTAAGGTTTGATGGCAACTTAGGGTTTATTGGCCAATTTAGGGTTTTAGATCAATACCTACTTTGCATGGTATTGATCCACCCACACAACTAACATAGGGTAAGAAGATGGATTCAAACACTTAGCGTTGACTGGCGTAATGAGAGCGTCGTCGAACGGTAATGGCGGCACCTCCTTCTTCTTCTTAGCTCCTTCTCCTTTCCAACCTCTTTCTCTTCTCTAGGGTTTGTGAGAGACAATGGAAAGGATTTGAGGAGGTTTAAGGGTGTATTTATAGGCTAGAAATAGGGTTTAGTAACCCTACTAGGATTAGGAAACTTCTAGGATTCAAAATCAGGAAAGTGGGACCCGCAGAGACCAATTTCCAGATTCCCGCACATAGCTGCGCAGGCCATACCGGTCGACCGGTACCAAGACCAGTACCATCGATCGGTATACCTAAAATCAGGTATAATTGATCGACTTCGGTCCAATTTTGTACCTGTTTGTTATCCGCTTGCCCCGTCTGGCCCGGTGATGATCGAAAGACCTGTCATGACACAAAACCAAGGTTTAGACCGGGTTTTCAGAGTGCGGGCTTACTGTAAGGACTCTAGCAGGTCATTGTTGCAAGAGTTAGCTACTGTGTCAGGTGGTCGAATTGGTCTCTAGTAACAAACTGAGAAGGATCATGTTCCCCTCCTCTTTCCGCTAGGTTTACATCAGGGACTTGACCTTCTAGGCCCTCTGGGATGCAACTCGTTCTTGACGAATGCCCTCACTTGCACGATGAGCATCTGCTCCTCTAAGATTGTATGTACTTCCAACTCTCCTTCGTGGAGCCATGAGTAAGATTTTAAGTAGCAAAAGGTTTTTGAAATTGACTTTGAAAAAAAAAAAGAAATGGAAAGGAAAAGGCCCTTAGAAAGCAAGGTACGCCAAACCCCACGGTGGGCGCCAATTCGCTGAAAATCACCCAGTGCACAAGATGCAACAACATGTAACTGTAGAACAAGAACACATAGTGAGGTGGGTGGGTTTTACCCCATGGCCACTCCGATGTCTAAGTTAATATGGTCTAGGAAAATCATAATGGAATTCAGGGATAAGATACCAAAATTCCTTATAGTGAAGGGACTAAGGTACAGGAGCTCAATAAGATGCTTCCTTCCCAGTCTAGAGAAGATAGCAAGAAGACAGTCTGGTGTTTTGGTGAGTGAGAACCCACAGATTGTAAACAATGAATTCTAGAGAGAATTCTAGAGAGTAATGGTACCTTAGTTGGATTGGAATTGGATCCCCTCTCCTTGCTATCTCTTTCTATTTATAGGCAGCATGTAAGCTCCCCATTTTTGCCATCCCCAACATAAGTGAATCCACATGACAAGTTTTCGGCTTTTAACCCAGAGGTTTATGATTTTTTAATGAGCCCCACAGCAGGGTCATAGGCTATTACCTACTTGGATGTATAGGTCGTAAAATTATCTTCAAAATGAGATCGAAATCATCAAATTCTGACATCAAACAAGGAAGGTATCACAGTTTAAAAGTGCAAGGGCATTTATGTAATTATCGTATGATGCATGCATTATCGTTTGAACTAAAAATCATCATATCTTGGTCATCCGATATCAGAATCAGATGATTCAAAGGCCAATATTCCTCATTTTCAGTCCTTTCTAAAGTGGACGTGAAAAATCCTGGGTAGAAGTCACCGGTGGCCCCATGCAAGCTTTCATGCAAAATTATCGATAGAACTTCAAAGTTTCATATCTTTGTCATTCTAGGTCGGATTCAGATGATTCAAAGGCCATTATTCTTCATTTGTGATGTTCTACAAAGTGGACGTGGAAAATTCGGTACAGAAATCTCTGAAGGGTCCCATGCAAAATTACACATGGAAATTGTCATTTAATCTTTGAAAATTCATATTTTGGTCACCTCACATCCAAATCAGGTGATTTTAGTTTCAATATGTTCCATTTTCAGTACTCTACAAAGTGGACGCAAAGGATTTCAGGCAGAAGTCTCCGAAGGATCCCATGCAGAATGGTTAGTCAAATTATCGATAATTGGTCTGCTTAAACTTTAAAAATTCATACGTTGGCCATTTTATTTCCAAATGAGGTGATTCAAGTTCCAATATTCTTCATTTTTAGTGTTCTATAAAATGAACGTAGAAAATTTGAAATAGAGGCTATCGAAAAATTTCATGTGGAATGGTGGCAGAAATAGACTATGAAATGATAAAAGAAATTAACTTGGTCCAAACCAGTTTAATCCAACTTAATCCAACTCAGTCCGGCTCAGCTCAGACCAATCCAGACCAAGTCATGTCGGCCCATATGCATGCATTTCTTTTATATATATATTTATATTTTATATATATATATTATATATATATATATATATATATATATATATATATATATATATATATATATATATATATATATATATATATATATATATATATATATATATATATATATATATATATATATATATATATATATATATATATATATATAGGAAAGAAAGGAGGGGAGGCCGTGAGAAAGAGACAGAAGAGAAGAAGCTGAAAAAAAAGGAAAGAAAGCCGATAAGAAGAAGAGGAAGGAAGAGAAGAAGGAAAGAAGAAGAAAAGGAAAGAGAGAAGGGATTTTCTAGAAGAAGAAAGAAGAAAGGAAAGAAAAAAAAAAGAAGAAAAAAAATGTGGAAGAAGAAAGAGGAAAGAAAAAAGGAAGGAAGAGAAGAAGGAAAGAGAAAAAGAAAATAGAGAAAGGAAAGAGAGAAGGGATTTTCTAGAAGAAGAAGGAGAAAAAGGAAATAAAAGAAAAGAAAAACAAGGAGAAGAAGGAGAAAGAGGAAGGAAGAGAAGAAAGAAAAGAAGAAAAAAGGAAAGAAGAGATTTTCTAGAAGAAGAAGAAGAAAAAGAAAGAAGGGATCTTCTAGAAGAGAAAGAGGTGAGGATAAAAAGGCCAAGAGAAAGAGAGAGTGGATTCTTTTTCCCGAAGAGAAGAAAAACGTGAGAGAGAGAGAGAGAGAGAAGAGAGAAGAAGAAGAGAAAAAAAAGAGAAAACGTGAAAGAGAGAGAGAAGAGAGAAAGGAGCAGATAAGAGGAGAATGAGGATTCACCTTCAGAAATCTTGATACGATCTTCAAAAATCCTACATCAAAGGTTTCGCTCCATTCGAGCACAAGGTTGGTACCCTAAAACGAATTTAGTGGTATTTAGAATGTTTGAATGTTGATCTTGCTTGAAAAGGCTTAAATTCATTAAATCTCGATCAGGAATGCCCTATTGCATGCATGTTGATTTTAGGATGCTCATGTCTAATATTTTTTATGTATGATAATTTGTTTAAACTATTCAATGATGAAGATTGAGTGCTATATGATGATGTTTGATGTTTTTGATAATTCTACAAAGTGGATTTCTAATCTGAAAATTCTAGATTTAGGATTCAAATTTGGGACGTGCATCTCATGTGGTTGTTTTTAGATTTTGAAGCGCAAATTTTTTTGGGATTCTCTCTGATATGTTAGAAGACTTTCCTAGAAATTTCGTTCCATTTGGAATTGGGAAAGTCTTTCAAAAAAATTCTTCATTGGCATTGCTGCCCTACTCGGGTATAATGCAATCCTCTATAAAGTCTCTAGAAAAGGGTCTTATGGCCATAATCAAGAAAACAACTTCATACAAATTTTTTAGATAAAGACGTCTTCTAAAAAATGGCGCTAGTTTCGGATTTTTTTAATTTTTCATTGAATTGATATTGATTTTGAAGTGCATAGTGCTTTGTTTTGAATCTGTTAGGATATACTGATTTGGCATGACTGAAAAGTATCTTTTTCACAATGAAAATGTTCTGTTTTCACTTGTTTGTTTTTATGAAATTTTAGATCTGTCAATTATCTACATGGAAATATGTTTGGATTTAATTTTCATTAAGTATGTGATTTTATACGGAATTTATGGTGCAACTGGTCAAAAATATGGAACAGACTTGACTAGTGCACATATCCGGTCTTGTGGCATTCATTTGACCTGGTTTAGTCCTCTGTTTGGATTCTACCCATTCAGATGAAATGTAGCATGTCAAGTCAACCTTTTGTGAAAAAAAATAGGACTTAATTTGAGTTACAGAAGACCTACTTATGGTCATTTTGGTACAATGTGATAGAATTTGAAAGCAATTCCTAGTTTGTGCAATATTTGAAACTTTGTGTCACAATTTTGACATTTTTGAGTCATTATTCATTCCAAATGTTTTCATAAAAGTATATTATTTTCAAAGAACTTCTTGAACATATGTTTTTGATAATTTTGGATTTTTCAGAAAGGTTTCATTGATGTCTCATTCACTGTAACATGCAATTGATTGCTTGAGTGATTTGGTGAATTCTACCATATTTGATTGCATACTTGTTATATTTAGAATATCTACATACCATATTTGGATAAATGACTACATTTAGAGTATTCACATGCTTTGTTTGGATTGTGAACATACCATGTTTTCCATATCCATGTGTTGCTATATTTGGTAGAATAAATATATTTTGTTACCATATTTAGCAATATCTTGATAATTACCATATTTAGACATGCCATGTTTAGACTTGCCATGGTTAGAATATAGCATAGTAAGTTTTACCATGTTTAAATAAATTTTTATGGTATCATATGCCATGTTAGGGAGATTTTTATAATCTTACTATATATTGTGATAGTTACCATAAATATCATACATGCCATGCTTAGATAGAATATTTCATTTGTGGCAATAATTTCATTTTTTGCAACACCCTATTTGAACTGCCATGTATACACACATCTAGAAGACAATCTAGGCGTGGGGATATGCATTTAGGCACACAGATTCTTGGGAAGGGTATAATGGGAAATAATAAAAATCTTAATAAAGAAAAATAATTCTTTGCCAAACTTTCAAAAATTAGAGTTTAGGATGAAAAGGGTAGCTCAGGACAATTTCTGCCCCTCAGTAAACCCAAAACCTAGAACAGGTTCTCAATCTTAAACCTAGAATAGATTTTTAATCCTTAACCTAGAACAGGTTATTTCAGTCATTTTCGAACTACGAGGATTCTGATTCCTAGGACAAACCCTAGGATACATAGGCCATTTGAAAAAAATCCCAAATTTGGATCCAAACCTTAGTCCACTCGGACTATCAATGGATCCACTAGGATATCCATCCCCATTCTGACCTAGATTTCGAACTACGTAAATTTTGATTCCTAGGACAAACCCTAGGATACGTAGGCCATTTGGGAGAATCCCAAATTTGGATCCAAACCTTAGTCCACTCGAACTATCCATAGATCTACTAGGATATCCATCCCCATTTTGACCTAGATTTCGAACTACGTGGATTCTGATTCCTAGGGCAAACCCTAGGATACATAGGCTATTTGGGAAAATCCCAAATTTGGATTCACACCTTAGTCCACTCGGACTATCCATAGATCCACTAGGATAGCCATCCACATTTTGACCTAAATAGGATTATCCATATTCCAACCCATAAAGGATTATCCATATTTTGACCCATAAAGGGTTATCCATTTTTAGATCCACTAGGACTATCTATCAGTTCGTATGAACTATTCAGATACTAACCCATAGGGTTTCTCATCCTTTCAAGCATAAACTTCAACTTGAACAATGAACTTAATCATGCACAAGCATAAATCACAGCCATAAACTTTAATCACACCTAAACTATGATGGTGAACCTGATTTTCGGAATAATTTTGTAATACATAGGCAATCTAATGGACACAGATTCGGTTCAATGATATCAAACCACTTGGTTTGGTTCAGTTTAATAGATAGAGTCTAGCATAGGAAAGGTATAGGAGACCAATTTCGATCGAACGGTTTGGGTGCCTAACCCCTTCCCATAACCGTAACCTGACGCTTACCCAATCTCTAATGGACTAGAAATCGAATCTAAGGGTCATGAGTCAATCGAAGTCTTACCTTAGGGTGAGATTTCACATTTTTAAGGTCCTAGACCTTAATCTAGGTGGCGACTCCAAAAAACCAAGCCATCTTTGTCCTCACCGTGGCGACTTCACTGGGGATATAAATGTCAAACTCCTAAATGAAAACTTTTCTTGTATGAATTGGATGCTAGCTCTTAGGATACTATATTTATGCTTGTATAATATTATTTTGGGGGGAATGGGTTCAGTCACACATTCATGCGAGTAGCCGAACCGAGTCCCATGCATATGGGGCAGCCCGCTAGGCGAAACTCACAACCTTGGCCTGTACTTTGTGAGATCATGATCGACGAGTAGCCTTTAACGAGCATTTCTTGGGTCTGCCTGAGAATATGTTATGCTACTCCATGTCGCTTGATTTTTGCAATATAGTATATAAAGGGAGTGGGGGCCCATTATTCATCGTGCATTTGGTGATAGGTTACCCCGTCCTTGTCATGGTGGCCTTTTCTGTCCTAACCTAGATTGTAGCCCAATGTTTGTTATTTTTGGTTCATCCCTGAACCGACCTAGTAAAATCTGTTTAACCATGATATCCATGTTCGAGACGTCGAATTTCTACCCATTTTTATCCTCGATTGGTCAACATGTTAGAATCTACATGATGAACATCTTGAATTCTCACCCCTTGGGAGTATGAGGTATGTATACACCTGTTCTACATCATAGTAGATGGTCACTATACACCCTCCATTAAGTAAGCACGATGTGTCGAACCTCTCATTGTTAACACGTCGATTTCAAAAAATGAGTAGAAAATCCCTGTCAAGACATGGATACTATGGTCAAGAAGAAATTTACTAGTTTGTTCCTCCATGAACCACTTTTGTTAACCATCCCTAATAAGGACAACGGATTAATATATCCATTTCAATTTCATTGAAATTCGATAACCCAAGTGGCTAGACCTTGGTATCACTAATTATCTATTTTTTGAATCACGAGGTCCCAAGATCGAACACATGGCTTAATCAAATTCAATTAAATTGACTTGGATAATATTTACCCAATCGCCTTTATGAAGGAGCTAACTTTGTTTGGTTAAGTCATCTTTGATTGTGCATGTGACTTCTTTCACTCTTTAGATGTCTAGAATCTTGATATTTCTCCATTGGGTTTCAATGCTTTTGGAAAAGAGAATCAATCTGCAACCATATCCATCCTTTTAGGGTGAGAGGCCCTTACAACTAGGGAATTGTCTTGATCTCCCACCTTGAGATCCATCCATGTTATCTTTCTAAATGAATCAATAGAAGTCATGAATCTAGATCTTTATTGAACCTCAAATTTTGTAAGAAAGAAGAAAACCAGATTTGGGAACACAATCAGTAACTCACCCAATCTGGTCCAATAGAGCATTTAGTTTAGGTAGCGACAAGCACTTATACCTGAAAAAGTTTACAATATTCCTGTACAGTTAGTCTTTGGGCTTACTCAAATATCATATTCAGTTCATTTCATAATCAAGGAAAGTTTTAGCCCCTAGGCAAATCCAATCACTGTTCTCAATGTACCTCAAAATGAAGGAAAGATTCAGCCCCTAGGCAAATCCAATCATAGTTCTCGATTCACCTCTGAATGAAGGAGAGATTCAGCCCCTAAGCATATCCAATCACTATTCTCAATTCATCTCAGAATTAAGGAGAGATTCAGTCCCTAGGCAAATCCAATCACTGTTCTCAATGCACCTCTGAATTAAGGAGAGATTCAACCCCTAGGCAAATCCGATCACTGTTCTCAATGCACCCCTGAATTAAGGAGAGATTAAGCCCCTAGGAAAATCCAATCATAATTCTCGATTCATCTCTGAATTAAGGAAAGATTTAGCCCCTAGGAAAATCCAATCGTGGTTCTCGATTCATCTCTGAATTAAGGAGAGATTCAGTCCCTAGGCAAATCCAATCACTGTTCTCAATTCATCTCAGAATTAAAGAGAGATTTAGTCCCTAAGCAAATCCAATCACCCTTTCTCGATTTACCTCTGAAATAAGGAGAGATTCAGCCCCTAGGCAAATCCAATCATCGTTCTCGATTTACCTCAGAATTAAGGAAAGATTCAACCCCTAGGTAAATCCAATCATAGTTCTCGATTCATCTCTGAATTAAGGAGAGATTCAATCCCTAGGAAAATCCAATCACTGTTCTCAACTCACCCTTGAATTAAAGAGAAATTTAGCCTCTAGGAAAATCCAATCACCGTTCTCGATTCACCTCTGAATTAAGGAGAGATTCAGCCCCTAGGCAAATCCAATCATTGTTCCCTATTCACCTTTGAATTAAGGAAAGATTCAGCCCCTAGGCAGATCCAATCATCATTTTGGTTCATCCAAAATTAAGGAAAGATTCAGTCCCTAGGCAGATTCAATCACATCCAGTTCATCTCAGAATCAAAGAAATATTCAGCTCCAAATTCAACCACCATTTTCGGTTCATCTCAAAATTAAAGAAAGGTTTAACCCTTAGGCAGGTTCAATCATCACTTCATGATCATGCTAGAGTGGAGGAGACATTCGGCCCCTAGGATTTTTCACCTTTCACCTCCTGTTTAGGTTCCGGTTCATGTCGGAACTAGGAAAAGTTTCATTCATCTGAATTTAATTAGCCACTAGGCTTATCCAACCGTCAACTTTGGTTAGGATTCTGATTCATTCGAAACTAGGAAAAGTTCCATTCATTTGAATTTTATTAGCCACTAGGCTTATCCAACCATCAACTTTGGTCAGGGTTCTGATTCATGTCGGAACTAGGAAAAGTTCCATTCATCTGAATTCAATTAGCCACTAGGCTTATCCGACCATCAACTTTTGTTAGGGTTTTGATTCATGTTGGAACTAAAAAGAGTTCCATTAGCCAACCATCAACTTTGGTTAGGGTTCTGATTCATGTCGGAACTAGGAAAAGTTCCATTCATCTGAATTCAATTAGTCACTAGGCTTATCCAACCATCAACTTTGGTTAGGGTTCTGATTCATGTTGGAACTAAGAAGAGTTCCATTAGCCAACCATCAACTTTGGTTAGGGTTCTGATTCATCTAACTAGGAAAAGTTCCATTCATCTGAATTCAATTAGCCACTAGGCTTATCCAACCATCAACTTTGGTTAGGGTTCCGGTTCATGTTGGAACTAAGAAGAGTTCCATTCATTTGAATTCAATTAGCCACTAGGCTTATCCAACCATCAACTTTGGTTAGGGTTCTGATTCATGTCGGAACTAGAAAAAGTTCCATTCATCTGAATTCAATTAGCCACTAGGCTTATCCAACCATCAACTTTGGTTAGGGTTTTGATTCATGTTGGAACTAAGAAGAGTTCCATTAGCCAACCATCAACTTTGGTTAGGGTTCTGATTCATGTTGGAACTAAGAAGAGTTCCATTCACCTGAATTCAATTAACCAATAGGCTTATCCGACCATCAACTTTGGTTCAGGTTCTGATTCATGTTGGAACTAAGAAGAGTCCCATTCATCTGAATTCGATTAGCCACTAGGCTTATCCAACCATCAACTATGGTTTAAGTTCTGATTCATGTTGGAACTAAGAAGAGTTCCATTCATTTGAATTTAATTAGCCCCTAGGCTTGTCCAACCGTAAACTCCTGTTCAGGTTTCAATTCATGTTGGAACTAAGGAATGTTCCATTCATTTGAACTCAATGTGAGCATGAGTTAACCTCTAGGCTTGTTCAACCATTACCTCTGGTCCATGTTCTACTTCATAAAGGAATCAAAGAGAGTTTCAATCATTTCAACTCAATCAATCCACCATCTCTAGCAATTAGAGTCCAATCCATGATTGTCATCCTTGGCCTCTATCAATCGGAGCCCAACTCAAGCATTCCTTGACTCTAGCAATTATAGCCTAGTCCATAACTCTCATTCTTGATCTCTATTAATCAGAGACCAATTCAAAGTCAATCCTGATCTATATTAATCGAAGACCAGTTCAAAGTCAACTTTGTCTCTATTAATCGGAGACCTGTTCAAAGTTAACCTTGTCTATATCAATCGGAGACCTGTTCAAAATCAATCACTGACTCTGTCAATTAGAGCCCGATCCATATCCATCATAGCCTAGTGCTTCAAGTTAGGATTGTAAGACCCGTATCGAAGTAACCGATTTTACCACCTTGTACCAGGTCTACCTATCATGGTCGAGCCAAGTGGACCAAGTGCGTGAAGTAACCACAAGACCAGGTATGAAATTTAAGTCAAAAATAGTCAAATATGAGTGTGTGGTCACATGCCTAAACAGGTATGACCGACCCCACCTCAAAAGAGTCCAACCCATGACTTTTGATCGTGGGGTCGGATGTTTTAAAAAGGTAGGGTCGACGGATTCTGCGACCCTACCTGTGACCCCACGGAAACAGTCGTAGACCGAATTTAGGAAACCTTCCTAAAAAGGGGGGTATTTCCTAAATTCATTGGGGCATATTATGGAGGATTTTCCTCTATAAATAGGATGTCCCTTAGCCTCTTTCACTCCTTTAGAACCCTAATTGAAAGTGAGAGAAAGAGAAGAGAAGGAAGAGAAGGAAAATTGAAGAAGAAGACCAAGGAAGAGGAAAGTTCAGAGAAAACTCTGAATCTCAGCAAACCTAAGGTATGAACCTAATTCCCTACATGAATTAAGATCCTAGAATAGTTCATGAAGAAGATAGGATTAGGAGAAACCCAAATCATCCATCCATGGATAAATTCCAAGAGAATCCATGGAGGAAATCATTGTGGACAATGTGCAGTGTATAAAAATTATAGTTTTGAGCCATAGAGCAATCATAGGAAGGACCATGATGGTAAGCCAAAGGATTCAAACATGAAGGAATGGACTTAAGAGTGAAAGGTCGACCATGATACGTGTGGTCGCATGTAGGGTCGCATGATATCCTACCCCACGAGACCCACATGTTCGACCACATGCCCTCAAAAAGTTCCAGGGAGGGTGTGGTCGCACGTAGGGTCGAAGTATGTCCGATCCCACCTGCGACCCTACACCCTGTGGGCGTAAAAATTGAGACCACATGTGCTATCCCACCTGCGACCCCTCAGCTTCTGTTAGTCTAAACTTAAGGGAATTAATTCTAATTAAAATCTATCAACTTGATTAGGTTTTTCAGTGATTTAAAAGTGATTCATAAAGCTTGGACGAGGATCTACGATCAACCAAAGGTGAGGGAAGAAGACCTAAACTAATTGGCTAATAATAAACTGTTTTTGTTTATTGAGTCCAATGCCATGAATGATTCTATGCTGGTATGCGTGTATTGTGCATTTCACATGTCATCCAATATCCCTGCTATTAATGTTCATGCATATTTAATTCTGTTTATTTATAACATGATGATGATGATGATGCTAGGAATAGGCAAGTGAATGTATGTGTGTGGTTAGTGTATTTGATGCGAGTGGAGCATCAGGGGGAGGACATGACACTGTGGTTCATCCTGGCCACCAGACTCTAGCTCTATCTATACTCAAGTCTTTTCCACTAACATCGTCGTATCGCCATTACCTTAGCAAAACTATTACGTCGTAGGGCATCAGGGGAGGTGGTCTCGAACCGTGTACTCTCTAACTCTGCTGGGGGGCCTTAGCTCTATCTCTATGGATGTATTGAGGGATGCTGGGGTGAGGCCTTGGATACACTGTTTGACTTTAGGATTGGTTAGTTGCGAGCCCAGTTTGCAAGCCCTCGCCAATAGGGGCTTACGTATTGGTATGGGTAGGGCATCAGGGGAAGTATGATGCGGTGCGGTCCTAAGCACTTTAGCTCTATCCCTATTCCATGGTGGGTGCATGTGGGGTGGCAATGATGTTTGATCCATTGGGCGACTTCACACAATCGTGTATAGAGGTGCGGCGGCCACCTATCCTTTCTATTGCACATTGCAAACTTATGAATCAGACCAAAGATATGAATTGAATGCATGCATATGTTTGTTGCATTGTTTTGTTTGCTCACTGAGCCGTGATGTGTGCTCACCCTTTCGACGTCGAATATTTTTAGTTGATGATGCAGGTACTATTGTAGAAGACTATATGAATGCTCCGATGTATGGACATGCTGCGGTGATGGATGCAGAAGTTATGATGGAGTCGCATGATTCGTCGTGCGAGTGCAACTCATGCGTCTTTGATTAGATTTATTTATTGGATTATTAAGGATATGTAATTGATTAATTTATTTTATTTTATGTCTTAGTCATTTGAAGGTAATTGAATAATTTATTTATGTTGTCACTGTTAGACTCTCAGTTCATTAAGTATTAAAGACTTCTGCTATTGTTTATTTACTCTGATTATGGTTGTAGATGTGTATGGTTTAAGCAAATGGACACAGCCTATTCGAGATCCTGGTTGAACCGTTAGTTTATTGACAGTTCATCACACCATTCTGGTTGATGCAGAATTGGGTGTGACAACTTGGTATCAGAGCTCTCATGCCCTGTCTATTAAACCTGTATACTTCCACAAAAGTTCATGACTGAGTTAGGATAAAATTTAAAAATTTTAATAAGAACACACTATAAGCACCTGTGTTGTATGAGACAAAAATTAAGAAAGAGAGTAATGCATATATAAAAGGAGAAACAAGTTTCATATATACATCAAATAAAAAAACAACATATATACATATCCAAATCAGAGTGCGGTCCACAATCCAGACAGTTACTCTGTAGTACAACGAAAAAACAAAATAAAAATATGCATCATGGAGCTGGAGGTGCTGGAGGAGGAGGAGCCTCACGATCTTGGTCATAGTCCTCAGCATACACTCAAGTCAGCGATGCTACCTGAGTCTGGGTCACCTGGAAACTAGCTGTCAGATCGGCCATCCGCTGATCAGACGCACGCTGGGCATCTAGAAGCTCTCCTACTCTCCAATCAATCGTGCACTGGGCCTCCCTAATCTCACGCAGCAACCCCATCACGTCATCAGATGGTGGGTGTGAAAGACCAGTTGTATGTGAAGGAACCCGAGATGGGCCAGCTTTAGTGGACTGTGATGGCGATGGAGGTGGTATGGCGTCTACATCCATGAACATACGATCATCATCCTCAGCATCACCCCCATGGACCCCTGCTGCTGCTGCTGTCGCCTCAGCGTCTGTTATCTCTACCCGGGTACGAGGACGCACCAGAGCATTCCTCTCATCGTCACTGACCTGCGCATCTTGCATCCCCATCCTGTAGATGGCCTCCCAGTCTAAGTCAGAAGAGAAAGTATCCTCATGAATCCTCTCATCCAATAAGTTGACCTGTAGGTGTGTGAGCAGAGTAGTGATCAGACGTCTGTAGGGCAGGTTACCTATCTGACTAGGCATCGTAGCATGGATCATCGTCCAGATAATAATGTATGGAAGGCAGACTGGCTGCCTAGTGCAAAAGCAGTACAAGACATACTAGGTCAACCGAGAAATCCTATCATAATGCCCAATCTGAGGAATCAGATTGTGCTGAATGATCTTGCAGTACGCCCGAGGATCTGGCCGTAGGTTGATTGCCTTCATCTCCCAGCGATCACCTCTAAGAAGCTCGCTATCAATCTCTGCACGCATCATCAAGGATACGAACTAGGGTTCTTTAGGAGCACAGTACACCAAGGGGCCGTCATTTGATATACCCAGGAGATCAGCCAACTCCTGGCAGTTAAAGGAAACTTCCACCCCTTTCACATAGCTGGTGATCCTGAGCTCCGTACCCCTGTCTGTATCATTGCGATCACCCACTACCTGGAGGTTGCAATAGAACTGCTTCACAAAGTAGGACAGGTACAAGCCTCATATGTGATCACGGGAAGCCAACCCATGTCACCAAAGGTACCCTCTACGTTAAACAAGGCTAGACTAGCCAAGTTTACACAGTGACCCCCTTCCACCTTCTTACGCTCATAACGAGCATACTGAGCCTCTGCCTCGTTAGAGCAAAAACAAATGGGATCATGAGCTCTGGGAACCTTAGTATGAGCCATGCTCTCTGCAAAGACACAGAAAAATAAACAAGATATTAGATATGGTGAAAAACTCAAAATTTCGAGATTATAACGACATGATTTGGCCAAAAGCCTCACTTTTCACCCAAACAGCTGGGCAGGAGGACTTACATATGTTCCAAACCATCCTGCAAAGCTCATACAGTTGGAAATTTAAACTAGGAAGATCGAATTTGAAGAAATTTCAACAAATTGAAAAAATCTCAAAAATTAGGTCAAAAGAGGAAAATTTCAAGTTTCTCAAAAACCAACTGATGAAACTCAAATTTTCTTGAGGGCTTTCATCCATTGGGTGGCCAATAGCAAATGCCCCCAATAAAAATCGAATTTTTACGGTTAGAAAGAGTTTAATTTAAAGAAAACGATGTAAATGGAGAAAAATCTAGTTTTGAAAGCCTAAGAATGAGAAACAGTAGAGAGCATACCTGAAGGAAAGGAACAGAAGTCGTGAATGGAAGAAATAATCACCAAACACTAGGGGTCGATACTGTAGCAACTCAGGGGAAGCGAGTTGAGTTGGAGGAAAGAAGAAAGAGTAAGAAATGACTCCAAAATCGGGTTTAAAAACCTAATTTTGAGTCGTGCGGTCGTAGATTTCGACAAAATGTGCGACCCTACGACCGACCCTACAATCGACCCTAGGCTCTCGGTGATCTGACAGACATCGTGTGGTCGGACCTATGGTCGGACATATACCGACCCTACGACGGACCCTAGGCTCTTGGTGAGCTGCAGGGTTTTGTGAGGTCGCATACCCTGGGGTCGAACATAAAGCGACCCTACCATCGACCCTACGATGGAAAATATAGTATTTTGTCTGAATGACTTGGAAATTGGAATTTTACATTGATTAGATGGATTTTGACATGGGAATGATGTATATTATGATTGCCTTATATGTTCTATGATTTTTTCAGACACTACCACCACCGGAACAGGAAATGGCTAGGCGAAGAGTGACCAGACGAGGACGTAACCCAATTCCACCACCACCACCTGTGGAGGAAACTAGCCATGAAATTTCTGAAGTACAAGAGAATCCGAATGTGGCACCGTCAGGAGCTAATGGCTAGGAAAATTCTACAAACTTGCCAGCCCCACTTACAGATTTGGCTACAACAGTAATGAACCTGGCACAATAGCTGCAGCAAATACAGTAGGTGCAAGCCAATATGCAAGCTGCTATAGGAATGGTTTTTCTAACTGCACATGCTACACCTATGCCAGTCGGACAAGCTAGCACAGTACCAGGGGGAAGCAATACGGTACCCCACGCACCTCAAACGCCAGTTGTGCAAGCTCCAGTATAGAACCCTGAGGTAGCTCAAGGCAGTTACCAGTATCAACCACCTATGTACGGGGCCTATGCTCAGTATCAGTTGGACTACTCTCGACTGATCGAGTTCTTCCTAAAAATGAAACCTAAAGAATATAATGGCAAGCCAGCAGATCCTTTGTGGCCAGCTTATTAGGTCGATGAGATGAAAAGGAATTTTATGATGATGACAGTTAATGAGGAAGAAAAAGTGTTGTGCACCACATCTATGCTGAAGGTTGATGCACACCACTGGTGGAAGTCTACTCGGACATATCTATTAACAAAGCACGCCCGATTGATCTGGGCTATCTATAAAGAGGCATTCTTTGAGAAATACTTTCCAAGAAGTTCCAGAGATGTTATGGAGAGAGAGTTCCTGAGTTTATATCAGGGACAGATGACTGTGGATGCATACCAACAGTGTTCTGAAGAGCTGTTTTTCTTTGCACCCTCTAGCATGCAAGAGGAAAATACTAAGACCCGAAGGTTCATCATGGGACTTAGGGGAAGCATTCGTGAGCATGTTCTGGGACTAGAAAAGAAAGTTTACATTGAAGCAGTACAGATTGCTCGAGTGATAGAGTCGAGCCAGAGGGAGAGCTACTTTGCTCAGAATAGAGGTATCAAAAGGCCTAATGAAAATTCATACAACGGAGGGAACACAAAGATATTTAAACCCTTCCGTACTCAAGGTTTTAATGTTGCAACCAAGACTACTCCAACAGCCCAACAGCAACAAAAGCAAAATAATGAAGGAGTAAAATGCTTTAACTGTAATCAAATAGGACATTATTCAAGGGAGTGTCCTAAGCCCAGGAAGCAGCTACAGTAAGAAAAGGTTTATGCAATTACATCTGAGGACGCTGTCGCATCGCCTGATGTGGTCACAGGTATGACCTGAACCTTTCATTTTGTATTACCTTGTGTGAGCATGTAGACTAAATTAAAACAAATCACAGGTATTGTACCTATTAATGGCATACCCGTTAGAGTACTATTTGATTCTGGAGCTACTCATTCTTTTATATCGGTGTCATTTGGAAAGAAGCTAAATCTACCCCTCAGATCTTTAGACTAAAAATTGCTTGTATGATCGCCTATGGGATTAGAAGTGGAATTAGAAAAAGGTTATGGACCATGTCCAGTTCTTATCGGTGAGAAGATTTTGGATGCAACCCTGATTCAACTCGAAATGACAGACTTTGACGTTATCTTAGGAATGGATTGGTTAGCTCGGCATTCTGCAAACCTATTATGTATAGAAAAGAAATTGACATTTAAAGACAAGGAAGGAGCAGAGTTTAGTTTTGCGAGATCCAAACTTCCTAGTAAACGAAAACTCATCCTCTCTGCATTAAAGGCTAGAAAATGCCTCGAGAAATGAGGAGTTGGATATCTAGTATCCGTGGTTGATCTCACCAAGG
This sequence comes from Protea cynaroides, assembly GCA_028583415.1. Classification (NCBI taxonomy): domain Eukaryota; kingdom Viridiplantae; phylum Streptophyta; class Magnoliopsida; order Proteales; family Proteaceae; genus Protea; species Protea cynaroides. Next base: position 76,441,798 of record CM053267.1, read on the forward strand.
AAGTACCACGAATGGAGGATATTGATATTGTGCATGACTTTCCAGATGTATTTCCTGAGGAACTACCAGGACTACTACCCGATCGAGCGACAGAGTTCGTTATAGACCTTATACTCAGAGCCGCGCCAGTATCTAAAGCACCCTATCGAATGGCTTCTACTGAACTGAAGGAATTAAAGGTACAATTACAGGAATTACTGGACAAGGGTTATATCAGACCTAACATATCACCATGGGGAGTGTCAGTATTGTTGGTAAAGAAGAAGGACGGTAGCGTTCGACTGTGTATAGACTACCAGGAATTGAATAAGCTTACAATCAAGAATCGGTACCCGTTGCCTCGGATCGATGACTTGTTCGATCAGTTGCAAGGTGCCAAGGTGTTCTCCAAGATTGATCTTTGGTTAGGATACCATCAGTTAAAGATTAAGGAAGGTGATATTCCAAAGACAGCATTCAGAAACAAGATATGGACATTATAAATTTTTAGTCATGTCTTTTGGATTAACTAACGCACCCGTAACTTTTATGGAACTCATGAATCGGGTATTCCATGATATATTAGATACGTCAGTCATTGTGTTTATTGATGATATATTGGTCTACTCCAAGGACAAGGAAACTCATATCATGAATCTAAGAGCCGCTCTGCAGCGACTAAGAAAAGAGAAGTTTTACGCCAAATTTACAAAGTGTGAGTTTTGGCTAAATGAGGTTGCTTTCTTAGGCCATGTTGTATCCGCTAAGGGAATTAAAGTGGATCGTAGCAAGATTGAAGCCATTGTGAAGTGGGAAGCACCTAAGAGTGTTGCAGAAATTAGAAGTTTCCTAGGTCTAGCTGGGTATTATCGATATTCGTGGAAGACTATTCCAGAATTGTCGTACCTCTCACTAGTTTGACTAAGAAAGGAGAAAAGTTTGTTTGGACCGACAAATGTGAGAAAAGTTTCCAAACATTGAAGGCTAGATTGATATTTTCTCCCATCTTGACTATTCCTATTCCAGGACAATCATTTACCTTGTACACTGATGCGTTTGGATTGGGTTTAGGATGTGTACTTATGCAAGGGGAACAAGTAGTTGCGTATGCCTCAAGACAAATGAAGACACATGAGAAGAACTATCCCACTCATGACTTGGAATTAGTAGCAGTAGTACATGCTGTCAAGATATGGAGACATTATTTGCACGAAGAGAAATTTCAGATTAAATCAGATCATAAGAGTCTCACTTATCTTTTTAATCAGAAGGAGTTGAACATGAGACAAAGAAGACGACTGGAATTATTGAAGGATTATGATTGCAATATCCAGTATCATCTAGGAAAGACTAATGTAGTTGCCGATGCGCTAAGCAGAAAGGCAATGATAAAATCTCAAGGAGAGGTTAACACGACTGCGGCAATGTGTGTTACAAGAAAAGTATTCAATCATGGTAATGAGCAGTTTGTGATAGATGCACCGGGTGGATCAACCAACCAAGGGTTTATTCATCGGTTTTCAAATATGTTCGTAACATTGAAGATTGTACCTGATATAATTGATGAAGTAAAAGCCGCTCTTAAATCAGACCCTTATCTGAGAACGGTACAAGAAGACATCGAAAAAGGTAGGACTATTCCTGAGTTCACCTTGGACGATGAAAAGGTATTGAAGTACAAAGGAAGAGTATGTGTTCCTGAAATGGAAAACTCGGACATTAGACCTAGACTAATGAAGGAAGCTCACACCATCGCTTATTCGGTACATCCTGGAAGTACAAAGATGTATCATGATTTGAAGAAATTATATTGGTGGAGAGGAATGAAAGCAGATGTAGCTAAATTCATGTTTCAATGCCTAAATTGTCAGAGGGTAAAGACTGAATGGCAAAGACCTACAAGATTGTTGTAGGCACTGTCAGAACCAGCATGGAAATGAGACTGCATCACTATGGACTTCATCTCCGGGTTACCACTGACTCCTTGAGTAGTTGACGCGGTCTGGGTGATTGTAGATCATTTGACTAAGACAGCTCACTTTATAGCTATACAACCACAGTATACCCTGGAGAGGTTAGCCAAGCTATATGTGGATAATATTGTCAGATTACATGGTGTACCTGAAAGCATTGTGTCCGATAAAGACCTACGCTTTACCTCAAAGTTTTGAAAAGGATTATAGAAGGCTATGGGTACCACAGGGAAATTCAGTACTGCATTCCATCCTCAGACAGACGGACAGTCGAAGCGTACTATTCAAATTTTAGAAGACATGCTTCAAGCCTGTGTTATTGATTTCAAAGGATAATGGGATGAGAAGCTACCATTGATCGAGTTCTCCTATAACAACAGCTATCAGGCTACTATACAGATGTCACCCTATGAAGCACTGTATGGTAGGAAGTGTCGAACTCCTTTGTTTTGGAATGAAGTTGGTGAACGGAGTATTGTTGAACTAGAATTTATTGAAGAGACTTATCGTGTAGTCGACATTATTAAGGAAAGAGTTAGAACGGCTCAGAATGGTCAGAAATAGTATGCAGATACTCGACGTCGAGACCTTGAATTTATCATAGGAGATAAGGTATTCTTGAAAGTATCACCTATGTGAGGTTTAAAACGATTCGAACAGAAAGGGAAGCTAAGTCCGAGATATGTCGGGCCATATGAGATTCTAGCTAAACGTGAAAAGTGGCTTATCAGTTAGCACTACCAACATCTATGACAAGTGTGCATGATGTATTTCATATCTCATTATTGAAGAAGTACGTTAGAGATCCAACACATGTTTTGATAGCGGATCCACCAGATCTAATTAATGATTTGACATTCGAAGTAGCACCAACTGAAATCACCAGCCGAAAGGTTCAACGTCTATGCAGCCATGACATTTATTATGTTAAGGTTACCTAGAGGAGCCGAGATATAGAAGAGATCACATGGGAAGAAGAGAATGCTATGTGAAAGCAATATCCTCACCTTTTCGACTAGAAAGGTACGTGCAAATTTCGAGGATGAAAATTTCTAATAAGAGGGGGGGGGGAGTTGTAAGACCCGTATCAAACTAATCGGTCTTACCACCTTGTATCAGGTCTACCTATCATGGTCGAGCCAAGTAGACCAAGTGAGTGAAGTAACCACAAGACCAGGTATGAAATTTAACTCAAAAATAGTCAAATATGAGTGTGTGGTCGCATGCTTAAACAGGTATGACCGACCCCACCTCAAAAGAGTCCAACCCATGACTTTTGATCGTCGGGTCGGATATTTTAAAAAGGTAGGGTCGATGGATCCTGCGACCCCATGGAAACAGTCAGAAACCGAATTTAGGAAACCTTCCTAATTCGAAGGGGGACCTTTTCTAAACTCATTGGGGCATATTATGGAGGGTTTTCCTCTATAAATAGGACGTCCCTTAGCCTCTTTCACTCCTTTAGAACCCTAATTGAAAGTGAGAGAAAGAGAAGAGAAAGAAGAGAAGGAAAATTGAAGAAGAAGACCAAGGAAGAGGAAAGTTCAGAGAAAACTCTGAATCTCAGCAAACCTAAGGTATGAACCTAATTCCCTACATGAATTAAGAGCCTAGAATAGTTCATGAAGAAGATAGGATTAGGAGAAACCCAAATCATCCATCCATGGATAAATTTCAAGAGAATCCATGGAGAAAATCATTGTGGACAATGGATAGTGTATAAAAATTATAGTTTTGAGCCATAGAGCAATCATAAGAAGGACCATGATGGTAAGCCAAAGGATTCAAACATGAAGGAACGGACTTAAGAGTGAAAGGTCGACCATGACATGTGTGGTCGCACGTAGGGTTGCATGATATCCGACCCCACGAGACCCACATGTTCCACCAGATGCCCTCGGGAAGTTTCAGGGAGGGTGTGGTCGCACGTAGGGTCAAAGTATGTCCAACCCCACCTGTGACCCTACACCCTGTTGTCACAGAAATTGAGACCCCAAGTGCTACCCCACCTACGACCCCTCAGCTTCTGTTAGTCTAAACTTAAGGAAATTTATTCTAATTAAAATCTATCAACTTGATTAGGTTTTCAGTGATTTAAAAGTGATTCATAAAGCTTGGATGAGGATCTACAATCAACCAAAGGTGAGGGAAGAAGACCTAAACTAATTGGCTAATAATAAACTATTTTTATTTATTGAGTCCAATGCCATGAATGATTCTATGCTGGTATACGTGTATTGTGCATTTCACATGTCATCTAATATCCCTGCTATTAATGTTCATGCATATTTAATTCTGTTTATTTATAACATGATGATGATGATGATGCTAGGAATAGGCATGTGAATGTATGTGTGTGGTTAGTGTATTTGATGTGAGTGGAGCATCAGGGGGAGGAGTGACACTATGGTTTATCCTGGTCACCAGACTCTAGCTCTATCTCTACTCAAGTCTTGTCCACTGACATCGTCGTATCACCATTGCCTTAGCAGAACTATTACGTCGTAGGGCATCAGGAGAGGTGGTCTCGGACCGTGTAGTCTTTGACTCTGCCGGGGGGCCTTAGCTCTATCTCTATGGACGTATTGAGGGATGCTGGGGTGAGGCCTTGGATACACTGTTTGACATTAGGATTGGTTAGTTGTGAGCCCAGTTTGTAAGCCCTCGCCAATAGGGGCTTACGTGTTGGTATGGGTAGGGCATCAGGGGAAGTGTGATGCGGTGCGGTCCTAAGCACTTTAGCTCTATCCCTATTTCATGGTGGATTCATGTGGGACAGCAATGGTGTTTGATCCATTGGGCGGCTTCACACACTCGTGTATAGAGGTGCGGCGGCCACCTATCCTTTCTATTGCACATTGCAAACTTATGAACCAGACCAAAGATATGAATTGAATGCATGCATATGTTTGTTGCATTGTTTTATTTGCTCACTGAGCCGTGATGTGTGCACACCCTTTCGACGTCGAATGTTTTTAGTTGATGATGCAGGTACTATTGTAGAAGACTATATGAATGCTCTGATGTACGGACATGCTGCGGCGATGGATGCAGAAGTTATGATGGAGTCGCATGATTCGTCGTGCGAGTGCAACTCATGCGTCTTTGATTAGATTTATTTATTGGATTATTAAGGATATGTAATTGATTAATTTATTTTATTTTATTTCTTAGTCATTTGAAGATAATTTAATAATTTATTTATGTTGTCATTGTTAGACTTTCAGTTCATTAAGTATTAAAGACTTCCGCTATTGTTTATTTACTCTGATTATGGTTGTAGATGTGTATGGTTTAAGCAAACGGACATAGCCTATTCGAGATCCTGGTTGAACCTTTGGTTTATTGACGATTCATCACACCATTCTGGTTGATGCAGAATTGGGGTGTGACAAGGATCGCTCGTTAGGAATGGCGAATGAGAAGCATTCCTCATTGCCTGTCTGTAAAGATCAATTTCAGATTCTGGAGTCATCAAGAAACCATGAAACTTCAGCTATGATAGTGCTATCCCATCATGGGCATTTTTGCCCCATTGGCCAAGGAAATGCTAGAATCCAAAGAGTTGCCCTCATATTTTTCATTGTTCAATGAGAAGGAATGAAAATTTTCCGAGCAGTAGGTTAGACCAAAGAAGAGAGCCAATGTACTCTAGGCTAGGATAGGAACTAGAATCACGGCTAGGGAATGGTCCAATGATGAAACCCTTAACCCATAAACTGGGGCATGAACCAGATTGAACTTGGACCCAAATTGAGTGCGGTCCAACAAGGAAAGCCAATGACCCTTGAATTGGGGCATGAACCGGATTGACCTTGGGCCTGAATTGGGTATGGTTCAATGAGGGAAACCCTTGAGCCCTAAGTTGGGCATGAACCAAATTGACCTTGGACCCAAATTGAGTGGGTCCAATGAGGAAAGCCAATGAGCCCTAAGCTAGTCATGAACTAGATTGACTTGGATCCAAATTGAGTGCGGTTTAATGAGGAAAGCCATTATGCCCTAAACTGGGGCATGGACCAAATTGACCTTAGACCCAAATTGAGAGTGGTCTAATGAAGAAATCCATTGAACCCCCCAAGCCAAGGCATAAACTAGTCTAATCTTGGCGATGCCTCTTGATCCCCAAGTTGGGGTACAAGTGTAAGACCCGTATCAAACTAACCTGGTCTTACCACCTTGAACCAGGTCTACCCATCATGGTCCAGCCAAATGGATCAAGTGCGTGAGGGAGATCGCGATCCCAGGTATTAAACTGACCCAAAAACGCTAAAAATAGGGGGAGGGTCGCATACCCAGCAAGGGAGGGTCGGACCCCCCAGTATAAAAGTCAGACCCCCAATTTTATACTGGGGGTCAGACATTTAAAGAACAAGGGGTCGACGGGATCTCCGACCCCCCCCCCCCCATCGACCCCCGGTAATCGATAAAAACAGCACGAATAAAAAATTTAGAAACTTTCCTAATTTCAATTGGAACCTTTCCTAATCTCAATGGGACTTATTTTGGGAGTTTCTACTCTATAAATAGGACGTCCCTAAGCCTCTTTCACTCCTTTGAGAACCCTAATTGGATTGAGAGAAAGAGAAGAGAAGGAGAAGAGAAAGAGAAGAGAAGGAAAGTAGAGAAGAAGATCAAAGAGAAGGCTTCAGAGGAACAAGCCTAATTCTCAGGTATGGATACTATCTCCCTGAAATTCTACAGACCTTAGAATAGATAGAGAAAAGGGAATGATCTAGGAGAAACCCAAATCATCCACCCATGGTTAGGTTTTCATGGAAAACTATGGGGGGAGATCATGAAAGCCATATAGGTTAATGAACTACGGTTCTAGGCCATAGAACATGTGTGGAATGGATTGTAGAAGCAAGCCATAGGACCCTAAACACGAAGAATGAACTGTAGGATGAAAAATTGATAAAACCCACAAGGGGTCACACGGGGGGTCGATGGCCAATCGACCCTACCAGACCCTGATCATCGAACCCCAGTGTTCGAGAAGTCCAGAATAGGGGTGGTCGCACCCAGGGTCGATGGAACCTCCGACCCTAGTATCGACCCCCAGTTAACAGCATGCTTTTAAAGTCCGAATTAATTCTAATTAAATTCTATCGACTTGATTAGGTCTTCTAGTGCTATCATATCGATATATAGTTGATTCTTAAAGCTTGAAAGAGGACCTACGATCAAGTAAAGGTGAGGGAACAAGACCTAAACTAATTGGTTAATAATAAATTGTTTTATTCTTGAGTCCAATGTCGTGATTGATTCTATGCATGTATGCTTGTTATGTGCATTCAACATGTCATCCAATATTTCTATTATTACTGTTCGTGCATATTTAATTATTGTTTATAACATGATGATGATGATGATGATGATAGGAATAGGCATGTGGATGTATGTATGTGGTTGGTGAGCTTGATGCGAACGAGTATCAGAAGGAGGTGTCATAGGCGGGGCCTCAGCACTCTAGCTCTATCTCTAACTCAAGTCTTGTCCACTGACATCGTCGTATCGCCATTACCTTAGCAGAACTATTACGTCGTAGGGTATGAGGGGAGGTGGTCTCGAACCCTATAGTCTCTGACTTTGTCGGGGAGCCTTAGCCCTGTCTCTATGGATGTATTGAGGGATGCTGGGGTGAGGCCTTGGATACACTGATTAGCATTAGGATTGGTTAGTTGTGAGCCCAGTTTGCAAGCCCTCGCCAGCAGGGGCTTACATGTTGGTATGGGTAGAGTATCAGGGGAACTTTCATAGGCTGGGCCTCAGCACTTTAGCTCTATCTCTATTCCATGATGGGTGCATGTGGGATGACGAGTAACCGAGTTATTTGGGCAGCTTCACACATTTGTGTATAGAGGTGCGGCGGCCACCTATCCTTTCTATAGCACATTGCAAACTTATATACCAGACCAAAGATATGAATTGAGTGCATGCATATGTTTGTTGCATTATTTTGTTTGCTCACTGAGCCTTGATGTGTGCTCACCCTCTCGACGTCAAATATTTTTAGTTGATGATGCAGGTACCACAGTTGCAAATTATATAAGTGATTTGGTGTATGCGCGTATTGCTGCAATGGAGGCTAAAGACGTAGAGGATACGTTTGACCCCTCATGCGAGTGTAACTCATGCGTGTTCTATTAGGATTTTATTTGGATTTATAACAGATGTAATGGATATTTTATTTATTTATGTCTCAGTTGATACAACAATAATTTGATATTTTAATTATGATTATTACATTTAGAATGCTCAGTTCATTTACTATAAAACTTTCGCTATTGTGTATTTATTCTGATTATGGTTGTGGATGTGCATGATTTTGTTTTTAATGGATACCGCCTATTAGAGATCCTGGTTGAACCGTTGGTTTATATTGATTCATCACACCGTTCTGAATGGTGTAGAATTTGGGGTGTGACAACTTGGTATCAGATCATCTGAGGCTTTATCTGTGAAACCGTATACTTCCACAAAAGGTCGTGAACTGAGATAGGATAAAAATTTAAAAGATGTAATAATAACACACCGTAAGCACTTGTGTTGTTTGAGACTAAACTGAAAGAGAATAATGCATCTATTAAATGAGAAACAAAGTTATATACAACCAAAAAGGAAGAACAAACGTCTATATATATATATATATATATATGATCAAAGCAGAGTACAGTCCACAGTCCGGATAGTTACTCTGAAGTACAAAAAAAAAATTTATAAAATAATAATAATAAAAGAAGTACATCAAGAAGCTGGAGGTGCTGGGGGAGGTGGTGCCTCACGGTCTCTATCATAGTCTTCAGCGTAGACCCTGGCCAACTAGGCTATCTGAGTCTGGCTAGTCTAGAGACTAGCTGTGAGATCGGCCACCCACTGGTCAGTCACACGCTGAGCCTCTAGAAGCTCTCCCATCCTCAGGTCAGACATACGCTGAGCCTCCGTATCTCGTGTAATATCTTCATCATGTCATCAGATGGAGTATATGAAGGACCAGCCGCATGCGATGGACCAGCTGAAGAAGATGGACCAGCTCCAGTAGCATGAGTAGGTGATGGAGGGGGTATGGCATCTACATCCATGTACAGCCGATCGTCATCATCCCTAGGAACCCCTGCTCCAGTGGCTGCTGCTGCGGCCTCAGCATCAGCTATCTCCACTCGAGTGCTAGGGCGCACCATCACGTTCCTCTCTTCATCACTGACCTGGGCATCCCACATGCCCATTTTGCAAATAGCCTCCCAATCCAGAGGCGATGAGAAGGATTTCTCCTGAATCTTCTCATCCACTAAGTCAACCCCCAAGCGGGTAAGCAAGGTAGTGATCATGCGTCCGTAAGGAAGGTTGCCAGTGTGACTGGGCAACGTGGCCCTGATCATGGTACGCATGATGATGTATGGAAGGCAGACGGGCTACCTAGTGCATATACAGTATAATAGATACTAGGTCAACTGGGAGATCCTCTCGTAATGACCACTCTGTGGTATCAAGTTATGCTGAATGATCTTGCAATATACCCATGGATCTGAGCGCAGACAACTCGCTTTCATCTGTCAGCGATCAGGTCGGATGAGCTGACTATCGATCTCAGCCCTCATCTATAGAGAAAAGAACTGGGGCTCTCCAGGAGCACAGAACACCATGGGGCCAGCATAGGAAATGCCCAATAAATCGGCCAACTGTCGATAATCAAATGAGACGTCAACCCCCTTGACGTAGCTCGTGATGTGAAGCTCATCACCCCTCTCCACATCATTGTAATCTCCCACCACCTGGAGATTATAGTAGAACTGGCGTACCAAGTCAGGACGGGTACACGCGTCATAAGTTATGATAGGGAGTCATCCCATATCACCAAAGGCTCTCTCCACATCGAACAAGGCTAACTCAGCCGAGTCCACTTTGCGGCCTCCCTCTACTTTCTTGTGAGCGTAGTGGGCATAATGAGTCTCGGCTTCATTGGAACGGAAGCGAAGACGGTCGCGAACTCTGGGTACCTTGGTACGAGCCATAGTATCTGCAAATAAGAAAGAAAACAAATAATGGGTTAGTAGAAGGGAAAAACCTAAGATTTTGACGTAATAACGAGGTAAACGGGTTAAAAACCTCACTTTTCACCCATACACGTGGGCAGGAGGACTTACATAGATCCTAAACTATCTTGTGAGATTCAAACAGTCGGAAATTTCAACTAATTAGATCGAATTGCAAGAAATTTCAAGAAATTCAGAATTTTCGACAAAATTAGGGCAAAAAGTGAAAATTTTGAATTTCTCGATAACCAACCAATGAAACTCAAATAGTTTTAAGGGCTTTCATTCCTCGAGTCACCAACAACAAAAGCCCCCAATAAAAATCAAATTTTTACAGTTGGAAAAAGTTTAATTTGAAAAATACGGGATAAACGAGCAAAAACTTAGGTTAAAAACCCGAAAAACATAAAAGTTAGAAGAAATACCTGTAGCGGAGGTGTAGACGATGAAACGAGGAGTGCAAACCACAAACGGATCGGAATGGGCACTGTAGCAACTCAGAGGGACGAGCTGAGTCGAAGCGAAGAAGAAAGAATGAGAAATGGACTTTCAATCGGACTTAAAAATCAGATTTTTTGTCTGGGGGTCGAAAAATTCGATTAAAACAATCGACCCCCGCATCGACCCTCGGCTCTCGAGAACCTGACAGAGAACTAGGGGTCGCACCCTGGGTCGGACATACCCCGACCCCCCCATCGACCCCCGGCTCTCAGGAAGAATGGGTGATTTCCCAAGGTCGAATACTGAGGGTCGAACACCCATCGACCCCCACCATCGACCCTGCAGTGAAAACATAGCATTTTCGACAGAATGATCTGAAAATTTTGAAATTTGCATTTGTTAGTGGATTTGAAATATGAGAATGAAGTAATTAATGATTGTCTCTCGTGTTCAATGATTTCATGCAATCCTACTAGCAGATTGATTAATGACGGGACACAGAGCAACCAGACAGAGCAGTAACTCTATCCCACCCCACCACCGGTGGGGGAAGATAACCAGACACACCCGGAAACATAGGAGAACTTGAACACGACACCGTCCATCATAAATGGGCAGGCAAATCCTACCAATCTGCCAGCTCCACCTACAGACTTAGCCACAGTCGTAATGAACTTGGCCCAACAGCTGCAACAGATGCAACAGGCACAAGCTACTATCTAAGCTGCCATATGCATAACTCTTCCAGCTGTATAAACCCCTCCAATGCCAGCTGGACAGGCAAGCACAGCACCCGGGGGAAGTAACACAGTATCCCACGCACCTCAGACTCCTATCAGGCAGGCTCAAGTACCAAATCCTGAAATAGCTCAAGGAGGATAACAATACCAACCACCTATATATGGAGCATATGTCCCGCAGCCTCTAGACCACTCCAGACTGGTGGAGCATTTTCTGAAATTAAAGCCCAGAGAATTCAATGGCAAGCCAGCAGATCCTTTATGGCTGGCACACTGGGTTGACGAAATGGAAAGAAACTTTATGATGATGACATTAAATGAAGAAGAAAAAGTTTTGTGTGCCACCTTTATGCTGAAAGGAGATGCACACCATTGGTGGAGGTCTACCAGGACGTATTTACTTACATAGCACACCCAATTGACTTGGGATATATATAAGGAGGCGTTCTTTGAGAAGTACTTTCCAAGAAGTTTCAGAGATTCTATGGAAAGAGTGTTCCTGAGTTTATATCAGGGACAGATGACCGTGGATGCGTATCAACCGCGTTATGAAGAGTTGTTCTTCTTTGCACCCACTAGTATGCAAGAGAAAAACACAAAGACCCGAAGGTTCATCATGGGACTTAGGGGAAGCATCCGTGGGCACGTTCTGGGACATGAGAAGAAAATTTATAATGAAGTAGCACAAATTGCTCGAGTTATAGAATCGAGCCAGAAGGAGAGTTATTTCATGCAAAACAGAGGTATCAAAAGACCATGGAAATTCTTATAATGAGGGAAATAACAAGACATTCAAACCCTTCCGTGCTCAAGGCTTTACTACTGCAACCAAGACTATCCTCGTAGTTCAACAGCAACAGAAGCCAATTACTAAAGGGATAAGATGTTTTAACTGCAGCCAAGTGGGACATTTGGCGAGGGAGTGTCCTAAGCCCAAGAAGCAGCTACATCAAGGACGAGTCTACGCGGTTACATCCGAGGATGCTACCGCATCACCAGATGTGGTTACAGGTATGACTTACAAATTTTTTTATTAGTTATATTACATTGTATGAGCATGTAGACTAAGTTAAAACAACTCACAGGTATTGTACCTATTAATGGCATTCCCGTCAGAATACTCTTTGACTCAGGAGCTACTCATTCTTTTATATCTGTGTCATTTGGAAAGAAGTTGAATTTACCCATTAAATCCTTAGACTACAAACTGCTTGTACGATCACCTATGGGATTAGAAGTGGAGTTATAGAAAGGTTATGGACCATGTCCAGTTCTTATTAATGAAAAGACTTTGGATACGACCTTGATCCAACTTGAGATGGCAGACTTTGACGTCATCTTGGGAATGGACTGGTTAGCTCGGCATTCTGTAAATCTATTATGTGCCGAAAAGAAGCTGACATTTAGAGACAAGGAAGGATCAGAGTTCAATTTTTTGGGAACCAAACTTTCCCGTAAGCGAAAGCTTATACTCTCGGCGCTAAAGGCTAAGAAGTGCCTTGAGAAAGGAGCAGTCAGGTATTTAGTATTGGTGGTCGACATTACCAAGGAAGCACCACGAATGAAAGATATTGATGTCATGCATGACTATCTAGACGCATTTCCTGAAGAATTACCAGGATTACCACCTGACCGAGCTACAGAGTTTGTTATAGATCTTATACCTGGAGCTGCATCAGTATCGAAAGCACCTTATCGAATGGCTCCTACTAAACTGAAGGAATTGAAAGTACAATTACAAGAGCTGCTGGACAAGGGTTACATTCGCCCTAGTATATCACCATGGGGAGCGCCAATTTTATTCGTGAAGAAAAAGGACGGTAGCGTTCGCTTGTGTAAAGACTACCGAGAACTGAATAAACTGACAATCAAGAATCGGTATCCATTGCCTCGGATCGATGACCTGTTCGATCAGTTGCAAGGTGCCAAAGTGTTCTCAAAGATTGATCTTTGGTCAAGCTATCATCAACTGAAGATTAAGGATGGTGATATCCCCAAGACAGCATTCAGGACCAGATATGGACATTACGAATTTTTGGTCATGCCTTTTAGGTTGACAAACGCACCAGCAACCTTTATGGAACTTATAAATTGGGTTTTCCACGACATGTTGGATACATCGGTTATTGTATTCATTGATGATATATTGGTCTACTCCAAAGACGGGGAAACTCATGTCAAGAATCTAAACGCCGCTCTGCAGTGAGTACGAAGGGAAAAGCTCTACGCCAAATTTACAAAGTGTGGGTTTTGGCTAAAGGAAGACGCATTTCTAGGCCATATAGTATCCGCAGAAGGAATTAAAGTGGATCCCAGCATGATCGAGGCTATTGTAAAGTGGGAAGCACCGAAGAGTGTTGTGGAAATTAGAAGTTTTCTGGGTCTAGCTGGGTATTATCGACGATTTGTGGAAGACTATTCCCGAATTTCCGTACCTCTTACTAGTTTGACTAAAAAGGGCAAGAAGTTTGTATGGACGGACAAATGCGAGAAGATTTTCCAAACCTTGAAAGCTAGATTGATATCAGCTCCAATCTTGACCATCTCGATTCCAGGACAACCATTTATCTTGTACATCGATGCGTCAGGACTGGGATTAGGATGTGTACTCATGCAAGGAGAACAAGTAATTGCTTATGCCTCAAGACAACTGAAGACACATGAAAAGAACTACCCCACTCATGATTTGAAACTAGCGACAGTAGTACATGCTGTCAAAATATGGAGATATTATCTGTACGGGGAGAAGATTTAGATTAAATCAGACCATAAAAGTCTTACTTATCTATTTAATCAGAAGGAGTTGAATATGAGACAAAGAAGATGGCTGAAACTATTGAAAGACTATGATTGTGATATCCAGTATCATCCAGGAAAAGCTAATGTAGTAGCCGACGCGTTGAGTAGAAAGGCAATGATAATATCTCAGGGAGAGGTTAGCACAACTGCCGCATTGTGTAGTACCAGAAAGGTATTCAAGTACGGTAATGAGCAGTTTGTGATAGATGCACCAGATGGATCGGCCAACCAAGGGTTTATTCATCGATTTTCAAATATATTCGCCGCATTAAAAATTATACCAGATATTGTTGATGAAGTGAAGACAGCTATCAAATCAGACCCTTACCTAAGAACGGTACAAGAAGACATCGAAAAAGGTAGAACTAACCCTGAGTTCACCTTTGACGAAGAAAAGGTACTGAAGTACAAAAGAAGAATATGTGTACCCGAAACAGAAAGCTTGGACATTAGACACCGATTGATGAAAGAAGCCCATACCACCATCTATTCGATACATCCTGGAAGTACAAAATTGTATCATGATCTAAAGAAACTATATTGGTGGAGAGGAATGAAAGCAGATATAGCTAAGTTCGTGTCTCAATGCCTAAATTGTCAGAAAGTAAAGGCTGAACGATAAAGACCGACAGGACTGTTACAGCCGTTATCGAAACCAGCATGGAAATGGGACTGCATCACTATGGACTTCGTCACGGGATTACCATTGACTCCTAGAGTAGTTGACGCAGTTTGGGTGATTGTAGACCGTCTGACTAAAATAGCTCGCTTTATACCTATATGACCCTAGTATACACTAGAGAGGTTAGCTAAGCTGTATGTGGATCGCATTGTGCGATTACATGGTGTACCTGAAAGTATTGTGTCCGATAGAGATCCACGATTTACTTCAAAGTTTTGGAAAGGATTGCAAAAGGCTATGGGTACAACATTGAAGTTTAGTACTGCATTCCACCCACAGACAGATGGACAGTCGGAGCGTACAATTCAGATTCTAGAAGATATGAAGATATGCTTCGAGCATGTGTAATTGAGTTAAAAGGATCATGGGATGAAAATTTATCACTGATTGAGTTCGCTTATAATAATAGCTATCAGGCTACTATACAGATGTCACCCTATGAAGCACTGTATGGCAGAAAGTGTCGAACTCCTTTGTTTTGGAACGAAGTCGGGGAACGTAGTATTGTTGGATCAGAATTTGTTGAAGAGACTTGTTGAGTGGTCAACATTATCAAAGAAAGAGTGAGGACAGCTCAGAATCATCAGAAGCAGTATGTCGATACCCGACGCCGAGACCTTGAGTTCACCGTGGGTGATAAAGTATTCTTAAAACTAACGCCTATGCGAGGATAGAAATGGTTCGGACAGAAAGGGAAATTAAGTCCAAGATATAACGGGCCATATGAGATTCTAGCTAAGCGTGGGAAACTGGCTTACCAGTTAGCACTACCATCATCTGTGTCAAGTGTGCATGACGTATTTCATATTTCCTTATTGAAGAAGTATGTCAAGGATCCAACACACGTTTTGACAATAGACATACCTGATTTGACTGATGATTTGACATTTGAAGTAACACCATCTGAAATCACCAGCCGAAAGGTTCAACGACTACGCAACCGAGATATCTATTATGTTAAGGTCACTTGGAGAAGTAAAGACATGGAAGAAATTACATGGGAAGAAGAGAATGCTATGCGAAAGCAATACCCTCATTTATTCGACTCAGAAGGTATGTACAATTTTGAAGACGAAATTTTTATAAGTATGGGGGAGTTATAAGACCTGTATCGAACTAACCCGGTCTTACCACCTTGAACCAGGTTTACCCATCATGGTCGAGCCAAATGGATTAAGTGCGTGAGGGAGATCGCGATCCCAGGTATTAAACTAACCCAAAAATACTAAAAATAGGGGGAGGGTCGCATACCCAGCAAGGGAGGGTCGGACCCCCCAGTATAAAAGTCAGACCCCCAATTTTATACCGGGGATCGGACATTTAAAGAACGAGGGGTCGACGGGATCTCCGACCCCCCCCATCGACCCCCAGTAATCGATAAAAACAGCACGAATCAAAAATTAGGAAACTTTCCTAATTTCAATTGGAACCTTTCCTAATCTCAATGGGACTTATTTTGGGAGTTTCTACTCTATAAATAGGACGTCCCTAAGCCTCTTTCACTCCTTTGAGAACCCTAATTGGATTGAGAGAAAGAGAAGAGAAGGAGAAGAGAAAGAGAAGAGAAGGAAAGTGGAGAAGAAGATAAAAGAGAAGGCTTCAGAGGAACAAGCCTAATTCTCAGGTATGGATACTATCTCCATGAAATTCTACAGACCTTAGAATAGACAGAGAAGAGGGAATGATCTAGGAGAAACCCAAATCATCCACCCATGGTTAGGTTTTCATGGAAAATTATGGGGGGAGATCATGAAAGCCATATAGGTGAATAACTACGGTTTTTGGCCATAGAACATGTGTGGAATGGATTGTAGAAGCAAGCCATAGGACCCCAAACACGAAGAAATGAATTGTAGGATAAAAAATTGATAAAACCCACAAGGGGTCACACGGGGGGTCGATGGCCAATCGACCCTACCAGACCCTGATCATCGACCCCCAGTGTTCGGGAAGTCCAGAATAGGGGTGGTCGCACCCAGGGATGATGGAACCTCCGACCCTAGCATCGACCCCAGTTAACAGCATGCTTTTAAAGTCCGAATTAATTCTAATTAAATTCTATCGACTTGATTAGGTCTTCTAGTGATATAATATCGATATATAGTTGATTCTTAAAGCTTGAAAGAGGACCTACGATCAAGTAAAGGTGAGGGAACAAGACCTAAACTAATTGGTTAATAATAAATTGTTTTATTCTTGAGTCCAATGTCGTGATTGATTCTATGCGTGTATGCTTGTTATGTGCATTCAACATGTCGTCCAATATTTCTATTATTACTGTTCGTGCATATTTAATTATTGTTTATAACATGATGATGATGATGATGATAGGAATAGGCATGTGGATGTATGTGTGTGGTTGGTGAGCGTGATGCGAGCGAGTATCAGAGGGAGGTGTCATAGGCGGGGCCTCAGCACTCTAGCTCTATTTCTAACTCAAGTCTTGTCCACTGACATCGTCGTATCGCCATTACCTTAGCAGAACTATTACGTCGTAGGGTATGAGGGGAGGTGGTCTTGAACCCTATAGTCTCTGACTCTGTCGGGGGGCCTTAGCCCTGTCTCTATGGATGTATTGAGGGATGCTGGGGTGAGGCCTTGGATACACTGATTGGCATTAGGATTGGTTAGTTGCAAGGCCAGTTTGCAAGCCCTCGCCAGCAGGGGCTTACGTGTTGGTATGGGTAGAGTATCAGGGGAACTGTCATAGGTCGGGCCTCAGCACTTTAGCTCTATCTCTATTCCATGATGGGTGCATGTGGGATGACGAGTAACCGGGTTATTTGGGCGGCTTCACACACTCGTGTATAGTGGTGCGGCGGCCACCTATCCTTTCTATCGCACATTGCAAACTTATATACCAGACCAAAGATATGAATTGAGTGCATGCATATGTTTGTTGCATTGTTTTGTTTGCTTACTGAGCCTTGATGTGTGCTCACCCTCTCGACGTCAAATATTTTTAATTGATGATGCAGGTACCACAGTTGCAGATTATATAAGTGATTCGGTGTATGCGCATATTGCTGCAATGGAGGCTAAAGACGTAGAGGATACGCATGACCCCTCATGCGAGTGTAACTCATGCGTGTTCTATTAGGATTTTATTTCGATTTATAACAGATGTAATGGATATTTTATTTATTTATGTCTCAGTTGATACAATAATAATTTGATATTTTAATTATGATTATTACATTTAGAATGCTCAGTTCATTTACTATAAGACTTCCGTTATTGTGTATTTATTCTGATTATGGTTGTGGATGTGCATGATTTTGATTTTAATGGATACCGCCTATTAGTGATCCTGGTTGAACCGTTGGTTTATATCGATTCATCACACCGTTCTGAATGGTGTAGAATTTGGGGTGTGACAACTTGGTATCAGAGCATCTCAGGCTTTATCTGTGAAACCATATACTTCCACAAAAGGTCGTAAACTGAGATAGGATAAAAATTTAAAAGATGTAATAACAACACATCATAAGCACTTGTGTTGTTTGAGACTAAATTGAAAGAGAATAACGCATCTATTAAATGAGAAACAAAGTTATATACCACCAAAAAAGAAGAACAAACGTCTATATATATATATATATATATATATATATATATATATATATATATATATATATATATATATATATGATCAAAGCATAGTATAGTCCACAGTCTGGACAGTTACTCTAATGTACAAAAAAAAATATATACATATAAAATAATAATAATAAAAGAAGTACATCAAGAAGCTGGAGGTGATGGGGGAGGTGGTGCCTCACGGTCTCTATCATAGTCCTCAGCGTAGACCCTGGTCAACCAGGCTATCTGAGTCTGGCTCGTCTAGAGACTAGCTGTGAGATCAGCCACCCGCTGGTCAGTCACACGGTGAGCTTCTAGAAGCTTTCCCATCCTCAGGTCAGACATACGCTGAGCCTCTCGTATCTCGTGTAATATCCTCATCATGTCATCAGATGGAGTATACGAAGGACCAATCGCATGCGAAGGACCAGCTGAAGAAGACGGACCAGCTCCAGTAGCATGAGTAGGTGATGGAGGGGGTATGACATCTACATCCAAGTACAGCCGATCGTCATCATCCCTAGGAACCCCTGCTCCAGCGGCTGCTGCTGCGGCCTCAGCATCAGCTATCTCCACTCGAGTGCGAGGGCGCACCATCGCGTTCTTCTCCTCATCACTGACCTGGGCATCCCGCATGCCCATCTTGCAAATAGCCTCCCAATCCATAGGCAATGAGAAGGATTTCTCCTGAATCTTCTCATCCACTAAGTCAACCCCCAGGCGGGTAAGCAAGGTAGTGATCATGCATCCGTAAGGAAGGTTGCCAGTGTGACTGGGCAACGTGGCACTGATCATGGTACGCATGATGATGTATGGAAGGCAGACGGGCTGCCTAGTGCATATACAGTATAATAGATACTGGGTCAACTGGGAATTCCTCTCGTAATGACCACTCTGCGGTATCAGGTTATGCTGAATGATCTTGAAATATACCCGTGGATCTGAGCACTGACAACTCGCTTTCATCTGCCAGTGATCAGGTCAGATGAGCTGGCTATCGATCTCAACCCTCATCTGTAGAGAAAAGAACTGGGGCTCTCCAGGATCACAGAACACCATGGGGCCAGCATAGGAAATGCCCAGTAAGTCGGCCAGTTGTCGATAATCAAATGAGACGTCAACCGCCTTGACGTAGCTCATGATGCGAAGCTCATCACCCCTCTCCACATCATTGTAATCTCCCACCACCTGGAGATTATAGTAGAACTGACGTACCAAGTCAGGATGGGTACATTCGTCATAGGTGATGACAGGGAGCCATCCCAT
This sequence comes from Protea cynaroides, assembly GCA_028583415.1. Classification (NCBI taxonomy): domain Eukaryota; kingdom Viridiplantae; phylum Streptophyta; class Magnoliopsida; order Proteales; family Proteaceae; genus Protea; species Protea cynaroides. The sequence goes on from CM053267.1 coordinate 76,461,296, forward strand.
ATCACCAAAGACTCTATCCACATTAAATAAGGCTAACTCAGCCAAGTCCACTTTGCGGCCTCCCTATACTTTCTTGTGAGCGTAGTGGGCATAATGTGTCTCGGCTTCGTTGGAACGGAAGCAAAGACGGTCGCGAACTCTGGGTACCTTGGTACGAGCCATAGTATCTGCAAATAAAAAAGAAAAACAAATAATGGGTTAGTAGAAGGGAAAAACCTGAGATTTCGACGTAATAACGAGGTAAACGGGTCAAAAACTTCACTTTTCACCCATACACGTGGGCAGGAGGACTTACATAGATCCTAAACTATCTTGTGAGATTCAAACAGTCGGAAATTTCAACTAATTAGATTGAATTGCAAGAAATTTCAAGAAATTCAGAATTTCCGACAAAATTAGGCAAAAAGTGAAAATTTTGAGTTTCTCGATAACCAACCGTTGAAACTCAAATATTTTTGTGGGCTTTCGTTCTTCGAGTCACCAACAACAAAAGCCCCCAATAAAAATTGAATTTTTATGGCTGGAAAAAGTTTAATTTGAAAAATACGAGATAAACGAGCAAAAACCTAGGTTAGGAACCCTAAAAACAAAAAGTTAGAAGAAATACCTGTAGCGGAGGTGTAGACGATGAAACTTGGAGTGCAAACCACTAACGGATCGGAATGGGCACTGTAGCAACTCAGAGGGACAAGCTGAGTCGAAGCAGAGAAGAAAGAATGAGAAATGGACTTTCAATCGGACTTAAAAATCAGATTTTTTGTCTGGGGGTCAGAAAATTCGATTAAAACAATCGACCCTCGGCTCTCGGGAACCTGACATAGAACCAGGGGTCGCACCCTGGGTCGGACATACTCCGACCCCCCCATCGACCCCTGGCTCTCGGGAAGAATGGGTGATTTCCCAGGGTCGAATACTGAGGGTCGGACACCCGTCGACCCCCACCATCGACCCTGCAGTGAAAACATAGCATTTTTGACAGAATGATCTGAAAATTTTGAAATTTGCATTTGTTAGTGGTTTTAAAATATGAGAATGAAGTAATTAATGATTGTCTCTCATGTTCAATGATTTCAGGCAATCCTACTAGCAGATTGATTAATGGCGGGACGCAGAGTAACCAGACAGAGCCGTAACTCTATCCCACCACCACCACCAGTGGGGGAAGATAACCAGACACACCCGGAAACACAGGGGAACATGAACACGGCACCGTCTGTCATAAATGGGCAGGCAAATCCTACAAATCTGCCAGCTCCACCTACAGACTTGGCCACAGTCGTAATGAACTTGGCCCAACAGCTGCAATAGATGCAACAGGCACAAGCTACTATCAAAGCTAACATAGGCATAACTCTTCCAGCTGTACAAACACCTCCAATGCCAGCTGGACAAGCAAGCACAGCACCCGGGGGAAGTAACACAGTACCCCACGCACCTCAGACTCCTATCAGGCAGGCTCAAGTACCGAATCCTGAAATAGCTCAAGGTGGATATCAATACCAACCACCTATATATGGAGCGTATGTCCCGCAGCCTTTAGACTACTCCAAACTGGTGGAGCGTTTTCTGAAATTAAAGCCCAGATAATTCTATGGCAAGCCAACAGATCCTTTATGGCCGGCACAGTGGGTTGACGAAATAGAAAGAAACTATTTGATGACGACATTAAATGAAGAAGAAAAAGTTTTATGTGCCACCTTTATGCTGAAAGGAGATGCACACCATTGGTGGAGGTCTACCAGGATGTATTTACTTACAAAGCACGCCCAATTGACTTGGGATATATATAGGGAGGCGTTCTTTGAGAAGTACTTTCCAAGAAGTTTCAGAGATTCTATGGAAAGAGAGTTCCTGAGTTTATATCAAGGACAGATGACCGTGGATGCGTATCAACAGCGTTATGAAGAGTTGTTTTTCTTTGCATCCACTAGTATGCAAGAGGAAAACACAAAGACCCGAAGGATCGTCATGGGACTTAGGGGAAGCATCCGTGGGCACATTTTGGGACATGAGAAGAAAATTTATAATGAAGAAGCACAAATTGCTCGAGTTATAGAATCGAGCCAGAAGGAGAGTTATTTCATGCAAAACAGAGGTATCAAAAGGCCAGCTGGAAATTCTTATAATGGGGGAAATAACAAGACATTCAAACCCTTCCGTGCTCAAGGCTTTACTGCTGCAACCATGACTATCCCCATAGTTCAACAGCAACAGAAGCCAATTACTAAAGGGATAAGATGTTTTAACTGCAACCAAGTGGGACATTTGGTGAGGGAGTGTCCTAAGCCCAAGAAGCAGCTACATCAAGGACGAGTCTATGCGGTTACATCCGAGGATGCTACCGCATCACCAGATGTGGTTACAGGTATGACTTACAAATTTTTTTTATTAGTTATATTACATTGTATGAGCATGTAGACTAAGTTAAAACAAATCACAGGTATCGTACCTATTAATGGAATTCCAGTCAGAGTACTCTTTGACTCAGGAGCTACTCATTCTTTTATATCTGTGTCATTTGGAAAGAAGTTGAATTTACCCATTAAATCCTTAGACTACAAACTGCTTGTACGATCACCTATGGGATTAGAAGTGGAGTTAGAGAAAGGTTATGGACCATGTCCAGTTCTTATTAATGAAAAGACTTTGGATGCGACCTTGATCCAACTTGAGATGGCAGACTTTGACGTCATCTTGGGAATGGACTGGTTAGCTCGGCATTCTGTAAATCTATTATGTGCCAAAAAGAAGCTGACATTTAGAGACAAGGAAGGATCAGAGTTCAATTTTTTGGGAACCAAACTTCCCCGTAAGCAAAAGCTTATACTCTCGGCACTAAAGGCTAAGAAGTGCCTTGAGAAAGGAGCAGTCAGGTATTTAGTATCGGTGGTCGACATTACCAAGGAAGCACCACGAATGGAAGATATTGATGTCGTGCGTGACTATCTAGACGTATTTCCTGAAGAATTATCAGGATTACCACCTGACCGAGCTATAGAGTTTGTTATAGATCTTATACCTGGAGCTGCACCAGTATTGAAAGCACCTTATCGAATGGCTCCTACTAAACTGAAGGAATTGAAAGTACAATTACAAGAGCTGCTGGACTAGGGTTACATTCACCCTAGCATATCACCATGGGGAGCGCCAGTTTTATTCGTGAAGAAAAAGGACAGTAGCGTTCGCTTGTGTATAGACTACCGAGAACTGAATAAACTGACAATCAAGAATCGGTATCCATTGCCTCGGATCGATGACCTGTTCGATCAGTTGCAAGGTGCCAAAGTGTTCTCAAAGATTGATCTTCGGTCAGGCTACCATCAACTGAAGATTAAGGATGGTGATATCCCCAAGACAGCATTCAGGACCAGATGTGGACATTATGAATTTTTGGTCACGTCTTTTGGATTGACAAACGCACCAGCAACCTTTATGGAACTTATGAACCGAGTTTTCCACGACATGTTGGATACGTCGGTTATTGTATTCATTAATGATATATTGGTCTACTCCAAAGACAGGGAAACTCATGTCAAGAATCTAAACGCCGCTCTGCAGTGACTATGAAGGGAAAAGCTCTACGCCAAATTTACAAAGTGTGAGTTTTGGCTAAAGGAAGTCGCATTTCTAGGCCATGTAGTATCTGCGGAAGGAATTAAAGTGGATCCCAGCAAGATTGAGGCTATTATAAAGTGGGAAGCACCGAAGAGCGTTGCGGAAATTAGAAGTTTTCTGGGTCTAGCTGGGTATTATCGACGATTTGTGGAAGACTATTCCCGAATTGCCGTACCTCTTACTAGTTTGACTAAGAAGGGGGAGAAGTTTGTATGGATGGACAAATGCGAGAAGAGTTTCCAAACCTTGAAAGCTAGATTGATATCAGTTCCAATCTTGACCATCCCGATTCCAGGACAACCATTTATCTTGTACACCGATGCGTCAGGACTGGGATTAGGATGTGTACTCATGCAAGGAGAACAAGTAATTGCTTATGCCTCAAGAAAACTGAAGACACATGAAAAGAACTACCCCACTCATGATTTGGAACTAGGGCAGTAGTACGCTATCAAAATATGAAGACATTATCTGTACGGGGAGAAGTTTCAGATTAAATCAGACCATAAAAGTCTTACGTATCTTTTTAATCAGAAGGAGTTGAATTTGAGACAAAGAAGATGGCTAGAACTATTGAAAGACTATGATTGTGATATCCAGTATCATCTGGGAAAAGCTAAAGTAGTTGCCGACGCGTTGAGTAGAAAGGCAATGATAAAATCTCAGGGAGAGGATAGTACAACTACCGCAATGTGTACTACCAGAAAGGTATTCAAGTACGATAATGAGCAGTTTGTGATAAATGCACCAGATGGATCGGCCAACCAAGGGTTTATTCATCGGTTTTCAAGTATGTTCACCGCATTGAAAATTATACCAGATATAGTTGATGAAGTGAAGACAGCTATCAAATCAGACCCTTACCTAAGAACTGTACAAGAAGACATCGAAAAAGGTAGAACTAACCCTGAGTTCACCTTTGACGAAGAAAAGGTACTGAAGTACAAAGGAAGAATATGTGTACCCGAAACAGAAAGCTTGGACATTAGACACCGATTGAGGAAAGAAGCTCATACCACCATCTATTCGATACATCTTGGAAGTACAAAATGTATCATGATATTAAAAAACTATATTGGTGGAGAGGAATGAAAGAAGATATAGTTAAGTTCGTGTCTCAATGCCTAAATTGTCAGAAAGTAAAGACTGAACGACAAAGACCGGCAGGACTGTTACAGTCGTTACCGAAACCAGCATGGAAATGGGATTGCATCACTATGGACTTCGTCACGGGATTACCATTGACTCCTAGAGTAGTTGATGCAGTTTGGGTGATTGTAGACCGTCTGACTAAAATAACTCACTTTATACCTATACGACCCCAGTATACACTGGAGAGGTTAGCTAAGCTGTATGTGGATCACATTGTGCGATTACATGGTGTACCTGAAAGTATTGTGTCCGATAGAGATCCACGATTTACTTCAAAGTTTTGGAAAGGATTGCAAAAGGCTATGGGTACAACATTGAAGTTTAGAACTGCATTCCACCCACAGACAGATGGACAGTCGGAGCATATAATTCAGATTCTAGAAGATATGCTTCGAGCATGTGTAATTGACTTCAAAGGATCATGGGATGAAAAGTTATCACTGATTGAGATTGCTTATAATAATAGCTATCAGGCTACTATACAGATGTCACCCTATGAAGCACTGTATGGCAAAAAGTGTCAAACTCCTTTGTTTTGGAACGAAGTCGGGGAACGTAGTATTGTTGGACCAAAATTTGTTGAAGAGACTTGTTGAGTGGTCGACATTATCAAAGAAAGAGTGAGGACAGCTCAGAATCGTCAGAAGCAGTATGTCGATACCCGACGCCGAGACCTTGAGTTCGTCGTGGGTGATAAAGTATTCTTAAAAGTATCGCCTATGCGAGGATTGAAACGGTTCAGACAGAAAGGGAAATTAAGTCCAAGATATGTCAGGCCATATGAGATTTTAGCTAGGCGTAGGTAAGTGGCTTACCAGTTAGCACTACCACCATCTATGTCAAGTGTGCATGACGTATTTCACATTTCCTTATTGAAGAAGTATGTCAAGGATCCAATACATGTTTTGATAATAGACTTACCTGATTTGACTGATGATTTGACATTTGAAGTAATACCACCAGCCGAAAGATTCAACGACTACGCAACTAAGATATCTATTATGTTAAGGTCACCTAGAGAAGTAGAGACATGGAAGAAATTATATGGGAAGAAGAGAATGCTATGCGAAAGCAATACCCTCATTTGTTCGACTCAGAAGGTATGTACAATTTCGAGGATGAAATTTTTATAAGTAGGGGGGAGTTGTAAGATCTGTATCGAACTAACCCAGTCTTACCACCTTGAACCAGGTCTACCCATCATGGTCGAGCCAAATGGATCAAGTGCGTGAGGGAGATTGCGATCCCAGGTATTAAACTGACCCAAAAACACTAAAAATAGGGGGAGGGTCGCATACCCAGCAAGGGAGGGTCGGACCCCCCTAGTATAAAAGTTAGACCCCCAGTTTTATATCGGGGGTCAGAAATTTAAAGAACCAGGGGTCGACGGGATCTCCGACCCCCCCCCCCCATCGACCCCCGATAATCGGTAAAAACAGCACGAACCAAAAATTAGGAAACTTTCTTAATTTCAATTGGAACATTTACTAATCTCAATGGGACTTATTTTGGGTGTTTCTACTCTATAAATAGGACGTCTTTAAGCCTCTTTCACTCCTTTTAGAACCCTAATTGGATTGAGAGAAAGAGAAGAGAAGGAGAAGAGAAAGAGAAGAGAAGGAAAGTAGAGAAGAAGATCAAAGAGAAGGCTTCAGAGGAACAAGCCTAATTCTCAGGTATGGATACTATCTCCATGAAATTCTATAGACCTTAGAATAAATAGAGAAGAGGTAATGATCTAGGAGAAACCCAAATCATCCACCCCTGGTTAGGTTTTCATGGAAAACTATGGGGGGAGATCATGAAAGCCATATAGGTGAATGAACTACGGTTCTAGGCCATAGAACATGTGTGGAATGGATTGTAGAAGCAAGCCATAGGACTCCAAACACGAAGAATGAACTGTAGGATAAAAAATTGATAAAACCCACAAGGGATCGCACGGGGGGTCGATGGCCAATCGACCCTACCAGACCCTGATCATCGACCCCCAGTGTTCGGGAAGTCCAGAATAGGGGTGGTCGCACCCAGGGTCGATGGGACCTCCAACCCTAGTATCGACCCCCAGTTAACAGCATGCTTTTAAAGTCTGAATTAATTCTAATTAAATTCTATCGACTTGATTAGGTATTCTAGTGATATAATATCGATATATAGTTGATTCTTAAAGCTTGAAAGAGGACCTACGATTAAGTAAAGGTGAGGAAACAAGACCTAAACTAATTGGATAATAATAAATTATTTTATTCTTGAGTCCAATGCCGTGATTGATTCTATGCGTGTATGCTTGTTATGTGTATTCAACATGTCATCCAATATTTCTATTATTACTGTCCATGCATATTTAATTATTGTTTATAACATGATGATGATGATGATGATAGGAATAGGCATGTGGATGTATGTGTGTGGTTGGTGTGCTTGATGCGAGCGAGTATCAGGGGGAGGTGTCATAGGCGGGGCCTCAGAACTCTAGCTCTATCTCTAACTCAAGTCTTGTCCACTGACATCGTCGTATCACCATTACCTTAGCTGAACTATTACGTCGTAGGGTATGAGGGGAGGTGGTCTCGGACCGTGTAGTCTCTGACTCTGCCGGGGGGTCTTAGCCTTATCTCTATAGACGTATTGAGGGATGCTGGGGTGAGGCCTTGGATACACTGATTGGCATTAGGAATGGTTAGTTGCGAGCCCAGTTTTTAAGCCCTCGCCAGCAGGGGCTTAGGTGTTGGTATGGGTAGAGTATCAGGGGAAGTGTCATAGGTCGGGCCTCAGCACTTTAGTTCTATCTCTATTCCATGATGGGTGCATGTGGGATGATGAGTAATCGGGTTATTTGGGCGGCTTCACACACTCATGTATAGAGGTGTGGCAGCCACTTATCCTTTCTATAGCACATTGCAAACTTATATACCAGACCAATGATATGAATTGAGTGCATGCATATGTTTGTTGCATTGTTTTGTTTGCTCACTGAGCCTTGATATGTGCTCACCCTCTCGACGTCGAATATTTTTAGTTGATGATGCAGGTACCACAGTTGCAGATTATATAAGTGATTCGATGTATGTGCGTATTGCTGCAATGGAGGTTGAAGACGTAGAGGATATGCATGACCCCTCATGCGAGTGTAACTCATGCGTGTTCTGTTAGGATTTTATTTGGATTTATAACAGATGTAATGGATATTTTATTTATTTATGTCTCAGTTGATACAACAATAATTTGATATTTTAATTATGATTATTACATTTAGAACGCTCAGTTTATTTACTATAAGACTTCCGCTATTGTGTATTTATTCTGATTATGGTTGTGGATGTGCATGGTTTTGTTTTTAATGGATACCGTTTATTAGAGATCCTGGTTGAACCATTGGTTTATATCGGTTCATCACACCGTTCTAAATGGTGCAGAATTTAGGGTGTGACAACAAGTTATAATGATTTTGAACTCAACTAGAAGCGGTCCATTGATGAACCATTGAACCCCAAATTGGGGCATGAACCAGAGTAACCTTGAGCTTAAAAAGCAATAGTCCGGTTATGAATGGATCCCAAACTGAGAAAAAAAAAAGAAAAAAAAGGAGAGAATTGTATGGAGCCCTGAAAGGTAGGAATCTTGCACCTATTGATAGAGGAGCATGATGAGTCCTGCTGTTGGAGGTCTGAAAGAAGATTTATTCCCACAACGACTGAAGGTGGTCTTCGAAGGCGTTATGCCCAACTGGAGCCACTTGGACGAACTAGTTGTTTCAACTTTCTATTATCGGTATTCGATAGGTCATCCATGTCTGGGTCCAAGATTGATATAATTGTTGACAGGTCCAGTCCAATCTGTCCTGTAAGTAAAAGGAAATCATCCCATTTGGGATTTCAAACTCTGTACTTTGTCTTTTCCAAACATTTCCTCCCAGTTTCATACATCCTCCTATTTTTCGTGCGCAGTCAATTCTGACTCTGAAGATGATTGAAACGATGAGCCGTCTCTTAAACTTCTACGCCACCTGGCCTCTTAAGAAAGAAAGGTCCAACCCGTCTGGGAAAGCTTTAAATGATCGATTGGGAGACACAAGAGTACTCTTAGGAAACATGTATTAGAGAAGCTGCCATTTGTTCTACCTATGAAAAGATTTCAAGAAAAGCATCAGATAGTAATAGATCATATTAGAAGGTCAGCCAGTCACTACAAATAAGTGGAGGACAGATGTGCCATCAAAAAGATGGAAATTTCAAAGTTCTTACAAAGTACATCATCTGCAAGCAAGAGATACATGATGAATGATCAATCCCAAAATCAAAGAATGAGGTCATTGGAATACACAAAAAAAAATTCAAGCCTATGTTTTATCTACATCAATAATGGGAGGTAGTCATATCAGACAGAAAGTGATGATTAACTTCTAGAGGACAGCATACGGATTCACTATTCAGATCTAGATGAGCAGTCACAAATGTTCATAAAGTTTATAGAAGATCAGATTCCTAACTGGGGCAAAGATGTTCTATCTGATTGAAAATATTTGGAAGAAGAATATTCAAATCCAATATTGAAAGTCATGATTCAACTTTGCGATCAAGCGAAGCACTGCATTATGTGGCCTCCACATCCAAAAAAAAAAAAAAAAGAGGAAAAAAAAAGAAGAAAAGAAAATAGTAAGATATTGAATGGCATTGGAGCTCGACAGTAAACCAATTGTCCCTCTCACATCAAAAGGATGGTAGTTCCAATCAAAGCTTGATAGCAAGTTTGATCATTCGTTGAGATTCATAGCATGTTGGACCGGACTTTTGATTTTAACCAATTACATCCCACCTTTACAGGAGATGACCTCATCACTTCTTCATCATCAGAGAAAGATTTCTCATTGTTATTAGACTCTCTCTCCCATCTATCAATCTGACGGCCTTCCAAGGAGTCTCTACCACAAGCCCTTCTTTTGATTATCAATTTTTATAGCATTGTATCTCGTGATCATATCATCATTTTATGTACAAATTCATGAATCTGACTGAAACTCTCATCTGTCGTTCATTACATCCGACGGCTTCCCAAGGTTCCTATAAGCCCTTCATTTCTCAAACCAATAAAATGGGATCTTCTCGGTAAGATAAATCCATTCTACATAAACAACCAAACACTTTCCCAATGGTAGACCCATGTGGATAGTTTCACATCAGTCCTCTCGGACCTTCAACATCAATACTTGTCAACAAACTTAAAGGTTTCAGGCCCAAATATGATTGTGACTGATTCGGTTTCTCGATGTAGCTTGTTGAGACACGTGTTCCATCTCAACATCTCCAAGAAAGGAAAACATAATTAGGCACCATTTTTAATTTTGGTGTGGGACTGCATTTCTCTAAGGTCATTTTTATTGATGATTCAAATAGCTGCCCGCCTATCAATGCGTATAGGTGTCAACTTAAACAGTGGGGCAAGGCTACCCATTTTTCATGAAAGTCATGCCGTTCGGACTTCCCCTAAGGGTTTCAGACCATTGGATAGGACCATAATTTTGGCAATATCCTCACCATATTAGGACTTTTTATGGGGTTTGTAAAAAAAATGAAAAGCAACTTCAACAAGGAAAAGCAATCCAAGAAACCTCAATGGGCAACCCATAATACCTTAGTGGGGATAGGTGACCTGATGCAACCCTAAAGCATTGCCCTCATTGACCCTTCATAGAAAAATCCAGTGGTTCATATGGACAAGTGTCATACCTAGTCTATTTTCTATAAGGAAAGGAAACCCTCTTGCTCTCCAGTGAGTCATACTCAGAAGAGTTGAACAAACTATTGTCTGTTTACCTTTTGGGCTCCATAGCATTGCCTTTCAATAGAATTCTATCTTCAAATTATTTTGTCACGTTAGGGAGAGAGCAAATTCTCATGGCCTGGTTACGGATGTAGCCAAGTTCATCAAATCATCAGCTCCCTCATTTTTCAAGATTCAAGAAGGATTTATCTAAGAAGTCACTTTTTGCAATCAATCTGTCAATCTTTCCTTGACCTTGGAAACATGGTAAAATTCTAGATGCAATCTAGATTCAACCAAGTTTCAACCCTATTAAATTGCCCATTTCCTTCTATCTTGCCCCTAGCACACTATAGTAGCGGTCTGTCACAACATGCAGACACTAGGGCATAGATATACCCTATGTAGAGGAATTGAACTTGATCATGAGCATTACATCTAGGATCCATTGTCTAGTCTGAAGTCATTAACTTTCCTAGTCAATAGAAGTAGGTCCGTCCAAGTTGGTTTTTGCCAATTTCTCAGTTCTCCCAATCCTGTTGATGAAGAAAATCCAATGTGGTCTCTCAACTGTTAGGAGTTGATCATCAAATTCTCTGAAGGAACACTTCAAATCCTTTGCTCCTCGTGCCTACTTTGGGACCATGGTTCATTCATCTTTTAAAATTAACACAACAATGTTGCAAAGCCCTGAGCTTTTCATGAGCCTAGATCAAGGGCCAAATCCATGTCACATTTCATCGCCGCTTGGCTGTTCTACCAATTTGGTCTACCATAGTGCACAGTCAAAGAACTTAGTTTACCAGATGAGTAAGACCCGTATGGAACTAACTGGTCTTACCACCTTGTACCAGGTCTACCTATCATGGTCGAGCCAAGTGGACCAAGTGCGTGAGAAAACCACAGGACCAGGTATAAAGCTAACCCAAAAACAGTAAATGTGAGGGTAGGGTCGCATGCCTAAACAGGTAGGGTCGACCCCACCTCAATAGAAGTCCAACCCATGACTTTTTAGTCGTAGGGTCAGATGACTAAGAAGTGTAGGGTCGACAGATCCTGCGACCCTACGTCCGACCCAACGATGACAGACAGAAACTGAAAATTAGAAAACTTTCCTAATTCTAAGGGGATCTTTTCTAAACTCATTGGGACTTATTATGGAGGGTTTTCCTCTATAAATAGGATGTCCCTTAGCCTTTTTCACTCCTTTACAACCCTAATCAACCATGGACAAGTTTCAAGAGATTCCATGGAGGAAATCATTATGGACTATGAATAGTGTATAACTTGTAGTTTTGAGCCATTGAACAATCATAGAATGGACCATGAAAGTAAGCCAAAGGATCCAAACATGAAAGAATGGACTTTAGAATGAAAGGTCGACTCAGAATACGTGTGGTCGCACGTAGGGTCGAATGATATCCGACCCTACAAGACCACAGGATCGACTACATGCCCTCAGTAAGTTCCAGGGAGGGTGTGGTCGCACGTAAGGTCGAATGGTATCCGACCCCACGTCCGACCCTACACCCTAGGGTCACAGAAAACTGCTACCCTAGGTGCTACCCTACCTACGACCCTACGATTTTAGTTAGTCTAAATTTATTAGAATTAATTCTAATTAAAATCTATCGACTTGTTAGGCCTTTCTAGTGATTTAAAAGTGATTTATAAAGCTTGAACGAGGATCTACACTCAATCAAAGGTGAGGGAACAAGACCTAAACTAATTGGCTAATAATAAACTATTTTTGTTTATTGAGTCCAATACCATGAATGATTCTATGCTTGTATGATTGTAATGTGCATATTACATGTCATCCAATATTTCTGTTATTATTGTTCATGCATATTTAATTTTTATTTATTTATAATATGATGTTGATGATTATGCTAAGAATAGGCATGTGATTGTATGTGTGTGGTTAGTGTACTTGATGCGAGTGGAGCCTCAGGGGGAGGACGTGACACTGTGGTTCATCCTGGTCACCAGACTCTAGCTCTATCTCTACTCAAGTCTTGTCCACTAACATCGTCGTATCGCCATTACTTTAGCAGAACTATTACGTCGTAGGGCATCAGGGCAGGTGGTCTCGGACCGTGTAGTCTCTGACTCTGTCGGGGGGCCTTAGCTCTATCTCTATGGACATATTGAGGGATGCTGGGGTGAGGCATTGGATACACTGTTTGACATTAGGATTGGTTAGTTGCGAGCCCAATTTGCAAGCCCTCGCCAACAGGGGCTTACGTGTTGGTATGGGTAGAGCATTAGGGGAAGTGTGATGCAGTGCGATCCTAAGCACTTTAGCTCTATCTATATTCCATGATGGGGTGGATGTGGATGACAATGGTGTTTGATCCGTTGGGTGGGCTTACACACCCTGTGTATAGAGGTGAGGCGGCCACCAAACCTTTCTATTGCACATTACAAACTTATGAACCAAACCAAAGATATGAATTGAATGCATGCATATGTTTGTTGCATTATTTTGTTTGCTCACTGAGCCGTGATGTGTGCTCACCCTTTCGACGTCAAATATTTTTAGTTGATGATGCAGGTACCACAGTAGAAGATTATATAAATGCTCCGATGTATGGACATGCGGCGGCGATGGACGCTGAAGTTATGATGGAGTCGCATGATTCGTCATGCGAGTGCAACTCTTGTGTTTTCGATTAGATTTGGTTTAAATTATACAGACAATGTAATTGATTTAATTATTTTAATTTATGTCTTAGTTCTTGTGGAGATAATTGGATAATTTATTTACTTTATCATGGTTAGACTCTCAGTTCATTTAATATATAAGACTTCCGCTATTGTTTATTTACTCTGATTATGATTGTGGATGTGTATGGTTTAAGCAAACGGACACAGCCTATTTGAGATCCTGGTTGAACCGTTGGTTTATTGACGGTTCATCACACCATTCTGAATAGTGCAGAATTGGGGTGTGACAAGATGCCCATCGACAGTATAACACCAAGGTCAATCAATAAAATTACTTTGGTTAGAGACTATCAAGCTCCCCTCATTCTTGTCCAAAATTCTCACTAGAGTTTCTTTCAATCCACACCAATGTTGGCTGAAGAAAATCATCACTTTCAAATTACATGGAACCCTTCCAAGGGAGCAACCAAGTCATCACTATCATGCTAAAATTAAGTCAAACTTTTAGTACCAGGTCATAAATGGTAAATTTCAAATCTAGGTATCATGCCAACATGACACCATTTCCATTGATACCATGTTTTATGCCTTCACCAACAAAGCAGGGGCAAAAACCTTGGAAAACTGCCAAGGAATTCACCACCATTTCAAACATGTCGAGCACTCTATAGGTTCAAAGTCAAGAGACTTCCAAGATGGGTCAGATTTCAAACCTAAAGGTTCAAAGTCAACAAAGACTTCCTGTATGGGTCACTTTCGAGCATCCTAAAGGTTCATAGCAACAAAGCTACTTAAGAGGATATTCTAGTTTCCATTCCCAAAGGTTCATAGCCATGGAGTTTCCAAGAAGGATATTCTAATTTTCTTTTCCGAAGATCCAAAGCTGGTAGGAACTTCAAAGATGAGTCATTCAGTATCACCCTATAAGTGACCTTCTGAGTTCTTGCTCATTTCAGAATCAAATGCAGAGCCCTAGCTCATCCAAAGATCAAATAAATCTCAGCCTATTAGTGAATCAAATGCAGAGCCCTAGCTCATCCAAAGTTCAAATCAATCTCAACCTATTAGTGAATTAAATGTGGAGCCCTAGCTCATCCAAAGTTCAAATCAATCTCAGCCTATTAGTGAATCAAATGCAGAGCCCTAGCTCATCCGAAATTCAAATCAATCTCAGTCTATAAGTGAATCAAATGCAGAGCCCAAGCTCATTCAAAAATCAAGTCAATCACAGCCTATAAGTGAATCAAATGCAGGGCCCTAGTTATTTAGAAAATCAATCTCAGAATCTCAATCAAAAAGGCCTCAGTTCAATCAAAGAAAGGACAGCAAGTCCTCCATCTAAACAAATCAAAGCCAAGCCCAAGCTCGTGCAACCAGACTTGTATTCACAGCCTAACTTTATACAAGAAGAGGTTCCAAGCCTATAAACCAGTCTTGTATTCTGTGAGGACAAATATGGAAATCTTTAGAAGTCGCCACCTAGATTTAGGTCTAGGACCTTAGAAATGTGAAATCTCACCCCAAGGTAAGACTTCGATTGACTCATGACCCTTAGATTGGATTTCTGGTCCATCTGAGATTTGGGTAAGCGTCAGGTTACGGTTATGGGAAGGGGTTAGGCACCCAAACCGCTCGATCGAAATCGGTCTCCTATGCCTTTCCTATGCTAGACTCTATCTGTTAAACCAAACCAAACCAAGGGGTTTGATATCATTTAACCGAATCTGTATCCATCAGATTGCCTACGTATTACAGATTTATTCCGAAAATCAGGTTCACCATCGTAGTTCAGGTGTAATTAAAGTTTATGGATGTGATTTATGCTTGTGCATGATTAAGTTTATTGTTCAAGTTGAAGTTTATGCTTGAAAGACTGAGAAATCCTTTGGGTTAGGATTTGGATAGTCCATGTAGACTGATAGATAATCCTAGTGGATCTAAGGATAACCCTATTTGGGTTGAAATATGGATAACCCATTCTGGGTTGGAATGTGGATAACCCTATGTGGGTCAAAATATGGATAATATCCTAGTGGATCTATGGATAGTCCAAGTGGACTAAGGTTTCGATCCGAATTTGGGTTTCTCCCAAATGACCTACGTATCCTAGGGTTTGCCCTAGGAATCAGAATCCGCGTAGTTCGGGCAGGATAACCCATTCTAGGTTAATGATTGAAAACCTATTCTAGGTTTAGGGTTGAGAACCTATTCAAGGTTTAGGGTTTACCGATGGGCAAAATCATCCTAAATTACCCTTTTCATCCTGAATTCTAATTTTGGAAGGTTTGGCAAAGCATTTTTCTTTCTTTATTAAGGCTTTTATTATTCCCATTATGCCCTTCCCAAGAATATGGGTGCCTAAATGGACATCCCCACACCTAATATGTTTACTAGGTGTATAGATATGGCAGTTCGACTAGGGTGTTGCATAAATTAAATTATTGCCCAAAATAGAATATTCTATCTAAATATGCCATATAAAATATTTATGGCAAGAAATTCACATGTAGTAAGATTATTTAAAATCTCTCAAATATGGCATGTATTGCAAATAAGGCAAGAGCCTAATATGGTAAGATCTAATATGGCAAGATCTAATATGGCAAGATCTAAGCATGGCAAAATCTAATATGGCAAGATCTAATATGCAAGATCTAATATGCATCTATATATCAATATGGTAAGTACCAATCATAGAATGCATATATGACATGAATTTTTCAAAAAAAGGAAAGATCTTATATGCTATTTTCTAAGCATAATAAGACTTAAAAAAAAAGATTTTGCTAAAATATGGTAAAAATTTATCTATTCTACCAAAAATAGCAATACATGGAATGTGGCAAACATGGTATGCACAATCCAAACAAAGCATATGAATGCTCCAAATATAGCCATTTATCCAAATATGACAGAATTCATTTAAACAATCATTGATGTTATAATGAATGAGACATCAATGAAACATTTTTTGAAAAGTGAAAAATTATCAAAACAAATATATGTTCAATGTTCTTTGAAAAATTGTAATTTTTATAAAGAAATTTGGAAAGATTAATGACTCAAAACTGTGAAAATTGTGACACAAGGTTCCAGATAATGGACAAAACTATGAACTGTATTCAGATTTGTCACATTATACAAGAATGACCATAAGTAGGTCTTTTGAAACTCAAATCAAGCTCAACTTTTTTTCATAGAAAGATGACTTAATATATTATACTTTATATGAAGGATTTGAATCCCAACAGAAAGAAAAAATAGGTCAAAGATATGCCCTAAGACCAAACATGTTCACTGGTCAAATCTGTTCCAGATTTTTGACCAGTTGCACCATAAATTCCAAATAAAATTCTATTCTTAATGAAAATTAAATACAGACATATGTCTATGTACATAACTGTCTGATATAAATTTTATTAAGAAAAACAAGTTAAAACAGTATATTTTCTTTGTGAAAAATGACTCTTTTCAATTATGCAAATCAGTACATCAAGACAGATTTAAAATCAGAGCACTATGCACTTAAAAATTGATATCAATTCAACAAAAAATGAAAAAAATATGAAACTAGTGCCATTTTTTAGAAGACTTCCATGTATAAAAAGTTCATTTAAAGTGGATTTTCTGATTTTGACCATAAGGCCTTTGTCTAAAGACTTTCTAATGGAGGATTGCATTACATCCGAGAAAAATAGCAATGTCAAAGACAAATTTTTTGATATATTTTCCCAATTCCAAATGGAACGAAAGTTTTAGGGTAGTCTTCTAACATATCAGAGAGACTTTCATAAAAGTTTGGGCTTTAAAATCTTAGAAAAAATACATATGATGTACGTCCTAAGTTTGAACCCTAAATCTAGAATTTTCTGATCAGAAAACCACTTTATGAAATTTGTAAAAAAACATCAAACATCATTGTATATCATTCAAAAATTCATCATTGAATATCTTAGACAAATTATAATTCATGAAAAATGTTAGACATAGGCATCCTAACATTAACAAGCATGTGATAGAGCATTCATGATTGAGATTTCATAAAAATTAGCCTTTTTCAAGCAAAATAGACATTCGAGCATTATAACGACCTCTAAATTTGTTTAGAGTACTAACCTTGGGCTCAAATCGAGTGAAACCATTGATGAAGGGTGATTGGAGGTTGTATCAACCCCCTTTGAATGTGAATCCTCCTTCTCCTCTCTTCTGCTTCTTTCTCTCTCTCTTTCTCTCTTTTTTTCTTCTCTTTTCTTTCTTTTCTCTTTTCTCTCTCTTTCTTTCTCCCTCTCTCACGTTCTCTCTCTCACTTACGTTTTTCTCTCCCTCACCCACGTTCTCCTCTCTCTATGGTCTCCCAAAAGTCACCATCCTCTCTCTTCTCTTGTTTATTTATAATTTTTCTCTCCTTTTCTAGAAGATCTTTCTTTCCTTTCTTCTTTTTTCTAGAAAATCTTTTTTTCTTCCTTTTTCTTCTTTCCTTTCTTCTTTTCCTTCCTTTTTCTCTTCTCCTTCTCCCTTCCACACGTTCTCTATCTCTCCCTCTTCTAGAAAATCCTCTCCTCCTCTTTTCTTCTTCTCTCTTCCTTTCTTTTCTTCTTTTTTCTAGAAAATCTTTTTTTTTTTCATTTTTTCTTCTTTCCTTTCTTTTCTTCCTTCCCACATTTTTTCTTCTTCCTTTCTTTCCTTTTTCTTCTTCTTCTTCTAGAAAACCCCTTCTTTCTTTCCTTTCTCTCATTCCTTCTTTTAGAAAAATCCTTCTCTCTTTCCTTTCTTTCTTCTTTCCTTTTCTTCTTCCTTCTTTTCCTTCCTTTTTTCTTTTCTCCCTCTCTTTTCACGTTTTCTTTCTTAGAAAACATTTCCTTTTTTTCTTTTTTTTTTTCTCCTTTTTTTTTTTTTCTTTCCTTTTTCTTTCCTTCCTTTTTTTCTTTCTTTCTTTCTCCTCTCTCTCTTTCACGTTTTCTAGAAAGAAAACATGAAGGGGAATCTTTTCCCCCCTTTTTTTTTTCTTTTCTTTTTCTTTTATTTCTCTCTCTTTCCTTTTTTCTTTCTCCCATTCTCTTTCCTGTGGCCTCTCTTTTCTCTCTCTTTCTACGACCTCACTTTCCTCTCTCTTTCCTAATACATATATATATATATATATATATATATATATATATATATATATATATATATATATATATATATATATATATATATATATATATATATATATATATATATATATATATATATATATATATATATATATATATATATATATATATATATAAATGTATTAATACATATAATATATCCATAAGATATATATATGTATTATATACAATAATACATTATACATTATACATATATAAATGAAATACATGCATATGGACTGACATAACTTGGTCTGGATTGGTCTGAGCTGGGCCGAGCTAAGTTAGACTAAGCTGGATTAAGCTGGTTTGGACTAAGGTTGACATTTCATAGTCCATTTCTGTCGTCCTTCCATATGGAATTTTTTGATAGCATCTGTTCCAAATTTTCTACGTTCACTTTGTAGAACATTAAAAATAAGGAATATTGGAGCTTGAATCATCTCATTTGGAAATGAAATGGCCAACCTATGAATTTTTTAAGATTAAATAACCATTTCCATGTGTAATCTTGCATGGGACCCACTAGTGACTTCTACCTGGGATTTTTTACGTTCACTTTGAAGAGGACTGAAAGTAAGAAATATTGGTCTTTGAATCATCTGATTCCGATATCAGATGACCAAGATATGATGTCTTGAAGTTTGAATGATAATGCATGCATGATACGATAATTATGTAAATGCCCTTGCATTTTCAAACTACGATATCTTCCTTGTTTGACGTCAGAATTTGATTATTTCAGTCTCATTTCGAAGATAATTTCACGACCTATTCATCTAAGTAGGTAATAGCCTATGATCCTACTGTGGGGTTCATTAGATAATCACCAACCTTTGGGTTAAAGGCGAGAAATCTGCCATATTGGTTCACTTATGCAAAGGGTGGCAAAAATGGGTGCTTACAGATGCCCCTCTTTAGCTGAGATTGTTACCAATTGAAGGCTGAAGATAAAAGAACCACATACTTGGGATATGAGTGAGATTGTTTATAGGGTTGCACTTAGGGTAATTCATCCTAAACTGCCTACGTATTCTAAGGGTGTCCTAGAAATCAAGCCCAGAATGTAGTTCGACTGGCAAGAAGGTTCGCTTCTTGGAAGATTGATGACTGTTCTTCTTGTATGAAGCTAGGCTGTGAATAAAAGGCTCATTTGTAGGCTGGGAACCTCTTCTTGCTGAGATGGAACTCATGATGCAAGGTACGTGCGGTCTTGAACCCGGCTTGATCCATTTGTAGGCTGATAAACCTCTTCTTGTATGAAGCTTGGCTATGAATGCAAGGCTCATTTGTAGGCTGGGAACCTCTTCTTGGTGAGGTGGAACTCAATGCAAGGTATGTACGGGCTTGGACCCGGCTTGATCCATTTGTAGGCTGATAAACCTCTTCTTGTATGAAGCTAAGCTGTGAATACAAGGCTGATTGCATGAGCTTGGGCTCGGCTTTGATTTGTTTGGATGGAAGACTTGATGTCTTTCTTTGATTGAGATTTTGGTTTGAGTACCTGCATTTGTCAGAACATTGAGGATTTCATAGAGTATATGGATGATTATGTTGAATCAAGCGTTTCTTTGTTGAATCTAAGAGACATAGTTCATGAAACACACTAGAATTCAAAAAATAACCTAAAATGCTATTGGTTTCTTGATTGGTGCAACTCTAGGGAGTGTTTGAACATTTCTATTGTTCCATTCACGAGCAATGGTATCAACCAGATCTAATGTCAACTTTATGGGAAGTTCATAATCAGTTACTTCTCTGTCGGTGCTTGCTGGGATATTGAATTGCTGAGATAACCTTGTTGGGGAATAGAATGAGGTATGTGTCAACCCCATGATCCGGACATGTAAACTATTTTCTGTATTTGTAACAACCCGCTCTTGCTTCCACCAAGTGCATTTCCATCTGATGTCTGCTGTGGTTATTTCTTTGAGGCGGCTAAACCAGTCTGTGTCCATCTGATAAGCCATAGGATCTGCTCTCTTTGCTAATTGAAAAGGGTTGAGGGTCGTCACTTCAGATTCCTCTACTAATCCTAACCTCTCTGTTAACCAGATTTGAAGAAGATATGGTGATCCGCTGAAATTGTTCAACTCAAACTGATCTTGATGAGTTGCCATGAAGTCAAGGTCCTTTAATGTATCGGCCAACACTGTAGGGATGATGTCAAAACCTTGTCTCACATGCTTGATGAGATCTATTATGACTGGAGATTCTGAATCTGTGCAACTTTGTAGCAATAGTCGGGCTATGCTACAATATAGGTAAACATGTCTTCTCTGAGCCTGTGCTTCTTTCCTTGTTGGACTTGTATGAGCATATGACTTGATCATGCGCTTTATCTGTAGCCATTGATCTTGTACAAAACGACACATTTCTTTCTTATCCCAGTTGAAAAAGTCTTGTATCTCATGCCTGTAATATTTTCCTGGATATGGCTTGAAGATCTTCCGCTTAGGTGTGAGCAAGAGGCAAGCTCCAAATTCTTCCACAGTTGGGCATAACTCGACTTCTCCCATCCTGAAGACATGAACTATCGGATCCCAGCATTGAGCGGCTGCTTTCAAAAGGTTTGAGCATAATTTTATGGTTGTTAATTGAGGAAGTGCCTCCAGTTGATGCTTCCGCAAGAAAGAGCTATCTTCTGTGAACTCAATACGCCAGCTCCAATTTTTCAGTGCCCTGTCCATCTTTGTAGTTTTGTCTGATGGATAAATGGATTGACAGCCTCCCAGGTGTGACCTGTAGGAATCCCTACATACAAATAGAGGTTAAAATGAATCATTGGAATTATCTTAAATTGTTGTTGTTTAGATATATTGAAATGCCCTTAGAAGGTTACACATGAAATGTATACATATGACTGACTCTGTCTGAGTTTTAAGTACTTAAATCTATAGACATGATGAGCGAAAATGAAGGTCCAAATGGGACTGACAAGAAACTGTCCAGGTGGGTCTGCCGTCTGGAGGAGTTTGTGGTTGTTTATGTAGAATGGGCTTATCTTGCCGAGAAGATCCCATTTTATTGGCTTGGGAATGGATGGGCTTATTGGAATCATGGGATGCCGTCGGATGTAATGAACGACAGATAAGAGTTCCAGCCAGATTTTTTTATTTATAATTTCTCAGATTGATATACTCATGAGAGTTTATATCAAATGATATGAAAGATGGGCTTTGATATGTAACTCTTGGGAGATCCGTTGGATAGATGGACGGATGAAAGAGTTTAGCCAACAAACAGGAAATTCTTTCTTTGATTATGATGATAAGATGGACCATTCCTGGGTGAAAGGCGTTGTGCCCCATTGGAGAATCTAGTCAACCATGTTAGTAAGTTCCTCAAATGATTGATGCCCGTTGTTGATGTCAGCAGGTGAGAGACAAGCCTTCTACACCCTTTTTTTTTGAAGCGTGTAGAGGGTACACGTAATATTTCTTCACTTGATCCAAGTTGGTCAAGTATTGTAACTCGATGCCTTCCATGTTGACCAGTCGAACAGCTTTCCCCGGTAAGATTTCTTTTACCATGAACGGTCCGCTCCAATTAGGACGAAACTTGCCCCTAGGGTCATGGACAAGTGCTCTTTATTCCTTCAATACCAGGTCCCCTACTGTCAGGTGACGAACACGCACCTTTTTGTTAAAGGTTGCTACCATTCTTTGTTGGTATTTTCTTACATTATCTATTGCCTTCATTCTTCTTTCATCAACGAAGTTCAGCTCGTCATATCTAGATTGCAACCATTCAGCTTCTGGAATCTTGCATTCCATCAAGACTCTCAGTGATGGCACCTCTATTTCTACTGGGAGGACTGCTTCCATACCATATACTAGTGAATACGGCGTTGCCCCAGTGGATGTTCTTATGGATGTTCTGTATGCCCAGAGTGCATAAGGTAGTTTGTCTGCCCAATCAACATTAGATTCTGCCATCTTCTGGAGGATAACCTTGACATTTTTATAGGCCGCCTCTACTGCCCCATTTGTCTGTGGACGGTAAGGAGAGGACCGATGCCTTTTGATGTGGAACTTGTCACATAATTCTTGGACTCTCCCTCTAAAGTGTTGTCCTTGATCTGAGATTATAGACTGAGGCATTCCATGCCGGCATATGATATACTCTTGTAGAAATTTAGCCACTTTGTTTGTTGTGAGCTTGGCGTATGACTGTGCCTCTACCCACTTTGTGAAGTAATCGATGGCAACCAAGATCAATTCATGCCCATTCGAAGCTTTAGGGTGAACCTTTCCAATCACATCTATGCCCCAGGTTGAGAAAGGCCATGGAGAGCTAAGGGTATGTAACTCTGCTGGAGGCACGTGTATCAAATTAGCATGGATTTGGCACTTGTGACATTTCCTTACGAACTCTGAACAGTCCGCTTCCATTGTGTTCCAATAATATCCCATTCTGAGAATCTTCTTTGCAAGCATTCTAGCGTTCATGTGAGGTCCACATATTCCTTGATGGACTTGCTCGATGACATTTTGCGCCTATTCCTCATCGATACAAACTAACTGCACTCCTTCATGGGATCTTTTATATAGGATATCTTCACATAGTATGAACTGGGAGGCATATCGACTAAGAGACTTCCTCTCACCTATTGTAGCTTCCACTGGATACTTTCCTTCCTTGATGAAATCTATGATAGGAGCAAACCATGGCCGGCCATCAACTGTCAATGCATTTACTTCTTCCAAATCGACTGGTCGTACTCTCTTCTCTATGATTAGGGGTTTGATACGTCCCAAAGGATCATTTCCAATCATTGAAGCCAAAGTGGCCAATGCATCGGCATACTTATTGGTATCTCTCGGGGAGTAGTCAAATTCAATTTGCTTGAACTTCCGAGCCAAGGTTATTGCATATTGTTGATAAGGTATCAGCTTCTCATCTTTGGTTTTCCAATCCCCTCTGACTTGGTAGATAACAATTGATGAGTCACCATAGACCTTTAATCTGCAGACCCCTATGGCCAAAGCTGTTGTTAGTCCCATGATACATGCTTCGTACTCTGCAATGTTGTTTGTGCAGTCGAAGTCTAATCTGAATGAAAATGGTACAAATGCCCCTTATGGATCTATGAATAAGACGCCGGCCTCGTATCCCATATGATTTGTGGCTCCATCGAAGAACATTATCCATGTGTCATTCTTCCCCTCTTCTTGAGTTGTGTAGACTTCTTCATCTGGGAATACATCTTCCAAATGTCTGAGGTTATCTTTAATTGGTAGAGCCAACAAATGTTCTGCGATTACACTCCCTTTGATAGACTTTTGTGTAGTGTATGTGATGTCAAATTCAGACAACAGCAATAGCCACCTAGCCAATCTTCCTGTTAAAGCCGGTTTCTCAAATAGATACTTCAGGGGGTCCATTCTGGAAATAAGTATGACCTTGTAGGATAACATGTAATGTCTCAATCTCTTTGTTATCCAAACTAGGGCTGTGCATGTCTTCTCCAGCTGTGTATAATTGGCTTCGTATCCTGTGAATTTCTTACTCAAATAGTATACTGCCTTTTTCGTCTTTCCATCTCAGATCATTCGGGCTATCATTGATCCCATAGAACCCTCTAGTACTGACAAGTAGAGGAGTAGTGGTCTTCCCGGTACTGGTGGGGCTAAGACTGGTGGGTTCAACAGATATGCCTTAATTTTGTCAAAAGCCATCTGACATTGAGGGTTCCAATCCTTTGGCTGGTCCTTCCTGAGTAGTTTGAAAATTGGTTCACATGTTGCGGTGAGATGTGCAATAAACCGGTTGATGTATTGAAGTCTTCCCAAGAAACCTCTTACTTCCCTTTCTGTTTGAGGAGCTGGCATTTCAGAGATGGCTTTTATCTTGGCTGGATCAATTTCGATTCCTCTTTGGCTGACCATAAAACCTAGCATTTTGCCGGCTATAACCCCGAATGCACATTTTTGGGGGTTAAGCCTTAGTTTGTAGTGCTTGATCCTTTCAAAGAACTTCCTTAACGCGGGGATGTGACCTTCTCTGGTGAACGATTTTACAATCATATCATCTACATACACCTCTACCTCCTTATCGATTAGGTCGTACAAGATTATAGTAGCCATTCTTTGATAAGTTGCCCCAGCATTCTTCAGCCCAAATGGCATTACAGTGTAACAGTAGGTGCCCCAGTTTGTTATGAAGGCGGTCTTTTCCTTGTCTTCAGGTGCCATCTTTATCTGATTGTACCCTGAGAATCCATCAATGAAGGACAACAGAGCATGATTTGTAGTGTTATCCACTAGGATGTCTATCTTTGGTAATGGAAAGTCATCTTTGGGGCTGGCCTTATTCAGGTTTCTGTAATCAATGCACACCCTCAGTCTTCCATCCTTTTTAGGTACAATGACCACGTTTTCTAACCACTCTGGGTACTTCGTAACCTCAAGGAATCCTGCGTCGAACTGCTTCATGATATCTTCTTTAACCTTAAGGGTCCATTCAGGCCTTAACCGCCTCAGCTTCTGCTTACATGGCCTTACATCTGAGACCAAAGGTATCTTATGTTGTACAACTTCAGGGTCTATGCCGGGCATATCTTCATAGGACCAGGCAAACACTTCTTGGAACTCCATCAATAATTCCATCATTTGTTTGGTTTCTTCTTCCGTCAAGGTAGCATCGATCTTTATTTCTCGAGGTTGCTCTACAGAACCGAGGCTAATTTTCTTGAAGTCTTCGCCGACAGGTTGATCCTTCTTCTCTTCCGAGGCTTGGATGGATGGTAATATTTCAGGAAATGGTTCATCATTCTCATCATTTTCAAAGTTAGAGTTAGAAGGAGAAGGAAAGGAAGAAGTAGACGGAGAGTAATTCAAAATGTCATCTTTATTCATATTCAAAAGCAGAGGTACAGAGGAAATGGTTCCAAGTGGAACGAACTCAAAATTTGAAACGGACTCAATCTTATCTAAAGACCTCAAGACCCTAGGCTCAGACATAGTCATTATATGTGGATTACATGGCAACCCCCTTGGGTAAACAAAATTATCATGACAACTCCAATTGGGGATTATTTCGTTGATGGGTAGGGTGGATTATTGTATATCGGGACTCCTATCTTGGTCTTCACCGATGAGCGTCATCACTTGATCGTCGTCGAATAGTTTGCTGATGTTGATCACTTCTATCTCAGATTTCTGCTCCTTGCTCTGCTCTTGGATCTTGACTTGCTCGAGCTCCTCCCAATCAAGGGTACAATCATAGAATATTTCAAACCCGGGTACTTGCTTTTGAAGGTGAGTACTGAACCAAGGTTCTGAAAATCCACAATAGATGTTGTTCTCTCCTTCTTTGACAAAATACCCATTTAGGGTCTTTGAAAACTGGATATCCTGTACATTGTATAACCCCTCAGATATTGCTCGACAGACTGCTTCGTCCGTCCTTTGAGGTCGCCAGTCCCCACTAACTCTATCTGATGCTCTTATTTTGTTGCTACCATACTGACCACTATACTTGTATTTTATCCTCTCGAACTTTCAAAATCCTTCGTCAGCTCTGCTCTACTTTTGCTTGATTACTTTCAGATCCCCTTCGGTGGGGGTATATCCCATCCCAAATCTATACTCATTGACCAATAGAGATAAGAAAGTGACACTACCATGTTGGTGGGAACCAAGGCCCATACCTGGAAAGTAGAGCATGTTAAGTAATTGACGAAATGAAAAAGGCAGATGCGTACTTGTAGGATCTGGCTCAGTTGTGGCTAAGATGTTGTCAACCTGAAACCCTCCGAGAGAGAAATCCTGCCTTGTATTCCCTTGTAACTCTTCATTACTCTGTCCAGTGGCCAATGTATTCACAGCTGCAGAGTCTACGTGTATTGTCACAGTTGTACCCTTGTAGATGAATTTAATCTTCCGGTATAAAGCGGATGCCACTACATTGGCCCGATGGATCCAAGGCCTACCCGAAGCATCGTCGAATGAGGCGGAGATATCAATGACTTGGAACTCGTTTCAAACTCAGCCGGTCCTACTTGAATTGGTACCGTGAAGACACCCAATATAGCCCTTCCCGGTATTGTCGCACGCCTTGATGGTCATATCCGAAGGTTTCAACTCCGACTGCGGGGCCTAGATGCTTGAACGTACGGAAAGAAAATACATTTAAGGCTGACCCATTATCAACCAAAACTTGAAAAATGCTATTGCCCCGGCATCCAATGGTAATATGCAGAGCTTGTATGTGATCCTTACTTCCTTGAGGAAGATCTGCATCTCCAAAAATAATTGCATTAATGACATATCTACCCCCTACTAGCATGGCTAGTTCTTCTCCCTCCATTGAAACTGGGACCTGAATGCTTGCTAGAGATTTCAGTACCGCATCCCTGTGGACCTTGGAAGCCATCAGAAGTTCCCAAATGGACACATTGGCTTGGGTCTTTTGTAGTTGTTTCAAGACCGGGTTTAGAGGTTCTGGTTGGTTGGCGGGTCCTTTACCTTTCTCTCTTACGGCTTGGGCCGGATCATTTACCATCAGGTGGGATGGTTTGTAGTTCTTCCCTGTTCTGGTTTCTGGTACTTCTTGCTCATCCTCTGGGAATATGAACTCCATCTCAAGGAAATGGTTGTCAACTTGATCTACTTCTCTCTCCTCATCTGAGAGGTAGATGATGAATGGTTCTTCTTCTTCTTATTCTTCTTCTTGTGCTTGTGCTATAAGGTGTGATGAATCTTTCGAGAAATAGAAATCATATTCTTCTTCTTCTTGTTGATGACTACCCAACATGTTTATTTCGTCACCAGATGTGACAACCATATTGCTTACTCCTTCTATGACTGGCATAAGGTCTGAGGGCTTATCTCCCCATTCTATGAAATTGATGTTGTGGTGAGGGAGGGGATTATTCGCCACTGACACTTGTCGGGGCTAGACCTTAAATTTACCGAAATCCAACAGATGTTGTATGGCATGCCTTAATGTATAGCAATTGTCCGTATCATGCCCATGCTGATTGTGGTACTTACAAAAAAGATCCATACGAAAATTCGCTGGAAGAGGACTTGGAGGTGGACGAGGGTCGAGCACAGTCAACTTCTTGGCTTGTATTAATTTGTCCAGAGCCTTGGATCGGGTCATCCCCAAATCGGTAAACTACCTCCTTGGTCTTGCTTACTGTGGTGGGGTGTAACTTGAACTTTCCAAGATCAATGGTTCAGAATTGGTATTAGCTATTTGCTTTACAGATTGATTTCTTGGGTTTCTTGGTGGGTACGCCCTTCTATTGGACACCCCTTCTGACCTTTCTGACTTTCCTGGTAATATATCTCCTCGGGTTATGGCATCCTCCACTTGTTGTCCTGCAACCACGAGCCCTTCAAATGATAGGATGGCCTGGCCGAAGATGTATGTTTTATATGGCCCACTTAAACCTCTCATCATTATTTACACTTGATCTCTTTCAGAGGGTCGATCCCAAAGCTTTGATGCAACACTTCTGAACCGGGTTAGATAGGCCGTGAATGTCTCTCCTTGTACTTGGACCATGGTCTCCAATTGCCTACGGTGGGTCTCTAACTCCGTATTGTAGGAATAGAAACTGATAAATGCTTTGGTGATATCTGACCAAGAATGTATCTATGATGGTTTCAGATTCATCAACCATCGATGAACCCCACCCGTGAGTGAGAATTGGAATGCCTATCCTAACTGCTCATCAGTGAATCCTTCGCCTTACTTCAATAGGCCTGTGAATGATCTTAAATGGGCCCTGGGATCTCCTGTCCCATCAAATTTCTCGATGGTCCATTTAAACTTGGGAGGCAGTTTAGTTTCTGGAAAGAAGCATAATCCTTCGGCATCAATGATTTGACTTTCTACTCCTTTCATGCCCCTTAGTATTTTTTCCACTTGACTCAATCTGTCACTGTATGGGCCATCTTCTTCCTTCGATTTCTTAGTCACTGAGGTAGCCTGAACAACGGACTGTTTATGGGGTACGACACCTTCTACATCTTCGAATGCCGGGTTTATGAAGAAGTTTGACACAGCTGCAGTAGGGGTACCCGGTCTTTGTGGCGGTGCCATATTTACCCTTTCAGAGGTCAACCCTTGAGCCTGCAATTGTAATTGGATATCCCTTACTGCGGCAGCTATCATTCCCATGGTATCCTCCATCTTTTCCATTCTAGCATCCATAGTGTTTGGGACTTGGTTTGATCCTTCAGCCATTGATTTAGTTGATGTGGTTGAGATGGGACTAACTGGCTTTGGTGTGTACACCCTAGATAATCTCCCAGTAATGGGATCCCTTATCTAAGAGGTAGAAATGGTTGTAGTTTGGACTGACTCCTTGGCTGAGTACCGGAAAGGAACCCAAAAGTGATAAATATTAGGACACTAAGATAACGGGAGCGGAAAAAAGTTACATACACAATCAAAGATGACTCAACCAAACAAGAGTTAGCTCCTTCATAAGGGCGAATAGGGTAACATTATCCGAGTCAATTTAATTGAATTTGATTAAGCCATGTGTTCAGTCTTGGGACCTCGTGATTCCACAAATGGATAATCCATGGTACAAAGGTCTGGCCACTTGGGTTACCTAATTCGATGAAATTGAAATGGATATATTAATCCGTCCTCCTTATTAGGGATGATTAGCAAAAGTGGTTCATGATTGAAAAAACCGGTAAACTTCTACTTGATCACAGTATCTATACCGTGACGAAGATTTTCTGATCGTTTTTTAGATTGATGTATCAATATTGAACAGTCAACACAATGAGCATTGTACGATGGAGGGCGTGTACAGACCGCCCACACTAATGTGTATGCGGGTATACGTAACCCTCACGCTCCCAACAAGTGAGAGACAAGAATACTCAAGTGTGGATCCAAACATGTTGACAAGTCAAGGACAAAAATGGGCAGAACTTCGACGTCTCAGATGTAAATATTATGATCGAGTGGATTTTACCATGTTGGTTCAAAAATGGACCAAAAATAACATACATGTGGCTCAAACTGGGTTAGGACAGAAAAGGCCACCTTGACGAGGATGGGGTAACCTATCACCAAATGCTTGATGAATAATGGGCCCCCATTCCCTTTATATACTATGTTGCAAGGATCCAAGCGACGTGGAGTAGCATAACGCATTCCCAGGCGGACCCAAGAAACGCTCGTTAGAGGCTGCTCACCGGTCGTGGTCTCACAAAGTACAAGCCAAGGCTGTGTGTTTCGCCTAGCGGGCTGCCCCATATACATGGGACCTGGTTCGGCTACTCGCACGAATGTGTGACTGAACCCATTCCCCCCAAAGCAATATTATACAAGCATAAATATAGTATCCTAAAATCTAGCATCCAATTCACACAAGGAAAGTTTTCATTTAGGAGTTTGACATTTATATCCCCAGTGAAGTCGCCACTGTGAGGACAAAGATGGAAATCTTTAGAAGTCGCCACCTAGATTTAGGTCTAGGACCTTAGAAATGTGAAATCTCACCCCAAGGTAAGACTTCGATTGACTCATGACCCTTAGATTGGATTTCTGGTCCATCAGAGATTTGGGTAAGCGTCAGGTTACGGTTATAGGAAGGGGTTAGGCACCCAAACCGCCCCGATCGAAATCGGTCTCCTATGCCTTTCCTATGCTAGACTCTATCTGTTAAACCAAACCAAACCAAGGGGTTTGATATCATTGAACCGAATCTGTATCCATCAGATTGCCTACGTATTACGGATTTATTCCAAAAATCAGGTTCACCATTGTAGTTCAGGTGTGATTAAAGTTTATGGATGTGATTTATGCTTGTGCATGATTAAGTTTATTGTTCAAGTTGAAGTTTATGCTTGAAAGGCTGAGAAATCCTATGGGTTAGGATATGGATAGCTCATGTGGACTGATAGATAGTCCTAGTGGATCTAAGGATAACCCTATTTGGGTTGAAATATGGATAACCCATTCTGGGTTGGAATGTGGATAACCCTATGTGGGTCAAAATATGGATAAATATCCTAGTGGATCAATGGATAGTCCAAGTGGACTAAGGTTTAGATCCAAATTTGGGTTTCTCCCAAATGGCCTACGTATCCTAGGGTTTGCCCTAGGAATCAGAATCCATGTAGTTTGGGCTGGATAACCCATTCTAGGTTAATGATTGAAAACCTATTCTAGGTTTAGGGTTGAGAACCTATTCAAGGTTTAGGGTTTACCGATGGGAAAAATCATCCTAAATTACCCTTTTCATCCTAAATTCTAATTTTGGAAAGTTTGGCAAAGCATTTTTCTTTTTTTTATTAAGGCTTTTATTATTCCCATTATGCCCTTCCCAAGAATGTGGGTGCCTAAATGCACATCCCCACACCTAATATGTTTGCTAGGTGTATAGATATGGCAGTTCGACTAGGGTGTTGCATAAATTAAATTATTGCCCAAAATATAATATTCTATCTAAATATAGCATATAAAATATTTATGGCAAGAAATTCACATGTAGTAAGATTGTTTAAAATCTCTCAAATATGGCATGTATTGCAAATAAGGCAAGAGCCTAATATGGTAAGATCTAATATGGCAAGATCTAATATGGCAAGATCTAATATGCAAGATCTAATATGCATCTATATATCAATATGGTAAGTACCAATCATAGAATGCATATATGACATGAATTTTTCAAAAAAAAGAAAGATCTTATATGTTATTTTCTAAACATAGTAAGACTTAAAAAAAAAATTTGCTAAAATATGATAAAAATTTATCTATTCTACCAAAAATAGCAATACATGGAATGTGGCAAACATGGTATGCACAATCCAAACAAAGCATATGAATGCTCCAAATATAGCCATTTATCCAAATATGGCAGAATTCATTTAAACAATCATTGATGTTATAATGAATGAGACATCAATGAAACATTTTTTGAAAAGTACAAAATTATAAAAACAAACATATGTTCAATGTTCTTTGAAAATTTTTAATTTTTATGAAGAAATTTGGAAAGATTAATGACTCAAAACTGTGAAAATTGTGACACAAGGTTCTAGATAATGGATAAAACTATGAACTGTATTCAGATTTGTCACATTATACAAAATGGCCATAAGTAGGTCTTTTGAAACTCAAATCAAGCTCAACTTTTTTTCATAGAAATATGACTTAATATATTATATTTCATATGAAGGATTTGAATCCCAACAGAAAGAAAAAACAGGTCAAAGATATGCCCTAAGACCGAACATGTGCACTGGTCAAATTTGTTCTAGATTTTTGACCAGTTGCACCATAAATTCCAAATAAAATTCTATTCTTAATGAAATTAAATAATGACTTATGTCTATGTACATAACTGTATGATATAAAATTTCATTAAGAAAAACAAGTTAAAACAGTATATTTTCTTTGTGAAAAATGACTCTTTTCAATCATGCAAATCAGTACATCATGACAGATTTAAAATCAGAGCACTATGCACTTAAAAATTGATATCAATTCAACATAAAATGAAAAAAATATGAAACTAGTGCCATTTTTTAGAATACTTTCATGTCTAAAAAGTTCATTTCAAGTGGATTTTCTGATTATGGCCATAAGGCCTTTGTCTAGAGACTTTCTGATGGAGGATTGCATTACATCCGAAAAAAATAGCAATGTCAAAGAAAAATTGTTTAATATATTTTCCCAATTCCAAATGGAACGAAATTTTAAGGGTAGTCTTCTAACATATCAGAGAGACTCCCATAAAATTTTGGGCTTTAAAATCTTAGAAAAAATACATATGATGTACGTCCTAAGTTTGAACCCTAAATCTGGAATTTTCAGATCAGAAAACCACTTTATGAAATTTGCAAAAAAAACACCAAACATCATTGTATATCATTCAAAAATTCATCATTGAATAGCTTAGACAAATTATAATTCATGAAAAATGTTAGACATAGGCATCCTAATATTAACAAGCATGTAATAGAGCATTCATGATTGAGATTTCATAAAAATTAGCCTTTTTCAAGCAAAATTGGCATTCAAGCATTATAACGACCTCTAAATTTGTTTAGAGTACTAACCTTGGGCTCAAATCGAGCGAAACTGTTGATGAAGGGTGATTGGAGGTTGTATCAACCCCCTTTGAATGTGAATCCTCCTTCTCCTTTCTTCTGCTTCTTTCTCTCTTCTCTTTCTCTCTTTTTTTCTTCTCTTTTCTTTCTTTTCTCTTTTCTCTCTCTTTCTTTCTCCCTCTCTCACGTTTTCTCTCTCTCACTCATGTTTTTCTCTTCCTCACCCACGTTGTCCTCTCTCTATGGTCTCCTAAAAGTCACTCTCCTCTCTCTTTTCTTGCCTATTTATAATTTTTCTCTCCTTTTCTAGAAGATCTTTCTTTCCTTTCTTCTTTTTTCTAGAAAATTTTTTTTTTTTTTTTCCTTCTTTTTTCTTTCCTTTTTTTTCTTCTCCTTCCCCCCCCTCCCCTTTTTTTTTCCCCTCCTCAAAAAAAAAATCCTCCCCTTCTTTTTTTTTTCCTTCCCTTCTTCCTTTTTTAATTAATATTTTTAATCTTTTTTTTTCTTTTTTTTTTCTTCCTTTCCCATTTCTTTCCTTTTTTCTCCTTCTTCTTCTAGAAAACCCCTTTTCTCTTTCCTTTCTCTCATTCCTTCTTTTAGAAAAATCCTCTCTCTTTCCTTCCTTTCTTTTTCTTCTTTTTCTTTTTCTTTCCTTCCTTTTTTTTTTTTTTTTTTCTTTTTTTTTTTTTTTTTTTTTCCTTTTCCCTTCCTTTTTTTTCTCTTTTTCCTCTCTCTCTTTCCCTTTAAAAAGAAGGTTTTTTTTTTTTTTTCTCTTTTTCTTTTTTCATTTACTCTCTCTTTTCTTTCTCTTTCCTCCCATATATATATATATATATATATATATATATATATATATATATATATATATATATATATATATATATATATATATATATATATATATATATACATATAATATATCCATAAGATATATATATGTATTATATACAATAATATATTATACATTATACATATATAAAAGAAATACATGCATATGGACTGACATAACTTGGTCTGGATTGGTCTGAGCTGGGCCGAGCTAAGTTAGACTAAGCTGGATTAAGCTGGTTTGGACTAAGGTTGACATTTCATAGTCCATTTCTGTCGCCCTTCCATATGGAATTTTCTAATAGCATCTGTTCCAAATTTTCTACGTTCACTTTGTAGAACATTAAAAATAAGGAATATTGAAGCTTGAATCATCTCATTTGGAAATGAAATGGCCAACTTATGAATTTTTGAAGATTAAATAACCATTTCCATGTGTAATCTTGCATGGGACCCATTGGTGACTTCTACCTGGGATTTTTTACGTCCACTTTGAAGAGGACTAAAAATAAGGAATATTGGCCTTTGAATCATCTGATTCCGATATCAGATGACCAAGATATGATGTCTTGAAGTTTGAATGATAATGCATGCATGATACGATAATTACGTAAATGCCCTTGTATTTTCAAACTACGATATCTTCCTTGTTTGACGTCAGAATTTGATGATTTCGGTCTCATTTTAAAGATAATTTCACGACCTATTCTTCTAAGCAGGTAATAGCCTATGACCCTACTGTGGGGTTCATTAGAGAATCACCAACCTTTGATGATGTGATGAACCGCTAAATAACCAACGGTTCAACCAGGATCTCAAATAGGCTATCCCCGCGTTATCCAAACTTACACACATCCGTAATCATAATCAGAGTAAATACACAATAGCGGAAATCTTATAAATAAATGAACTGAGAACTAAGATGATATCAATAACTTAATAGCAAATTATTCTGTTTCCAACTGAGACATAAATATTTAAATATCAAATACAAGTCTTTATTAAATTCAATAAAAGAAACTTATAAAAATATCTAATCAAATACACACGAGTTGCACTCGCAAGAGGAGTCGTGTGTATCATCTTCAGCTCCAGCTTCCATAGCTGCCACGTTCCCGTACGCAGACGCACCCATGTAGTCTTCAACCGTATAGCCTGCATCATCAACTAAAAATATTCGACGTCGAGGGGTGAGCACACATCACGGCTCAGTGAGTAGCCAAAACAATGCAACAATACATATGCATGCAAAAAGTCAATTTATATCTTTGGTCCGGTTTAAA
This sequence comes from Protea cynaroides, assembly GCA_028583415.1. Taxonomy (NCBI): domain Eukaryota; kingdom Viridiplantae; phylum Streptophyta; class Magnoliopsida; order Proteales; family Proteaceae; genus Protea; species Protea cynaroides. Next base: position 76,495,775 of record CM053267.1, read on the forward strand.
GTTTGCAGTATGCAATAGAAAGGTTTAGGTAGCCAAAGGTCGCGTTTATTGACTCCGCCTCTATACACGAGTGTGTGACGTTACCCGAAGATCACGTTTATCGTCAACTCACATGCACCCAACCATGAACATTATATAACAAAGGTTACGTTTATTGCTATATAGTGCCATACCAACACGTAAGCCCCCTGTTAGCGAGGGCTGCAAACTGGGCTCGCAACTAACCAATCCTAATGCCAAACAGTGTATCCAAGGCCTCACCCCAAAGATCCCTCGGAATGCCCATAGAGATAGAGCTAAGGCCCCCCGGTAGAGTCAGAGACTACAAGGACCGAGACCACCTCCCCGATACTCTACGACATAATAGTTCTTGCTAAAGTAATGGCGATACGACGATGTCAATGCACAAGACTTGAGTTAGAGATAGAGCTAAAGTGCTGAGACCCGCCAAAGGTTAACGTTTATTGACGTTCTCATCACACCTCCCCTGATACTCGCTCGCATCAAGCACATCAACCACACACATACAAGCACATGCCTATTCCTATCATCATCATCATCATCATGTTATAAACAATAAAGTAAATATGCATGAACAAGTAATAGAAATATTGGATGGCATGCTGTATGCACATTACAAACATATTCGCATAGAATCAAACATAGCATAGGACTCAAGAAATAGAAAACAGTTTATTATTAACCAATTTAGTTTGGGGTTAAGGTTCCTCACCTTAGCTTGCTATAAGATACTTTTCCAAGCTTTAAAATCACCTTTACAATGTTATTATATTGCTAGAAGACCTAACAAAATCGATAGAATTTAATTAGAATAAATTCTGAATTTAAAAACCATTCTGTCAACTGAGGGTCGATACTAGGGTCGATGCTAGGGTCGATGCTAGGGTCGATGGGTCTATCGACCCTCCCCTCTTTCTGGACTTCCCGAATGCTGAGGGTCGATGGTCAGGAATACCTAGGGTCGGATGGCCTATCGACCCTGGGTGCGACCCTCGGTGCACTCTGGTCCAATTTCCACTTTTTAATCCATTCTTCGTGTTTGGGGTCCTATGGTTTGCTTCTACATTCCATTAAACATTCATTCCATGGTCTGAAACCATGAATCATCCTCCTAGATGGCTTTCATGCATTCTCTTAGGGTTTTCCATGAAAACCTAACCATGGATGGATGGTTTGGGTTTCTCCGAGATCACTCTCTCTCCAATAACTATCCTAAGGTCTGTAGAAACTTATGGAATTAGTATCCATACCTGAGAAGATTAATCTTTCTCTGCAATTCTTCTCCTTTTTGCTAAGCTCTCTTGCTTGCCTCTCTTCTTCCTCTTTTCTTCTCCTCTCTTTCTCTCAATTCAATTAGGGTTGTGAAAGGAGTGAAAGTGGCTTAGGGACGTCCCTTAAATAGACTAGGAACATCCTAAATAAGTCCCATTGGGATTTGGAAAGAATCCCAATCGAAAAATATAGAAATTTCCTAATTTCTATATTCGGCAGAAACCGAGGGTCGATGGGAGGGTCGATGATCCCGTCGACCCTAGGGTCTTAAGCTGTCCGACCCTCCCTCCAAAACCGAGGGTCTGACTTTCTGTTTTGGGAGGTCCGACCCTGCTTAGCTGGGTATGCGACCCTTCCCCTAATTTAAGTGTTTTTGGGTCGATTTGATACTTGGGATCTCGATCTCCTTCACGCCCTTGGTCCATTTGACTCGACCATGATGGGTAAACCTGGTTCAAGGTGGTAAGACCGGGTTAGATTGACACGGGTCTTACATCTCAAATAGGCTATCCCCGCGTTATCTAAACTTACACACATCCGTAATCATAATCAGAGTAAATACACAATAGCGGAAGTCTTATAATAACATGAACTGAGAAACTAAGATGATATCATTTAATTTAATAGCAAATTATTCTGTTTTCAACTGAGACATAAATATTTAAATACCAAATACATGTCTTAATAAATCCAATAAAGAAACCTATAAAATATCTAATCAAATACACACGAGTTGCACTCGCAAGAGGAGTCGTGTGTATCCACTTCAGCTTCAGCTTCCATCGCTGCCACGTTCCCGTACGCGGACGCATTCACGTAGTCTTCAACGGTATAACCTGCATCATCAACTAAAAATATTTGACGTCGAGGGGTGAGCACACATCACGGCTCAGTGAGTATCCAAAACAATGCAACAATACATATGCATGCAAATCAATTCATATCTTTGGTCTGGTTTATAGTTTGCAATGCGCAATAGAAAGGTTGGGTGGTCAAAGGTTAACGTTTATTGACCCCGCCTCTATACACAGGGTGTGGAAGTCCGCCCGAAGGTTAGCGTTTATCGACGTCCCCATCCACCCTAATCATGACATTATACAACAAAGGTTAACGTTTATTGCTATATAATACCATACCAACACGTAAGCCCCTGTTAGCGAGGGCTTGCAAACTGGGCTCGCAACTAACCAATCCTAATGCCAAACAGTGTATCCAAGGCCTCACCCCAAAGATCCCTCGGAATGTCCATAGAGATAGAGCTAAGGCCCCCGGTAGAGTCGAGACTACAAGGACCGAGACCACCTCCCTGATACTTTACGACATAATAGTTCTGCTAAAGTAATGGCGATACGACGATGCTAATGCACAAGACTTGAGTTAGAGATAGAGCTAAAGTGCTGAGACCCGCCAAAGGTTAACGTTTATTGACGTTCTCATCACACCTCCCCCGATACTCGCTCGCATCAAGTACATCAACCACACACATACAAGCACATGCCTATTCCTATCATCATCATCATCATCATGTTATAAACAATAAAGTAAATATGCATGAACAAGTAATAGAAATATTGGATGGCATGCTGTATGCACATTACAAACATATTCGCATAGAATCAAGCATGGCATAGGACTCAAGAAATAGAAAACAGTTTTTGTTATTAACCAATTTAGTTTGGAGTTCTGGTTCCTCACCTTAGCTTGCTAATAGATACTTTTCCAAGCTTTAGAATCACCTTTACAGTGTTATTATATTGCTAGAAGACCTAACAAAGTCGATAGAATTTAATTAGAATTTATTCGGAATTTAAAAACTACTCGTTAACCGAGGGTCGGAGGTAGGGTCGGAGTCGGGATCGACCCCGGGTGCGACCCTCCCTTAACTCCGAACTTCCCGAACACCGAGGGTCGATGGTCGAGAACACCTAGGGTCGAATGGTCATCGACCCTCGGTGCGACCCCGGTGCACTTTGGTCCAATCCCCTCTTTTAATCCATTCTTCGTGCCTGGAATCCTATGGCTTGCTCCTACATTCCATTCTACATTCATTCCATGGTCTGAAACCATGTATAACCCACCTAGATAGCTTTCATGCACTTTCCTATGGTTTTCCATGAAAACCTAACCATAGATTGATGGTTTGGGTTTCTCCGAGATCACACTCTCAACATTAACTAACCTAAGGTCCGTAGAAACTCATGGAATTAGTATCCATACCTGAGAAGATAATATTTCTCTCAGCAACTCTTCTCTTTTGGCTTAATTTCTCTTCCTTCCCTTTCTTCTTCCTCTTTCCTTCTCCTCTCTTTCTCTCAATTCGATTAGGGTTGTGAAAGGAGTGAAAGTGGCTTAGGGACGTCCTTTAAATAGGGTAGGAACATCCTAAATAAGTCCCTCAGAGATTAGGAAAGAATCCCAATCGAAAATTAGGAAATTTCCTAATTTCTATATTCGGCAGAATCCGGGGTCGTGGGAGGGTCGATGATCTCGTCGACCCTAGGGTCTTAAGCCGTCCGACCCCTCCCTTCAAAACCGAGGGTCCGACTTTCTGTTTTGGGAGGTCCGACCCCCGCTTAGCTGGGTATGCGACCCTTCCCCTATTTTAAGTGTTTTTGGGTCGATTTGATACCCGGGATCTCGATCTCCTTCACGCCCTTGGTCCATTTGACTCGACCATGATGGGTAAACCTGGTTCAAGGTGGTAAGACCGGGTTAGATTGGCACGGGTCTTACAACTCCCCCCAACTTATAAAAATTTCGTCCTCAAAATTGTACGTACCTTCTGAATCAAATAAGTGAGGGTATTGCTTTCGCATAGCATTTTCTTCTTCCCATGTAATCTCTTCCATGTCTCTACTTTTCCATGTGACCTTAACATAGTAGATATCTCCGTTGCGTAGACGTTGAACCTTTCGACTAGTGATCTCTGTTGGTGTTACTTCAAATGTCAAATCATCGGCCAATCCCGGCAAATCTACTCGTCAAAACATGCGTTGGATCTTTGACATACTTCTTCAATAGGGAAATGTGAAATACGTCATGCACACTTGACATAGATGGTGGTAGTGCTAACCGATATGCCACTTTTCCACGCTTCGCTAGAATTTCATACGGCCCGACATATATTGGACTTAGTTTCCCTTCCGTCCGAACCTCTTCAATCCTCGCATGGGCGATACCTTCAAAAAATACTTTATCACCCACCGCGAACTCCGGATCTCTTCGCCGAGTATCCGCATATTGCTTCCGACGGTTCCGAGCTGTTCTCACTCTTTCCTTGATAATGCCGACCACTCGACAAGTTTCTTCCACAAATTCCGGTCCAACAATACTACGTTCTCCAACTTCATTCCAAAAACAAGGGAGTTCGACACTTCCCCGCCATACAAGTGCTTCATAAGGTGACATCCGTATAGTAGCCCGATAGCCGTTGTTATAAGCCAAACTCGATCGGTGGTAATCTTTCGTCCCATGATCCCTTGAAATCAATTACACATGCTCGTAGCATATCTTCTAGAATCTGAAGTGTACATTCCGACCGGTCCATCCGTCTCGTGGGTGGAATGCAGGACCGAACTTTAGCGTTGTACCCATAGCCTTTTGCAATCCTTCCCAAAACTTGGAAGTAAATCGTGGATCTCTATCGGACACAATGCTTTCCCGGTACACCGTGTAACCGAACAATATTATCCACATACGGCTTCGCTAACCTTTCCAAAGGTATACCGAGGTCGTATAGGTATGAATCGAGCTGTTTTAGTCGGACGGTCCACAATCACCCAAACCGCGTCAACTACTCGAGGAGTCAATGGTAGTCCCGTGACGAAGTCCATAGTGATGCAGTCCCATTTCCATGCCGGTTCCGGTAATGGCCGTAACAATCCTGCGGGTCTTTGTCGTTCAGCCTTTACTTCCCGACAATTTAGGCATTGAGACACGAACTTGGCTACATCCGCTTTCATTCCCCTCCACCAATATAGTTTCTTCGGATCATGATACATTTTTGTACTTCCGGGATGTATCGAATAGATGGTGGTATGGGCTTCTTTCATCGGTCGCTGTCTAATGTCCATACTTTCTGCCTCCGGGTACACATATTCTTCCTTTGTATTTCAGTACTTTCGCGTCATCCAAGGTGAACTCGGGGTTAGTCCTACCTTTCTCAATATCTTCTTGTACTGTTCTCGGATAAGGATCCGCTTTGATAGCCGTCTTCACTTCATCCACTATATCCGGTATAATCTTCAATGCCGCGAACATATCCCAAAAACCGATGAATAAACCCTTGGTTGGCTGATTCATCCGTTGTATCTATCACATACCGCTCGTTGCCGCGATTGAATACCATTCCGGTGGTACACATTGCGGCGGTCGTGCTAACTTCTCCTTGTGATTTTATCATTGCTTTTCTGCTTAATGCATCCGCTACTACGTTCGCTTTTCCCGGATGATACTGGATATCACAATCATAGTCTTTCAATAGTTCTAGCCATCTTCGTTGTCTCATATTCAACTCCTTCCGATTAAATAAATAAGTAAGACTTTTATGGTCCGACTTAATCTGAAATTTCTCTCCGTATAAGTAATGTCTCCATATCTTGACAAGGAGTACTACCCGCCGCTAGCTCCAGATCATGAATGGGATAATTTTTCTCATGTACCTTCAACTGTCTTGAAGCATAAGCAATCACTTGCTCTCCTTGCATAAGCATACATCCTAATCCCAATCCCGAGGCATCAGTGTATAAGGTAAACGTCTGTCCTGGAATAGGAATAGTCAAAATCAGGAGGGATATCAATCTGGATTTCAATGTCTGGAAGCTCTTCTCACATTTATCCGTCCACACAAACTTTTCACCTTTCTTAGTCAAACTGGTGAGAGGTACGGCAATTCGAGAATAGTCTTCTACGAATCTCCGATAATAACCAGCTAGACCCAGAAAACTTCTGATTTCCGAAACACCCTTTGGTGCCTCCCACTTTACAATAGCCTCGATCTTGCTGGGATCCACTTTGATTCCTTCAGCGGATACTACATGGCCTAGGAATGCGACTTCACTTAGCCAAAACTCGCACTTTGAAAATTTGGCATATAGCTTCTCTTTCCTTAAACGTTGTAGGGCTGCGTTTAGGTTCTTGATATGGGTTTCCTTGTCCTTGGAATATACCAATATGTCATCAATAAATACTATAACCGACGTATCCAACATATCGTGGAAAACTCGGTTCATAAGTTCCATGAACGTTGCCGGTGCATTAGTTAATCCGAAAGACATAACCAAAAATTCATAATGTCCATATCCGGTCCCGAATGCCGTCTTTGGAATATCACCTTCTTTAATCTTCGGCGATGATAGCCAGATCGAAGATCGATCTTAGAAAATACTCTTGCTCCTTGTAACTGATCGAACAAGTCATCGATCCGAGGTAGTGGATATCGATTCTTGATTGTCAGTTTATTCAACTCCCGATAGTCGATGCATAATCGAACGCTACCATCCTTCTTCTTTACGAACAACACCGGTGCACCCCATGGAGATATACTGGGTCGAATATAACCCTTGTCCAGCAGTTCTTGTAGTTGCACTTTTAATTCCTTCCGCCCCGTAGGAGCCATTCTATAAGGTGCTTTAGACACCGGTGCGGCTCCGGGTATAAGGTCTATCACAAACTCCGTGGCTCAGTCGGGTGGTAATCCGGGTAGTTCCACTGGAAATACGTCAAGATAGTCCCGCACGACATCAATATCTTCCATTCGTGGCGCTTCCTTGGTTAGGTCGACCACGGATACTAGATACCCGATTGCCCCCTTCTCAAGTCACTTCTTAGCCTTTAGTACCGAAAGTATGAGCTTGCGCCTCCGGGGAAGTTTGGTACCCGAGAAACTTAATTCTGCTCCTTCTTTGTCTTTGAACGTTAGCTTCTTTTCGGCGCATAATAGATTTGTAGAATGCCGAGCTAACCAGTCCATTCCCAAGATGACATCAAAGTCTCGCCATCTCAAGTTGTATCAAGGTTGCATCTAAAGTCTTCTCTCCAATGAGAACTGGACATGGTCCATAACCTTTCTCTAGTTCCACTTCTAACCCCATCGGTGATCGTACAAGTAATTTGTAGTCTAATGTTTTGATTGGTAATTTTGTCTTCTTTCCAAATGACACATATAAATGAATGAGTAGCTCCGAAATCGAAGAGTACTCGGCGGGTACGCCATTTATAGGTACAATACCCGTGATTTATCTTTACTTAGTCTCGCATGCTCATTCAATGTAATTATAACTTTAAAAGTTTCAGCCATACCCGTGACCACATTGGGTGATGCGGCCGCATCCTCGGACGTAACAGCATATACACGTCCCCGATGGAATTGCTTCTTGGGCTTAGGGCACTCCCTTGCCATATGTCCCGGCTGGTTGCGCTTAAAACACTTCGTGACTTCGGAATTTGGCTTTGGCCGAGGTTGAGCTGCCGGAGTAGTCTTGGTTGCAGCAGTAAAATTCCGAGGACGGAAAGGCTTATATGTCTTGTTATTGCCTCCGTTGTAAGAATTTCCGGGCTGGCCTTTTGATGCCTCTCGTTTTGAGTAAAATAACTCTCCTTCCGGCTCGATTCAATCACTCGAGCAATCTGGACAGCTTCGCTATAAATTTTCTTCTCTAAGCCCGTAACATGTTCCCTGATACTTCCTCTCGCCCCGTGACGAACCTACGGGTTTTGGTATCTTCTTCTTGCATGCTAGCCGGTGCAAAGAAAAACAGCTCTTCGTAGCGCCGTTGATATGAGTCCACTGGCCATCCGTCCCCGATATAGGCTCGAGAACTCCTTCTCCATCGAATCTCCCAAGCTCCGTGGAAAATATTTCTCAAAGAAGGCTTCTTTATATATAGCCCATGTCGGGAGGGCGTGCTTGGTCGCAAATATGCCTTCGTGGATTTCCACCAATGATGTGCGTCGCCCTTGAGCATGAAGGTGGCGCATAGTACTTTCTCTTCCTCCGTGATAGTCATCATGAGGAAATTTCTCTCCATCTCGTCTATCCAGGTGGGCTGGCCACAACGGATCGGACGGTTTGCCGTTGAATTCTTTGGGTTTCATCTTCAAAAAAATCTCTCCACTAGTCGGGAGTGGTCCACCGGGTTTTGGGGGTTTGCCCCAAACATATGGTGTGGATACCGGTAATCACCCCGAGCCGCTCCCGGAACCCGCACTGGAATCTGTGCAGCCGGTTGCCGAGGTGTCCGATGAGCGGGGTGGTTACCCACCGGTGCCGCACCGGCTTGTCCCGTGTGCATGGGTGCAGCCCGAGTGGCTTGAAACATAATTCCCATGGCAACCTCGCATCCGAGCCGGCGCCGCGTGTTGCATCCGGCTGCGCCGCCGTGCCAAATTCATCACCACGGTTGTTAGCCTCCGTGGTGGAGGTGGCAAATTTGTAGGGTTTGCCGGTTCCGGGATTACCCGGTGCATAGTTATTTTCTTGACTAGTCTCCTCCACGGGGTGGTGGTGGTGGGACTGCATTTCGGGTCCGGTCGGGTCACCCTACGCCCGGACATGATTCCTTTCGGTGATTGGTGGTGCCTGAAAATTGTCAAAATAGGTGAGAAGTCATTCATATTTCATGTAGGCACGCTAATCGATAATCAATTCCAATTCTAGCTCATTTTATAAAAAAATATTGTCCTTTCTATGCGGGGTCGATGGTGAGGGTCGATGGTATGTCTGACCCTTGGTATTCGACCCCCCGGGAATAACCTGCTCTTCCCGAGAGCCGAGGGTCGATGCGAGGGTCGATGGGTATCCGACCCCCCGTTCCGACCCTTGATTTTCTCCGTCGATTCCCGAGAGCCGAGGGTCGATGGGAGGGTTGATTCGAGGGTCGATTGTGCTAGTCGAATTGTCCGACCCTCCGACCAAAAATCAGAATTTTAAGATCCGATTTTGGGTCATTTCTCACTATTCCTCCTCCGTTTCGACTCGCCTCCTCCTCTCCGAGCTGCTACGGTGCTACTCTACCATTTTTTATCGGTTTGACTCCGGGTCTCGACGTCCACGTCATCACTACAGGTATGTCTTCCCATTTTACCTGTTTCTAGGTTTCCATTTCTAGGTTTTTGCACCTTTAACTTGTATTTTCCAAATTAAACTTTTTCCAACCGTAAAAATTCGATTTTTATTGGGGGCTTTTGTTGTTGGTGTCTCGAGGAACGAAAGCCCGCAAAATTTTTTGAGTTTCATCGGTTGGTTATCGAGAAACTTGAAATTTTCTCTTTTTGCCCTAATTTGTCGACGTTTTTGATTTTTCTTGAATTTCTTCAAATTGGACATCGTTAGTTAAAATTTCCTACTGCATGTGGGTTGTAGGGTATGTTTAAACCTAAGTAAGTTCTTATGCCCACTTGTATGGTGAGAAATGGGGCTTTATAGTCAACTTACGTCGTTATTAAATCAAGTTTCGGGATTTTTATCCTATTAACTCCTTGTTTTCCTTTTCTTTCTTATTTTGCCGGATACCATGGCTCGTACTAAGGTACCCGGAGTTCGTGATCCCCTTCGCTTCCGCTCCAATGAAGCCGAGGCACGGTATGCCGACTATGCCCGTAAGAAGGTTGAGGGTGGTCGTATGGTGAACTTGGCTGAGTTAGCCGTGTTCAACGGAGAGGGAGCCTTTGGTGACATGGGGTGGCTTCCTCGTCATTACATACGACGCGTGCACATGCCCGGATTTGGCGCGCCGGCTCTATTGTAATCTCCGGGTGGTGGGGAATTACAATGACGTTGAGCATGGTCGGAGTTGCGCATCACCGGCTACGCCAAAGGGGTAGATATCTCCTTCGACCATCGGCAGCCGGCCGACTTGTTGGGCATTCCTTATGATGGCCCCATGGTGTACCGGGCGCCCGGAGAGCCACGCTTGTTGAGATGGAGATGAGGGCAGAGATCGACAATCGCTGCTCCGCCCCGATCGATGGGCGATGAGAGCTTGTTATTTGCGCCCAGCTCCACGGGTCTTCTCGCAAGATTATCCAAAGATAATCCGATCCCGCGGAGTGGACACTATGAGAGGGTTTCTCGCCTGACCCGGCTTTTGATATACAGGATATGCACACGCCAGCCCGTCTCGCCTTCCATACATCATCATGCGGACTATGATTAGTGCTACATTGTCCGGCCATAGGGGTAATCTACCCTATGGACGCATGATTACAAGTGCTACCGACCCGCCCGGGGGTTGACCTGTTAGATGAGAAGATCCAGGAGAAGACCTTCTCGCCGCCCTAGATTGGGAGGCAATCCGCAAGATGGGTATACGGGATGCCCCGGGTTAGTGATGAGGAGAGGAACGCGATGGTGCGCCCTCACACTCGTATTGAGATGGCCGATGCCGAGGCTGCCGCCGCCGCCGCTAGAGCTCGCGCGGATCCCGCCGACGATGATGACCGTATGTATATGGATGTCGACTCGATACCACCGCCTTCACCCACACATGCGGCCGGTGTTGGTACTTCTTCCGCGGCGGATCCCGCACCCGAGGCTGGTCCTTCTCATGCGGCTGGTCCTTCACTCCCACCTTCCGACATGATGGAGATGCTCCGCAGAGATCGGGGAGGCTCAAGCACGGATCTGATCCGAGGATGGAGGAGCTGCTAGACGCCGCCCAGCGTATGAGGGTGGATGAGCCGTTATCGGTCCAAGCGGGCGACCGATAGGAGAGTAGCCGATCTTGCAGCCTAGTCTCCTGGACGACCCGCACCGCGTGGCTTGGTTGACTAGGGTCTATGCCGAGGACTATGACCGAGATCGTGAGGCACCGCCTCCTCCTTCGCCTCCAGCTTCTTGATTGCACTTTATTTTCTTGTACTACTGGAGTAACCGTCCGGGCTGTGGACTGCACTCGCTTTAGTTATGTATATACATTTTTTGTCTCTCTCTCATTGTATGTAACTTGTTTCCCTTTTTATAGATGCATTATTCTCTTTTTAAATTTGGTCTCAATCATCACTTGTGCTTACAAAGGTGTTTATATTAAAGCTTTTAATTTATCCTATCTCGCTCACTATTGTCTTGAATGTATGCTAGTTCAACGGACAAGGCCCGAGATGCTCGATACCAAGTTGTCACACCCCACCTCCGCACCGCTCGTAATGGTGCGATGAACCGCTAGCAAACCAACGGTTCAACCAGATCTCAAATAGGCTATCCCCGTGTTATCTAAACTTACACACATCCGTAATCATAATCGAGTAAATACACAATAGCGGAAGTCTTATAATAACATGAACCCGAGAAACTAAGATGATATCATTTAATTTAATAGCAAATTATTCTGTTTTCAACTCGAGACATAAATATTTAAATACCAAATACATGTCTTAATAAATCCAATAAAGAAACCTATAAAATATCTAATCAAATACACACGAAGTTGCACTCGCAAGAGGAGTCGTGTGTATCCACTTCGGCCTTCGCCTTCCATCGCTGCCACGTCCCCGCACGCTGACGCATTCACGTAGTCTTCAACGGTATAACCCGCATCATCAACTAAAAATATTCGACGCCGAGGGGTGAGCACACATCACGGCTCGTGAGTATCCAAAACAATGCAACAATACATATGCATGCAAATCAATTTATATCTTTGGTCCGGGTATATAAGTTTGCCGCGATGCAATAGAAAGGTTTAGGTAGCCAAAGGTCACGTTTATTGACCCCGCCTCTATACACGAAGTGTGTGACGTTACCCGAAGATCACGTTTATCGCCAACTCACATGCACCCAATCATGAACATTATATAACAAAGGTTACGTTTATTGCTATATAGTGCCATACCAACACGTAAGCCCCCCGTTAGCGAGGGCTGCAAACCGGGCTCGCAACTAACCAATCCTAATGCCAAAAGTGTATCCAAGGCCTCACCCCAAAGCATCCCTCGAATGTCCATAGAGATAGAGCTAAGGCCCCCGGGAGAGTCGAGACTACAAGGACCGAGACCACCTCCCCGATACTCTACGACGTAATAGTCTCCGCTAAAGTAATGGCGATACGACGATGCTAATGCACAAGACTTGAGTTAGAGATAGAGCTAAAGTGCCGAGACCCGCCAAAGGTTAACGTTTATTGACGTTCTCATCACACCTCCCCGATACTCGCCGCATCAAGTACATCAACCACACACATACAAGCACATGCCTATTCCTTCTCATCATCATCATCATCATCATGTTATAAACAATAAAGTAAATATGCATTAACAAGTAATAGAAATATTGGATGGCATGCCGTATGAACATTACAAACATATTCGCATAGAATCAAGCATGGCATAGGACTCAAGAAATAGAAAACAGTTTTTGTTATTAACCAATTTAGTTTGGAGTTCCGGTTCCTCACCTTAGCTTGCTAATAGATACTTTTTCAAGCTTTATAATCACCTTTACAAGGGTTATTATATTGCTAGAAGACCTAACAAAGTCGATAGAATTTAATTAGAATTTATTTGGAATTTAAAAACTACTCGTTAACCGAGGGCCGGAGGTAGGGCCGGAGTCGGATCGACCCCGGGTGCGACCCTCCCTTAACTCCGAACTTCCCGAACACCGAGGGTCGATGGTCGAGAACACCTAGGGTCGAATGGTCATCGACCCTGGCGCGACCCTCGGTGCACTTTGGTCCAATTCCCCTCTGTTAATCCATTCTTCGCGCCCGGAATCCTATGGCTTGCTCCTACATTCCATTCTACATTCATTCCATGGTCTGAAACCATGTATAACCCTCCTAGATAGCTTTCATGAACTTTCCTATGGTTTTCCATGAAAACCTAACCATAGATTGACGGTTTGGGTTTCTCCGAGATCACACTCTCAACATTAACTAACCTAAGGTCCCGTAGAAACTCATGGAATTAGTATCCATACCCGAGAAGATAATCTTTCTCTCGCAACTCTTCTCTTTTGGCTTAATTCCTCTTCCTTCCTTCCCCTTCTTCTTCCTCTTTCCTTCTCCTCTCTTTCTCTCAATTCGATTAGGGCTGTGAAAGGAGTGAAAGTGGCTTAGGGACGTCCTTTAAATAGGGTAGGAACATCCTAAATAAGTCCCTCCGAGATTAGGAAAGAATCCCAATCGAAAAATTAGGAAATTTCCTAATTTCTATATTCGGCGAACCCGAGGGTCGATGGGAGGGTCGATGATCCCATCGACCCTAGGGTCTTAAGCCGTCCGACCCTCCCTTCAAAACCGAGGGTCCGACTTTCTGTTTTGGGAGGTCCGACCCCTTAGCCGGGTATGCGACCCTTCCCCTATTTTAAGTGTTTTTGGGTCGATTTGATACCCGGGATCTCGATCTCCTTCACGCCCTTGGTCCATTTGACTCGACCATGATGAGTAGCCTGATAGCTGTTGTTATAAGCGAACTCGATCAATGGTAATTTTTCATCCCATGATCCTTTAAAATCGATTACACAGGCTCGAAGCATGTCTTCTAAAATCTGAATGGTACGCTCTGACTATCCGTCTGTCTGAGGATGGAATGCAGTACTAAACTTCAATGTTGTACCCATAGCCTTTTGCAATCCTTCCCAAAAATTTGAAGTAAATCGTGGATCTCTGTCGAACACAATGCTTTTGGGTACACCGTGTAGTCTGACAATATTGTCCACATACAACTTAGCTAACCTCTCCAGTGTATACTGAGGTCGTATAGCTATGAATCGAGCAATTTTTGTCAGGCAGTCTACAATCACCCAAACTGTGTCCACTACTCGGGGAGTCAATGGTAATCCGGTGACGAAGTCCATAGTGATGCAGTCCCATTTTCATACTGGTTCTGGTAACGATTGTAACAGTCCTGCAGGTCTTTGTCGTTCCGCCTTCACCCTCTGACAGTTTAGGCATTGAGACACGAACTTAGCTAAATTTTTTTTCATTCCTCTCCACCAATATAATTTTTTTAGATCATGATACATTTTTGTACTTTCAGGATGTATCGAATAGACGGTGGTGTGGGCTTCTTTCATTAGTCGGTGTCTAATGTCCAAATTTTCTATTTCAGATACACATATTCTTTCTTTGTACTTCAGTACCTTTTCATCATCTAAGGTGAACTCAGGAATAGTCCTACCTTTTTCGATGTCCTCTTGTACCGTTCTCAGGTAAGGGTCTGATTTAATGGCGGCTTTCACTTCATCAATTATATCAGGTACAATCTTCAATGTTGCAAACATATTTGAAAATCAATGAATAAACCCTTGGTTGGTTGGTTCACTCAGTGCATCTATCACGAACTACGCATTATCATCATTGAATACTCTTCCTGTAGTACACATTGCTGCAGTCGTGTTAACTTCTCCTTGAGATTTTATCATTGCTTTCCTACTCAGCGCATCAGCAACTACGTTAGCCTTTCCTGGATGATACTGGATATCACAATCATAATCCTTTAATAATTCCAGCCATCTTCTTTGTCGCATGTTCAACTCCTTCTGATTAAATAGATAAGTAAGACTCTTATGATCTGATTTAATCTGAAATTTCTCTCCATACAAATAATGTCTCCATATCTTGACAGCATGTACCACAGCCGCTAATTCCAAGTCATGAGTGGGATAGTTCTTCTCATGTGTCTTCAGTTGTCTAGAGGCATATGCAATTACTTGTTCTCCTTGCATAAGTACACATCCTAAACCCAATCCTAACGAATCAGTGTACAAAATAAATGGCTGTCCTGGTATAGGAATAGTCAAGACCGGAGCAGATATCAATCTAGCCTTCAATGTTTGAAAACTTTGCTCACATTTATCAATCCAAACAAACTTTTTTCCCTTCTTAGTCAAACTGGTGAGAGGTACGGTAATTCGGGAATAGTCTTCCACAAATCGTTAATAATACCCAGCTAGACCTAGGAAACTTCTAATTTCTGCAACGCTCTTTGGTGCTTCCCACTTCACAATGGCTTCAATCTTACTAGGACCTACTTTCATCCCTTCAGTGGAAACAACATGGCCTGGGAAGGCGACTTCATTTAGCTAAAACTCACACTTTGTAAATTTGGCGTAAAGCTTCTCTTCCCGTAACCGTTGTAGAGCGGCTCTTAGATTCATAATATGAGTTTCCTTGTCCTTGGAGTAGACCAATATATCATCAATGAATACAATGACCGACGTATCCAACAGATCATGGAATACCCGATTCATAAGTTCCATAAAAGTTACTGGCGCGTTCGTCAATCCAAAAGACATGATCAAAAATTCATAATGTCCATATCTGGTCTTGAATGTTGTCTTGGGAATATCACCATCCTTAATCTTCAACTGATGGTATCCTAACCGCAGATCAATCTTGGAGAACACCTTGGCACCTTGCAACTGATCGAACAGATCATCGATCCGAGGCAATGGGTATCGATTCTTGATTGTTAGCTTATTCAGTTCCCGGTAGTCTATGCACAGTCGAATACTACCATCCTTCTTCATTACGAATAATACTGGCGCTCCCCATGGTGATATGCTAGGTCTGATGTAACCCTTTTCCAGTAGTTCTTGTAACTGTATTTTTAATTCCTTTAGTTCAGTAGGAGCCATTCGATAAGGTGCTTTAGATACTGGTGCGGCTCTGGGTATCAAATCTATAACAAACTCTGTAGCTCTGTCGGGTGGTAGTCCTGGTAGTTCTTCAGAAAATACATATGGAAAGTCACACACGACATCAATATCCTCCATTCGTGGTGCTTTGTCATACCCCAATTCTGATCCAACCAGAATGGTGTGAGTGAACCGTCATTGAACCAACGTTCACACCAGGATCTCGAATAGACCGTGTCCACTCATACAAACCATTACACATAACCACAATCAGAATATAAATATACAGCGGAAGACTTTAAATAGAATGAACTGAGTATCTATTGATAATTTAAATAAGTATCAAATTATCCAAATTCAAACACATAAAATAATATCATTACATCTCTTTAATCCAATAAAAAATAAGTAAAATAAATAAAGAAAAACCAATCAAAGGTATACGCAGAAAGGGCACTCGCATGAAGCGTCATGCTCATCCTCTCCTGCCTGTACACCCAGAGCAGCAACATCACCATAAGCCGGGGCATTCACGTAGTCATCCACAGTGTAACCTGCATCAACATCTAAAACAATGTACGTACAAAGGGTGAGCTCACAACTTAGCCCAGTAAGACAATCAGACAGTTTCACAATATTATGCATGAGTAACAATCATTTTATGCAGTGGTCTGGTTTTAAGTTTGCAATGTGCTATAGAAAGGTTTGGTGGCCCCCGCACCTCTATACATGAGTGTGTGGCACCTCATGGATCACACCCCCATCGGCCCACATGCACCCATCATGGAATAGAGATAGAGCTAAGATACCCCCCGTACCTCCCCTGATACTCTACCCATACCAGTACCTAAGCCCCTACTTGCCAGGGCTCGTAAACTGGGCTCGCAACTAACCAATCCTATATGTCATCAATGTACGCTCTATTCCACAGCCGTCTACGGCATAGAGATAGAGCTAAGGCATTCCCACACCTCCCCTGATGCCCTATCCTCAACTAACCCACTAGGATAGAAACAATACGTAGGTAGACCCTATCCCAACATAACTCCCTATGGCATTGAGATAGAGCTAAAGCATCGTGGACAAGCCAGCGTCGACCTCGGAGACCACAATGCCACATATCCATGGCCAGGCCAACATCAATATCGGAGACCACCGTACCACAACCTTCCCCTGATGCCCCACCCGTACCAAGCATGTTAAGATAGAATACTACAAAAGGTGCTAGTGTGAAGAGCGATCCCAGGCCCATGCCCCACTCCACACACTAACGAAAACAATCACATGCATAATAATTACATCATATCAATGCATGAACAATAATAATAACTGAAAGTAAAGGATGGCATGTGAATATGCACAAACATCACATAATAGATATTCAGGTGATTAACAACAACTTACTGTCCATTAATTATTAGGTTTAGGTCAGATTCCCTTACCTGACGCTCGTTCGATAACTTGCTCTACGTCGCAAGATCCAAACGATATGTCACAAAATCCTACAATATTATTAGGGTTTCATTAGAATATTTTTCTTAGGGTTTCATGTTGGTCGGAAACCAACACGGTTACAAAATACCCTCAGGGCTAACCGGTGGCATATACCGGTCGCAGCTCTGTGGGGAAGACTGGTGACCGGTATGGTCAGCCGGTCCCCACAGACCAGCCTCCCGAGGGATACCGGTGGCAACATACCGGTCGCACCATGTGCAACAGATATAGTCGACCGGTATGTCTCCGGAAGACCATACATGGGTTTTCGACTGCCATCGATCATCCTCCATGGATTTTCAAGGTTTCTCCTATCCATTCCAAGTCTAAACTTGGAGTTAGAGTTATCCCCAACTCATTCAAGTCTCGTTTCGATGAATATCATCTCGAAACTCGAATCCAGGGTTTGACGGCAACTTAGGGTTTATTGGGCAATTTAGGGTTTTAGATCAATACCTACTTTTCATGGTATTGATCCACCCACACAACTAACATAGGGTAAGAAGATTGATTCAAACACTTACCGTTGACTGGCGTAGAGTGAGCTTCATCAAACGGCAATGGCGGCACCTTCTTCTTCTTCCTAGCCCCTTCTCCTTTCCAACCTCTTTCTCTTCTCTAGGGTTTGTGAGAGACAATGGAAAGTATTTGAGGAGGTTTAAGGGTGTATTTATAGGCTAGAATTAGGGTTTAGTAACCCTATTAGGATTAGGAAAGTCTTAGGATTTAAAATCAGGAAAGTGGGACCCTCAAAAGTCAATTTCCGGATTTCCACACTTAGCTGCGTAGAGCATACCGGTCGACCGGTACCAAGACCGGTACCATCGACCGGTCAACATAAAATCATTTTGATTTGATCATCTTTGGTCCGATTTCATACATGTTTGTCATCCGCTCGCCCCGTCTGGCCCGGTGATGATCGGAAGACCTGTCACGACATCAAAACCAAGGTTTAGACCGGGTTTATGGAGTGCGGGTCTTACAACTCCCCCACCCTTAAAATAAATTTCGTCTCCGAAATTTGCATGTAGGTTTCACAACTCCCCCACCATTAAAAGAAATTTCGCCCCGAAATATGAACATTCCTTGATCGTTGAAAAGGTTAGGGTACTCCTTCCTCATCGCGCTCTCCTCTTCCCAAGTAATTTCCTCTACATTTTGGCTTCTCCAATGCACCTTCACATAATGGATATCCTTGGTTCGAAGTTGCTGGACTTTTCGACTTGAGAGCATCACAGGCACCACTTCGAATGTTAAGTCTTCAGTTAAGTCTGGGAGATCAGCGGTCAAGATGTGCGATGGATCTCTGACATACTTCTTTAGTAATGATTCATGGAACACATTATGAACACTAGACATAGATGGTGGTAGACCAATTGATATGCTACATTACCACGTCGGGTCAATATCTCATACGGTCCCACATACCTGGGGCAAAGCTTCCCCTTTTTACCAAACCGTTTTAGGCCTCACACCGGTGACACCTTCAAGAATACTTTGTCACCCACTGCAAACTCCAGATCTCGAAGTCGATTATCCGCATAGTGCTTCTGTCGAACTTGAGCTGTCTTTACTCTCTCCTTGATTTGATCAATCACTCGGCAAGTTTCTTCAACAAACTCTGGTCCTACAATTCTTCTTTCTCCCACCTCGTTCCATAACAGGGGTGTACGACACTTCTTCCCATAGAGTGCTTTATATGGGGCCATCTGAATTGTAGCCTAATAACTGTTGTTATAAGCGAACTCGATAAGTGATAGCTTCTCATATCAAGCTCCCTTAAAATCTATTGCCCAAGCTCGGAGCATATCTTCTAAAATTTGAATAGTTCGCTCTGACTGTCCGTCCGTCTGAGGGTGGAAAGTTGTGCTGAACTTCAACTTGGTTCCCATAGCTTTCTGTAATCCTTCCCAGAACTTTGATGTAAAACGGGGATCTCTGTCAGATACTATACTCTCTAGAACGCCATGAAGTCTGACTATATTATCAACATATAACTTGGCCAGTTTCTCCATGGTATACTGAGGTCTGACCGCAATAAATCGAGCTGTCTTGATGAGACGATCTACTATAACCCAAACTGCATCCACTGACCTTGGTGTCAAAGGTAGGCCAGTGACGAAATCCATAATGATACAATCCCACTTCCATGCAGGTTTCGGTAATGGCTGTAATAAACCTATGGGTCTTTGCCTTTCTGCTTTAACTTGTTGACAATTCAGACATTGGAACAAGAAACGAGCTATATCTGCTTTCATACCCCTCCACCAATAAAGTCTTCTTAAATCATGGTACATTTTAGTACTTCCTGGATGTACCAATTATGGAGTGTAATGAGCTTCAGTCATAACTCGATCTCTGATATTGCAGTCTTCACTCTCAAGTATACATAACCATCCACGATACCTGAGTACCTTGTCTGAATCCAAGGTAAAGTCAGGATTGCTCATACCCTTCTCTAGGTCTTCTTGTACAGTCTTGAGATGTGGATCCTGTAGGATTTCTATTTTGACTTCATCAACTAGATCCGGTGAGATCTTCAAAGCTGCAAACATCATGGTGAACTTATGAATTAAACCTTGCTCAACTGGATCTTCTGCAGTCTCTAGTATGTGTTCTTCATCATTTTCCATTGAACTTGAGGCTGTAGCACACAATGCAGTTTTTGTACTTGGCCCGGCCTCAGGTTTCGATGCCCACTTTCTGCTTAAGGCGTCAGCCACAACATTTGCTTTACCCGGATGGTACTGGATGTCACAATCATAATCTTTTAACAATTCCAGCCATCTCCTCTGTCTCATATTCAGATCTTTCTGAGTGAAAAGATAAGTTAAGCTCTTGTGATCTGACTTAATCTGAAACTTCTCACCGTACAAGTAGTGTCTCCTAGTCTTGATTGCATGTATAACCGTTGCTAACTCCAAATCATGCGTAGGATAGTTCTTCTCATGCTCTTTTAACTGTCTTGATGCGTAAGCAATCACCTATTCTCCTTGCATCAATACACACCCAATACCCAACCTTGAAGCATCCATATATAAAGTAAACGGTACGCTTGGTTCTGGGATGGTCAAGATAGGTGCAGAGACTAGTCTTGACTTCAAAGTCTGAAAACACTTCTCGCACTCATATGTCCATATAAATTTTTCTCTCCCTTCTTGGTCAATCTGGTGAGTGGAACAGCGATCCTGGAGTAGTCTTCCATGAATCTTCTATAATAACCAGCCAACCCAAGGAAACTACGAATCTCCGCAACAGATTTTGGTGCTTCCCATCCTACTATAGCAGCTATCTTACTTGGATCAACCTTGATACCGTCTTCAGATACTACATGGCCCAAGAAAGCCACTTCCTTCAGCCAAAACTCGTACTTCTTGAACTTAGCATAAAGCTTCTCCTGTCTTAGCCATTGTAGGGCTGCTCTTAAGTGTGTTGTATGAGCCTCCATGTCCTTTGAGTAGACCAATATGTCATCGATGAATACGATGACCGAAGTATCCAACATATCATGAAACACTCGGTTCATCAGTTCCATGAACGACGCTGGGGCGTTGGTCAACCCGAATGACATGACTAGAAACTCATAATGCACATACCTTGTCCTGAAAGCAGTCTTCGGAATATCTCCGGCCTTGATCTTCAGTTGGTGATACCCCGATCGAAGATCAATCTTCGAGAAAACCTTTGCACCCTGCAATTGATCGAATAGATCATCGATTCTAGGCAAAGGATATCGATTCTTGATCGTCAACTTGTTCAGTTCACGGTAGTCAATGCATAGCCTTACACTTCCGTCCTTCTTCTTGACAAATAATACAGGTGCTCCCCAAGGTGAAATGTTAGGTCGTATGAAACCCTTATCTAACAATTCTTGTAATTGGATCTTCAACTCCTTTAACTCGGTAGGGGCCATCCTGTATGGTGCTTTAGACACCGGCGCCAAACCTGGCATAAGGTCTATTACAAACTCTGTAGCTCTGTCCGATGGTAGACCTGGAAGCTCCTCTGGAAATACATATGGAAACACTCGAACCACATCTATATCTTCCATCTTTGGCACCTCAGCAATGACGTCGACTACAGATACTAGATACCCCACTCCCCCCTTCTCTAAGCATCTCTTAGCTTTTAGGGCGGAGAGAATCAGCTTTCGCTTCCTAGGTAACTTGGTCCCAGTGAAGCTATACTCTTTTCCCTTTTTGTCTGTAAGCACAAGCTTCCTTTCACCACATAATAGAATAGCCGAATGATGGCCTAGCCAATCCATTCCCAAGATGACATCAAAGTCTGCCATCTCGAGTAGTACCAGACTTGCTTCTAGGTCTCGGCCTTCAATACAAACTGTACATGGTCCATAATATTCAGTCAAAGCCACTTCGACTCCTAGCGGAGAGCGAACTATCAGGCTTGGGTTCAAGTACTTAATTGGTAACTCCATTCGCTTCCCAAAGGAAATAGAAACAAAGGAGTACGTGGCCCCAGAGTCAAATAGTACTCTGGCAGGTATACCAGCTACATTTACAATTTCTGAAATTTTATTATCCCTTAGTTCTACATGCGCATACACACAATGAAATAGTAAGCTAAATAGTAAGGGATAGAGTCATACCAGTGACCACATCGGATGATGCGGCTGCCTCTTCGATAGTGACTGCATATACTTTTCCTTGCTGGGGAGGTTGCTTCCTAGGTAGAGTGCAGGTCTTTGCAATATGACCCACTTGCTGACAGTTGAAACATTTAATGTTCGGGTTACGTCCAGTGAACTGTGGCACAGGTGGTGCCGTATTGTTCCTTGCAGGCACTGTAGCGGTCTGAGCCCTGTATGGGCGGAAAGGCCTATTGTTACCGCCACCCGAACTCTCAATAGTGGGTCTCTTCACTCCTCTGTTATGTGCAAAGAAGCTATCCCTCTGACTAGATTCTATCACTCTCGCAACCTGCACAGCCTCATTGTAAATTTTCTTGTCCAGACCCAATATATGCTCTCTGATGCCTCCACGCAATCCCATGGTGAACCTACGTGTCTTGGTCTCTTCCTCTTGCATACTTGCTGGTGCGAAGAAAAATAACTCCTCGTACCTCTGCTGGTAAGCCTCCACAGTCGACTGAGACTGTTGTAGATTGAGGAACTCCCTCTCCATCTGATCCCTGAAACTCTTCGAGAAGTATTTATCGAAGAAGGCAACTTTGAATGCTTCCCAATCCACCTGTGTATGCTTCGTCTCCAGATATGGCCATGTAGAATTCCACCAAGCATTCGCATCTTCCTTCAGCATATGAGTGGCAAACAGGACCTTTTCATCCTCTGTACAAGTCATCGGTCAAAAATTCTTCTCCATTTCTGCAATCTACTGTGCTGGCCACAATGGTTTCCCTGTCTTACCTGTGAATGAAGAAGGCTTCAGCTTTAGGAATCTATCCATCGCCCGACTCAGATCGTGCTGTCCCTACGTAATCATTTTGTACCATGGTGGTGGATACGGATATGATCCCTGATAAGCAGAAGATGATGGAAACTGGTGCGGTGGTGGTACATTCTGGGGTTGGCCCATCGGCCCTGGACTACCATGCGTCGACTGTGTAGTACCAGCGCCAGCTCCACAGCCTACACCTGCAACACCACCATCTACATCTACAGCTGGACCATCTCATCCCCCTCCAGACCCGGTGTTGAGCATGTTTACTCCAGAATGGTGTGAGTGAACCGTCATTGAACCAACGGTTCACACCAGGATCTCGAATAGGCCGTGTCCACTTATACAAACCATTACACATAACCACAATCAGAATATAAATATACAGCGGAAGACTTTAAATAGAATGAACTGAGTATCTATTGATAATTTAAATAAGTATCCAATTATCCAAATTCAAACACATAAAATAATATCATAACATCTCTTTAATCCAATCGAAAATAAGTAAAATAAATAAAGAAAAACCAATCAAAGGTATACGCAGAAAGGGCACTCGCATGAAGCGTCATGCTCGTCCTCTCCTGCCTGTACACCCAGAGCAGCAACATCACCATAAGCCGGGGCATTCACGTAGTCATCCACAGTGTAACCTGCATCAACATCTAAAACAATGTACGTACAAAGGGTGAGCTCACAACTTAGCTCAGTAAGACAATCAGACAGTTTCACAATATTATGCATGAGTAACAATCATTTTATGCAGTGGTCTGGTTTTAAGTTTGCAATGTGCTATAGAAAGGTTTGGTGGCCCCGCACCTCTATACACGAGTGTGTGGCACCTCATGGATCACACCCCCATCGGCCCACATGCACCCATCATGGAATAGAGATAGAGCTAAGATACCCCCGTACCTCCCCTGATACTCTACCCATACCAGTACCTAAGCCCCTACTGGCCAGGGCACGCAAACTGGGCTCGCAACTAACCAATCCTATATGTCATCAATGTACGCTCTATCCCAGCACAGCCGTCTATGGCATAGAGATAGAGCTAAGGCATTCCCACACCTCCCCTGATGCCCTATCCACAACTAACCCACTAGGATAGAAACAATACGTAGGTAGACCCTATCCCAACATAACGCCCTACGGCATAGAGATAGAGCTAAAGCATCGTGGACAAGCCAGCGTCGACCTCGGAGACCACAATGCCACATAACCATGGCCAGGCCAACATCAATATCGGAGACCATCGTACCACGACCTTCCCCTGATGCCCCACCCGTACCAAGCATGTTAAGATAGAATACTATAAAAGGTGCTAGTGTGAAGAGCGATCCCAGGCCCATGCCCCACTCCACACACTAACGAAAACAATCACATGCATAACAATCACATCTTATCAATGCATGAACAATAATAATAACTGAAAGTAAAGGATGGCATGTGAATATGCACAAACATCACATCATAGATATTCAGGTGATTAACAACAACTTAATGTCCATTAATTATTAGGTTTAGGTTAGATTCTCTTACCTAACGCTCGTTCGATAACTTGCTCTACGTCGTAAGATCCAAACGATATGTCACAAAGCCCTACAATATTATTAAGGTTTCATTAGAATATTTTTCTTAGGGTTTCATGTTGGTCGAAAACCAACACGGTTACAAAATACCCTCACAGGGCTGATGTAAGACCCGCACTCTGAAAACCCGGTCTAAACCTTGGTTTTTTGTCATGACAGGTCTTCCGATCATCACCGGGCCAGACGGGGCAAGCGGATAACAAACAGGTACAAAATCAGACCGAAGTCGACCAATTATACCTGATTTTAGGTATACCGGTCGATGGTACCGGTCTTGGTACCGGTCGACCGGTATGGCCTTAGCAGCTATGTGCGGGAATCTGGAAATTGGTCTCTGTGGGTTGATTTCGAATCCTAGAATTTTCCTAATCCTAGTAGGGTTACTAAACCCTATTTCTAGCCTATAAATACACCCTTAAACCTCCTCAAATCCTTTCCATTGTCTCTCACAAACCCTAGAGAAGAGAAAGAGGTTAGAAAGGAGAAGGGGCTAGGAAGAAGAAGGAGGTGCCGCCATTACCGTTCGACGACGCTCTCATTACGCCAGTCAACGGTAAGTGCTTGAATCCATCTTCTTATCCTATGTTAGTTGTGTGGGTGGATCAATACCATGCAAAGTAGGTATTGATCTAAAACCCTAATTTGGCTAATAAACCCTAAGTTGCCGTCAAACCCTAGATTCGAGTTTCGAGATGATATTCATCGAAACGAGACTTGAATGAGTTGGGGATAACTCTAACTCAAAGCCTAGACTTAGAATGGATAGGAGAAACCCTGAAAATCCATGGAGGATGATCGTCGGCAGTCGAAGAACCCATGTATGGTCTTCCGGGGACATACCGGTCGACTATACCGGTTGCAAATAGTGCGATCGGTATGTTGCGACCGCTATCTCTCGGGAGATTGTCTGTGGGGACCGGCTGACCATACCGGTCGCCAGCCTTTCCCACAGAGCTGCGACCGGTACATGCCACCGGTCAGCTCTGTGAGGGTATTTTGTAACCCTATTGGTTTCCGATCAACATGAGACTCTAAGAATGTTATTTTAATGAAACCCTAATAATATTGTAGGACTTTGTGACCTATCGTTTGGATATTGCAATGTGGAGCAAGTTATCGAACGAGCGTCAGGTAAGGGAATCTGACCCAAACCTAATAATTAATGGACAGTAAATTGTTGTTAATCACCTGATTATATGAGATGTGTTGTTTGTGCATATTCACATGCCATCCTTTACTTTCAGTTATTATTACTGTTTATGCATTGATAGGGTGTGATTGTTAGGCATGTGATTGTTTTAGTTAGTGTGTGGAGTGGGGCATGGGCCTGGGATCGCTCTTCACATTAGCACCTTTTGTAGTATTCTATCTTAACATGCTTGGTACGGGTGGGGTATCAGGGGAAGGTCGTGGAACGGTGGTCTCCGATATTGATGTTGTCCCGGCCATTGTTATGTGGTACTGTGGATTCCGAGTCGACGCTGGCTTGTCCACGATGCTTTAGCTCTATCTCTATGCCGTAGGGAGTTATGTTGGGATAGGGTCTACCTGCGTTATGTTTCTATCCTAGTGAGTTAGTTACGGATAGGGCATCAGGGGAGGAGTGGGAATGCCTTAGCTCTATCTCTATGTCGTAGACGGATGTGCTGGGATAGAGCATACATTGATGACATATAGGATTGGTTAGTTGCGAGCCCAGTTTGCGAGCCCTGGCCAGTAGGGTCTTAGGTACTGGTATGGGTAGAGTATCAGGGGAGGTACGTGGGTATCTTAGCTCTATCTCTATTCCATGATAGGTGCATGTGGGCCAATGGGGGTGTGATCCATGAGGTACCACACACTCGTGTATAGAGGTGCGGGGGCCACCAAACCTTTCTATAGCACATTGCAAACTTAAAACCAGACCACAGCATAAAATTGATTGTTACTCATGCATAATCTTATGAAACTGTCTGATTGTCTTACTGAGCTGTGTTGGTAGCTCACCCCTTGTATATATACATGTTTTTAGATGTTGATGCAGGTTACACTGTGGACGACTACGTGAATGCTCCGGTGTACGGTGGTGTGGCTGCTCTGGATGTACAAGCAGGGGAGGACGAGCATGATGCTTCATGCGAGTGCCCTTTCTGCGTGTACCTGTGATCGGATTTTGTTTATTCGTTTCAGTTATTTTCGTTGATATTAAAGGGATGTAAAAGATATTTATTTTATGTGTTTAAATTTGGATAATGGAATATTTATTTAAATTATCAATAGATACTCAGTTCATTCTATTTAAAGTCTTATGCTGTATATTTATATTCTGATTATGGTTATGTGTAATGGTTTGTATGGGTGGACACGGCCTATTCGAGATCCTGGAGTGAACCATTGGTTCAATGACGGTTCACACCAGGATTGGTGTGAACCGTTGGTGCAAATTTCGGGATGAAATTTCTTTTAAGGGTGGTGGAGTTGTAAGACCCGTACTCTGAAAACCCGGTCTAAACCTTGGTTTTATGTCATGACAGGTGTTCCATCATCACCGGGCCAGACGGGGAAAGCGGATAACAAACAGGTACAAAATCAGACCGAAGTCGACCAATTATACCTGATTTTAGGTATACCGGTCGATGGTACCGGTCTTGGTACCGGTCGACCGGTATGGCCTGCGCAGCTATGTGCGGGAATCTGGAAATTGGTCTCTGCGGGTCCCACTTTCCTGATTTTGAATCCTAGAAGTTTCCTAATCCTAGTAGGGTTACTAAACCCTATTTCTAGCCTATAAATACACCCTTAAACCTCCTCAAATCCTTTCCATTGTCTCTCACAAACCCTAGAGAAGAGAAAGAGGATGGAAAGGAGAAGGGGCTAGGAAGAAGAAGGAGGTGCCGCCATTACCGTTCGACGACGCTCTCATTACGCCAGTCAACGGTAAGTGCTTGAATCCATCTTCTTATCCTATGTTAGTTGTGTGGGTGGATCAATACCATGCAAAGTAGGTATTGATCTAAAACCCTAATTTGGCCAATAAACCCTAAGTTGCCGTCAAACCCTAGATTCGAGTTTCGAGATGATATTCATCAAAACGAGACTTGAATGAGTTGGGGATAACTCTAACTCAAAGCCTAGACTTAGAATGGATAGGAGAAACCCTGAAAATCCATAGAGGATGATCGTCGGCAGTCGAAGAACCCATGTATGGTCTTCCGGGGACATACCGGTCGACTATACCGGTTGCACATAGTGCGACCGGTATGTTGCGACCGCTATCTCTCGGGAGATTGTCTGTGGGGACCGACTGACCATACCGGTCTCCAGTCTTTCCCATAGAGCTGCGATCGGTACATGCCACCGGTCAGCTCTGTGAGGGTATTTTGTAACCCTGTTGGTTTCCGATCAACATGAGACTCTAAGAATGTTATTTTAATGAAACCCTAATAATATTGTAGGACTTTGTGACCTATCGTTTGGATCTTGCGACGTGGAGCAAGTTATCGAACGAGCGTCAGGTAAGGGAATCTGACCCAAACCTAATAATTAATGGACAGTAAATTGTTGTTAATCACCTGATTACATGAGATGTGTTGTTTATGCATATTCACATGCCATCCTTTACTTTCAGTTATTATTACTGTTCATGCATTGATAGGGTGTGATTGTTAGGCATGTGATTGTTTTCGTTAGTGTGTGGAGTGGGGCATGGGCCTGGGATCACTCTTCACATTAGCACCTTTTGTAGTATTCTGTCTTAACATGCTTGGTACGGGTGGGGTATCAAGGGAAGGTCGTGGTACGGTGGTCTCCGATATTGATGTTGTCCCGGCCATTGTTATGTGGTACTGTGGATTCCGAGTCGACGCTGGCTTGTCCATGATGCTTTAGCTCTATCTCTATGCCGTAGGGAGTTATGTTGGGATAGGGTCTACCTGCGTTATGTTTATATCCTAGTGAGTTAGTTGCGGATAGGGCATCAGGGGAGGTGTGGGAATGCCTTAGCTCTATCTCTATGCCGTAGACGGTTGTGCTGGGATAGAGCATACATTGATGACATATAGGATTGGTTAGTTGCGAGCCCAGTTTGCGAGCCCTGGCCAGTAGGGGCTTAGGTACTGGTATAGGTAGAGTATCAGGGGAAGTACGTGGGTATCTTAGCTCTATCTCTATTCCATGATGGGTGCATGTGGGCCAATGGGGGTGTGATCCATGAGGTGCCACACACTCGTGTATAGAGGTGCGGGGGCCACCAAACCTTTATATAGCACATTGCAAACTTAAAACCAGACCACAGCATAAAATTGATTGTTACTCATGCATAATCTTATGAAACTGTCTGATTGTCTTACTGAGCTGTGTTGGTAGCTCACCCCTTGTATATATACATGTTTTTAGATGTTGATGCAGGTTACACTGTGGACGACTACGTGAATGCTCCGGTGTACGGTGGTGTGGCTGCTCTGGATGTACAAGCAGGGGAGGACGAGCATGATGCTTCATGCGAGTGCCCTTTCTGCGTGTACCTGTGATCGGATTTTGTTTATTCGTTTCAGTCATTTTCGTTGATATTAAAGGGATGTAAAAGATATTTATTTTATGTGTTTGAATTTGGATAATGGAATATTTATTTAAATTATCAATAGATACTCAGTTCATTCTATTTAAAGTCTTCCGCTGTATATTTATATTCTGATTGTGGTTATGTGTAATGGTTTGTATGGGTGGACACGGCCTATTCGAGATCCTGGTGTGAATCGTTGGTTCATTGATGGTTCACTCACACCATTCTGGTTGGATCAGAATTGGGGTGTGACAGCTGACCGGTGGCATATACCGGTCGCAGCTCTGTGGGGAAGACTTGCGACCGCTATGGTCAGCCAGTCCCCACAGACCAGCCTCCCGAGGGATACCGGTGGCAACATACTGGTCGCACCATGTGCAATCGATATAGTCGACCGGTATGTCTCCAGAAGACCATACATGGGTTTTCGACTGCCGTCGATCATCCTCCATGGATTTCCAAGGTTTCTCCTATCCATTCTAAGTCTAAACTTGGAGTTAGAGTTATCCCCAACTCATTCAAGTCTCGTTTCGATGAATATCATCTCAAAACTCGAATCCAGGGTTTGACGGTAACTTAGGGTTTATTGGCCAATTTAGGGTTTTAGATCAATACCTACTTTGCATGGTATTGATCCACCCACACAACTAACATAGGGTAAGAAGATTGATTCAAACACTTACCATTGACTGGCGTAGAGTGAGCTTCGTCGAACGGCAATGGCGGCACCTTCTTCTTCTTCCTAGCCCCTTCTCCTTTCCAACCTCTTTCTCTTCTCTAGGGTTTGTGAGAGACAATGGAAAGGATTTGAGGAGGTTTAAGGGTGTATTTATAGGCTAGATTTAGGGTTTAGTAACCCTATTAGGATTAGGAAAGTCTTAGGATTCGAAATCAGGAAAGTGGGACCCTCAGAAGTCAATTTTTGGATTTCCACACTTAGCTGCGCAGAGCATACCGGTCGACCGTTACCAAGACCGGTACCATCGACCGGTCAACATAAAATCATGTTGATTTGATCGCCTTTGGTCCGATTTCATACCTGTTTGTCATCCGCTCGCCCCGTCTGGCCCGTGATGATCGGAAAACCTGTCACAACATCAAAACCAAGGATTAGACCGGGTTTACGGAGTGCGGGTCTTACATGCTTCCTTGGTGAGGTCGACCACTGAGACTAGATACCCAACTCCTCCTTTCTCGAGGCATTTTCTAGCCTTTAATGCAGAGAGGATGAGTTTTTCGTTTACGGGGAAGTTTGGTTCCCGCAAAACTGAACTCTGCTCCTTCATTGTTTTTAAATGTCAACTTTTTTTCGACACATAATAGGTTTGCAGAATGCCGAGCTAACCAGTCCATTCCCAAGATGACATCAAAGTCTGCCATCTCAAGTTGAATTAAAGTTGCATCCAAAGTTTTCTCGTCAATAAGAACTGAACATGGTCCATAATCTTTTTCTAACTCCACTTCTAATCCCATCGGTGATCGTACAAGCAGTTTGTAGTCTAAAGATTTGAGGGGTAGATTTAGCTTCTTTCCAAATGACACAGATATAAGAGAATGAGTAACTCCAGAATCAAAGAGTACTCTGGCGGGAATGCCATTAATAGGTACGATACCTGTGATTTGTTTTAATTTAGTCTACATGCTCACACAATGTAATACAAAATGAGAAAGGTTCAAGTCATACCAATGACCACATCAGGCGATGCGGCAGCATCCTCAGAGGTAACAGTGTAAACTCTCCATTTCTGTAGTTGTTTTCTGGGCTTAGTACACTCTCTTGAGATATGCCCTACTTGATTGCAGTTAAAACATCTTATTCCTTCACCATTTGACTTTGGTTGCGGTGGGGCTGCTGAAGTGGCCTTGGCTCCAACATTGAAGCCTTGGGTACAGAAGGGTTTGAATGCCTTGGTGTTCCCTCCGTTGTAAGAATTTCCATTCGGCCTTTTAATTCCCTTGTTTTGAGAAAAATAACTCTCATTCTGGCTCGACTCTATCACGCGAGCAATTTGTACAGCTTCATTGTGGACTTTCTTCTCAAGTCCCAAGACATGTTCACGGATGCTTCCCCTGAGTCCCATGACAAACCTTTGGGTCTTTGTGTTTTCCTCTTGCATGCTGGAGGGTGCAAAGAAGAACAGCACCTCATAACGTTGTTGATATGCATCCACAGTCATTTGCCCCTGATACAAACTCAGGAACTCTCTCTCCATAGAATCTCTAAAACTTTTAGGAAAGTACTTCTCAAAGAATGCCTCTTTGTATATACCCCAGGTCAGTTGGGTGTGCTTTGTTAACAGGTAATTCCGTGTGAACTTCCACCAGTGGTGTGCATCACCTTTCAGCATGAATGTTGCGCACAACACTTTCTCCTCTTCATTCACCGTCATCATCGTAAAATTCCTCTCCATCTCATCAATCCAGTGTGCTGGCCACAACGGATCAGCTGGCTTACCATTATACTTTTTGGCCTTTATCTTCAGAAAACGCTCAACTAGTCTGGAGTGGTCTAGTTGATGAGGAACATAAGCCTCATACATAGGTGGTTGGTACTGATAACCACCTTGAGCTACTTCAGGGTTCTAAACTTGAGCCTGCATGATGGGAGTTTGAGGTGCATGGGGTACCGTGTTACTTCCCCCTGGTACTATGCTTGCCTGTCCTGCTGGCATCGGTGTCTTCTGTGCAGCTGGAAAAGCCATGCCTATGGCAGCTTGCATAGTAGCTTGTACCTGTTGTATTTGCTGCAGCTGTTGTGCCAAGTTCATTACGGTTGTAGCCAGGTCTGTAGGTGGAGCTGGCAGGTTGGTAGGATTTGTCTGACCATTAACTACAGACGGTGCCGTGTTCAGATTCTCCTGTGTTTCAGGACGTATATGGTTGTCTTCCCCCACAAGTGGTGGTGGTGGAATGGAATTTCGGCTTTGCCTGGTTACTCTTCACCCAGCCATTTTTTCCGTTCTAATGATGGTAGTGCCTGTAAGTAATCATAGCACATGTGAGGCAATCAATATAATTATTCTCCAGTAAAAAATCCAACTAATCCATATCATTTTCAAATTTTTCAGGTCATTCTGTCAAAATTAATGTATTTTCCAGCGTATGGTGGATGGTAGGGTCGATCCTTATGCGACCCTAGGGTATGCGACCCTGAGAATCACTGTCAACTTACCGAGAGCCTAGGGTCGATGGTAGGGTCGGTATATGTCCGACCCTAGGGTCGACCCCTAGTTCTCTGTCAGATCACCGAGAGGCTAGGGTCGATGAGGGGGTTGGAGGTAGGGTCGCATGTTTTGGTCGAATTATGCCACCCTAGGACCCAGAATCAGGTTTTTAAACCCGATTTTGGATTCATTTCTCATTCTTTCTCCTCCTTTCCGACTCAGCTCATTCCTCTGAGTTGCTACAGTGACAACCCCGACCCATTTGGTGATTCTATCATACATTCGAGACTCTCACTCCTTCTCTTCAGGTGTGTACTCTACTGCTTCATGTTTTTAAGGTTTCCTAACTAGGGTTTCACCCATTTATATCATTTTCTTCAAATTAAAATTTTTCCAACCGTAAAAATTTGATTTTTATTGGGGGATTTTATTGTTGGTCACCCAATGGATGAAAGCCCTCAAAAATATTCAAGTTTCATCGGTTGGTTATCGAGAAACTTGAAATTTTCTAATTTGGACCTAATTTTCAGGATTTTTTGAATTTCTTGAAATTTCTTCGAATTCAATCTATCTGGATTAAATTCCCAACTGTATGTACCTTGCAAGATGGTTTGGAACCTATGTAAGTCCTCCTGCTCAAGTGTATGGGTGAAAAGTGAGGCTTTTGACCAATTTATGCCGTTATAATACCGAAATGTTTGGGTTTTTCACCATTACTGAGCTATTATCTATTTTTCTTTGTTTTGGCAGATAATATGGCTCGTATCAAAGTACCTAGGGTTCACGACCCAGTTCGTTTTCGCTCTAACGAGGCCGAGGCTCAGTATGCTCGCTACGGTCGTAAGAAGGTAGAGGGAGGTCGTCGTGTGGACTTGGCTAGTCTAGCCTTGTTCGACGTGGAGAAAGCATTTGGTGACATGGGCTGGCTTCCCGTAATTACCTACGACGCCTGTATCCGTCCGGATCTGGTGAGATAGTTCTATTGTAATCTCTAGGTGGTGGGAGATCACAATGACACTGAGAGGGGTAAGGAGCTCAGGATCACGAGCTACGTCAAAGGAGTAGAGGTTTCCTTTGACTACCAGTAGTTGGCGGACCTCTTGGGCATATCACATGACGGCCCCCTGGTATACTGTGCTCCCAGAGAGCCCCAGTTCTTTTCCTTGGAGATGCGGGCTGAGATAGACCGTCAGCTTATCAGAGAGGATCGCTGGGAAATGAAGGCGATCAACCTACGTCCAGAGCCTCGGGTTTACTGTAAGATCATCCAGCACAATTTGACACCCCAGAGTGGACACTACGAGAGGATCTCCCAGTTGACCCAGTACTTACTTTACTGTATCTGCACTAGGCAGTCTGTCTGCCTCCCTTATATTATTATGCAGACGATGATCTGTGCTACGCTGCCTGGTCAGATAGGCAACCTACCCTATGGACGTCTGATCACCACCCTGCTTATCCGCCTAGGTGTTGATTTAGTGGATGAGAGGATTCAGGAGAAGACCTTCTCATCGGTTCTAGTACTGGGAGGCTATCTATAGGATGGGCATGCGGGATGCTCAGGTCAGTGATGAGGAGAGGAACGCTCTAGTGCGTCCTCGTACTCGGGTGGAGGTGGCAGACACTGAGGCAGCAGCAGCAGCCACTGGAGCAGGGGTTCATGGGGGTGATGCTGAGGATGAGGATCGTATGTACATGGATGTGGACTCCATACCTCCTCCATCACCTCTACATTCTATTGGAGCTGGTCCTTCACAAACTCCTTCACGCACGGCTGGTCCTTCATGCCCACCATCTGATGATATGATGGATTACTTCGTGAGATTAGGGAGGCTCAGCGCGTGATGGATTCGAGAGTGGGAAAGCTTTTAAATGCTCAGCGTGCGTCTGATCAGCGGATGACTGCGTTGACGACTAGTCTCCAGATGACCCAGACTCAGGTAGCCTGGCTGACTAGAGTCTATGCTGAGGACTATGACAGAGATCACGAGGCACTGCCTCCCCCATCACCTCCAGCTTCATTATGTATTTTTCTTTTTATTCTTCTTTTGTATCACAGAGTAACTGTCTAGGTTGTGGACTGTACTCTGCTTTGGATATGTATATAAACTTGCTTTGGTTTTATGTATATAAAGTTTGTTTCTCTCTTTATATGTGCATTATTCTCTTTCATAATTTTTGTCTCAAACAACACGGTGCTTACAATGTGTTTTTATTATAGCTTTTAAATTTTTTCTAACTCAGTTCACACACTTGTGGAATCATACTGGTTCAACAGACAGGGCCTGAGAGCTCTGATACCAAGTTGTCACACCCCAATTCCGCACTGTTCAGAATGGTGTGATGAACAGCTAATAACCAACTATTCAACCAGGATCTCCAATAGGATGTGTCCGTTTGTTTAAACCATATACTTCCACAATCATAATCAGAGTAAATACACAATAGCGGAAGTCTTAATATTAAATGAACTGAGAATCTAAATGTGATAATCATAAATAAAATATCCAATTATCTTGCATTGACTGAGACATAAGTAAATAAAATATCAAATTACATTTCCTCAATAATCCAAATAAAAATCTAATCGAAAACGCATGAGTTGCACTCGCATGATGAGTTATGCGTCTCCACTATGTTTTCTGCGTCCATCGCCGCAACATGTTCGTATGCGGGAGCACTCATATAATCTTCCACAGTCATACCTGCATCATCAACTAAAAATATTCGAATTCGAAAAGGGTGAGCGCACATCACGGCTCAGTGAGCAAACAAAACAATGCAACAAACATATGCATGCATTCAATTCATAACTGTGGTCTGGTATATAAGTTTCCAATGTGCTATAGAAAGGTTCGGAGGCCGCCTCACCTCTATACACGAGTGTGTGGAGCCGCCCAATGAATATCGGCATTGTCGTCCCACATGCACCCACCATGGACAAGTATACACCCAATGAAAACGGCATTATTGTACCGGCTGCCTATACCAACACGTAAGCCCTTATTGGAGAGGGCTTGCAAACTAGGTTCGCAACTAACCAATCCTAATGTCAAACAATGTATCCAAGGCCTCACCCCAACATCCCTCAATACACCCATAGAGATAGAGCTAGGGTCTGGTGACCAGGACACACCACAATGTCACGTCCCCCCTGATGCCCTACGATGTATTAGTTCTGCTAAGGTAATGGCAATACGACGATGTTAGTGGACAAGACTTGAATAGAGATAGAGCTAGAGTCTGGTGACCAGGACACACCTCGATATCACGTCCTCCCCCTGATGCCCTACTCGCATCAAATACACTAACCATACACAATCATTCACATGCCTATTCCTAACATCACCATCATCATCATGTTATAAACATACGAAATTAAATATGCATGAATAATAATAGCAGAAATAGAAGATGACATGTTGAATGCACATTACAATCATAAAATCATACATGGTATTGGACTCAATAAACGAAAACAAATTATTATTAGCCAATTAGTTTAGGTCTTGTTCCCTCACCTTTGCTTGAGTGTAGATCCTCTTTCAAGCTTTAAGAATCACTTTTATATCACTAGGAAAACCTAACAAGTCGATAGATTTTAATTAAAATTAATTCCAACAGTTTTAAGCTTGCTGTAAAGCTAGGGTCACAGGATGGGTCGCAGGATGGGTCGCAGGTATCTGAGACCCCAGGGTGTAAGGTCGGTCATAGGGTCGGTTACCTATCGACCCTATGTGCCACCACAGCCTCCCTGGACTTTTCGAGAGCATGGGGTCGATCCTATAGTCTTGTAGGTCCATTCTAAGAATGTTCTATGGCTCATAGTTATGTTTTTTACACACTTTCCATCGCCTATGATGATTACCTTCATGGATTCCTTCGAAACTCATCCAAGGGTAGATGATTTGGGTTTCTCCCAACCCTAACTTCTTCATAAACTATTCTTAGGATCTTACATAGTTCATGGAGAATGTATTCATACCTTAGGGTTGCTGAGATTCAGAGATTTCTCTGAATTCCTTCTCGTTAGTTGTCTTCTCAAATTCTCCTTCTCTTCTTCTTCTCCTCCTTCTCTTCTCTTTCTCTCACTTTCAATTAGGGTTTCAAAAGGAGTAAAAGAGGCTAAGGGACGTCCTATTTATAGAGGAAAACCTCCCAAAATCCGTCCCAACGAGTTTAGGAAAGGTCCCCTTTGAATTAGGAAAGTTTCCTAATTTTCGGTTTCTGTCAATTTGCCTAGGGTCGATGCTAGGGTCGCAGAATCCGTCGACCCTAGGGTCTCAAGTCATCCGACCCTAGGACCTGAAAACCATGGGTTGGATTCTTTTGAGGTGGGGGTCGACCCTACCTGTTTATGCATGCAACCCTACCCTCCATTTTACTGTTTTTGGGTCAATTTCATACCTGGTCTTGTGATTTCCTTCATGCACTTGGTCCATGTGGCTCGACCATGATAGATAGACCTGGTACAAGGTGGTAAGACCGGTTAGTTCAGTACGGGTCTTACATAAGCAATCTCACTCATATCCAAAAATGTGGTTCTTTTCTCTTTAGCCTTCAATTGGTAACAATCTCGGCTAAAAAAGGGCATCTGTAAGCATCCCATTTTTACCATCCCCAACATAAGTGAGTCCACGTGACTAGTTTTTTACTTTTAACCCAGAGATTTGTGATTCTTTAATGAGCCCCAAAGTAGGGTCATAGGCTATTACCAACTTGGATGTATAGGTCGTGAAATTATCTTCAAAATGAGACTGGAATCATCAAATTTTGGCATCAAACAAGGAAGGTATCATAGTTTGAAAGTGCAAGGGCATTTACGTAATTATCGTATGATGCATGCATTATCGTTTGAACTTCAAATCATCATATCTTGATCATCCGATATCAGAATCATATGATTCAAAGGCCAATATTCCTCATTTTCAATCCTTTTCAAAGTGGACGTGAAAAATCCAGGGGTAGAAGTCCCCGATGGGCCCCATACAAGCTTTCATGCAAAATTATCGATAGAACTTCAAAGTTTCATATCTTTGTCGTTCTACGTCGGATTCAAATGATTCAAAGGCCATTATTCTTCATTTGTGATGTTCTACAATATGGACGTGGAAAATTTGGTACAGAAATCTCCGAAGGGTCCTATGCAAAATTACACATGGAAATGGTCGTTTAATCTTTAAAAATTCATATTTTGGTCACCCACATCCAAATCAGGTGATTTCAGTTTCAATATGTTCTATTTTTAGTACTCTCCAAAGTGGATGTAAAGGATTTCAGGCAGAAGTCTCCGAAGGATCCCATGCAGAATGGTTAGCCAAATTATCGATAATTGGCCTATTTAAACTTCAAAAATTCATAAGTTGGCCATTTTATTTCCAAATGAGGTGATTCAAATTCTAATATTCCTCATTTTTAGTGTTCTACAAAATGAACGTAGAAAATTTATAATAGAGGCTATCAAAAAAATTTATGTGGAATGGTGGCAGAAATAGACTATGAAATGATAAAAGAAGTCAACTTGGTCCAAACCAGCTCAATCCAACTTAGCCTAACTCAACCCGGCCCAGCTCAGACCAATCAAGATCAAGTCACGTCGATCCATATGCATGTATTTTATATATATATATATATATATATATATATATATATATATATATATATATATATATTATAGGAAAGAAAGGAGGAGAGGCTGTGAGAAAGAGAGAGAAGAGAAGAAGCCAAAAAAAAGGAAAAAAAGCCGAGAAGTAGAAGAGGAAGGAAGAGAAGAAGAAAAGGAAAGAGAGAAGGGATTTTCTAGAAGAATATAGAAGAAAGGATAGAAAAAAAAAAGAAGAAAAAAAAACGTGGAAGAAGAAAGAGGAAAGAGAAAAGGAAGGAAGAGAAGAAGGAAAGAGAGAAAGGAAAGAGAGAAGGGATTTTCTAGAAGAAGAAGGAGGAAAAGGAAAGAAAAGAAAAGAAAAATGTGAAGAAGAAGGAGAAAGAGGAAGGAAGAGAAGAAAGGAAAGAAGAAAAAAGGAAAGAAGGGATTTTCTAGAAGAAAAGGAAAGAAGGGATCTTCTAGAAGAGAAAGAGGAGAGGATAACAAGGCCAAGAGAAAGAGAGAGTGGATTCTTTTTCCAGAAGAGAAGAAAAACGTGAGAGAGAGAGGCCGAGAGAGAGAGAAGAGAGAAGAAGAAGAGAAAAGAAAAAAAAAGAGAAAACATGAAAGAGAGAGAGAAGAGAGAAAGGAGCAGAGAAGAGGGGGATGAGGATTCACCTTCAGAAATCTTGATACGATCTCTAAAAATCCTACATCAATGGTTTCGCTCCATTCGAGCACAAGGTTGGTACCCTAAAACGAATTTAGTAGTCTTTAGAATGTTTGAATGTTGATTTTACTTGAAAAGGCTTATTTTCATTAAATCTCGATCAGAAATGTCTTATTGCATACATGTTGATGTTAAG
Source organism: Protea cynaroides (assembly GCA_028583415.1). Taxonomy (NCBI): domain Eukaryota; kingdom Viridiplantae; phylum Streptophyta; class Magnoliopsida; order Proteales; family Proteaceae; genus Protea; species Protea cynaroides. The sequence goes on from CM053267.1 coordinate 76,534,300, forward strand.
ATGCTCATGTCTAATATTATTTATGTATGATAATTTGTTTAAACTGTTCAATGATGAATATTTGAGTCCTATATGATGATGTTTGCTGTTTTTGATAAATTCTACAAAGTGGATTTCTAATCTGAAAATTCTAGATTTAGTATCCAAATTTGGGACGTGCATCTCATGTGGTTTTTTTAAGATTTTGAAGCCCGAATTTTTTCTCTAATATGTTAGAAGACTCCCCTAAAAATTTCGTTCCATTTGGAATTGGGAAAGTCTACCAAAAAAGTTATTCACTGGCATTGCTGCGCTATTGGGGTATAATGCAATCCCCTATCAAAAAGTTTCTAGAAAAGGTTCTTATCGCCATAATCAGGAAAACAACTTCATACAAAGTTTTTAGATAAAGAAGTTTTCTAAAGAATGGCACTAGTTTTGGATTTTTTTTAATTTTTCATTGAATTGATATTGATTTTGAAGTGCATAGTGCTCTGTTTTCAATCTGTTAGGATATACAGATTTGGCAAGACTGAAAAGTATCTTTTCACAATGAAAATGCTCTATTTTCACTTCTTTTTTTTTATGAAATTTTAGATCTATCAATTATCTACATGGAAATATGTTTGTATTTAATTTTCATTAAGTATGTGATTTTATACGGAATTTATGGTGCAACTGGTCAAAAATCTGGAACAGACTTGACCAGTGCACATATCCGGTCTTGTGGCATTCATTTAACCTGGTTTGGTCCTCTATTGGGATTCAACCCATTCAGATAAAAGCAGTTCCTAGTTTGTGCAATACTTGAAACTTTGTGTCACAATTTTGATATTTTTGAGTCATTATTCATTCCAAATGTCTTCATAAAAGTTACAATATTTTCAAAGAACTTCTTAAACATATGTTTTTGATAATTTTGGATTTTTCAGAAAAGTTTCATTGATGTCTCATTCACTGTAACATGCAATTGATTAATTGATTATAAGGAAGGGAGAGAGAGTTTTCATTTTAGACTTCTTTACGGCAAAACGTCGAACAGCTTGAGTGCATGCTGTTCGAGCTAGGGCTGCAACAGGGCCGGGTTGGGCCGAGTTTTTCAAAACCCTAACCCTGACTATTATAACTTAACCCTAACCCAGCCCAACCCTGCCAGGGTCAGAAAATGTACAACCTTAACCCTGACCCAGGCAGGGTTGGGTCTAACCCTAACCTACCCTAATTGACCCTGACAGGGTTGGGTTAGGCCGGGTTAACCCAGATTAACCCTAATTAGCCCTGAAACATACAACAAATTGTTAAATGACATATATATAACAACTATAACTTAAATATATTTATACATATATATATATATATATATATATATATATATATATATATATATATATATATATATATATATATATTATGTACAATATATATTGATATTATAAGGAAGGGAGAGAGAGAGAGCCATGGAGCCCTAATCAAGGGGGCCCACTAGGGTTTTCGGTTAGGCAAGACAGAGAGGGAAGGCCACCTGGCCGTGGATCCCATTGCCAAAAGAAAAAAAAATGGAAAAAATAAAAGGAAGGATTAAGGAGAAGAATAAGGAAAGAAATCGAGAGGGGAGATGCTGGCCCGGTAAACGGAAAGAAAATGGAGTGAAGAGGGGTCGGTAGAGTACTCCAACGAAAAAGAGGAAAAAAAAAAGAAACTCAGCCATGAGAATAAGAAAAAAGAGAATTTGGAAAGAAAAAAATATATGAAGAAAGAAGAGAATTTGGAAAGAAGTGGAGAATGCAGGATATAGGAGGGAAGAGGAAATCTAATGAAGAGAAGAAGAGTCGGTGGATTCTAGAAGAAGAAAAAAGGGGAAATAAGAAAAAAGGAGAATTTGGAAAGAAAAAAATTATGAAGAAAGAAGAGAATTTAGAAAGAAGTAGAGAGAATTGGAAAGAGAAGGTGTTGGCCTAAGACTCTAACAAAAAGGAGAAAAGAGAAAGAAGGAGGGGATTTTCTAGAGAGAAGGGGAAAACGAGAAGAGAGGAGGGACAAAAAGAATAGAGAGAGATTGGTAACGGAGAGAGTTGAGGGAGCTAAGTCGAGGAGAAGAGAAGAGAGCAGCAAAGAAAGAGAAAAGCAGGGAAGAGAGTGTCACACCCCAATTCTAGACTAACCAGAATAGTATGATGAACCATCAATAAACTAACGATTCAACCAGGATCTTGTATAGGTCGTACCCACCATATCAAACCACACACACATTCCACGGTAATAATCAGAGATAATAAGCAATAAGCGAAAGTCTTTATAAATAATGAACTGAGTATCTATCAATGATAAATAAATATTTAATCCAGTTATCTCCAAGTAACTTAAGACATAAAATAAAATAATTAATTATATGTTCATTAACCAAAATATAACTAAACTAATCAAAGACGCATTGATTGCACTCGCATGAAGGATCATGCGCATCTTCAACAGCTTCTACATCCATAGCCGCCATGTGTTCATATATCGACGCATTCACGTACTCTTCTACAGTAGAACCTGCATCATCAACTAAAAATATTCTACGTCGAAAGGGTGAGCATAGATCATGACTCAGTGAGCAAAACAAAACAATGCAACAAACATATGCATGCATTCAAATCATATCTTTGGTCTGATTTTGAAGTTTGTAATATGTTATAGAAAAGATTGGTGGCCACCGCACCTCTATACATGAGTGCGTAAATCCACCCAATGGATCAAATAGCATTGCCATCCCACATGCACCTACCATGGAATAGAGATAGAGCTAAAGTGTTCGGATCAAGCATTGCCAACACTTCCCCTGATGCCTTACCCATACCAACATGTAAGCCCCTATTGGCGAGGCTTGCAAATTGGGCTCACAACTAATCAATCCTAATGCCATTCAGTGTATCCAAGGCCTCAACCTAGCATCCCTCAATACGTCCATAGAGATAGAGCTAAGTCCCCTTAGCAGAGTCAAAAACCACATGGTCCGAGACCACCTCTCCTGATGCCCTACGACGTAATAGTTCTGCCAAGGTAATGATGATACGACGATGTCAGTGGGCAAGACTTGAGTAGAGATAGAGCTAGAGTCTGGTGACCAGGTCAGAGACCATAATGTCACGTCCTCCCCTTGATGCTCCACTCGTATCCAACACACCAACCACACACATACAATCACATGCTTGTTCCTAGCATCATCAATCAACATGGTAGCAAATAGACAGAAGTAAATATGCATGAGCAGTAATAACAGTAATATTGGATGACATGTAAGATGCACATTACAAGCATACAAGTATAGAATCAATCATGACATTGGACTAAATAAAATAAATAACTTGTTATTAGTCAATTAATTTAGGTCTTGTTCCCTTACCTTTGATCGATGTTTGTTCCTCTCTCAAGCTTTGGAAATCACTTTGAACCCATTGGAAACCTAAACAATTAATGTATTTAAGTTAGGACTCAAGTTCACCAAGTTACAGTAGTCAGAAGTCTCATATGGAATCAAACAGATCGAGTGGCCACAGGTGTGGCTGCATTTGTGGTCTCAATTTTTGCGACCACAGGATGTAGGGTCGATACGTGTGGTCGCATATCATGCGACCACACATGCAACCATACCCTCTCTGGAATCTTCCCGAGAGCATGTGGTCAATCATATGTGCCTCCTGTGGTCGACCCTTGATGCGACCACATGAGTTTTTGGTTGATTTTCACTTTCAATCCCATCCCTTTATGTTTTGATTCCTGAGCTTATTATTAGGGTCCTTCCTATGATTGATCTATGGCCTTCAATTCATATTTTACATAATCGTTCACCCTAACTTACTCTTCATAGATTCCTCTTGAATTTTGTCCATAGATCTCATGGTTGAGATCCTACCTTGACTCAACATCTCAATTATGACCTATTCTAGACATCCTACTGGTATAGAGAATGGTTCCATACCTTAAGCTTACTGGAGAATCAGAGCTTTCTCTGCAATGCCACCTCCTAGCCTTTCTCTCCCAAATCTCCTTCTCTTCCTACTTCTCTCTTTCTCTCTCACTTTCAATTTGGTTCTAAAAGAGTGAAAGAGGCTAAGGGATGTCCTTTATATAGAGAAAAACCTCCATATAGAATCCTACTTTAATTAGGAAAGAAATCCCAAGGTTTTGGAGTCAATCATGACTTTGTGGGGTGGCACGTGTGGTCGTAGAATCCGTTGACCACACATCCCAGAATGGAGTAGTCTCATTTTTCTGAGCTATGGTCTACCATACCTGCTTAGGTATGTGACCACACACCCCAAATTACTAATTTTTGGTTTGATTTGTGCACCTAACCTAGTGGTTCCTTCACGCACTTGATCCACCTGATCTAACAATGATAGGAAGACCTGATACGACATGGTAAGAACAGGTTAGTGAAGTGCGGGTGTAAGACCCGCATTCTATAAACCCGGTCTAAACCTTGGTTTTGTGTCGTAGCAGGTCTTTCGATCATCACCGGGCCAGACGGGACGAGCGGATGACAAACAGGTACGAAATCGGACCAAAGAGGATCAAATCAACATGATTTTATGTTGACCGGTCGATGGTACCGGTCTTGGTACCGGTCGACCAGTCAGCTCTACGCAGCTGAGTGCGGAGATCCGGAAATTGACTTCTAAGGGTCCCACTTTCCTGATTTCGAATCTAAGACTTTCCTAATCTTAATAGGGTTACTAAACCCTAAATCTAGCCTATAAATACACCCTTAAACCTCCTCAAATCCTTTCCATTATCTCTCACAAACTCTAGAGAAGAGAAGGAGGTTGGAAAGGAAAAGGAGCAAGGAAGAAGAAGAAGGTGCCGCCATTACCGTTCGACGAAGCTCACTCTAAACCAGTCAATGGTAAGTGTTTGAATCAATCTTCTTACCCTGTTACCCTATGTTAGTTGTGTGGGTGGATCAATACCATGCAAAGTAGGTATTGATCTAAAACCCTAAATTGGCCAATAAACCTTAAGTTGCCGTCAAACCCTGGATTCGAGTTTTGAGATGATATTCATCGAAACGAGACTTGAATGAGTTGGGGATAACTCTAACTCAATGATTAGACTTATAATGGATAGGAGAAACCTTGGAAATCCATGGAGGATGATTGACGGCAGTCGAAAAACCCATGTATGGTCTTCTGGAGACATACCGGTCGACTATACCGGTTGCACATAGTGCGACCGGTATGTTGCCACCGGTATCCCTCGGGAGGCTGGTCTGTGGGGACCGGCTGACCATACCGGTCGCCAGTCTTTCCCACAGAGCTGCGATCGGTACATGCCACCGGTCAGCTCTGTGAGGGTATTTTGTAACTTTGTTGGTTTCCGACCAACATGAAACCCTAAGCAATATATTCTAATGAAACCCTAATAACACTGTAGGACTTTGTGACTTTCCGTTTGGATCTTGCGACGTGGAGCAAGCTAACAAACGAGCGTCAGGTAAGGGAATCTGACATAAACCTAATAATTAATTGACAGCAAGTCAATGTTAATCACCTGCACCTGAATATATATGATGTGATGTTTGTGCATATTCACATGCCATCCTTTACTTTCAGTTATTATTATTGTTCATGCATTGATAGGATGTGATTGTTAAGCATGTGGTTGTTTTCGTTAGTGTGTGGAGTGGGGCATGGGCCTGGGATCGCTCCTCACATTAGCACCTTTTGTAGTATTCTATCTTAACATGCTTGGTACGGGTGGGGCATCAGGGGAAGGTCGTGGTATGGTGGTCTCCGATATTGATGTTGGCCTGGCCATGGTTATGTGGCATTGTGGTCTCCGAGGTCGACGCTGGCTTGTCCACGATGCTTTAGCTCTATCTCTATACCGTAGGGAGTTATGTTGGGATAGGGTCTACCTGCGTATTGTTTCTATCCTAGTGGGTTAGTTGCGGGGCATCAGGGGAGGTGTGGGAATGCCTCAGCTCTATCTCTATGCCATAGACGGCTGTGCTGGGATAGAGCGTACATTGATGACATATAGGATTGGTTAGTTGCGAGCCCTGGCCAGTAAGGGCTTAGGTACTGGTATGGGTAGAGTATCAGGGGAGGTACGGGGGTATCTTAACTATATCTCTATTCCATGATGGGTGCATGTGGGCCAATGGGGGTGTGATCCATGAGATGCCACACACTCGTGTATAGAGGTGCGGGGGCCACCAAACCTTTCTATAGCACAATGCAAACTTAAAACCAGACCACAGCATAAAATGATTGTTACTCATGCATAATATTGTGAAACTGTCTGATTGTCTTACTGAGCTAAGTTGTGAGCTCACCCTTTGTATATATACATGTTTTAGATGTTGATGCAGGTTACACTGTGGATGACTACATGAATGCTCCGGCTTATGGTGGTGTTGCGGCGTTGGATGTACAGGCAAGAGAGGACGAGCATGACACTTCATCCGAGTGCCCTTTCTGCGTGTACCTTTTATTGGATTTTTATTTATTTTCATTATTTTCGATTGGATTAAAGAGATGTAATGATATTATATTATTTGTTTGGATTTGAATAATGAGATATTTTATTTAAATTTATCAATAGATTCTCAGTTCATTTATTTAAAGACTTCCGCTGTATTATTTATATTCTGATTATGGTTATGTGTAATGGTTTGTATGAGTGGACACGGCCTATTCGAGATCCTGGTGTGAACCATTGGTTCAATGACGGTTCACTCACACCATTCTGGTTGGATCAGAATTGGGGTGTGACAACTTGGTATGAGAGCACTCGGGCTCTGCCCAACAAACCATATTGCACTTAACTAAGTCAATGAACTGAGTTAGGAAAAATTTAAAAATCTTAATACAAACACACCCTAAGTATTGTTTGATACCTGAGACTGATTAAGAAAGAGAATAATGTACTATTCTAAATATGAAACTTAACATGTGCACATACACTAGTTAGGTGAAACATAAAAAAATTTCATTAAAAGAAAAGTGTAGCAAATGAAATAGTGCTACAGGGTACAGTCCACAAACCGGACAGTTACCCTGTATTATAAACCGTTTGAAGAAAGAAAATAAGAGGGACAATCATGGGGTAGGGGGACTGGGAGGAATAGGGTCTGCTATATCATAGTCTTGCTCGTACGCAACCCTGAGCCAGTGCACCTGATCCTGTGTGACTCTGAGACTGCGAGTCAACTGCGCCAAGTCACGGCTCATCTCACGCTGAGTGTCCCTGATCTCCATAAACATACCCATCATGGTGTCTGGAGAAGGCTGAGATGGTCCAGCTGTAGAGGTAGATGGTGGTGCTGCAGGTGTAGGCTGTGGAGCTGGCGCTGGTACTACACTGCCGATGCATGGAAGTCCAGGGCCAATGGACCAAGCACAGAATGTACCACCACCGCACCAGTTTCCATCGCCTTCGGCGTACCCGGGAGCCTATCCGTATCCACCACCATGGTACGGAATGAACACTCAGGGACAGCATGATCTGAGCAGAGCGGTGGATAGATTCCTGAAGTTGAAGCCTTCATCATTCATCGGTAAGACAGGGAAACCATTGTGGCCCAGCACAGTGGGTTGCAGAGATGGAGAAAAACTTCTGACTGATGACCTGTACAGAGGAGGAAAAGGTCTTATTTGCCACCCATATGCTGAAAGAAGACGCAAATGCTTGGTGGAATTCTACACAGGCATATTTGGAGACGAAACATGCACAGGTAGATTGGGAAGTGTTCAAGGTTGTCTTCTTTGATAAGTATTTTCCAAAGAGCTTCAGAGATCAGATGGAGAAGGAGTTCCTTAATCTACAGCAGTCCCAGTCGACTGTGGATGCCTACCAGCAGAGGTACGAGGAGTTATTTTTCTTCTCACCGGCAAGTATGCAAGAAGAAGAGACCAAGACACGTAGGTTCACCATGGGACTACGTGGAAGCATCAGAGAGCACATCTTGGGTCTGGACAAGAAAATCTATAATGAGGCCGTGCAGGTTGCGAGGGTGATAGAGTTCAGTCAGCGGGACAGCTTCTTCGCACAGAACAGGGGAGTGAAGAGACCCGCTATTGAGAGTTTGGGTGGCGGTAACAATAGACCCTTCCGCCCATACAGGGCTCAGACCGCTACAGTGCCTGCTAGGAACAATGCGGCACCACCTGTGCCTTAGAACGCCGGATTCAACCTGAATATCAAATGTTTCAACTATCAGCAAGTGGGTAATATTGCAAGGACCTGCACTCTACCTAGGAAGCAACCTCCCAAGCAAGGAAAAGTTTATGCGGTCACCACTGAAGAGGCAGCTGCATCACCTGATGTGGTCACTGGTATGACTCTATCCCTTACTATTTGGCTTACTAATTTTCATTTGTGTGTATGCGCATATAGAACTAAGGGATGATAAAAAATTTCAGGAATTATAAATGTAGCTGGTATACCTGCCAGAGTACTATTTGACTCTGGGGCCACGCACTCCTTTGTTTTGATTTCTTTTGGGAAGCGAATGGAGTTACCAATCAAGCACTTAAACCCAAGCTTGATAGTTCACTCTCCACTAGGAGTCGAAGTGGCTTTGACCAAATATTATGGACCATGTACTGTATGTATTGAGGGCTGAGACTTAGAAGCAAGCCTAGTACTACTCGAGATGGCAGACTTTGATGTCATCTTGGGAATGGATTGGCTAGGCCATCATTCAACCGTCCTATTATGTGGGGAAAGGAAGCTTGTGCTTACTGACAAAAAGGGAAGGGAATATAGCTTCACTGGGGTCAGGCTATCTAGGAAGCGGAAGCTGATTCTCTCCGCCCTAAAAGCTAAGAGATGCTTAGAGAAGGGGGGAGTGGGGTATCTAGTATCTGTAGTCGACATCATGGCGGAGTCACACAAGATGGAAGATATAGATGTAGTTCGAGAGTTCCCAGATGTATTTCCAGAGGAGCTTCCAGGTCTACCGTCGGACAGGGCTACAGAGTTTGTAATAGACCTTATGCCAGGTTCGACGCCAGTGTCCAAAGCACCATACAGGATGGCCCCTACCGAGTTAAAGGAGTTGAAGACCCAATTACAAGAATTATTAGATAAGGGTTTCATACGACCTAGCATATCGCCTTGGGGAGCACCAGTATTATTCATCAAGAAGAAAGACGGAAGTGTAAGACTGTGTATCGACTACCGTGAGCTGAACAAGTTGAGTATTAAGAATCGGTATCCTTTGCCTAGAATCGATGATCTGTTCGATCAATTGCTGGGTGCAAAGATTTTTTCGAAGATTGAACTCCGATCGGGGTATCACCAACTGAAGATCAAGGCCGGAGATATTTCGAAGACTGCTTTCAGGACGAGGTATGGGCATTATGAGTTTCTAGTTATGTCTTTCGGGTTGACCAATGCTCCAGGGTCGTTCATGGAACTGATGAACCGAGTGTTTCATGATATGTTGGACACTTCGGTCATCGTATTCATCGATGACATACTGATCTACTCTAAGGACATGGAGACTCATACAGCACATTTGAGGGCAGCCCTACAACGGCTGAGACAAGAAAAGCTTTATGCTAAATTCAAGAAGTGCGAGTTTTGGCTGAAGGAAGTGGCTTTCTTGGGCCATGTTGTATCTAAAGATGGTATAAAGGTTGATCCAAGTAAGATAGCTGCTATAGTAGGATGGGAAGCACCAAAATCTATTGCGGAGATTCGTAGTTTCCTTGGGTTGACTGGTTATTATAGGAGATTCGTGGAAGATTACTCCAGGATCGCTGTTCCACTCACCAGATTGACCAAGAAGGGAGAGAAATTCATATGGACAGATGAGTGTGAGAAGTGCTTTCAGACTTTAAAGTCAAGACTAGTTTCTGCACCTATCTTGACCATCCCAGAACCAAGCGTACCGTTTATATACGGATGCTTCAGGGTTGGGTATTGGGTGTGTATTGATGCAAGGGGAACAGATGATTGCTTACGCATCAAGACAGTTAAAGGAGCATGAGAAGAACTATCCTACGCATGATTTGGAGCTAGCAGCGGTTATACATGCAATCAAGACTTGGAGACACTACTTGTATGGTGAGAAGTTTCAGATTAAGTCAGATCACAAGAGCTTAACTTATCTTTTCACTCAGAAGGATCTGAATATGAGACAGAGGAGATGGCTGGAATTGTTGAAAGATTATGATTGTGACATCCAGTACCATCCGGGTAAAGCAAATGTGGTGGCTGACGCCTTAAGCAGGAAGTGGGCATCGAAACCTGAGGCAGGACCAAGTACAAATGCTGCATTATGTGTCGCAGCTTCAAGTTCAATCGAAGGTGATGAAGAGTATATAATTGAAACTGCAAAAGATCCAGTCGAGCAAGGCTTAATTCATAAGTTCACCATGATGTTCGCAGCTTTGAAGATCTCACCGGATCTAGTTGATGAAGTCAAGGTAGCAATCCTACAGGATCCACATCTCAAGACAGTACAAGAAGACTTAAAGAAGGGTACAAGCAATCCTGACTTTACCTTGGATTCAGACAAGGTACTCAGGTATCGTGGACGGTTATGTATACCTGAGAGTGAAGACTGCAATATCAGAGATCGAGTTATGACTGAAGCTCATTACACTCCATATTCGGTACATCCAGGAAGTACCAAAATGTACCATGATTTAAGAAGACTATATTGGTGGAGGGGTATGAAAGCAGATATAGCTCATTTCGTGTTCCAATGTCTGAATTGTCAACAAGTTAAAGCAGAAAGGCAGAGACCCGCAGGTTTACTACAGCCATTACCAGAACCTGCATGGAAGTGGGATTGCATTACCATGGATTTTGTCACTGGCCTACCTTTGACACCAAGGTCAGTGGATACAGTTTGGGTTATAGTAGATCGTCTCACCAGGACAGCTCGATTTATTGCGGTCAGACCTCAGTATACCATGGAGAAACTGGCCAAGTTATATGTTGATAATATAGTCAGACTTCATGGCGTTTCAGAGAGTATAGTATCTGACAGAGATCCCCGTTTTACATCAAAGTTCAGGGAAGGATTACAAAAAGCTATGGGAACCAAGTTGAAGTTCAGCACAGCTTTTCACCCTCAGACGGACAGACAGTCAGAGCGAACTATTCAAATTTTAGAAGATATGCTCCAAGCTTGTGCATTAGATTTCAAAGGAGCTTGGGATGAGAAACTATCACTTATCGAGTTCGCTTACAGCAACAGTTATCAGGCTACAATTCAGATGGCCCCATATGAAGCACTCTATGGGAAGAAGTGTCGTACACCTCTGTTATGGAACGAGGTGGGAGAAAGAAGAATTGTAGATCCGGAGTTCGTTGAAAACCTTGCCGAGTGATTGATCAGATCAAGGAGAGAGTAAAGACAGCTCAAGTTCGACAGAAGCACTATGCGGATAATCGACGTCGAGATCTGGAGTTTGCAGTGGGTGATAAGGTATTCTTGAAGGTATCACCGGTGCGAGGCCTGAAACGGTTTGGTAATAAGGGGAAGCTTTGCCCCAGGTATGTGGGACCGTATGAGATATTGACCCGACGTGGTAATGTAGCATATCAATTGGCTCTACCACCATCTATGTCTAGTGTTCATAATGAGTTCCATGTATCATTACTGAAGAAGTATGTCAGAGATCCATCACACATCTTGACCGCTGATCCCCCAGACTTGACTGAAGACTTAACATTCGAAGTGGTGTCTGTGATGCTCTCAAGTCGAAAAGTTCAGCAACTTCGAACCAAGGATATCCATTATGTGAAGGTGCATTGGAGAAGCCAAAATGTGGAGGAAATTACTTGGGAAGAGGAGAGCGCAATGAGGAAGGAGTACCCTAACCTTTTCAATGATCAAGGTATGTTCAAATTTCGGGGCCGAAATTTCTTTTAAGGGTGGGGGAGTTGTGAAACCTACATGCAAATTTCGGGACGAAATTTCTTTTAAGGGTGGGGGAGTTGTAAGACCCGCACTCCGTAAACCCGGTCTAAACCTTGGTTTTGTGTCGTAGCAGGTCTTCCGATCATCACCGGGCCAGACGGGACGAGCGGATGACAAACAAGTACGAAATCAGACCAAAGACGATCAAATCAACATGATTTTATGTTGACCGGTCGATGGTACCGGTCTTGGTACCGGTCGATCGGTCAGCTCTGCGCAGCTGAGTGCGGAGATCCAAAAATTGACTTCTGAGGGTCCCACTTTCCTGATTTCGAATCTAAGACTTTCCTAATCTTAATAGGGTTACTAAACCCTAAATTTAGCCTATAAATACACCCTTAAACCTCCTCAAATCCTTTCCATTATCTCTCACAAACTCTAGAGAAGAGAAGGAGGTTGGAAAGGATAAGGAGCTAGGAAGAAGAAGAAGGTGCCGCCATTATCGTTCGACAAAGCTCACTCTACGCCAGTCAACGGTAAGTGTTTGAATCAATCTTCTTACCCTGTTACCCTATGTTAGTTGTGTGGGTGGTTCAATACCATGCAAAGTAGGTATTGATCTAAAACCCTAAATTGGCCAATAAACCCTAAGTTGTCGTCAAACCCTGGATTCGAGTTTCGAGATGATATTCATCGAAACGAGACTTGAATGAGTTGGGGATAACTCTAACTCAATGATTAAACTTAGAATGGAGAGGAGAAACCTTGGAAATCCATGAAGGATGATCGACGGCAGTCGAAAAACCCATGTATGGTCTTCCGGAGACATACCGGTCGACTATACCGGTTGCACAAAGTGCGACCGGTATGTTGCCACCGGTATCCCTCTGGAGGCTGGTCTGTGGGGACCGGCTGACCATACCGGTCGCCAGTCTTTCCCACAGAGCTGCGACCGGTACATGCCACCGGTCAGCTCTGTGAGGGTATTTTGTAACTTTGTTGGTTTCCGACCAACATGAAACCCTAAGCAATATATTCTAATGAAACCCTAATAATGTAGGACTTTGTGACTTTCCGTTTGGATCTTGCGACGTGGAGCAAGCTAACAAACGAACGTCAGGTAAGGGAATCTGACCTAAACCTAATAATTAATGGACAGCAAGTCGATGTTAATCACCTGAATATATATGATGTGATGTTTGTGCATATTCACATGCCATCATTTACTTTCAGTTATTATTATTGTTCATGCATTGATAGGATGTGATTGTTAAGCATGTGGTTGTTTTCGTTAGTGTGTGGAGTGGGGCATGGGCCTGGGATCGCTCCTCACACTAGCACCTTTTGTAGTATTCTATCTTAACATGCTTGGTATAGGTGGGGCATCAGGGAAAGGTCGTGGTACGATGGTCTCCGATATTGATGTTGGTCTGGCCATGGTTATGTGGCATTGTGGTCTCCGAGGTCGACGCTGGCTTATCCACGATGCTTTAGCTCTATCTCTATGTCGTAGGGAGTTATGTTGGGATAGGGTCTACCTGCGTATTGTTTCTATCCTAGTGGGTTAGTTGCGGATAGGGCATCAGGGGAGGTGTGGGAATGTCTTAGCTCTATCTCTATGCCGTAGACGGTTGTGCTGGGATAGAGCGTACATTGATGACATATAGGATTGGTTAGTTGCGAGCCCAGTTTGCGAGCCCTAACCAGTAGGGGCTTAGGTACTGGTATGGGTAGAGTATCAGGGGAGGTACGGGGGTATCTTAACTCTATCTCTATTCCATGATGGGTGCATGTGGGCCAATGGGGGTGTGATCCATGAGGTGCCACACACTCGTGTATAGAGGTGCAGGGGCCACCAAACATTTCTATAGCTCAATGCAAACTTAAAACCAGACCACAGCATAAAATAATTGTTACTCATGCATAATATTGTGAAACTGTCTGATTGTCTTACTGAGCTAAGTTGTGAGCTCACCCTTTGTATATATACATGTTTTAGATGTTGATGCAGGTTACATTGTGGATGACTACATGAATGCTCCGGCTTATGGTGGTGTTGCGACGTTGGATGTACAGGCAGGAGAGGACGAGCATGACGCTTCATGCGAGTGCCCTTTCTACGTGTACCTTTGATTGGATTTTTATTTATTTTCATTATTTTCGATTGGATTAAAGAGATGTAATGATATTATATTATTTGTTTGGATTTGAATAATGAGATATTTTATTTAAATTTATCAATAGATTCTCAGTTCATTTATTTAAAGACTTTCGCTGTATTATTTATATTCTGATTGTGGTTATGTGTAATGGTTTGTATGAGTGGACACGGCCTATTCGAGATCCTAGTGTGAAC